>JANRFK010000875.1:2018561-2042090 GCA_030068395.1 Apalone spinifera
GGCTAGATGGACCTTTGGTCTGACTCGGTACGGCCGTTCTTATGTTCTTATGTAAGCCCCATATAATGATTTGCTGATAAGTTCTGTATGTTGCTATTTGACTCTGCCAGCTACCTTTCGTGATCAGTATTTTCTATAAGGTCTTGCTTCCCATTACCATTAATTAGCATTAAGTTGTCTAGTGTGCAAACTAAGTTGTGTCCGTTAGCAACTCTATAATCCCTCTCTAAAATGTATTCCTATCTACAACTCTGCAAAATTGTTTAACAGGAAATGCTGTGTAAATTGTTTGGTGAAAGTGGAGGATGTGCGCGTAGTTAAGGATAAGCGTGAAAACCACCACGGATGTCCAGATGGTAAAGAAGTGAGAACCCTGAAGACAACCAGGAGTGCTTGATGCTAGAATTAAATGAGCAGATTTCACAAACCCTGGAGACACCTCCCCCCAAGAGGGAGACACAAACAAGAGATAATGACAATCGCCATCAAAGGTTAACTATGGAAAACTGAGATTAACACCATTTAAGGATTAATGATTGCAGCATAACATTGCGAAGCCCACAGACTCAAATGGGAAATCACAAATATAAAACAGGGTGCTTTTGTCATGGTTCAGGCCTGCCTCGGAGCTTCAGGTCATGACTGACAGAAACTAGCTCCTCACTCATGTTCAATACAATTGGCCACTAGTTTAACTTGTGTCACAATGGCCTGGTAACTGTAAGAACATCTGCAGGACGTGTGCGCGCATGGTGTGAATACTTATGCTGCTATTCATGTTGTATTTTCAATAAACATCTTATTTCCCCTGAAAAAGATCCTGTTTGCTTCTTATAAACATAACAGCAACACCAGGAGAGGGAGCATGTGATGGTCTCATCTGTTGAGGACAAAGAGGAAGCCAATGCTGGACTTACCACTCCCTGATCCTGTGGTACCTCATAGGGATCTATCAGGGGCTCTTGGTTGTGGGAGGGAGGAGGATGTTCTCCCCAGCAGCTTGTTCAGGCCTACAGCAGTGGTTACCAACCTGTCAATTGTGATTGACTGGTACATCCTGCAGCCTCTGCCAGTTGATGGGGATCCTCAGGTAGGCTGTCTTGGCTCCATGCTGCTCCTGGAAGCAGCCAAGCAGCTTCCATTGGATGGGAACTGGATAATGGGGGAGGCACTTGCAGGCTCCGGGCAGCAGTGCTGCATGTGGAGACCCCCTTTCCGCTGCAGGGGCTGCACCCAGTACTCAGCCTGCCAGCATTTCCAGGAGTAGCATGGGACCAGGCAGAGGCAGCTTGCCTGAACTCTGCTGCACTGCTGACCGGGAGCCACCTGTAGTAAGTGCTTCCCCACTGCAGCCTGCACCCCTACTGCCTATGCCAGCCCTGAGCCAGCCCCCAAACTCTCTCCTAGAGCGCACAGTCCTCACCCTGTCCTGCATCCAACACTGTCTCAGCCTGGAGCCACCTCCTGAACCTAAACTCCTGAACACCTCCCAAAGCATTGGGGTGCAGGAGTGAGTGAGGGATGTGGGAGTAAGCTTGGGTACAAGAGGGGGCGCTCCAGGTTGGGGCAAACTTCTAGAGCTTACATTCCTCACTCCTGCACCCCAAATCTCTGCCCAAGCCTGAGGGTGGAAGAGAGTGAGGGAGGGTGTGGGGATGGAGTAGGCCAAGCTTTGAGGAAGATTTGCTGCCTCGGGAAGGGGTGGGGTAGATCATAGGTTGCCCTTAAATTAAAAAAGTGATCTTCAGCACAGAAAGGTTGGAGACCACTGGCCTAGGAGATCAAGATACCAAGCTGACAGTCTCTCCTGAGACTGACCTAGGCTGCTGTGTAAATCCCCAAGGGTTCCAAAGAAACCAGGGCATTGGCCACTGTCCTTGCAGCCATATCAGCATTTGTGGTGCCGAAGGTTGGAGTAGCATCGACAAGGATCTGCTCTTGTCTGGGCAGTGGAAACTCTTGCTCTGTGCCAGCCACTGATGGCACAAGCACACTGCCACTGACCAAGAACAAGAAGGCTCACAACTGCCTCTCAGAGTGGCACACGCTCTGGCCTACCGGTGCCTCTCCGACCACGCAGAACCTCTATCGCAGAAAGCCGGCATTGGTTCGGGAAAGGTGGATCTGCATTGGTCATCCAGCAATCTAAGCCTCCCATCATCTCTTTGGTGCTGGGATCTGGAACAGCACCAAGTGCTGGAGCAATCCTGGCAGTCTGAGAAGCATCAAGACCAGGACCAGCGCCAACGAAAAGATGACTGGTGCACCTGGAAGCAGTTCCAGGGATAGTGACAAGGCCTTGGTGATGTTAATCGCAGTAAGTCTGCACCACTGCACTGGTGAGCACTGTCCTGACCCCTGCCTTTGACTCACATCAGGAGACCGAAAGGGCGTCTGCGATTCCTGTCGCCCAGACTTCAAGACTTGGCGGGACATGGGGGAGCACTGGCGTTCGTATCCCCTAGAAGACAGATGGTGCCATAAGGGAAACACCCTGAAGGAGCCCAATGCAGCTTGCCTCCAGACTGGATTGTCAGGGCCGCCAGCACAGAGACTGAAGTGTCCTGCATCGCCCACAGGGCATCTGGAGTCAGCGGTGCCTTAAGGTTCCGGAGGCCATCATCACTGTCATTCAACTTCCTGGTGGGGGCAACAAGCTACTCAACACAGGCCTAAGCTCCCCTCCCTGTTTCTCCTGGTCCTTTTGGAGTGGCCCTTGGCCAAAGCTTCTGCTTTTTATACCAGGATCGGCAAGAGTGAGCAGGGCTGACTGGAAGAATGCACCACGGGTGCGTTCCTCACCAGAGACACAGTGCCTGAGGTTGAGGCCAGGGTCTGCTCCCTTGCTGGGAATGTGCCAATTCCATTCAAAGTCCCGCAAGCGAATGTCCCTTTCCTTCTTGGCATGGGGCTTGAATGAGTTGCAAATTTGGCCCGTGTCACTATCATGCCCCTCACCAAGACACTGCAGACAAGTCTCACATGAGTCAGTCACAGGCACAGGGCACTTGCACAAAACACAAGGTTTGAAGTCTGGGTATCGGAGCATGTGCCACCCTGGACAGCGAACTCTTGATTAAGCTAACTTATCTAAAGAGCTGGTAACTAGAGGATATATAGCTACGATGAGTCAAAGCCAGCAGTTTTGATGCACGGACACTGGCAGCAAAAAGGAACTGAGGGTGGGTGAAGCATGCAGAGCCTGCAGAGCCCCATGGTGATGTCACCCCAGGGGTCACCAGAGCCACTCCACTCTAGATGCTCCTGGGGGAAAAGCTTCCAGTATGGATGCACATGGTGAGCACATACACCTAATGTGGAATGGACATGAGCAAGTGCTTGAAAAAGAAAGGAAACATATCCACCTAATGAACGTGGAAAATACTGATTGCAAATGTAAGAACAGTGATAGCTGATGGCCAGCTCATTTTCCTTTCTTGTGGTGTCTGTAAATTTAGTGGTTGCAAAAGGCATGGGAACACTGACACTGTCACCTTTCATAGACCCCTTAGACATAGTTTGCCTCCATGGACCACAGGTTGAAAACCAGTGGTCTAAGCTGACATCAACTAGTGAAGTCACCAGCTCTCTCATTACGGAAGGTCCTGATAATGGGGAAAGAGCAAAGTCATTCTCCGGTGCAGTGTAAGTCTCTGACTTCTTTGGAGTGCGAGTCACCTGTATTGAACTGGTCAGAAGAGAGACTTAGGGTACGTTTACAGTGCAACACTATTTTGGGATACTGGAATATCCCAAAATAGCTATCCTGTGTCTTCACAGCAAGACCTTATTTCAGGCTCGCTATTTCGATGTCCCTGTAAACCTCAATCTACGAGGAGTAAGGCATGTTTCGTAATAGTGCTTATTTTGTGGTGCTGTACAGACAGTGCCAAATGACTATATAAGCTATTTCAAAATAGCATCGAAATAAGTTACGCAATTTGTGTTATTTCAAGTTATAGTGCTGTGTAGACGCACCCTTAGTGTTGCTACCACCGGTGGCAGCAGTTCTGATCATGCTGGAACCAAGTGACCCAGAGACTTTGTTGGTCCTGATGGAATGGGTGTCCATGAAACAGGGTCTGGTACCAACAAAGCCCTTCCTTTATGGTTGTTAGACTCCTGGGATTTGGCATGTCCCAAGTCCCTAGAGGTTTACAGAGTTGGCCTGCTCAACCTCTCAAGATGGACTACTTCATAAATGACTTAGGAGAACTACTCTTACATTTGCATAAGAGTTCTCTGCTTTCCCAATGAAACACCAACAGGGAGACTATGGGTACACACTCCCCTCTAGCAAAGTTGGACTTTGGGGTGGGAGGTGTATTCCATATAGATTTAGACTGATATACAAGGGCTGTCCCCTGGCCTGAGTCCAACTGCAGCCCCATGATCCTTATGAGATATTTTCTAGGCCACAATCCCTATGCTTTACTGGTAAAGTTAGGGAAAGAGCAGCAGATATTCCACCCTAGCCAGGACATGCATCTTACCAAAGCATTGCATATGGTTGTCAGTGAATGGAGGCAGAACACACAAATCTTGAAACCTGGAGTTCTTGGAGTAATCGGAAACCTCTACAGGAGTATGAAGAGGGGAGGAGCTTTAACTAACACCTTTAACAGATGTTACAAACACTAACTATGGAAATAACACATACAAAAAGCAATAAGGCAACATTCAAAATTTAGAGAATGAAGAGCCTGAAGGAGAGCCTGGAACTTGGAGATTCCAACCCAGGACACGTGGGGTAAAAAGGAATGGGAGACATGGTTGGCCTGCCCCGCCATTTCTCTCCTTGTTTGGTGAGAAAGGGCCAATGGAGTTTGCTTTCAAAATTCTCCAACTTCAGGGGTATGAAGTGTGTGCCTCTCCCCTAAATGGAGCACAGACTGGAACCTGCTCTTGAAGAACTCTTCTCTCTCAGCCTGTACTGCCATATGACGACAAACTTTCAATAATCATGGACCTGGACCAGCTTCAGGAATTCATCTCCATATGAGTTTTTTTGCACATTTCCTTAAGGGGGGGAAAACCCATATTTGAATAACCATTGTGCTCATGCCTCTGATGCACTAGGATGATATGTTTTGTTAGAGCCAGTGTGTCTATTTCATACAAGATTTTTACAAACTTGCTGTAAATCACGTAGAATTGAAAAGCAGGGGTGCTGCAAGAATTCTGCTAATTAACCCTCTGCAAAGTTTACCCCTCTGTCTCATGTATCTTTTGAGTTTTTGGTGTAGCCACAACGCCCCCGTGAAATCCAAACAGGGCTCATGTTTAAAGATATGGCAATTATTAGAACTTAAATGATTATGAAAATTAAGTGCAAAAACCCACAATCCACTTTTATAATGAGGACAGGTATTCTGTCCAGTTCCACAAACAATATAAAACTGCATCACTCATCTCAATATAGTCACTTGAACCATTATAAACAAGGTCACAGAAAATGGGAAGCATTGTTCTGTCATAAAAATGCACACCAAGATACAAAGTATCTCCTAATGCCATTTTTACAATGGCCTACACATCCAATTTGCTCATTTTAACAGTAAGTAGTTTTCTCAACCAGTCTGGAAAAGTCAAACAGCATTTCTTCCATCTTTTGTTTATTCCTGAAGCACTTCACCCTCAGTTACAAAGACAAACCCATAGTCTGCAAATGCTGCAACCCCCTTGCTCACACAGTTGTGCGCAGGGTTGCAAAAGAGAACAAGAACAAAATTTGGTTCTGCAAACCAGACATCAGGATATGCTCCCACCTCACAAGTGAGGCTCACAAAAGAGTTATAAAACTTCCCCACATTCCAATTCAAGTACAGGCCTGGGATGATAAAGAAATAAGACGTGAACAGACCACAAATTACAGTATTAGCTATAACAATTAGGGATATTAAAGACTAGTCAACTATCTGATAAGCAAAAGCTTATCGGATAATCAACACACTAGACGACTAGTCGCTTCCCCGCCCCCCTGCTGCCTCTATTAGAAAGAGGCAGCAAGTGGGAGGAAGCGGAGGGGAGGCTGACCCCGGACTCCATGTGGAGCTACCGCTTAGAAACACCATGTGGAGTTTCCTGCGGTGCTTCAAAGCGGCAGCGCCGGATGGAGCCAGAGTCAGTGGGGAGGATTCCGGCTTCATGCGGTGCTGCTGCTGTGAAATGCAATGGGAAGCCGGGGGCCACTTTGGGGAGTCCCCAGCTGGCTCCCAGCTCTACGTGGTGCCACTGCTTTGAAACACCTCAGAGAGCTAGGGGCCGGCGTGGGACTCAATCAGTCCCCCGCTGGCCCAGTGCTCCCCGCATCACTTTTGCCTTTGAAGTGTATTTTGACCACTCTACACAGATGAGTATTAAAAGGTCAGCCTCCCTTATAGACTAATTGAATAGTTGAGGAAAACTGCATCAACTATTCAATTAGCATCTTAATCAAACTTTAACATACCTAATAACAATAACACACAGAATCCCTCAGTAGGATGGAAGA
This sequence comes from Apalone spinifera, assembly GCA_030068395.1. Taxonomy (NCBI): domain Eukaryota; kingdom Metazoa; phylum Chordata; order Testudines; family Trionychidae; genus Apalone; species Apalone spinifera. The sequence goes on from JANRFK010000875.1 coordinate 2,025,055, forward strand.
GGTTTCTTTGCTGTACATACTATACCTGAACATAAAGCAAGTTCAGCTGAACAGGATCTCTAGAATCTACATTCTGGTCTGAATAAAAGAATTTCCGCCTCAGCAGCAGTGTTTCATTTTCATCAACTCCTTGTTCTCTGAATGTTCGACTGTGATCTAGCCAGTTTACTGGAACAGAAACAAATAAACACCTTACTCAGCGCTATCCGTCCTAATGGTATCTGTGAGAAAGATGAAGCATTTAGAGTTTTCCTTCAGGTCCCAGCTCCTGGAACAATGTTAACATGAAAATCACTGTTCATTTCAAAGAGTTTCTAGTTCCCACTGCTGCAGAGTGAAGCTTGACTACATGATTTCTACAGATTCAAAAACCAGAAGGCAAGTTTAAAAAAATTTTTTGTGGATGTTCTGACTTTTGACTTTTTTGAGTAGAGTTTGGGTTTAGCAAGGCTAAGTATCACAAATGTATATTTTTTCCTGCTTTCAGAGACAATATTCACACTTGAAACTACTGTTACAGAAAAACAATTTAGCTAGACAAAATGAACAGTGCTAAACTGACAAAATATGGTGAGGTTTTGTACGTTTTCTTGCAAGCAAAACATGTACATTATGGAATAAGTACTCATCACATGCATGAATCTGCTCCACTTCTCAGCCAATGCTATGGAGGTTGCAACTGATATTACAGTCCAAAATATCAGCCAATAGATAATGGGATTTCTAGTTTGAATATAGTGGGAATTTGTTGTTGTATAATTTTTGAAAATTATTAAATGCATAACTGCAAAGATAGCTATAGTTTACACATTGGTTTTACAAGTCTTCCCAGCAGTTGGGTAAAACTGAATCAATTATGGACAGATAAATACATTTTCTCCATGTAGCCTCCTATTCTTTATTACATATTGTTTTAAAACACTGGCCTGTGATAAGAACAACAGGGGCAAAAGTACTTGCCAAAAACAAGGAACTTTATGTAAGGTAGAACAAAGGTAGCATGCCACTTAACAATTGTGTTATTTTGCTGTATTTTGACCACTCTATACAGATGAGTATTCAAACACATGTTAAAAATTCAAGTGTTTTGGTTTCTTGGAATGGACCCTTTATATTTAATGTGCAGACAAAGGTTAAACAGATACTGACTTTCAGCACAAAGGCAATGAATCAGAAGAATGAGAAAGCATCAGTAGTTGAACAAATAACCTTCCTCAGTAGAATGTAGCAAAATTCCTCCACCAACAAAATGGAAATTAATTCTACTGGATCTAGAACTAGTTTTCAACATACATAATAACTGTTCTCCTGTAACTAACAGCTTTTCAACTGGATTTAAAAATACATTGCAGCAACAAAGACATCATAGGCACATACAGTATATGATATTCCAACTTGTGGCCTAACTTTTTCCTGGAGTTGTAAATGAAAGGTAAGTGCAGCAGATTATCCAGTGAAAGATGTCCCAAAACCAATAACCAACTTCTGGATTCCTCTCTCCCTCCACCCCACTTGACAGTTCTCCAGAAACACCCCTCAAACAGCCTCTTGGGGTACAGTACTCACAATCATCATCTGTATGAAGTTTTGCCTTCAACTTCTCCATTTTTCTTTCATCTCGTAACAACGTCCTGTCTTTCTTAAGTGTACCTGTGCCTTCCTCCTTCTTCTCCTCAATGCTCTCCTGGATTAGAGAGTATTCTTCATAATTCGTTATTCCTAGAAGTGTGAACACCAGCAGTCAAACCATTAAAATGCAACTCCAGCAGCCAAACCATTAAAATGTAACATATAAGTAGGACAGCAAGAAAGGGTTTATTCTAAATGTTGCTGAAAACGTAATATATTTGAAGTTAACATCTAAACACATTCCAGACCAAGTGTTAAAATGTATCATTATATGAATGTATCAAGTACACGTAGTCAATCTTTCCAACAAAAATTTACACCAAAATATCCCTCTATCAGGCCCAAAAAAATATAGTTAAAAAAAAAACTGTCGGTGTTTGTGGAAGTAATTTAGTATTCATGTTTTACCAGTCTCAACTAATTCGAATGCACATGAGCAAGCACTCAAAGAAGAAAAAACGGTTACTTACCTGTAACTGTTGTTCTTCGAGATGTGTTGCTCATGTCCATTCGAATTAGATGCATGTGTGCCACGTGCACGGACTCTAGAGCCTTTTTTCCCCAACGGTATCAGTCAGGCCAGCAGGGAATCCCCTCAGTTCCTTCTTGCTGGAGACTCCGATGAAGGGGATGTGGGGGAATGGGGGAGGTCGAATGTACATGAGCAACACATCTTGAAGAACAACAGTGACAGGTAAGTAACCGTTTTTTCTTCTTTGAGTGTTTGCTCATGTGCATTCGAATTAGGTGACTCCCTAGTCAAAACTATTGGAGGCGAGGTCAGAGAACAACACAGATTAAGGCATGACTGACTGCAATACTGCAGCACCCAGGGCTGAATCCTCTCTAGCCTGCTGAGTGATCGCATAGTGCGCTGCAAACGTGTGTACTTATGACCGTGTGGCTGCTCTACAGATATCCATTATAAGAACCTGCGCTAGGAACGCTGCTTAGGAAGCCTACACATGAGTGGAATGGGCTGTGATGCGAGACGGCACTTTGCCTGCCAGTTCATAACATTCCTTGATACATGATGTAATCCAGGAAGACAACCGTTGTGCCAATACCGGCAGACCTTTCATTCTTTCTGCTATTGAAATAAAGAGTTTCAAAAACTCTCTTGTTCTATCAATGTAAAAAGCCAGTGCCCTCTTTGTGTCTAGTGAATGCAGGGATCACTCCCTGGGGGTTGCATGGGGTTTCGGAAAGAATACTGGCAAGTAGATATCCTGCGACATATGAAATGCAGACACCACCTTAGGAAGGAAGGCCAGGTGAAGGTGCATCTGTACCCTGTCTGCTGAAAAAATCATATATGGAGGGTCTACCATCAGTGCCCTGAGCTCAGAAACCCTCCTTGCTGACGTACTAGCCACAATGAAAGCCACTTTGAATGAAAGATGTCAGAGAACATGTGGCCAGCGGTTCAAAGGGTGGGGACATCAGCCTGGTTAGCACAAGGTTGAGATCCCATGGAGGCACTGGGTCTCTGACATGTGGAAATAGCCTGTTCACTCCTTTAAGGAATCTCTTGGCTATGTGGTTAGCAAACACAGATCTACTCCACTCTCAGGTGGAAGGTCGCAATGGCTGCCAAGTGAACCCTAAGGGAAAACATTGAGAGACCTGACTTATGCTACTATAGAAGGTAGTCGAGAATTAGCAGGATGGCAGCTCACAGAGGCTGCACCCCCTTTCGTAAAACCCATTCAGAAAAACGCCTCCATTTAGCAGAGTAGGCGGCTCTAGTGGCGGGCTTTGTGCTCCCCAACAAGACTGCCCTTACAGCATCTGAACACGCCCTCTCTTCCTCCATTAACCATGGATATACCACACGGTCAGGTGGAGATACAGCAAGTTCAGGTGGCAAAGGAGTCCCTCCCCCAGATCCTGGGTGATCAGATCCGGAACTGCAGACAGGGTTAGGGGATCGACTCGGATCCAGTAGGATAGGGAACCAATACTGCCTGGGCCACTCTAGCGCTATTAAGATGACTGAGGCTCTGTGCCCCTTTGCCCTGATGAGGACTTTGTGTATCAGGGGAAATGAGGGGAACGCGTAGGGGAGGACTTTGAGCCAATTGGTTACCAGGGTGTCCCGCCTGGACCCTGTGTCCCACCTCAGGAAAGAGTAGTACTCTGGGCACTTCTTGTGTCTGTGAGAGGCGAACAAGTCCACCCAGGAATGACCCTACCTCCGGAATATTTCCTCTAACACCACTCCCTGAGTGACCACTAGTGGGTCGTGAAGGTGCAGCTGAGAGTGTCCGCCAAGACATTGCTGGTATCCGGCAGGTATGCTGCATCCACGTGAATGTTGTGGGCTATACAGAAATCCCAGAGGAGTAGGCCTTCTTGGCAAAGGGGAGAGGAACAAGCTTCACCATGTCTGTTGATATAAAACATCACCGCCATGTTGTCCATTAGCACCAAGACTGTCTTAAGACTCATGTGAACTGCGGTGCCGCTGAGGACTCTGGTGCCACTGAGGACTGCGGTGCCAATGAGGTTCCCGGTGCCGATCAGGCCACCGATGCCGAGCAGGCCCCCAGCGCCAGGATACTGCTGGTGCCGCCATGGCCACTGGTACCGTTGCTATATGTGCCTGCCCCGAGTGGTGACAAGACATCTGGGCCAGTGCCGGGGATGAAGCCGGCAAGGCCGTGAGCTCTATGAGCTCCCTCATGGCAGCAAAGGTCTCCAGCGTGGACGGCCTGTCTATCTGAAAGGACCTGTCTCGCCCTGGGCTTCTGACCTGTGTTGAGCCCAACCTGTGTCTGGACTGGGCTTGAAAGTCTTGGTGTCACAGCAGAGAGTCTTCTATAGGGGTGTGGGCCCAGTACCGACTCCCGTGTCCTTACTTAACTGGAGACCTGCCTCTGGTCTGCTCCCTCTTCTCTGCACCGGGGATTGCGAGTGGTGCCTTGGCACCGTAGAGTTTCTCCGCGCTGAGGTATGTGCCGGTGCCACCAGGGCTTCCCGCACCGATGCTGGTGCACTGCACATCGCCAGCGCTTGATCCGAAGCCGGCTGAAGAGCAGATTCCATAAGTATCAGTTTTAGGCGGGAATCTCTCTCTCGCTTAGTAAAGAGATTTAAAGCTTTTACAGATTTTGCAGAAATCTGAGATATGGCCCTCCCCCAGATACTTTAAGCAGGAGTCGTGGGGGTTCCCGCAGGGTATGGGCTTTGAACAGGACGCACAAGGTTTAAAACCCTGAGGACCTGGCATCACCCTCCCCCAGAGGGGAGAGGAACGGTAAACTAGGAACTATCTAACTATTTATTAACTATTTACACTATGAAGAACAACTGCAAACTACATTATCTACATGCTGGGTCTTAAAATAAGAGATAAAGTGCTCCAGCTCCCATCAGGGGCGGTAAGAAGGAACTGAGGGAGGGGAGGGCCAGCAGGGGTATTTATTTACCATTATGTTGGCGCCACTCAAAGGGGGCTCCCTGCCGGCCCGACGGATACCTCTGGGGAAAAAAGGCTCCGTGGCGTGCGTGCACCTCATTCGAATGCATGTGAGCAAGCATTCGAAGAAGAAAGTTGCTTTCTTACAAATTTTAAATCTCCCGAGAAAAGTAGACAGGTCAAGCTCAAGTAGATTATGAGCAAAATAAAGTTCCCAGAACTCATGCAATGGAGAATCCTAGGTCATGAACTCCTGCAATCACTTCCTTAAGGACTCAACAATTTGAGCATGCCCAGTACAAGCAGAGCACTACAGAAAAAGCTTCTGAACCACTCGGATTCTAGGCAACTCTAGGGCTTTACAGATGTCAGTCCTCACTATATATTTTATATGAAACTATACAAAGTGACTGTGTAGAGCACTTAGCACTTGTCTGAGTTGCTCTCATTTCTTTGTCATGTGTGTGTTTGTTAAGCACTGACAGCATAAGTTGTGCTATTCAGGACGGAAAGAGAGCCTAAGATGACTAAGAGATCATACTTTATACCAGCTGCTCTGGGGGGCTCCATGGCCAACCCTAAGCAGAACACGATACTACAGTCAAGTGTAGAAGTGACAGCAATATGGGTCCTGTGTTTAGGCATGTTTGTGACTGAGCCAGTGAAAATGCAAGGCATTCCTGGTCACCAAGCCATTATTTTTCATCGCCTGGAGAAATGACCTATTTTTGCACTGTTCAGTAAATGGTAGCAGTTTTACAATGTGCAATTCAAATTTAAAGTTAGTGCCCAATTCAAACCAGCATTAAGAAACTAGCATATTCTAGTCCTGTATGTAGGGTTACCCAGGGAAGTAGTGGAGTTTCCATCCCTAGAGGTGTTTAAGTCTCAGCTTGACAAAGCCCTGGCTGGGTTGATTTAGTTGGGGTTGGTCCTGCCTAGAGCAGGAGGCTGGACTTGATGACCTTCTGAGGTCTCTTACAGCTCTATGGTTCAATGATTCTATGATTCTATATCTTTAGTAATCACATTAGTATAAATAGAAGTCTTAGCCTCTCAATGAGATGGAAGGGTAAATTCTACGCTTGCTTAAACATTAGATAGGCAGGAAACTAATTTTATTTCACCACCTCACAAAAGAAAACTCTATGTGAAAGAAAGAAATACTGAAATACTTAGAACATTAGGTGTCAGATAATATAAGCCCCCCGAATGGTGAGTGCTATCTGGTAGCAAAACTTTTAAGGTGCAAGTCCCTTCTGACTCACACAGGAAGGCAGATGCAAATGCTTTACAGAATGGGAAAAAAGCCATTTTGAGTATTTTAATGAAGCTTAACTGATTCTGAACACTACCAGTTTTCAAATAAGCATAACAAGGCTGATATTGATAATCACTGTATATAGCATGCATACAATTCCAAAATCCAAGGCCAAGAAATCTCACCTATCCTGCTGCAAATGGTAACCAGCAATTCGCCAACAGTTTTAGAATCATCCACCATAACTGTTTTCACTGATCCATCCAGCATCCGTATTTTCTGAGGTCTCTGCTTCTTTTTGTACTCCAAAATATCCTATGGAATAAATCACACAGAGTATTACACATGTTTAGAACCATTCCAAGCTAATAATCTGTTGATGTAGGTGACAACTGGAGCAGATGTAAGTTTTAATTGGATAAATACAAATTTATTTATGATTTTAAAGAGAAGTTTTATTTAGATAAACTTTTAAAGTTTGTTGTCTGCATCAAGGATTGTCTCTAGTACTGACAGTCAACCATTGCTTTTATTTCAAAGCAGTGTTAGTGACTCTAGTAAAGCCTATTCCTCAGGTCTTCCATAAACTGCTTAGCAAACTTACATCGGACTGAAAGTTACATAGGACACTGCACCATAATACACAGTCATGTTGCAGTCTTCATGCCATGAAGGGGATTTAAAAGTCTAACATCCCTCTAAAAGGCTCAGAAAATTATCCTTCAAAAACTGTACACTCTGCTTCTAGATTTCCCCAGTTAACACCAAAGACCAGCCATAATGGTGCTGAGGACCTCTCACAAACCCTGGCATATGGGACACATTGGGTTGGAACTAGGTTTAGGAAGGGAGGATCAGGGCAAGGGTGCAGCACCACAGAAGTTCTGACTAAAGTCCCAAGGGCAATACAAGTAACATCAGCAGTCTCTATGGCCCCTGGAGCAGCCCACGACTTGGCAGGCATCAAGGTGGCTTAAAGCCACTTGAGCCCTCCCTCATCCAGTTCTACACTGCACCTCTCAAAGGCTCAGCAGAGAATCACAACCCCAGGAAATCAAATCTTGTTAAAAATATCAATTCGCTTCTGACTCCGACTGTCACGTGACAGAGAAAGGATAATTCCTTCTTTGGGATGAGACGAGTAAACCCCAATGTACATGCCTGGGTGTTAAAATGACCAATATTTGACAATCCAAAAATTAGTGAGTATTTTTAATTATTTTAACAGGGTACTCTGTTGTACAGTGGTTGCCAAATCTGACAGCTGTAGGGTAAAATGTTTTGTCCTAGCATCAAAATGCTTTTCAAGGACTACAGTTCTTTGTACTACATGACTGCTTCAAAATCTTCTGGTAAAAAAATGACAGAATTCTTCATACCCCACTTCTCAGCATGTAATAATCCAGCGTTCTTCCAGCTTCTAACCAAATACCTTTCCGAGGATCTTCATCGGACAAGAACAATCCATAGTCAGAGGCTGAGAAACAAAACAGAAAAGGCACTATTAGTGTGGTAAAACAAACCAAGAACAACAATATGGTGACCAGAATTCAAGTTTAAACTCCTGTCAATTTATCTTCTGTCTTAATGAGTGTTTGGTAGCAGTATAGTTACTCCTGTTAAAGAAAATTTAGCTTTGACAGAAGAAGGCAGTATTATTGGCTACGTGTACATTACAGAGTTTTCCTAGGATACCTAAACTCAGTCCAGGGAATACGTCTGCTCTTCTGAATTTTTTTTTGGAAGAGAACACCCGCTCTTTCGGAAGCCCTGTAAAGCTTGTTTCACAAGAAAGAAAGAAGGGCTCTTCCAAAAGAGGAGGTTTTTCTCAAATTTGTTCCAGTGTAGACGGGCCAAATTTTGGAAAAGCCTCTTCTGAAAAAAGAACCAGAAAAAGATATGCATATTGCAGACTGCAATTTGCATTCCTTTTTCCAAAAAAAAGTATAGTGTAGACATAGCCTTAGAGAGAGCCTTTACCTTAGACTGAAGCAGATGGTTCATCAAGGAAACCTCATCCTGAATTGTAATTAAATACACTGAATGAAATGCTTTTATAAGCATCAAAAATGCAGAAATATTTCAATTTAAAGCTAACAAAGTTCAGCTTTAAAATATGCAGTTTACTTGATGAAAGTGTTCCACTGAATAACCTGAGTCCATGCAAAACATGTAATTCAGTGGATACTACTTTCCTGGTAATTTCAGCTGTGTGAAGTTATTCTCTTTTGTATCCATAACAACATCTGTGAGTACACTGCACATACTTGGGACTAAACACTTGACAATCTCTTTAATTAAAGGAAGCAATTTTTTTGTACTTGCAGGACATGACCCTATGTCTATTGAAATCAATGGCAAGACTCATGTTGCTAGCAATAGTGTAGAGTCAGGTCCTTGTAGATTGCCAGCCATCAGAAGTACAACAAAATAAAGATCATAATTTCAGCCAACAAATCCTAAAGAGATTTCTCTTCTTGTTCAATAAAAGGGTTAAACACCTAGTAATGGTGAATTTTATACAAATTCTCCAAAGATTAATGTAACCTAAAATATGGAGTAATATTTTAGGTTACATTAAAGTAAAATTGCAGAAATATTTTCCAAAGCTCCTGAAAGTAAACACATGCCAGGAAGTTCTTTTAAGAATGGGAGGGAGGGAGGGAGGGAGGAAGGGACAGACGGATGGACACACACGGACGGACGGACACACACGCACACACACACAGAGTGATGATTAGGAAACAAGGACAGAGTAAAGTCAATTTTATCAAACCATTCCACAAATTGTGCATCTAATAGAGCTCCAAATGTTCATTCCTCTCAGTTCAGTCATGAACAAGCAATGACATTTGCATAGTATACATTTATCTTTCAAAAAAACCACAGCACAATGTATTCATTGTGTGCTGGTGTGAGAGTGACAAGCCAACTAGTCTGTCACTTGGAGTGATTATGCAGTATCCAAAACTAAGATGTCATAACAGCACACACTGTTATGGTCAGCACTTTTACAAAATGATAAATTTTGCACAAAGTATGCCTTGCAAGGTATCATTGGAGAAGTAGCTCAGCTGAGTATTATTTCTCTGTCAAATGTGTGTATCAACACTGTATAAGGAATCACAAGACTAGATAGAGCCCTCCTTGGATACAAACATCTGTATCCATATAAAATCTGCAGTCCTCAAAAATGATCCATGGATACCTGCTGATTTTTAGGGCTTTAGCTACAAAATGTGCATCTGATCTGCAGAAGTGATCCATGGATGCTGATATTGGTGGATATAAAGCAGGAATCCATGGATTTGCACGGCTGTAGCAATGGGATTACCTGACCCCATTTAACAACAAGGACTTTTCCTGTAAGAAAGGATCAGCATCTCTACGAAACAAGCCTGCTTGAAGGACTTGGAACAGAGGAAGAACTGTACTATGACGTATGAACTGCCTGCAACATTCAGAGGGGTGAGAAAAGTTGTTCGTTTCAAATTTAGTTATGGTAATTAATGTTTAGGAAACAGCTTAGGGCTTTTACCTATTGTTTCTTTCTGTAATCAATTCTGATCTTCTATGTCTGCATCACTTATAATAATTTAAAATCTCTCTGTAGTGAATACATAAACTTACTTTAATGTTTTATCTAATCCAGTGTGCATTTGGCTGAAGGGCTTGAGGAAACTGATTAGGTAAGGAAAGATGTTGGCATGATCATTTTCTGAATTGAAATGATGGGCTTTCACCACTCGTTTTGCTTAGTAATGGAGCAGTACAAGATGGTACATTTCTGGAGTGCAAGGCTGGACCCAGAGATACGCAGGTGTCACCCATTATGTAATCAGAGTGGCTGGGCACCGCACTCTGGTATTTGTCTGGTAGTGACTTGCATGCTAGAGGTTGGTGTGAATGGGCAGAGAGGGAGCTCACACAGCAAAGGTGTACACCATACTGAAGAAGTAAGGGGCCCTATAGGCAAACCATATGTGAATTGCCCCATAGGGCTGTTTTATAATCCAGATTGTAACCCGGGAAATGTGACACTTGTCGAGTAGCTTACTCGGCAAAAGAGGTACAATCCATTAGCTCAGGAATTCTATTTCTACTTAGCAGTGTCATCCATATACTTATTGCAATGCAGTTAAACATTTAAAAAACCTTTTACACAAGAGAAAAACTGTAATTAAATGAGTTCCCTTCCTAGACTACCTAGAGAAATAATGAACAATATTTTGGTAACAACTGCTTCAACATTTAGAAAGAGAATAACAGCTCTAAAATAGGAGAGGTATATGTGATCAACAGGTTCTTTTGTTATTATTATTATTATTTGTATTATCATCATACTTGTAGGCCTAGTCATAGGCCAGAGCCCCATTTCTAGTTTTAAGAACTTACATTCTAGAGGCACAGTATAGACAGCACAAAGCTAGAGGGTTACAATAAACCACAACTGGTTCAGAAAATACATTGTGTAGCCTGATTAAGAGTGAATTTATGTACTACACACTAGCTTGAAAGGGTTCTACTTCCGAATCAGGCACAATAGAAAAGTTGTCAACAGAATGAGGACCTCAAAGAGCAAATTAGCATATTCTTTGGCTGGTAATGTTATAAACTTTATTAGCAAATCAAACAAAATCATTAAAACGGTAATGTAGAAAAGGAGAAGAACACTAATAAAAAATGGCCAAGAACTGAATACTTACATTATCTATAGCGAGGAATCCCAGAACTGGTTAGGCAATTCACATATGGTTATCAGGCTAACAAGTTCCAACGTATCCCACTGCCTTAAGACTAGGTCTTTGCTTTTACAGAAGGTTATACTAGCGCCTACTACTTGTCATACCTATTAAGGATGGTTTCAACCTTCTTTCCTTATACTTTTATACCTTTATACTACTGAAGTCCCTATTCATGCTATTGATCTTCAACAGGTCAATTAACTGACCTATTGAAGATCAATATTATTAATAGGGATGTTGAATTTGATCAAAACTTACCTGAATTAACCACAGGTGCACCATGGCAACAAACTGACATGAATACTAATGACTCTAACTTGTGGCCATGGTGCACCTGTAGTTAATATTGGTAAGTTTTTATCAAATTCAGCATCCTTTTAAATAGGGCTCAAAAATTAATCATTATTAATCTTGCTTTCAAATAACAGAATACCAACTGAAATTTATTAAATATTTATGGATGTTCTTCTACATTTTCAATATTGATTTCAATTACAACACAGAAATTAAAGTGTGCAGCACTCGCTTTATATTCATAAATTTCTGAAGTGTCCCCAGGCTGCCCCGGAAGGGGTGGAGGCCTGGGGCTGAAGGAGCAGGGCCAGGAGACTTCCTGTGCTCCCCCACCACATACCTTGATTGGCCTGGGAGTGGGGGAGCACGTGAAGTTCCTCCCCCAGAGAGAATCGCCAGTTGTTTTAAAACAGTTGGCAGTTCCCTCTAGGCACTGCAACAGGAGGAGACCTCACATGCTCCTCCTGCCCCCAAACCAATCAGGGCCCAGTGGCGGGGGAGCACGTGAGGTCTCTTGGTCCCTGCCTCCACCCTGCCAGAGGCTCACAGTGACTAGAGAGAAATGACAGCTGTTTTAAAACAGCTGGTGCTTTTCTCTAGCCGCTGCGCACCCTCGGCAGGGGGAGGAGGCTTCACGCACTCCCTTGTCCCCAGGTCTGGGGATGGGGGAGCAGCCACATCCATCGGCTTGGCAGGCCGCAGATGGGCCATGGAGGCTCCTTTGCTCACCCCTGTTTTACAATATGGCTGACTAGAATCCTTTCCTGTCCACACCACAATTCTCAATTGCATTTGTAGTCAGGTAGCAGCACTCAACACAGTTTGTATTTGCATGTGGCATGTTTAACCTAGGTTAGTAACTACAGGAACCAACATTCATTTGCCCATTGTAGGCACAGGCTAGCACATAGCTGTCTTTTTGTAACCATGTCAGCACTGTTCTTTTGCTGTGCACAAGGCCCTCTCTAATCATGCTTGTGTAGTCTGTTTGGCCCAGTATCCTCCTCAGCTCAGGATGCACTGCGTCCCCATTTCCTGATGAAGTCACCGACGATGTATGCACCAGGCAGTCTCCATATGCTGCAGTACTGAGGAGCAGCTGCCCTTATTTCCTCATATTGCCCTGTTACAAACATTGCTTAGCAACATGGAAGAAGTGTGTGTGTGAACCTGACAGGGAAAGCTGCTCCGTGGACATGACTTGCACAAGAGAGAGCTAGTCAGTAAGTGAAAGTTTTAATGACAAAAAAATTTCATCAAAATGGAAAAATCTAAAATCTGAGTCTTCTTGGTTTTGGAAGTAAAAAAACAGGTTCATTTTATGAAGATCTGAAAGTTTCACAAAAGACTTGTTCAAAGCCATTTTTTCATTAAAATAGTGATTGAGACACTTGACCCATTCTAGTTGTAACGAGTTACACATGTATGGTTATGGTTTTAGAGTATATTTAGACTTTGAAAGAATGGGATTTTTTAAACAACTGCTATTCAAAGAAGAACACTAAATGTTAAGAGGAAAGGTGCATAGAGAATGGAAGGAAAATCTCTCTCTCAGAACAAAATTGCTGGAGTGCAACTTTTTGGTGTTTTTTTTAAACAAACTTGGGACTTGGAGGCTACACATTTATAGACTCACCTTGCCCTGTTTGAGCCTCGGGCACTCGCTCACGAATAACTCTACATGCATCATACACTGCAGTGGATGGTTCAAACTGCATCGTCTTCACCACATTGCACTGGCGGACACAGATCTTCAAGGACAGGGCCACCATGGTGCCAGATCACTTGTAGGAGCCCTCTAAAGATACCTGTGAAAGTAATAATAAAATGAGCCCTCTGCTTTTTGTAATTACTATTTTCAGACTTCCAGCTTTCAATTACAAGGAATATTGAAATGAAGTGCATGTAAATTAAACACATTCAGATATCAGTTCTGTAGAAACTCTCACTAACATATTTCAGCTAGGAGCTATTCTCAAGAGATATGTGTGTTGATATGTTTTAAAGTCACTTTAAGACAAGTATGTACCTAATTTTACAGATCTAACATATTGTCTGAGGCATGTCAAATACTACACCAGCTGACAATACTTTTTCCTTGGGCATCCTTTCAACAGTGCATCCTTTCCTACTGACTGAATAGCAGTTTCATGATTTAACTGAATTACGTCATTGGTACTGAACTCTTCAATAGTATACATTCATATTAAAAGCCCTACTTTAAGGAAAAATGCATGCTTAAATTAGGGATATAAAAATCATGATTAATCAGTTAACCAGTCAAATGTTCGGTTAACCACATGTTTTACCAGTTAACCGACTAAGTGGGATCCCAGGTTGCGGGACTCCTTCTCCAACCATCCTGAGGGGCTGGCCCACCCAGGTGGGGCTGCCAGCTGGTGGTCCTATGCGGGGCCCAGTGGGGCTGGAGCCGCCCTACACGCATGGCAGGGTATGAGTGGGGTGGCTGCTGCCACAGAATTGGTTAACCATTACCCAGTAAGAATCACCTGTTAAAGGTGATGCTTACTGGGTAACTGGTTAACTGGTTATGGATTCACACCCCTAGCTTAAATCAGAACAAATATTAATATGTCCGCTTTTCAAAGCCATGTATAATCCAAAGTAAGGGTCTTAATTAATTTTCACACACATAAGATTTTAAGGCCAGAAGAGATCATTGTGATCATCTAGCTTGATTTTTTTGTGCAAATTGGCATAAGATTTCCTGAAATTAATTCCTGCTTCAAGTCCTATAGCTGTGGTTGAACTAAAGGAAGTATCTTCTAGAAAAATGCCCAAATCCTGATTTTAATATTTCCAGTGATGGACAATTCACCCCAACCCCTTATTTAGTTTTTCCAGTGATTATTCTCACTGTTATAATTTTTCACTTTATATACATTCCGAATTCCTCTAATTTCAGCTTCCACATATGATGTTTCCACAGTAGTGCTCACATTCCGAATCGGATTTAGGAAAGTTAACATTCAAAACTTTACAGCCTTCCTCCCTTGGCTTAATTTGTATCAGTCTGTAATAGGCTCTTCCATCTTTATTGTCCTCCACCTAAGTCTAGACAACTTCTAGACTGAGATGGTCGGTGCGGGTCTCCTCTTCCAGAGGGCTGCCTAGGATCTTTGGAAAACTCTACCTTGGACTCCTTCAGCCATGGATTAAGTTAGCAAAAGGATTTTCTACTGCGGCTAGTGATATGATTGCCTCCTGTCAAGTAACTAGATTTCCCAGCATGCCTGGATTCAGATAGGCTGGTTCTCACAAGAGGACTGTCTGGCCCAGTTCCAACTATCCTGAAGGGTGGGAACAAGGAAACAACACTAGGGATGTTAAATTTAGTTTAATCAACTAATCGACTAGTCGATGGATTTTCCCCGCTAACCCCGCTGCGGCTCTGCCTATTGGCTCTTAATACATTTAAAAGACTAAAATGGAGCAGGAGGGACCCAGCGAGAGACGGGACAGCTGATTCCTGGCTTAAGCAGGGTTCTGCCTTCTCCCCCGCTGTGCTTCTGATTTTTAAATGTATTAAGAGCCGATAGGCTCTTAATATATTTAAAAAGCATAATTTCAGTGCCCAGTCCCCGCTAGTCCCTTGCCCCCTGCGAAGACGCTGCTGGGGGGAAGTGGCTTTTAAACCGGCTCCCCCCAGCATCGGCTCCTGCTCCCCCTCTGATAGAGGCAGCAAGGGAGAGACTAAGCGACTATTCGAGGGATTCTCTGATAAGCTCACATTCTTAAACAGCACCTTGTTCCACTGTGAAACATTGCATTTAAACCACAACTGACAATGCATTAAATGCACTTCTGTGCTTCCTTCCTTCTTTTGTTTGTGGCTTCCACCGAAAAATCAATCCCCATAAGTCCAGTATTTCGCAACACATCTCCCAAAATATTTTAGTGACATGGCCTATAACTTTAAACTCAATCTCCTGATGACTGAGACTGATTAATTTCAAAGTACATTTGTTCCAATAGTCTCTTTGAAGCATGGAAATAACCTGTTTGACAAGTGACTCAATTGCAATATGGCTCTAAGGCAGGGCTACTTAACTTTGGAAGCCCCGGGGGCCACAATAATACTCACAGCACATGCCAAGGACCACAACTTAAGTGTGGGTGCATATACATGCAAATATATATGCAAATATAAGCAAATAGCTTCTTTCACTCTGGCGGGCATGAATACGAAGATTAGGCAAGACTACACAATACTCAGGCCTCATTTTGCTGATATTAATAAAATGTAATATTTACCCGATTTCCACCCATATGATAGCATTTTAATGAGCAATGACAGTCCAGAAATTTAACTACTAAAATGCATATCAACAGAAGACCATTATATTGACTCACTGTTGTGGAGCGTGTTCCTAGTGGAGGCCATTTTCAAAGGATCCCACCCACGGGCCATGTGTTTAGCCCTGCATAAACCCAAACCGCATTGCGGGCCGCAAACAAATAGGCTGCAGGCCACAGGTGGCCCATGGGCCGTGTGTTGAGTAGCCCTGGTCTAAGTCATGTGGAACTCTGATATTCTCCAAGATGCATAGTCACACTTCCAGCTAAAGGGGCCTCTTCAAACTCCCAGGAGTGTTTACAAGTCTAGGATTTTATCTGAATCAGTCAACTCCTCTGGAAGAAAACCTCATGCCACCTTGAAGAGCCACTAGATAGGTAAGCAGGTAACATTTATTTCGAGGGTTGCCAGATGGTTTCAACAAAAATACTGGACACACTTGACATTACATGACAATCTACATTACATCTTATTTAGAAAATACCAAACATTTATATTTTCTCAATTTGTTTCCCGAACAGAAAGCTCAAATACTGGACTGTCCAGTTCAAAACCAGACACATGGCAACCCTATTTACCTCAGCTCAGATATCTGGGAAACACACAAGACAGACAAGTTCCTCATCTCCAGCCACCTTGACCGCACATCCCTAATTGTCACCCAGCCCTCCGTACTGGAATCCATGTAGTCAAACACTCAACGCATGGTCTTAATAAAGATAACCCGTAACCCACTAACCCCCTTTTTTGACCCATGACTAAAGGGAGATCCCTTAGATTGTGGGATAACTACTTATACTA
Source organism: Apalone spinifera (assembly GCA_030068395.1). NCBI lineage: Eukaryota > Metazoa > Chordata > Testudines > Trionychidae > Apalone > Apalone spinifera. The sequence continues at coordinate 2,041,524 of JANRFK010000875.1, forward strand.
AACTACGTGTTTAAACTTGTATTCAGGTAGAATCATAGAATCATAGAATACTAGGACTGGAAGGGACCTCGAGAGATCATCGAGTCCAGTCCCTTGCCCTCATGGCAGGACCAAATACTGTCTAGACCATCCCTGTTAGACATTTATCTAATCTACTCTTAAATATCTCCAGAGATGGAGATTCCACAACCTCCCTGGGCAATTTATTCCAGTGTCTGACCACCCTGACAGTTAGGAACTTTTTCCTAATGTCCAACCTAAACCTCCCTTGCTGCAGTTTAAGCCCATTGCTTCTTGTTCTATCCTCAGAGGCCAAGATGAACAAGTTCTCTCCCTCCTCTTTAGGACATCCTTTTAGATATCTAAAAACTGCTATCATGTCCCCCCTCAATCTTCTCTTTTCTAAACTAAACAAACCCAATTCCTTCAGTCTTCCCTCATAGGTCATGTTCTCTAGACCTTTAATCATTCTCGTTGCTCTTCTCTGGATCCTCTCTAATTTCTCCACATCTTTCTTGAAAATGCGGTGCCCAGAACTGGACACAATACTCCAACTGAGGCCTAACC
>JANRFK010000875.1:2046157-2074765 GCA_030068395.1 Apalone spinifera
AATAACTTTTCTTTATCCGCTCTCTCCACACCACTCATGATTTTATATACCTCATGAGTGGTGTAGAGAGAGCGGATAACTCAGCTTCATGCCATGATTTTATAAACTCAGGCATGAAGCTGAGTTTCTAAGGACACCTTTTCCTGTGATGGAGAATGCTGAATCCATGCATGACTGTTCCCCAATAACAACACACAGAAATCCAACTCATTATCATGAATTGTATGCTTTGTTATATAGGGGAAAGCTTCTGGGATAGCTTTTGAATGCAACAGCTAAACAATTATGCAGTACTATAATCTTAACTTTTGTGAAAGACTTATTTCACAACCCCATTTAACTGAAATGAACTCCAATCACACAGAAGAACTCTCAGCCATTTGGTTGAACACATTTAAGAATAAATTTACCTATTTCTCTCCTGTGTAAATTTTAGAATGTTGTTTGTTACAATTTTATAGCATTCTACATGGGCTTTCATGAAGAGATCACTTATATTTCTTAGAAGCCATTCTCTTCCCAAAATACCCTTCTGCACTAAGGTAAGGCGCAACATTTTAAAAAATCCTATAATTTCCTGGGAGTAGGGATTATTGCTACTGACTCTGGATGCTAGGCCTCACTACTCTGAGGGAAAGGAGTGATTATTGACTCTGGCCACTAGGCCTGTCAACCCTTCAAGAAGGGGGCACTTTATTGACTGTGGCCACTAGGCTGGACTGTCTCATTGCAGATGGGGTGTAGTTGTAGGCCCTGAGCCATAGGGTCTCAGACACAATTGAGTGGAACACTCTTTGAGAGGCCTTAAAGGCCTAACGGCCCTGCCCGTGAAGGGGCTGGACATACTCCACTCTCTGACAATCACTACTGGCCAAAATTCTATTACTGCTACATTACGATAAGTCAATGTTTGGAATAAGTAATAAATTCAAGGAAAGACTTCAAACTCTTTAACACTTCTTATCCACCAAAAAGTTATACCGCAATTCCTTATGAAAAAGGTTTATACACTTTTCACCACTTTAATGATAAATATCATGTAATTGAATAGTCGTGTACTGCATGAAATCTTAGCGGTTACACAGGTATTCTATAGCCCCCGAAGGCAAGGCCGGCAGTCAGTGCACTCCTGACCCCATTCCCAGGGAACTCCCTGCCATTCTGCTCGGCTGCCTCTGTATCAGCTTCCCTCGTGGACCCTCCTCCATGGGGGTCCGAGCTCCCAGCGTACAGAGGCTGGTCCACGGGGAGCTTTTAAGCCGGCTCCCCTCAAGCACCGCTTCTGTCTGGCCCCCCTCCCCGCTGCCTCTACAGGAGGCAGTGGGGGAGAGGAGGGGGGAGGCAGGTCTACAGGAGCAAATACGTGCAGGAAGATGGCTCCCCACGTGTACTGGCTCCAGCCTGCCCCCCCTCCCCCCCGCGCTGCTGCTTCTCTATCAGAGGCAGCAGCATGGGGAGAGAAGGGGAGGCAGATCCAGGGCTCATAGGGAGTCTGCTTAAATCCAGCTCCCCACAGGCACCGGCTCCGGTTCTCTCTCTGATACAGAGGCAGCAAGAAGCCAGGAATGCGTGTAGTTAAGAAGATTAACTGATAAGCCCAGGCTTATTGGTTAATCGTGTAGTCAACTACACGTTGACATCCCTAATAAATATACAGAAAGATAGTATTACTTCATTTTTTCCTGAAATGCATAGAGGGTTTTTAACTCTTTTGTATCAACTTACTTTTGTGATACCTAACAAGCCAGAAAAAGTGTAACAGTCACCACAGAAGGCAAGCCATAGGATCATAAATCAAATACAGAACCAAACATGTTCATGAAATTGCTTTGAGAGGCATCCCCAGAGTAAAAGGAAGCACAGCAATGTCAATGAAAGCCAATCCTCTATTTTTATGGAAGACTCAGATACAAATGTTTTCCTTTTTGGGGTCAATCCAAAACACATGTGGATGTTAACAAGCTCCAGAACCATCTAAAATCCTACATAGTTCCAGAGCTGAGTAATGCCTCATATGCTCCAAGACTCCCAGAGATAGCAGCTCCAAATTCTCTGGACTACAGCAGTGATAAGTAAGTAATACCATGTAAAACTTTAAACACCTTTCTTCTTCTACAATAACAAGCACCCTCCTGTAGGGTTCCCAGGTGTCTGGTTTTCGCTCGGACTGTCTGTTATTTGGGTCCCCCGTCCGGTAAAAAAAATTTTAAAATACCAGACGTGAAATGTCTGGTATTTCCTGTTTTTTGTTTTGTTTTTTTGTTTGTTTTTGTGCTTTGCTTAACAACTTTGATTCCCCCTCTGCCCTTTCCCCCCCCCCCCCCCAACAGAATTTTTTCCTGGTGGGTTTTTTTGGGGGGGAGGAGGGAGGGAGGGGGTTTCAGTATTTTTTGTTAAACCATCTGGCAACCCTACCCTCCTGCTAAAAAGACTTGGAGATAATTAGGGTCAAGCAATTGGGAGGCACTCTAACTTTGGGATAACCCCACTCCCCCAAGTGATTCATCCCATCTCCAGTACAGTAAAGCTTTACATCTGATAAATAATGGCATATGGAACATGCCATGAATCATTAATTGCACGTTTGCATTATGGTGGCATCTGCAGGCCACAGCTTCATTGTGTTGGGCACTGTATAACATACTGATTATCCTTGATTAAATCAAGGTTAGATTCCAAAGAAACACTAGCTCAGAACATTTTGTCTGAGCACACTATAGACTACTGCTGAGTGTGTTACCTGATAGAGTGCCAATGACCATCACTTTTGTAAAAATGTAAACGTTTATAAAATCCTGCACAGCTGAAATGCTCTCTGCAAGAACAGTCAGACCCGCTCCCCTCTCCCCCAACTGCCTACAAATAATAGACCAAGGAAAAATGCAATTTTTAGGTTCCTTTTGAGTCAGACCCACTCCCCAGAAATGAACCAATGCAAAGAGTATACAGAACAGTGGGTCTCTATTCTCTCACGTCTGTCCATGTGTCTGTAAGGAAAAGCAAACAACAAGAGTTAATATTTACAAGCTGTCACTGAGGTGTGGGGGTCATGGGGCCCTGCTCCCCCATCCACAGTCAGATGCGACTCTCAGCTAGCAGGTAGAACAGGAAGGTTTATTAATCAACAGGGACACAGCAGAGAACAGATTTGTCAGCACAGAAACCAGAAGCAGTCATGCCTTCCATCTTGGAGAGAGGAGGCTCAGAGCCAAGACCACCTCCCTGAACCACAAACCAGACTAACTCACATACCCCAGAAGCCTGGTCCGAGCCCCCTAACCAGGTATTTCCCTTGGGCCTTTGTCCTGCTTCCCAGGCAAAAAGTGTCACCTGGCCACACCCCCTCATGGGCTCAAGTTACAAAAAGCATCAGCCATTGTATGCATGGGGAGGCTATCCCATGGAAATTACCATCACCATCTAGGTATTCCTGCAGTGCTCAGGGAAACCGGGGCACACCCATAGCGTTACTACAGGACAGTAGAAAACACATGCAACATAAGGGGAATAAAATCCCCACTTTATCACACAAGCCTTGGCAAGCAAGTGCTTAAGTCTCATACATTCTCTACAGGAGTGTTGGGCAAACTGTGGCCTGAGGGACACATGCAGCCCATAAGGGCTCTATGTGTGGCCCACAAGACATTTTGTTTACTGTTCCCCATGCATCACTTTTTTCCCCTACCGGTAAAACAAGGCACATGAAGTGAGATTTGCACACAACACAGAGAGAGGCTGTGTGCTCCTTCTGCATCCAGTACAAGTGGCACACAGTGCGAGTTGTAGGCATGCAAGCAGAGTTAGTAAAACCATGCTGTCCCTTCTTACGAACCACTAAGGTGAAGGAGGGTCACTCATGCTGCTTACTCACTAGCCTAGGTTGCCTGTCATGGCTCTACAGAATTCACAGAAAAGAAGACACTGTCTATATCAAACTAAGTGCAAGCTTTGTTATCCGGCACTCTTAACTGGAAAACTTTGTTAACCAGCATTGCCCCCAGCCACAATATCACCAGGTGTGAACGTCTGACTCCCGTCTGTCCAGCCGGCCGTTGCACGGCTTCTGACAGCTTGCACTGCCAGCTGATGTCATCAGCAGGTGCCTCCTTTTCCCTCAGCCTACCTGGAGTTGCCGGGAGCAGGATCTGCTGGTAGGGAGTGGGGGCAGAGCAATAAGCTTTGTTATCCAGCACAGTCAATTAATCGGCAGACCCCTACTCCCCTTGAGTACCAGGTACGTTTTCACAGTATCATTTCCAGAGTAACTGTGGATGTTTGCATAATTGTTCAGGGACCCTGACAGTCCATATATCGATGTACTTGGATCAAGATAGCATCTTCATGAACTTCTTTAAAAACATCACTTAGACTTTTAACAGGGTCCATCTTCAAATGCGTTTCTGAATCTTGTGCTGCTTAACTAACCTCTGCACTTTTAACTATTAATTGTTCCAATTTGGTCAACACCATTTTTACAATAGCCTAGTTGCCAATTAGTTTGCCATTGTGAAAACTGAGTAAATGGAAACATCAAACAAGTGAACTGTAGCCTCAGGTACCACTAAACTACTTCAGAAAATTGGCTTGTAACAGTGATGCAGTCAAACCAATTATTTATCCTATATGGTAAATCATAGATTTTTCCCCCCTCACATCATTTTTCAAGTCCCTTTCTTTTTTTGCATTAGAATAGACATGCACAACAGGAATTTTGGCACTAGAGTAAATGATCTTTCGCTTCTGCTCAATCGTTACTTGCTAGAATATAATTCTGTTCCAGATAACTTAGCTATATTAATGGAATACAGAACAGATGTGTACTGCCCTCTGCGTGTTACCACTAAGCTTTCTGTAAGCACACACTCAATGTATACTTAGGCACCCTGCTCCCAACTGTCTGCATGGAGACCCCGAGCAATAGTTACTGTGTGCTGCGGGGAAGCAGTGGGCCTCAGTGACCCCTCAAATAGTGTCCACTCTGTGTGCATTCGTGCTGCTCGCAATCTCCAACTAAAGGGGCTGTCAGACAAGCCTCCAACCTGGGCCGTTCCTTGTGAGGCCTAGAAGCCGGATTCAATACAAACACACCTCTCCTTCAGGACAGTGTGGCCAAATGGCCAGAGTCTATAGTAACACCCCTCTCTGGACAGTGTGACCTAGTGGCCAGAGTCTATAACAACTCCCCTTTCTCAGGACAATGCAGTCTACTAGCCAGAAACAGTAACAATGCCGCTCTCACAGGGCAGCGTGGCTTAGCAGCCAGAGTTTGAAGCCATACCTCTCTCACTCGGGGCAATGTAGACTAATAGCCAGAGTCAATAGTAATCAGAATCATAGAATACTAGAACTGGAATGGACCTTGAAAGGCCATCAAGTCCAGTCTCATGCCCCTCATGGCAGGGCCAAGGGCTATCTAGATCAGTGTGTCTCAAAGTGGTTCATGGACACACTCAGAGAGCTGATGCCAGGCCGCTCCATTTTGTTTACTTACTGGCTCTGCAGCCATGTAGCCTCCTAGCTCCCATTGGCTGTAGTTCACAGTTTGCAGCCAAGGAAAGCCACGGGAAGCAACAGTCCGGGTCATGCTGCTTCCCACGACTCCCCTTGGCTGCAAATAATGAACCACAGCCAATGGGAGCCAGGAGGCTATGTGGCTGCACAGCCATTAAGTAAACAAACTGGAGCAGCACATTAGCAGCTTTCTCAGAGTGGGTCCATGGATCACTTAGAGAAAAACAGATCTAGATAATCCCTGATAGACGTCTACTTAACCGCACTATTAAACATCTTCAATGATGAAGGTTCCACAATCTCCCTAGGCAATTTATTCCAGTTGTTAACCACCCTGAGAGTTAGGAAGTTTTTCCAAATGTCCAACCTAAACCTCCCCTGCTGCAGTTTAAGCCCATTATTTCTTGTCCTATCCTCAAAGATCAAGGAGAACAATTTTTCTCCCTTCTCCATGTGACACCAATTTAGACACATGAGAGCTTTTATCATGTCTCCTCTTTTCCAAACTAAACAAACCCAATTTTTTCAGTCTTCCCTCATAGGTCAGGTTTTCTTAGATCTTTAATCATTTTTGTTGCTTTTCTCTGGACCTTTTCCAAATATTTCTTGAAATGTGGTGCCCAGAACTGGACATAATACTCCAATTGAGGCCAGGGCCGGATGGAGGCATGGGCGAGCCGAGCAGCTGCCCAGGGCGCCAACTGATGGGGGGTGCCTGATGGCAGCGGGAAGGGGCGCGTGGCGTCCCTTACAGCTGCCATTAGGCGCCGTGCGCCCGGCTCCCATAGTGCCAGCCCCATGGCACCGGCCAGCAGCGCCCTTCCCCCCATGGCCGCGGGGCCCTACATGGCCCGGCACGTGCGCCAGCAGCACTGGCCATGCCGGGCTGGGCAGCGCATGCGCAGTGCACCCGGGGGCGGGCCCCGGTCTGCGCGTCAGCGGCCGTGGCCGGCCCACGCATGTGCCGTGCGCCCTGGGGGGGGCCTGCGGAGTGGGGGGCGGGTCCGTGCCCCACAGGTGGGCCCGCGCATGCGCCTGGGGGTGGCGCCATGTGCCCAGGCCCAGGGCGCCAAAAGGGCTCAGGCCGGCTCTGACTGAGGCCTAATCAGCACAGACTAGAGTGGAAGAATGACTTTTCATGTCTTGCTCACATGTTAATGCATCCCAGAATCACGTTTCCTTTTTTTGCAACAGTATCACACTATTGACTCATATTTAGCTTGGGTCCACTATGACACCAGATGTTTGCAGATTAATTCCTTAATGATGTTCTCCATTATCTTTCCTGGCACAGACGTTAATGCCCATCTCTCTCAGGGCAGCATGGCCTAATAGCCAGAGTCTGTAACAACAGGGCTGATGAGGAAGAGGTAGGGAGTCCTGGGCCCATCCGCTCCACTTGGTCCCAGCCCAGGGCCCTGTCAGTGGTGGAGTCGAACACCACGAACTTGGCAGGGACTCCCACTGAAACATGCTGAGCTCCTGGGGTTCAGTTCCCCATCCTGAGCTACTTACTACCAGTGTCCTCTCCATTTCTCCTGTCTGGACTGGATTCCTCATCTGCAGCCTCCCGCTGATTGGTCTCTCTGGCTTTGTCCACTGGCAGCTCCTCTTCACATGCTCCAGCAGTATTTCCTTCCCAGGCTACAGTCAGCCCAGACTGAGCAGCTCCACAGGCCTTTATAGCTGGCCTATTGTTGGAGCACGCCCAGCAGGACTGGGGGGAAGGCCTTATCAGCCACTTGATCCAGGTAATCCCCCTTAACCCCAGTGTGAGATTGATACACCCCATCACACCGTGGTACAGTCAATGAATGGTTAACAAAAATGGGAGGGTATTGCCTGACTAGCTATATTGAGACAAGTTGACTAGAGAAGCAAATATTAAAGGGCTTCTCTCCTGAGAAAATATTGTTTCAGGGAAATAGCACAAACTGACAAAATAAATCATATAGGCCAAAACTATCTCTTACAATAACGCCACTAAATTACTTCATGTTTGCTCCCAGTTCTGGAGAGCTGTTGTACTGGGTTTGATCCGGATGTTTTATATTAGAGTGCAATTGGTTATATTAGAATTTCAGCATTATTTTTCAGTTAACAGAAAATATAAGCATTTTAAAGTTGCCTTTTATTGATGTTATTAGGTTAAGAATATTGTCTGGCCTTCCATTTTATATCCCCCACCAACTTCATATTTTGAAATGAATATGTAATCTAATGTTACTGTACATCTAATCTAGGCACACTTACAATAGTGTTTTATCCAATCAGCACTAAACATATCCAGTGGAAGTACAGTAGCGACTAACACCATCTTGTTTTAATGCAGAGTTTTTCTATGATTTAACAGGGATCTGCTCCCAGGAGATATTTCCTAACTGGCTCATGTAAGCATCAGCAAACGCAAATGTAGGTCATGAGACTGTCACATTTTAGAAGTCAGCATGCATGCTAGTATAGCCAAAAGTGAAATATTTTTATACTAGATTAACTTAATAACAAGATCTAGCAGATCAAAAGTTTTGCATTCCTCTAACTGTTAGTACAGGACACCAGCAAAATATGGTACATGACATTCAGTACAGTTTGTGGGAGATGAAAGCTCAATTCTGTTGCAACATCTTAAAGATCTGCTCCCAGAATGGTGTCTCGTGATATTCCCTAAAGCAAATGAACCAAATAACCTGTCAGGAGCACAAGTTACATTTTGAACAGAATCAGACTGATTACAGATGAAAATCTGCACTGAGCAATGAGGCTTTAGAAAAGGGGTCTCCAACTCACGCTCCATGGGCTGGAGCATATTCACAATTGGAGGGTGTGTTTGTAATCATTCCCCAAGCCCCATCCCTTCTCACCACTGTCCTCTCCCCTCCATGATACCCTGTTCTTTGAGCGACGCAGCCTCAAGTATTACTAGAGGCGTCTGGTGCAGGGCAGCAGCAGCAGTCAGCTCCCTCCCCGCATTCAGGCAGCCAGAAAAAGATGAAAGTTCTGAGCACTGAAAGAGGAGTCAGCAATGATGGTAGCCAGGAGACAAAGTAAATTATCATTAATAAATCTATGTATCTTGGAAGCACAATCAGTGCCAATGGTCAATTTAATAAGGCAAAACAAGAAATTGCAAGGCAAGCGGTGCCTTTTTGAGACTAATAACTTATAGGAAAAATACGGAGATTCACACACGATCCAAGATGAAAAATTACAGATTGCCACTTTGATACCCACACGGACACATATTTCTGAAACGTGGCAAATGCTAGAAACCCACAACAGGAAAAATGAATTCCATCAGAGATGCTTGAGAAAAATATTTAGAGTCTGCTGCTGGGATAAAGAAAGCGACACTGAAGTGTTACACAAGACTGGACAGAAGATTGTAGAGATATCAATTTGAGAAAAGCGGCTGAAGTGTTTTGAACACGTTGTAGAGACATCACAGAATTGGAAGAGACCTCAGGAAGTCATTGAGCTCAACACAGGAGTAACCCTAACTAAATCATCCCCACCAAGGCTTTGTCAAGCCAGGACTTAAAAACCTCTAGGGATGGAGATTCTACCACTTCCCTAGGTAACCCAGTACAGTGCTTCACCGTCCTCCTAGGGAAATAGTTTTTCCTAATATCCAACCTAGACTTCCCCCACTGTAACATGAGACCTTTGCTCCTTATTCTGCCATCCATCACTATTGAGAACAGCCCCTCTCCATCCTCTCTGGAACCTCCCTTCAGGTAGTTAAAGGCTGCTATCAAATCCCCTCTCACTCTTCTGTTCTGTAGCTTAAACAAGCCCAAATCCCTCAGCCTCTCCTCCTAAGTCATGCTCCAGCCCCCTAATCAGTTTGGTTGCCCTCCGCTGGACTTTCTCCAATGCGTCCACATCCTTTCTGTAATGGGGGGCCCCCAGAAATGGATACAATACTCCAGATGTGGCCTCACCAGTGCTGAATAAAGGGGCATAATCACTTCTCTAGATCTGCTGGCAATTCTCCTCCTAATGCACTTTAAGATGCCATTAGCCTTCTTGGCGACGCCCAAAAAAATGTAATCCTAGAATAAGCCGTTGACTAAAGAGAACTTGACAGAAGACAGAGAAAAAGAGGACAACAAGTGATATAATAGAAAACCATTCAGAAAGATGTTGCTGTCATAGAAACAGACTACAATGAAGCAAGAAACATGAGACTAGACAGGGGTGAAAAGATTGGGTTGCTTCCTGTCTCAAGGCACAAGAGCAACTAAAAATAACAAATAATACATATCCTATCCCTCAGTCTCCTGAAATTTAGAAAGATACTGCAATTGTAACCTGCAAATTGCAATGAAATATACATTAAACTACTTAATCATCCTTACAAAGTTTAAAATAGAAGCACAGAAAAGCGTGTTACGCCTTCTTTTGCTACCTTTGCCTAGGTCTTTTCTGTATTGGTGCTGCCCACTGTGATCTAAACAGCAGTGTCAAGAGCTGACAGGCCTTTGAGTCTTCACTCTAGTACAATTCACTCCAGGAATGAACAGCAGTAACATCAACTGTCTGCCTGCAGATTTAGGAAGACAAGAAAGAACCAGTTCACATGACTTCATTTGGAAATTTCCTCACTGCCATCCTAAAGGCCGGTTTATTTTCATGAAAGTTTGAGTTTTATGGAAATCAGTGAGTGGCACTTGCCCCCGCATTTAATTTCCAAGATGTTGTTAAACAAAACTAGTTTTCAAAGCTTCAGGAAACTGAACAAATAATTAACTGTATTTATATGGGAAAGTACGCTGAGTCTTAGACCAAACCTATTTGAAACAAACAGGAAAACATTCTGAAAAAGAAAATTTGGATTGGAAATACCAAGTCAACCTTCATTTAAAGTTAAAAAACAACAAATGGTCTGGTAACGTGATACCCGACCATTTCTTGTTTTTTAAGTTTATCCTGTACAGACTAACTCAGCTACCCCCTGAAGCTTCATTTAAAGTGCTACTGTTACATTTATCAAATCCTGTTACATTTATCTTCCACCAAATAAATACACAGCTGTTGATGCACATATTCACGTTTTGTAAAATAATTTTCATTTCACTAGCTATGATATTCAGGGAGCAAAATACCCTCAGGCTCAATTGTACAAAAGGACACAATGAGCATATCTAGCTGAAGAACTATTATTTAACACCTACAGCTTGTGTCCACTTCTGGGTGGATTGATACTGCAGTGCCTAGAGAAGACCCATTAAAGTGACCACCAATCAACTGGTGTGGAAACAGCCTCCAGGGAACGCTTTGCTGTGATGCCATTTACCCAGCCGGGAGGAGAGGGAGGAGTGGCGGCTATAGGCTGAGCTGCTTCCTCCCCCTGCCAGGCAGAGCCCATGTCAGATCCGGCCCCAGCTTGCATGACTCAGGCCCACAAGACTCGGGGCTTCCCCTGTTTAGCTGGGAGTGGACATTGGCGCTCCAGCACCACAGAGTGTGTGTGGGGGGGAGAGGAGGCACAAGGGCTGGGGCGCCAATACCACCTCCCTTATTTTGGGAGGAAGGGAACTGGATCCAGGCAAGCCAGGGCCGTAGGCTGCCCACCTCTGTCCCTGTCCGTCCTTTGGATGTGACGGCTGAGTTTCCTAGTAACTCAGCAACGAAAGTCCATGATACCAGCTACTTTTTGTTAGTTTCTAAGGTGCTGCAGAACTATGTGTTGTTTTTTAAGGTTTTTTAGCAATAGTTATATTGCAAATGTACAACTTGACATACAGATAACTTGCACGGGTCAATAGCATACAAATTCCAGGTCCCACCACAGTTCTCTTAAAGACCTCCTGTTTAGCAGCTTCACTTGCCATGAGGGGGACAGTTATTATGAAACAACTGCAAGGAGAGTCTGGAAAGCAAGTCACTGGATTCATGAGAGACCACTGAACATCTTCTTGCCAAGTTATTGCAACTCAAACATTTCAAGATGAAGACAAACTGTTTTAAGAAGAACTTAATGAAGACACAAATTGAATGATTTCATTAAGCAATACCTGAGAATAAAAGGAAGGAGCATTTGGGGGCATTTGGAGGGGATTGGAAACAGAAGTCTGTTTGAAAGGATGAAGTATCACTCATGCAAGTTCTGCATGTTACTTTAGATGGAATGTTGCAATGCAGACTTTCAGAGAACTATTTTCTGATTTTAATTAACTTAAGAGTAAACAAGTAAATTAAATAGATCAAAATATATAATGAAAACATTCCTTTTCACGAAGCAGCCAAGATGTATGAAAATGTTCCTTTGGAAAAATTAAATGTATATCTTTTATCCGTATATAATTCATTCAAGTCTTACCCTCTGAAGCTCAAGTTTTGTACAGTAGCCATTAGGAAGCAGCAGCCAAAGGATGCTTCTACGTGCTGCATGTGTTAATATGGCTTTTGGTTTCCATGATGTCAAAGAAACCTTAATCATTACATTGTCCGATACAAACTTTTTGGTCCTTGCTCTTTACTAATTTAAAAATGAAACAAAGAAAGTGTGAATGGAAACAGGCACCATTAGTAGCATAACTGACAAGCTTCACTTCATTTGTGTTGGGCATACTTGTCAGGGACATTTCTAATCATATATTCACAGACAATTCTGAAGTGACTGCTTATTGGATATCACTTTTATATACTTTTTCCACAGAGACACAGCGTGTCTATCAATCACCTCATATTTCCTTTGTCCAGCCTGAGAAATATCTGGAAATTTCTGCAGTTTCCACAGTGTTACTTCTGTCATACCTGTCAAAGACTCCCTTACAGACTTAGCTTTGCAAAATCCTTTTAGGGCCTCTCTCAAGTACTCAGCAGCCAATTCACCAACTAAAGAAGCTTTCTCCAGTCATCATCTGTATGACAGCTATGGCATCTCGGACATAGACTGGGGTTTTTTTGGTTGCAAACTCTTAGCTCAGGGATTTCTTCAGCTTGAGCTTCACACAGATGCCCTACCTCAGATTCATCTCTTTTTTTTTTTTTTTTGTAATTCCATCAGCATGGAAGAAGTATATAGGCACTGGTCCAGTGGGACAATTATAGACAATTGCCACTGAAACATTCTCTCTGCATCTTGCTAAGGAGAGGGCAATGCAGAAAATTTCTGTACTAATAGTTGCTGTGACTGTCCCTTCCTTGCCAGACTGAAATCTAGTTATCTTGGCCATGTCAGCTAATGTGTTGACTGGCCTGAGGAAGCTATGTGTCTCATTAGAGTAAGTGAACCTCTCAGAAATCCCTCCATCTCTTTTCTACCAATACCAGCTATTTCCAGAAGAGACTCTTGTACCCCTGATGTTACCTAAAGTCCAACAGATCTGTTGATGAGTGCTTCTGGATGTGATTCAGGGTCAAAAGGGATTGTCATATTGTAAACAGCAACATGGATTCACCCAGGATTCACCAAGGGCAAGTCATGCCTGACCAATCTAATTAGCTTCTATGATAAGGTAACTGGTTCTGTGGACATGGAGAAATCGGTGGATGTGATGTACTTTGACTTTAGCTAAACTTTTGATATAGTCTCCCACAAGATTCTTGTCACCAAATTAAGGAAATATGGACTGGATAGACGGAGTGTAAGGTGGCTAGATTGTCAGGCCCAACTGGTAGTGATCAATGGCTCAATGTCAGGTTGGTGGTTGGTTTCAAATGGAGTGCCCCAATGACTAGTTCTAGGGCCGGTTTTGTTCAACATCTTTATTAATGATCTGAATGAGGGGATGGATTGCACCCTTAGCAAATTTGTGGATGACACTAAGCTAGGAGAAGAGGTAGATATGTTGGAGGGCAGGGATAGGGTCCAGTGTGACCTAGACAAATTAGAGGATTGGGCCAAAAGAAATCTGATGAGGTTCAATAAGGACAAGTGCAGAGTCCTGCACTTGGGATGGAAGAATGCCAAACATTGTGACAGGCTGGGGACCAACTGGCTAGGTAGCAGTTCAGCAGAAAAGGACCTGGGGATTACAGTGAATGAGAAGCTGAATATGAGTCAACAGTGTGCCCTTGTAGCCAAGAAGGCTAATGGCATATTAGGGTACCTTAGAAAGAGCACTGCCAGCAAATCTAGAGAAGTGATTATTCCCTTTTATTCGATACTGGTGAGGCCACATCTGGAGTATTGTGTCCAGTTCCGGCCCCCTCCACCCCACCCCTCATTACAAAAAGGATGTGGACACATTGGAAAAAGTCCAGGGGAGGGCAACCAAAATGATTAGGGGGCTGAAGCACATGACCTACGAGGAGAGGCTGAGGGATTTGGGCTTGTTTAATCTACAGAAGAGAAGAGTGAGAGGAGATTTGATAGCAACCTGTAACTTTCTGAAGGGAGATTCCAAAGAGGATGGAGAGAGGCTGTTCTCAGTAGTGCAGGATGGCAGAACAAGGAGCGAAGGTCTCATGTTACAGTGGGGAAGTCTAGGTTGGATATTCGGAAAAGCTATTTCACTAGGAGGGTGGTGAAGCACTGGAATGGGTTACCTAGGGAGGTGTGGAACCTCCATCCCTAGAGGTTTTTAAGTCTCGGCTTGACAAAGCCCTGGCTGGGATGAGTTAGTTGGGATTGGTCCTGTTTTGGGCAGGAGGCTGGACTGGATGATCTCCTGAGGTCTCTTCCAGCCCTATAAGTCTATGAAACAGCTGTAACATGCTCTTCATCTGTTTTCAATGCAGGAGCAAGGACTTGTCTGTGGACTTCGTCTTCGCTGCTTTTTGTTAGGCCATTTTTGCCTCTCATAGCTTTTACGTATTCATAATATGAAGCAATATTGTCATCTCTAATGCCAATACTGACCTGTCTCTGAATTAGAAAGCTAATTTCTAGACTGCTACTACTAATTTCCCAGGCTACTACTACATGCATAGACAATTACCAATTAAAACCTTTTAAGAGACAGACTAGATGCTACAACATAAGTACAAAAGCTTATAAATGGAGAAGGCATTATGTTAGGAATTCATGTACATTTATATCTACCTACTCTGAAGTACAAACCACAGGCACGCAATCCCTGCTGCCACTGCACTACCTTCAAGGACAAAGACTGCACTGATCAGCACATTTCAACTGAAATTATAAAAAACCCTCTTATAATCACTTGAGAGATGCTTTAACAATAAAGAAAAATTATGTGAAAACATTTTGTGTTAATATATTGCAAAATGTTGACATTAGCCATTTTTGACACATACTAAACAGCTTTTGTATTACTGAAAACAAAAAATCCACAAAACACTTGGCCCTGCAAAACCAATAAAAATCTACTATATACTGTCTTTTGGTAGCTTTAACCAATAAGCACCACACTGAGGCTTCATCTAAACTGCAAGCTTCTCTCAGAAGAAGCTTTTCTGGAAGATATCTTCTGGAAAAACTTTTTTCGAAAGAGAGCATCTACACAGCAAAAGCGCAATAAAAAAGTGATGTGCTTTTTCAAAAGATAGCATCCAATCAATGTGGACACTATCTTGCATTTCAGTTGTGATTACTGTGGATGGAGCGGCTACCAGGGCACTTGTGCTTTTTACTTGAGACCTCTTATTTCGAAAAAACACTCTCTTCTATGTCCACACACACCTTTTTCCAAAAAAGCTTTTTCGGAAAAAGGCTTCTTCTTTGTAGAAAGAGGTTTGCCGCTGTCAGAAAAACTCCTTCGTTCTTTTGACTTTCTGATGAAAGAGTGTGGACGTAAGTATCGTTTTTCTGGAAAAAATGGCCATTTTCCCAGAAAAAACTCTGCAGCGTTGACATAGCCTGAAGTGTTGAAATTAATATAAACAATAAAAACTGTTGCCATAGTCACATTATAGTGTTTCTGCAACTGTACAAAAAAAATGACACTCATTTTGCGTACCATTGTTTCACTTTGCCTACAGGCTTACGGCACCACTTGACAGTTCCACACCATACTTCATCTAAGGGTACATAAAATAAGCTTTCAAATAATATAATATTTGAGTGTGTGCTGGGAAGCTACACTGAACTCCAAAAATACAGCTCTTTTTGGGGAATTTCTCCACACCCACTGTAACTGCCGTTTGCAACAATCATTTGAATGTTTTAGATATAAACCTGCAGTACAGGTTGAAACTCTCTTACCTGGGATCCTCCAATCCGGCAACATCCATAGTCCGGCAAGGATATTACAGGACCAGAGTCCCCGTGGAGGGTCAGCGGCAAGGAACCCTGTGAGTCCACCCGCAGCAAGTTGACAGCAAGGCCTCCCAAGGCGTGGCAGCGGGGCTGCTCAGCAGGGTTGGGAGACCTGGTGCGTGGCTGCCCGGTGGGGCTGGGAGCCGCAGTAGCTTGGTGGGGCAGGGAGCTGCGGCGCGAGGCTGCCCTGGGGGTCCTGGATCTTCAGTGTGGCATGCACAGCAAAACCCCAGCACGGCGCATACGGTTGTCCGGTGGGGCCCACAACCTCAGCATGGTATGTGCAGCTGTTGAGTAGATCCCACAGTCACGGCAGTGATGGCTGCCTAGTAGGGACAGCAGGGCCAGTAGGAGGGGGGGAACTGGCTGGGAGACCAGCAGGCCAGGCCAGGAGGGCCAGTGACAGGGGTCCAGAAATGAACACCCGTGGTCTGGCAAAATCCCTCATCTGGAACTGGTCAGGTCCCAAGGTTCCAGACTGGGGAGGCCCAACCTGTATAAACAAAATTCCTTTGCTGTGAAACATACATAGCACTCTTTGGGAGGTGGGAAGTGGAAGGCAGAGGAGAGGGAACAACAAGGGAAACTGACTGAAAAAAAAACAACTCAGAAGGAATTACTAGCTCAACACTGAAATCTACATAAAATGCCATGATCAAGGTGAGACAGAAAAGGCTAACTACCAGATTAGTCAATATTGTACCAATGGCCAATTTTTCAATGCTTCTTTAATGGAATTTATTGCAAATAAGAAACTTTATTTTGGATTTTTAATTATTAATCCCCACCCATGGTATTTTTAGGTGCGGTAAAAACTATGGACATCATCTTAAATACTTCTCAAAGCTAAACTTATTTTTTCAGAATATCTGGCACATATTTTTGGTGAAGTGATAGACATATATTATGTCTGCACTGCTAGAACCTAGCGTGCACTGGCCACTTGAACAACAGTTTGAGAGGAAAACTGCAATCATGCTGACTCACCACCATGCCAGTTGATTATTCCACTTACACAGTCCATACACAGTCTGATATGAGTCATGACAAGGAGTATTTAGAGACGAACCACACCTAAATACACTGGAAATAGTTTATGCAAGGAGGCACTTCCAGCCAAAGTCTTGAAAACATATTACATTTAAAATGACCTAACCAAGATTTTATTATTCATCTTTACATCCTGCATCCAGTACCCTATAATTGTCCATCAAAATCTAGCACTACTGGACTAAAAATTACATTTATTGGACTCTAATGATTCACTAATGGATGATCTGTTCCTATATAATATTTGCAATTGTTTTAGTATAGCAAGATAAACAAGCACAGTCATCTTTGACCTAGCTGGATCAGACTTTTCAGTAACTGACTTCCTGATCTCCTGTCTGGTTCATGAACTAGTAGAAAATAAATGAAGAGCATAAAGTTGTCTAAAAAAAAAGCAAGGCGGAGTCTTTCATTTCCAACAGAAAAGAAAGGACAATCATATATGCAGGTCCCTTCAGTCCAGCCCAATCAATTCTGCCCCATACCTGTTCTGTACCCAAGCCCTCCATCAATCAGAAACAGACTATTAAATAGGGAACTGAAGCTCAAAGATGCTAAGTGATTTTTCCAGAGTTACTCAGGAAACCTGTGGTGGAGTGAGGACTTGAATCCAGGTCCCCTGCTAGTGCTCTATCCACTTTTCTCTCATAAAAATTCCTACTCTGAATTAAGGGCTTGGCTATAGCCTGGATATACACTATGGTCTTTGAACTTAAAACAGAATGCTTCAGGACACAGGTGGGGAACCTACAGGCCTGCATGCCTTGATCCACATGGAAGTCCCAAGAGTCATTGGTCCGATCCTGGCAACGTGCTATGCACTCTGTGCCATGCACTCTGCCTGCCTGGGGGAAGAAATGGCTCATGCACACTGCAAGGAACCACCCCCCTCTCCAGCACCACTCCCTGTCACTCCCATTGGTGAAATCATGGTGGGGGGGCGCTTCCCTGCAGCATACACATGCATGCTCCCCTCCCCCCCAGGAGCTGCGCCAGGTAGGCGCCCGTGTCCCCACCCTGCTCCTGCACTCCTGTTTCAGATGCCGCACCCCCAGCCCATTTCCCTTCCCGACCCCACACCCTCCCACCCCAAAAATGGTCCTGCACCCCCTCCACATTCAACCCCCCCACCCAGACTCCAAACTGCCATCCTGCTCCTGCACCCTCCCTCCTGCCCAGACCACACTCCTCCACCCTGCTCCGGGCACCCTGTATCCCACCCAGACCCTGCACCCTTGTTCTTAGCCACTCCTGCACCTAACTCCTGCCCAGACCCCACTCTCCAGCAGCTGCCTCCATGCACTGACACCTCATTTCTGACCCTACCCCAGAGATTAGGGGAGCCCCACAAAATCTACTAGTCCTGATCCCCCTAGGCTCTGGGGTGGAGCTGAAGAGTAGTGAGATGAATGACTTTTTTTCTGTTTATCAGTTGGGGACCACATCGGTGAGGGGATTTATTTTTCCTTCTTTCTTGGGGAGCAGATCATTGAGGTTTGGGGGGGGGGGTTTCTGTTACTTGAAACTGATTTTTCTTTAGGTCTTGTTGACTTTAAAAAAAAAAGGCAGCCTTCCTGAACTGGTCTTTTCAGTAATTTTTGTACAGCAGGCAATGGCACTGAAGTTCTGGATGCCAGACACAGTCCAGTATATTACTTCATTTTTTTAAGCTGAACCCCTATACTGTTCTTTTGAATAATGGAACCACGGTAACAATGGCCGCAAAAGGAGGGAATGCTCTTTTAAGGAGACAGATTAGTTAAAATGGTGCTCAAACAAAAAATCTGAATCCATGCAACTAGAAAACCTGCTTCTTCACCCTTCCACTTACATCTTCACAACTTTCATGGGTTTCAAATCTGATGAAGGGAGCTGACAGAGGGTTCATTACAGTCCAAAGAGAATAACTCTAGCCAATAACTCTTGCATTAAATTTGTATTGTGAGATTAAGCCTTAACAACCAACATCTCTCATTAGGCAGAGATTCAGCTGCACAAGATTTAGAAAAGGACAGTTTAATGGATGACTAATCAAAAGTGTCAGATGGCATTTGGGGAATAGAGACAAATCCAGGGTAACCATACATATGTTACAATATAAATATTTGTAACTTTTGAGGCAATCCAAGTTAATGCATCCAGCATGTCTAACCAATTATTTTAAATATGTGTATTTTACATTTCCACCTATATTTTAGGTTACAGTTACTGCAACTACGCTGCTTGCCAATGTTATTTACTACATGCTACAATGACATGCCAAGATGTAGTAAAAGGTCACGAAGCCTAATCCCAGAGAGCCCTGAAGAGACTTATCCCTTTCACAGCTCACTAACGTATACAAACAACCCAGAAACACTTTGTTCCCTGTAAAATGGTCTGAAAATTACATTTTAAGAGCACTTTTTCCATGTATAATAAACCAAACAGAATGATTTCTGCAAGTGTCAAGAAGCCAGAGAACTTGCACTGCAAAACTAGAATCTTCAGAGGTACAGGAGAGATTTTTAGATATCCCCATTATAACACCCCAATTTTGTGAAATGCTTTCTTGGAAGTTCCTAACAGAATTCCTGTTTCTTTTCTTCACAACCAAGAGCTGAAACTCAGAACAAAGGGTGGAGCTGAATGTTACAACAGTTCAACAGAACCCTCTATTCCCTGCTTTGTAAGACACAGCAGGCAGCACCCTGGTGACAACCAAGTATAATGAAATCTCCAGGTGCCTGCATAGTTCAGGCCAGTGTTCCCTCTAAGATTTTCCAACCATGAGTGGAGTGAGGCTCCGCTGGCTCTGCCCCTTTGAAGTGCCATTTTGGCGCTTTAAAAGGGCAGCGCAGTAGGAGCCGGGGATCAACTGGGGACTCCAGCTGATCCCCGGCTCTGCTGTTGCAAAGCCCCTTTAAAGTGCAGCTCCGGCACTTCACAGGGGCTTTGCAACAGGGGAAGCCGGGGATCAGATGGGGACTGATCCCCGGCTCCGCTATTGCAAAGCCTCTTTGAAGTGCCTGAGTACTCCAGCTGATCCCCGGCTGCCCCTTTGAACTGAGGCAGTGCAGTGCAGCATTAACACCTGCAATCAACACGTTAATCCTGTTCTGCGTTAATTGCAGGTGTTAACACAGGTCAATTGACAGCCCAAAATAAAATGCATCTCAAGGACTATATTCAGAATCAGCTGCTCACAGATCTTGCCAAGTAGGTGCTCAGAGAATGCTGACATGTGCAAGGTGTGTGTGGGGGACTGGCTCTGTGCCCCAGAAGGGGCGGAGCCTTGGAAAGAAGGGGCATAGCTAGGGCAGCCAGCCCTTAGCACCGCTGGGTCCCCCCCAGCCCTCAGAGCCGCATGGAGCAGCACTTCCGTGACAATTTAAAGGGTCTGGAGCTTCAATCACTGCTGCTGCCACAGTAGCAGCAGCCAGGAGCCCTAGGCTCCTTTGAATTACTGTACACCAGGATAATTTCCTCATTTGCTCCCCTCCCTCTGTAGGCAGACCTGCATAATTCTCAATCTTTTTCAATACAAGCACCTTGATGGACTGAAATAACCCATTTCAGATTATTGTAATATGGCTCCAAAAGGTTCAATTCATGCAACATCTACTTTGTACATTTGCTTTGGGATTGAGCAATAAATATCAAATTTGGCTAAATGTTACAAACCTACCTCACTTAAAGCCTTACAGATGTTTTTCCTGCTACTTAATATCATAGAGCTATTGGATAGATTCCCTGTACCAAGTAGTCCCAAAAGGGAAATTGTAAAAAAATGTAAATGGTGGTTACCGTATGCAATGTAAGTTTAAAAAATAAATCAGACACAACAATCACTTCAAGATAACATTTTTGAAAAAGTATGTGCAATTTAGCCAAACATCTCCCATTCATTTTTAATGCACAATAAGTAGCTAAATCCTTCACACTAGCTTGAAAGTATTCAGCCATTACCACTATAGTTCAGTTTGTGGGGCATTTCCAAAGTGGGGGCACAACCTACATACTTCCACGGAAGTCTATACACTTCTATATCACTGTAGTCAATTTCTGGAACTATTCACATCTTCCTTGCTGAAGCAAAGGACTAGCACCAGTGCCAAGCCATTTATAATCAAAATTTAATAAAAATCAGCTTAATTCTTACACTGGTGGATTGTATAAAGGTATAATTTAACCTAGGTGATTAAATGACTCACTTTATGTCATGGGGATGTTGCAATAAAACTACTAACTTACCCACAAGATATGAGTGTTTCAGTCCATTAAACACAAAAAGGAAAGTGTGACGATAAAAGGTAGTATCTGAATCTACAGAAGCCCAAAGATTCTGGTCAAGCAGCTCAGCTCCTACTGTAAACAATTTGAAACAGCTGAAATATAGGGATTATGACCTTTTACCACAAGTTTACAACACACATATTTTTGGAACTAAAGCCAGTACGAAAAGCACAGGGCATGTCTTGGCTCAGGCTACTCCAGTATAAGATTAGAATTTCAAGATGTGTTGTTCACATTCATTCCAATCAGGCATGTGCACATGCAGAAATGTCAGAAAAATTTCTCTTTAGCAGCGCCTATTGGATCAGCTGTGGAGCCCTCTTGAGTGGCCTCTTCATGGCACTCAATATATGACCCTGCCAACCTGACCTCCCACCCTTGGTTCCTTCTTGTTGGCTAGTCCAACAGAGGGGAAGGAGGATGGATTCTTTAATGGACGTGAACACCACATCTCTAAGAACATCAGTTACGAGAAGTATCAGAAGGTGTAGCCATCTTAGTCTGTAACTTTAAGAACAACGAGAAGTCCTGTGGCACCTTAGAGACTAACAAAAATATATAGTATCAGAGCGTCCATAGGTAAGACCCACTCATCTGATGAAGTGGGTCTTACCCATGAAAGCTCATGATACTATATACAGATTAAACCTCTGTAATCTAGAACTCCCTCGTTCGACAACATCCATCGTCTAGCAGGACCACGAATGTTCCAGTACCAGAAAGTCCCAGTGGAGGGCTGGCAGCTGGGCTCCCCTGCAGCTGGGCAACCAGGCACAACCCAGCAGGGCTGCCCAGCAAGGCCAGGAACTTGGCATACAGGGAGCTGGGCTGGAGCTGTGCTGCCCAGCATAACAGGAAGCAGGTGCAGGGAGCAGCAGGACAGCAAGGCTGGTGGCAAGGGGGAGTCGGCCAGGTCGAACTGCAGCTTCCCTCAGAACATGCTTTAAACAAAAGTCTCTTTCTTTTTCTGTGCGAGGCTTGAAAGCCTTCCAAAATTTGCAGTATTCTAACTGATCAGCCTCCCCAGACAACATGAGCAGGAGTTGTAGGCACAGGCTCTCAGCAGGAACCACAAGCCTGGAAGCTCTGGGCTTGAGGCATGCCCCACAGCCCAGGGCAGACAACAGGACAGAACAATCCCAGGTGCCAAATACTAGCAGCTACTGACACTAAACAACTCTAATAACTCTAAAGTGAGCTAAGGGAGCACTTGTGATCAAGGTGTTCCAACACCGTCATGGATGGTAAGAGGAACTGAAGGAGGGCTAGGGTCAGCGGGGTGAGCACCATAAAGGCACCAGTCCATGGGGCTCCACAGCTGACCCAATGGGGGCTGGACAGGGAAAAGGTCTCTGACGCCCGTGCACACAGTGCACGCACACATCTGACTGGAATCAACATGTGCACGCACTCAAGGAAGAACAAAGCAGTATCTTTGCACATGCCCCTCCGGTTTATCATTTAAAAATATGAATGATCCTATCCAACTGAAAATAAATCCACCTGCTCCTAGGTTCACTTTCCAGCATTACTTGTTATCCAGGGATTTAAGAAGCTCAGTTCCAGGGGCGGCCCGTCCATATAGGCAAACTAGGCGGTCACCTAAGGCGCCAAGTTAAATGGGGCGCCAAATGGTGGTGCAATATCATTGAGGGGCTTGGAGGTGGGGGCGCTGATTGCATGGTTCGCCTAGGGCACCAGTTGCTGGCAGCTAGTCTAGGGCCGCCCCTGCTCAGTTCATTGTATGCAGTGGCTCCACTAATCAAGATTAAGCAATTGCATATTTTGACTAGACCCCTCTTAAGTGTCAAAATAAGCAGATCTCATTTCTGAAGAGGTGCATGCAATTTCAGCTTCAAGACAGACCCAACACAGAATTGAGCTTTACTGTGGCATAATTCTGTAGCTGCAGTATTTTCAGCACACAGAGATCTATGATTTTCGTTGTCTAGGCATCCATGATCTACCACCAGTTAAGGTGTCATTATAAAGCTGGGGAAAGAGGATGGGGGATCAGGTGAAGCAGACTCGAGGGTAGGGAAACCGAGGAGTGGGACAATGGGAAGAGGCATGAGATGTGGGTGGCAGAGTGAATAGAGGAGAAGTGGGGTAAAGGCACGTTAGCCCCATATTCTTCACTCCAATGTGTGCCCAGATCTGAGGAGTTCTTGACCAGCTAGGAGGTAGGTCTAAGACCTGCTGTCTCCATGCCATACTCATATAAGCTGGGATACAGATGGTCTTGTCTCTATATGACAGTGGCGGGGAACCTATGGCTCGCAGCTTGCTTTGAACCAGCCTGCAAGGCTTGCCCCATGCCCCCTCACAGAGGCACAAGCTGGTGCTGGCATTCCAGTCTGCAACCATGCAGGGGGCACTGTGACTGGAGCACCACTGCTGGCTCCCCAGTGGGATGGGGGAGGGGAGTCCCAAACCTCATGGGCCCGATCCAGGCAAACTGGAGCCGGATTGACTCCACATACTCCACAGAAGCACTACATGCAGGCATTGCCCCCCCCCCCCCCCCCCCCCCCCCCCCCCCCCCCAGCGCTTCCACTGGCCAAATAACAGCCAATAGGAGCAGGGGGGTGCCCTGCAGGGCACAGAGTCATAGGAAGCCACATGACCTGCACCAGGTAGGTTCCTGCACCCTCCTTCCAGATTTCCTCACCACAAGCACTCCTGCACCCTACCTCCCACCCAGACCCCACACCCCAGCCCATTCCCTTGCACTAAACCCTTCATTCTTTCTTCTGCTTTTCAGCTGGGGGCTAGGTCAGCGAGGGTGGGTTGGATTTGGGGGGCGGGGGGTTCTGCTTCTCACTTGTGGGTGGCCCCGACTGATTTTTCTGTGGGTGAGTGGCTCCCAACCCAAAAAACATTTTCCACCCATGCTCTATAGTGTCTGAGTCCCTCTCACTGTCCCCAATATTCACTCCGAGTTCTGGGCAGCTTGTGCACATCTACAGGGGTTGGCAGAGTAAAAATGTGTGTTGGGCTATATTGGGGCACTGCTGAAGGAGGGCAAGTTAAGGTTGCCTGGGCAACATTAACTGCACATTTCTGTCTTTCAAAAGTTTGAGTGTTGCTCAAATAAACATTCTGCAAGGCAATGATGTAACTCCAGCCTCTGTGTTAACATAGCTTTTCTCCATTATATGCAGCTGTTATGTTTGCCCTACGCAGAGCTGAGCATACTGCACTCAATACTGAATTTTTACAGGCATATATTTTAGATCTATTAAAAACAATGATCACTACATACTTGCCACACAAAAGTAGACTCAAGATAGAAGCCTTGCTGGGAAAAGGATAAATAGGATCTCTCTAGGACGACAAAAAGTGGTCTCTAAAATAATTGCTATGGGAGAAATTGAATACCTGTATGTACACAGGCCTTTGTTCAGGAATAGTAAGGAACTACCTACATTTATTCTTGGAAGGCAGAAAAAGGAGACAGCTCCTTTCGGGAGTGGTTCAGGGGGGTGTAACAACAGAAGTGCACTAAACCATTTAATTCCTTAGTGAGAATATAGTGTTACCAGGCCTTTTATTAGCTAGATTTCTTTCGGTTTGCCTCAGTGAAATAAACTTCCCATTCCCAGTAAGAGCAGGACTGGGTTCCAAATTAATGTGCAAATATTACAAACTTTTATATGTGCTTATCAACAGTATATAATCTTCATCTCTGACTTAAGCAAGGGCATACAGAAGATAAAGCCTCTGATGATTGTTGCAATTAAAAAGTATGACAGAGTTTTATGTAATGGCTTATGAAAAGCAAATCTGTACTCAGAGATTGTGTTTCACACTTATGGGATCTGCTACTACTGTCAACATAAAAGCACAATAAACCAGTCGTAGTAACTGATTGGGTTAAGATGCATGCACACATTTTTTCAGACAAAGTGCTGTTCCTAAAATGACTTGCATGCCAAAGTACCAAAATTAAATCAGGCTTTTCAATACCCTAATGAGATAGAGGACTGAAGAGCATGGAAATAAAAACAAACTGTTTATACAAATATTAAATAAAGTAGCAACAAGTTGAACTTTATTACAGCATTCTATAATTCACGGCAGTGAGTTCTCCATGATGCTTTTATTTATGCCCTGTACAATTTACTGTAATATTTCATATGCACCCAGCTCCCACCTTAGCCAAACTTACCATTATCTCAATCATACTTCCATCCCCCTTTTGCTCTGCATTCCAATGCTCTAGTCTTGGCCCAAATTACCACCATTACATATAGCACACTGTGCCAGGTGTGCTCCCCAGACTCTTCGTGAAGGAGTTAGCGTAGATCGGATGGGTAAAATAACCTATCTGGCTACATGCTGAGGGACGGTTACACTGAGAGGACAGCCCTATTTCAGGAAACTCTCCTGTGGAGAAATGGGGGGGGGGACTTCTATAAAACTAGGGAGTTGGTAGTAGAAAGGGGACCGCAGGAAGGAGAGCTGCAGTCAGTTCCCCTGGACTAACGGGGACAAAGGGGCTTTGGACCACAGAGGAAGGATTAGTCTAGCAGACCCAGGAAATAGTGGTTTATATAAGGTGAAGAATGTTACCATCACATAAGGTGAAGAAAGTTAGCTAAGGTAGGAAGTAGTCCCGGGGAAAGGCAGTAAGATTTGGGATAGTCCAGACGCTGGCTGCCAAAGAGTCCGTTTCTGGACTAGAACCCAGTGTAGGTTCTGGATTCTCCTAACAGTCACTGAATGAGGGGCACAATCCATGCAATGACCCAGAAGACTGTTAGGGATCATTCATCCCAGTCACTGTGAAAAGTGACTAATCCAGGGCAGTGCCCTTAAGGGATGCCGGGATGAAATGGAGGACTTTGACAGACTGCCCGGGGGCGAGAGCGGGAGTTGGGGGGGGGGGGGGGGGGGGGGGGGGATAAGGAGGAAACTATTGTGATTTGGCCAGAGGGCTAAGCAAGCAAGATGGGTCTCTGCAGCTCCAAAAGAGCAAGAGAGAAGTCACAGAATGAGACAAGGGGCTGAGGAACTGCCAGGCTGAAAGAACTAATCTACAAAACAGCCAGCAGGTGATGACCTTAATGGTGAGTAGCGAACACATGCCAACCTTCTGTAATGGTTCCCATATCACCATATTAACTTTGTAAACTAAGTAACACACCTAAGAAAATACCTGCATGTTCATGGAGACCACAGTAATAAATCAACCCTCTCCCCCATATATTTTTGATTCACATGCAAGTCATAACCCTGCCCTTTACAACACGCACCCCTTTGTCCACAAGGCGTTTTAAAGCTTCAGAGGGGTAACCGAGTTAGTCTGTAACTAGAAAAACTTAAAAAAACAACAAATAGTCTAGTAGCACTTTATAAATTAATAAAACATGTTGATGATATCATGAGCTTTTGTGGATACAACCCACTTCTTTAGTGGGTATTTAAGGTGCTCCTCGACTATTCATTATTTTTTTAAGGAGTTCTAAGACGTTTGTGCTGGGTTGTTGTGGCCAGATTGGTCCCAGGGTACTAAAGACACAAAGTGGGGGAAGTAATATTTTATTGGAGTAACTTCTGTTGGTGAAGAGACAAGCTGGGCAGCTACACAGAGCTCTTCTTCTGTGGTGGCATGAAAAATAGCAATATACACAATAATGTATTCAACAATGGCTCCCACTAGGTAACACACAGCAGTGGACTAAAATATGCATTCACAAAAGTGTGCTCCTTAGATCACACAACACCATAATGCAAATGTGAATAGTTTGCCAACAGAAAGTTTTCCTTGTTTTAAAGCAGTACCAGCTGTTTAAGATATGCTATGAATTCAGCTGCTGCTCACTGCATGTAATATTTAGAATGCCAATAGATTTTCACATGGTGCGGCGGCAAGCTTAAGCAAGTTCAAGGTATGCTCCTTTCACATATCCATGTTAACAACTGTATGAGGGATTAGAGTCTTTAACCATCTAATATTATCTCAAACAGTAAGTTAGAAGCTAATTGCATTTAAATTTAAATTTAGAAACTAAAAGGAATTGTAATGATCTGAATTCTCCACTCCCAGGCATGAAACAGTAGGTGTGTTCTAATTACTAGGAATATTTTTATCTTTTCTCTTTGGGAAGAGGAAGCCTTTTTGGAAAAGAGGAAATGCAAGTTGGACCTCCCTAGTCCGGCACCCTTGGGTCCTGACTTGTCCCAAATGAGGGAATTTGCCAGGTAAAGAGGGTCTCCTGCCACCGGCCTCCCCGGACGCTGCTCCTCCCTGAGGCTGGCTCCACTCCGGCCCTGAAGCCACCAGCTGACTAGGGATCCTCAGGGATAAGCTCGCCAGCCGTCACAGCCCTATTTCTCTGCCGCCATGCCAGGGCTCTCTAGGAACTGGGCTTGCTGGCTGCTCTGCTTCTGCCTTCACCCCGCTGGGGCTCCCCGGGGACAGGGCTCACCAGCCCCGCTGCTGTCCCATTTGGCCAGGGCTCCAACGGGACAGGACTTGCTGGTCCTGCTGCTGCCGTAGCTGGTCAGGGCTCCCCAGGGAGAGAACTTGCTGGTCTCACTTCTGCCCCGCCTGGCCGCTGCTCCCCTGCTGGCCGGGACTCCCTTAGGACAAGGCCTGGCCAGCTCACACTCCTGAGCACTGGGGCTTTGGTCCGGCGAAATCCATGCTCCATGTTGCTGAACCAGAGTCCCAGATTCAGGAGGTTCAACCTGTAGTAGGAAATTGTTCTGTAGGATGAAGATAGGAGGATGGGATGAGGAATGTGGGGCCAGGCACTCAGTAACTGAGGAAGAAAATCAGACTGGGCAACTTGTGGATGCTGAAGTATTCAGTAATTGCAAACGTTAAAGTGTTGAGAGAAGGAGGACATTTCAGCAGCTGGTTGACTGGGTAGCTCACTCACTGAATGTACCACTGAGTCAACTTTTAAGTGCAGTTTATGAAGGATGAATTACTTGCATACAGTTCTTCTGATTTTTAAATAAACACAACCTTCCACCATCACATTATATAACATACAAGTACTTCCTTTATAGTGGCAAATGCAGAAAAGAGAACATTTCCCCTTGTTCAGACTTAGTTACATAGGACAGTGCTGGCAAGGGAAACACTCTGCAAAGGCAGTGTCAAAAGAAAACCATTGCCTTTTACGAGCTGTAATAGAACAAGAGCAAATTGCTTAGAACCAGGGCTACCTACAGCCAAAGCCTGGGGTTCCTCCTCTGTAAGGCACCAAACCAGTCATAAAGAGCACTTCAGCTGCCACTCTGGCCAGCAAGAAGTCACATAAGCAATTCCCTCAGACACTCCAGCTTTACCTGTGCCACAGCCAGCACCACTCCTTACACAGGTGACAGATTATGAAAACCAATCTCACTGACTCCAAACAGGCTCTACTGATCCCAAAGAACCAGTCATATTCCCAGGTCAATTTATATCTTAGAGCTGACCAAAAAGAGCACGCTGAGCCAATCCTTCAGAACAGGAATGGGGAACATCAGGCCCAGGGGCTGGACCCAGCTCTCAGCTTGTCTGGATCCAGCCCCCAAGGCTCAGGGCCTCCCCTAGCTTGTCTGGTGCTCCAGACCCCCGGTAACTCCCTGGGGGCTGAAGTGCA
>JANRFK010000875.1:2106494-2123520 GCA_030068395.1 Apalone spinifera
GTTAAAAGTATTGCCGCAAAATCATGCCAGTCTAGACGTAGCCTAAGAGTTTAGGTCAAATTTAGCTGCAACCATATGGTCAATATTCTAAACAATGAGCCCACACTACCAAGCTTGATACATCAACTTTAAGGGCTGCTAAAGTCAATTTTGATACTCCTTTTTTCCCCATAAGGAGTAACGCTAAATTTGATAGTACATCATCTTTATAATACTGTAGACACAGTGATGAGAAAGTCAACATTCTTGGCCTCCGGGAGGCATCCCACAGTGCCCTGCTGTGACTGCTCTGGGCAGGACTTATGACTCTACTGCTCTCCAAGTGAACAGGAAAACCCCCAGGAAAGTTTGAATTTCATTTCCCTTGTGGTCAGCATTAAGAGCACTCCTCAGAGCAGGCAGCACACATGGCCATGACTTCCATGAGTTCAAATCCTATGAGTTCCCGTTCCCAGGGATGCAGAAGAACACCAACATGGAGTATGAAGGCGATCTTGGACCTCATCAAGGCATGGGGAGAGGAATCTGCTCTCGCAGCGCTCCAAACCAGCAAAAAGAAATGTGAACATTTATGCCAAGATCCCAAAGTCAATGGTAGAGAAGGGATACACCAAGGAGGCCCAGCAGTGCTGAATGAAAATAAAGGAGGCAAACAGTCTGGAACATCACCATAAACATGCTGCTTCTACGACCAGCCAAAAGCGATCCTAGGGGGAAAACCAAGCCAGACCACAGAATTCTCCCAAGACACTCATCAAGGCAGCAGCATGGAGGACAGCATGATGGAGGAGAAGGAGAATGATAAGCAAGTGAGTGGTGAGAGCCAAGAAATTTTTATAACTTTGGAGACAACCCCCTTCTGCCAGGCCATCTCAGTTGGTCACTGAATCCGGGGAAGGTATTTCTTGTGAGTTCACATTTTTTTTCTTGCTACAAGCAGGTTAAGGCATTGGATGCAGTGTATGGCATACTCTTTGCCTACACAGCACGGAGAGTGGGGGTGGGGAGTGGAACAGCTTGTTAATCTGTCTGGAGATGGAGCAGGAATCCTCCTTGCCCATCACTATAGAGTTCTCATAGAGGGACTCTTTGATCCTTCTTGCAAGGTTTCTGGGGAGGCCTACCTTATTCCATCTTCCACGGTAGGACATCTTCCCATGCCCAAGTCAGTAGTAAGTGGTCTAGCATCACTGCAGCACAAGACCCGGCACAACCGCACCCCGTTCCCCCCACCACCTCCCATCCACGGGATCATGTCCTGGCGGGTCCCTTACCATACCTGCCTCCAAACCATGAGAGTCCAGATATTCCCTTGAAAATTCTGTTGTGAGCCTGCTGTACAGTGGTCACTTAAAAGCATAGCTTTGGCCTTGCACAGAACACATCTCCATCATGGTTAGAGAGATTGTCACCGTATGTTAATAAATGAGGTTTTAGGCTCATCTCCTGTAACATGTGCCATCATAACTTTTCATTACAGTGGGAACAGCAGAGAGCTTGTTGTGTATTCTCCCAGCTTCACCAGCTGTCCAACTCACTCAAATACAAAAGCGAAAACGGACTAAGGAAGACATATTCAAGGAGGAAATGCAATCTGCCCACTTGGACAGGGAGCGTGTAGCCAAGGGGAGGAATACGCTACTGCAGGAGATGCAAGCAGAGTGGCAGGAAAGAAGAGTGTCCAGGGAACTGCAAGTGCAATATGGTAATGTCTTGTTGTCGCTGACGTCTGTGATGGATCGCATGTATCTGGACAGGTTCCCTTCCCCCCACATCTTGCAGAACAACTTTTGCTCTTCACCCTGTTCTGTAGTCTCTTCCCACAGGGACCCTAGGACATGGGTAGGAACTCAAGGGCAGCCTCACATTCAATCTCCAGAGCATTGCAAAGTAAAAGATTGTCCTCCTCACATTTCTGATTCCCTCTCCCACGTTTGGGTCCCACCATGGATTTCTTTTCTGTCTCTGCTGTGTTCCCTAAATAAAAATGCATGATTTCTGAACAACAGTCTCTTTGCATTGCTTGTGCTGCCAGGAAGAGGGGGCAGATTACAGGCAAACACACTGAATGCAGGGTCACTTTGACGACAGCAACGTGAATGACCCAAAAGTGGTCACTCATAAAACTTGCTTTCAAAGCCTCTCTGATTTGCACTGCCTCAGACTGTGCTCTCCTTACTGCTCTGGTGTCTGCAGGGTGCTCAGCATGCATTTTTCTGATGAGATCGGAATCCCTAAAGATGCACGTGTCATGCACCTTTCCCATCCATCATGCCTTGATGTCGGTGAAAGGGCTTTTGTGGTCCACCAGTGCCTGCAACACCATGAAGAAGTATCTCTTGCACTTCATGTACTCCTGGGCAAGGCGGCTGGGTGCCAAGATGGAGACATGCATTCTGTCGATCTCCCCTCCACAGTTAGGGAATTCCATCATGGCAAAGCCCTCCACTGTGGCATCCATGTTTCCCAGAGTTACTACTTTCTATAGCACAGTGGTATTGATAGCTTTGGCTATTTGTATAACAACAGCCTTCACTGTAGATTTCCCAGCTCTGAATTGATTCCCAGCTGACCTGTAGTTGTCTGGCATTGTTAGCTTCCAAAGGACAACTGCCACATATTTCTCCACTGTTAGAGCGGGTTTCATCCATGTTTCAGGAAAGTGGCCATGGGCATTCGGAAGTTATCTTAGAATCACAGAATCATAGAACCACAGATCTGGAAGAGACCTCAGAAGGTCATCAAGTCCAGCTCTCTGTCCAACGCAGGACCAATCCCAATTAAATCAACCCAGCCAGCGCTTTCTCAAGCCAAGACTTAAAAATCTCTAGGTATGGAGACTCCACTACTTCCCTAGGTAACCCATTCCAGTGCTTCACCACTCTCCTAATAGCCAACCTAGACCTCTCCCACCGCAATTTGAGACCATTGTTCCTTGTTCTGCCATCCGTCACTACTGTGAACAGCCTTTCTCCAGCTTCTTTGGAACCTCCCTTCAGGAAGTTGAAGGCTGCTATCAAATCCCCTCTCACTCTTCTCTTCTGCAGACAAAATAAGCCCCAAATCCTCAGTCTCTCCTCATAGGTCATGTGCTCCATCCCCCTAATCATTTTCGTTGCCCTCCGCTGGTCCCTCTCCAATGCGTCCACATCCTTTTTGTAGTGGGGGATCCAGAACTGGACACAATACTCCAGATGTGGCCTCACAAGAGCCGAATAAAGGGGAATAATCACATCTCTGGATCTGCTGCCAGTGCTCCTCCTAACGCAACCTAATATGCCATCAGCCTTCTTGGCTACAAGGGCACACTGTTGACTCATATCCAGCTTCTCAACTACTGTAACCCCCAGGTCCTTTTCTGCATAACTACTACTTAGCCGGTTGGTCCCCAGCCTGTAACAATGCAGCTACTGCTGATCGTCCCAACTGCTGTACTATGTGGTCCCACCAGTCTGTGCTTGACTGACTGCACCAGAACGAGCATTCCACTGTGACCACAGGATCTAATACCAGCAGTTTTTCCAATTCACTCAACTCAATGGCTTGCATGAACACCATGTCCACGGTATCCTGGGATTCGTCCCCTTGATGGAGTGCCATGCATATGCTCTCGGCATACTCCACCATTAGGACATTAAAGTCACAATGCTTTGATGCACAATGGGATCCATGGGGGATGGGGGCATGCTCATGCTACTATGGCATCTGTGTGGGAACCTAAAGCCAAAAAGGGAGCAAAAAGACGGGTTCCCATTGATGTTAAGCAAGAAGGGAAGGAGTAGACAAGTGCATTATGGGACTGATTACATGAACCCAGAACCACCTGCTGAACTATTTTGGTCCCAACGTGCACTTGGAGCATAACCCAGAATGTAAAGCAATCCAAACATTGTGGAATAGCTACACACCGTGCATCACTCTCAAAGTCAACAACAGTCTCCCAATTGGAAAGGCGCTACTTCAAACTATATTGAATTCTTACACACAATGGGGACATGGACCTTTGACTTTACAAAATCAGGTAGGTGGTAATAAAATAGACCATAGAATCATAGAGTTGGAAGAGACCTCAGGAGGTCATCGAGTCCAATCCTCTGCCCAAAGCAGGACCAACCCCAACTAAATCATCCCAGCCAGTGCTGTGTCAACCTGGAACTTGAAAAGCTCTCAGGATGGAGATTCCACCACTTCCCTAGGTAACCCATTCCAGTACTTCACCAAAAAATAGTTTTCTGAATATCCAATGTTAATTGCTTCTCATTCTGTCCTTTGTCATCACTGAGAACAACCTCTCTCCATCCTCTTTAGAACCCCCCTTCACGTAGTTAAAGGCTGCTATCAAATCCGCCCTCATCCTTCTCTTCTGTAGAGTAAATAAGCCCAAATCCCTCAGCCTCTCCTCATATCTTAATTAATTCAACCTTATCTCGCAGTGTATTTGTGGCCTAATACAAGAAGTTAACTACAACCTAATAGTCATCAACCATTCTTCATTTAAAGCATGTGTTGTGTCTCTAGATTTAAGCACAATACATACGCTTTAAAAAACAGAAGCATAAATATATAATTTTCACTTAAAGGACACAATGCATGGGCAGTACAACAAACCAGGTTCCATTGGAGTGAAATAATAGTTTCCACAGCAGAGTACCATATGCCTAAACTATAATCTCTGTCTATTCCTGATTCAGAAACTATCTGAACATTTCCAATGGGACAATCTGGAAGCAATTTAATAGCATACAAATAAGATGTTGAACATTGTTTTCCTGGGAGTGGAAGGGCAAAGGAACTTTCCTTTCACTCGTGCTCGGATCTCCCAATCCCTTGCAACTCAACAGCACCACACACTTTGAATGCTCCAGCAAGTAATCAGACTTGTGTTAAGATTCATCGGGTTTATCAACTCTCTATGATGACATATGGTGTGGAGCCAATCAGCTAGCTGGTAATTTCCCAAATATGTCCACAGAATGGGCGACCCAGCCCTGGATTCTATGCAGAACACCCCATCTCACCAGGGTCTTTTGAGAGTAAATGAGTTCAATTATTCAGTTTACATGCCTGCTTGTGTCAAGTTGGAGCATTTCCAAAGCAATATCAATGGAAACAAACACCTGGAGGTATAGCAATTTACCCCTCAAGATCTGAGCAGCTCTCAACATACCTGGAGATTTTTCACTAAGCACTGCATTGACTATTGCTGTCTTGGTCCCTGCAGTCTCTGAAACGGTCAACAGAGTCTGATTTCCACAAGGACACAAAAGGTGGCTCCCAGCACTTACAGTCATAGGCCTGCAGGTCACACTTAGAATATTGTCATGGCTACAGGACCAACAGCATATGCTCCTTTTGCATGCATCTGTTAGGTGACAGACCTGCCTTCCTGCACCTCACTCTAGCTAGCTCTGTGCATTACAGACACAAACCCCCTTCTACATTCCCAACCATGTTACTGACACTGATCCAGCCACATTTTGGCATTTGTAACAGGCTCCCCTCGGGATATTGCAAAAGTGCAAATTGCAGTGACAAAAACAGCATCTTCCAAGCAAAGCATTATTTATTCTTTCCTTCAAAGTACAAAGCACATAGCATAGAGGATCATCTATGCACATGGGTCTGTCTTATACCTCAAATTCTCCTTGACAGGTTTTGTAAATTCTCCTCAGCCCAGCGAACTTGGTCTCTGGTGGGAGGAAGCTGCCTGTCCTGCTGCAGCAGGCGCCCTGTCTCTACTGACACACTTGGGAGCCTCTAGCCTCCAGCCACTCAAACCCTCTCTCTCTTTTCTAGCATATTTGAGATTTAGGATCCGCTTTGATCCCGTGCTCAGCCTTGGGAAGAGTAAGCCATTCTAGCCTCGCTGGACCTAGACAGGGGATATTCCCACCTGATACCTCCCCACGCACTGCTATCTAAAGCAGCCTTATCTTTGCTACTTTCATTTCCTGTGGGTTTCCCCCTTGTCAGACTCCTTTGATTAACTCCTGGCTTTCAGGCAGGTAAATATCAAACAGCTACCCTGAAGGGCAATAAATGTATATAAAATATTACACAGAACTTCCTCTTTCTCTAGAAAGTATGATTAATGCAGCAGATATATTGTGCCAGTGCAGTCTATAAATTAAATACAGGAGCTTCTATCTTCTCATTACTAACAACAGCTATGAGTTTCTCCCCATCCACCCTGAGCATCCCCCCAAATGATGTGTAATTGTAATAAGGAAGCTAGCCCCCAGCAATGTAGGCATTTAGATCCCTTTAAATACAATAGGAAAAACTATGTAGCACTTTAAAGACTAACAAGATGGTTTAATAGGTGATGAGCTTTCGTGGGCCAGACCCACTTCCTCAGATCATATTCTGGAAGAGAATTGGCATGACCATATATACCAATATATATGAATATTGTATTATATATTGTATTAATATTGGTATATATTGTATTCCTTTGGTATATATGGTCATGCCAATTCTCTTCCAGAATATGATCTGAGGAAGTGGGTCTGGCCCACGAAAGCTCATCACCTATTAAACCATCTTGTTAGTCTTTAAAGTGCTACATAGTTTTTCCTTTTGTTTTTGCAACATCAGACTAACATGGCTACCTCTCTATTACTATTTAAAAACAATATGTTTAGTATCCAAAAAAAAAACCCCATCCTGATCTACCACAGTTAAAGTTGTCCCTTGTTCCAGTACCCCATTCAATCAGTTCATAAGCTAGAGAACAAAGTTCATCTTTATGTGCCCTAAAGGTCAGTACCTGAGGGCCAAAGGAAAATTAAATTTCTGTAATCATAGGCAACTTTGGTTAACTTAAGTGAGCTGCTCCCTCAGGCAACCTAGACAATTGCAACTGCTGTAATTCCACACAATCAGTGGTTGTCATATCCCAGGCCTTTCCTTAATCTGCAAGAATCAAAATTTAACACAATCAAAACAAATCACATACTAACAGCATGGCAGACTAAGCTCGAGATAAGAATTTGGCTTTCACCAGACCAACATCTGCAATACTATAAGACACTCTAATTTTTGGTCAGGAATAAAAAGGCAGGTTAGGAAAGTTGTTTGAAGGACTGATCACCAAAAGGATAGTATCAAAAACTCACCAATAAATATGTATTTTCAGGAGTATTCCTGCTGCCTGAAGGGTTCATCAACTATCTTGAAAACTGTTTCCAGGATTGGTAAATATCCAGTTGGAGGCAGACAAGCTTGCAATGTCAATGAGCAATAACCACACAAATATAAAACAACGAATAGTCTAGCAGCACCTTAAAGTCTAACAAAACATGTAGATGGTATTCTGAACTTTGTCGGTCTCATGTTTAAAAGCAACACACAGAGTCAAATATCTTCATGAATTACTGTAAGAATTATAGAAAAAAAATTATTAAATATCAAAGTGTTTGCAGAATGAGAATCAGGAATAGATTCACTGGCTAAGTGGTTTCATACAAGTCGTTCACTTAGACCTACAAAGAACTTTGTTTGAATAGGTATGGAAACAGTACCATTGTTTTAACACACTATATATATCTCCTTTATTTCAAAATAATAAGTGGAGCATCCACACTACCAAACTCATTATTTTGAAATAACGGGCTGGTTATTTTGAAATCTGTACCCCTGCTTTTCTTGGGGAATAATGCTATTTTGATTTTATTATTTCGGGAGTTGTTATTTCAAATTTAGTTATTTCAAAATAACTTCCTAGTGTAGACAAGCCTTCCAGTGCTACAGGACCTCTCATTGTTTTTCTAAGTTTTATTGTTTTAAATCAGTAAGCTTTATAAATACGCATGTGGATTTAAGGCTTTATACAGTGCTGAGGGAATCCGCATGGCAAGATTATTTCTTTCCATGATTTTAGTGCAGGAAGGTGTTCAACTGTACAAAACAAGATCATAGGAGCAAATTTCTTCAAGTTTAGCTTTCAAGTATT
Source organism: Apalone spinifera (assembly GCA_030068395.1). Lineage (NCBI taxonomy): Eukaryota > Metazoa > Chordata > Testudines > Trionychidae > Apalone > Apalone spinifera. The sequence continues at coordinate 2,114,449 of JANRFK010000875.1, forward strand.
GTTAGTGGTCACATTTCCAAGAAAGGCACTAGCAATTTTTATGTTTTTAAGAGTAAATCTTTTAATACTTTCATATCTTTCAAAAAAAACCACTGAACACTACAAAACTCATGCCAATCTATGCAATATTCTGGTGTACTGAGTTTAGCCAGTTCAGATTATGTAATCATTTGAAAAGTTATACACTTGAACACTTGCCAGAGATGTTTCATCCATGATGTTCATATAATTCCATTTAATTAAAGAAGTACCTTCCAAGATGCTTGAGTTCAGCAACCAGAAAGACTCAAGCTGTCAAAAAAATTGATGCATTAATATTATTACTCTATAGAGCTTTATTTCTAGCACAATAGGCTTATTTCACACTAACATGAAAAACTAGCCAAGCGTCCAAGATGCTAAGATCTCCAGTGGCAACCAGTTCACAGAACAAGGATAATGATGAAACAGTAGTACTGAAAGACTTCCCTTAAGTCTTTGGCTAAAATCAAAAGATGAAACCCTGTTAAGCATCTCACACTGCTAATGCATAATACAGTACACAAACTCAGTAGTTGTCAAACTCTTAGCAAAACAGCTAAACTGTCAAAGTGGAGCTTCTCTTTCACAATTAAGTAGCATGGGAATCAGGGATAATGAAGTAGCCTGGTTTCAGACATTGCTGCATTTGAGGAGCTTTTTCAGTTCCACTTTATTACATTTTATGCTCCCACTGAGTTAGCTATTTCTTCAAACACAGAAGAGCTATTGCCTTACTACTACTATCTCCTCCCAACTACAAACAAAATGTAGGCAAGTTGGTAGCCTGGACACAGGTGCACATACTTCTATCTCTAGCATCTCTGACATGCTGTGTTACTGGATACCAACTACTTGGAACTAGCCTTGTGTCCTGGCTACACAGCTGTACAGGTATAGAAATAAATGGCACAGCACAATTACTTTATTCTCAACCAGTGTGAAGTGTCTTTCATTGAGCTACATGTGGAGAAGGGAGCAGTTTAACATGATATTTCAAGGTGTGAAAGTTATCTATAAACCTCTGGTCACCATCACTTAATTCAAACATGTTTTGGCAGTTTGTCACGTTCAACTCTTTTGCCTGATAACTGCCAACACTTCACATTCACCTTTTCCACTGAACAAAGTTATTCTAAATCAACACAGGTAGTATGTTGCTGCTATTACACTATAACTAGGAAACATTTTAGTTGCACAAGTTCACTTGATTTGTACAGCCAAAAAAGAAAAAACTGAACACCACTTTTGGGATTCTCATCTGAACAAAATTAATAAAATCCTGGGTGTGTTTTCCGGTATGGGAAATTTATTTTCTTCCAGTTAATACAAACTAAAACTGCGTATTCTGTCAGCCTCCACAAATCCCAAAACAGTAAAAATAGCAAGGTAGTGCTAAAAACTTCTTTCCTTAGTTTTCAGCTTACTCTGCACAGGTTATATTCTCTATGAGTATTTGCCCTTTAAAAAAGCTTAGAACATTAATGATTAGGATATATCACAAAATACTGAAACTCAAGTGACCTTTTAAATCTGCAGGAAATGCTGTGGGTAATATTTAAATATATTTTCACCTATCCAGGGCTTATACAATTCCACAATCAATATGAACACAATTAGAATTTTAATGATAGCTCTTAAAATTAAATTAGAATACTCAGAAACAGAAAAATAAACCACAATAATATCAATTTAGTTTTCAGGCTGCACTCAGATACAGACTAATGTTTAAGAAAACACTGTTGACACTGAATCATTATTAATTTAGACTATCACATATAGAAAAGGATAGCATTCAAGCATAAAATACCCAGATTTTTAGTCAGGCAATCTGAAAACCAAACCCAGAGGTTGGATTGGTTTTGCCCTTGCAACTTCATGAGACCTTGTCCACACTGGCATTTTGTGACAAGACAGTGAGTGTGTACACTGCAATGCAACTTTTGTCAGGGAAAACACCCAGTTTTGGTGACAAAAAACTTCCACCCAGCAAGAGACTTTTGTCTTTTCCCCCTCCCTTTTATTGTCCACAAAGAGCCAGCGTAGACTCTGCTGTTTGTTTTGTCGAGAGAACTGGCTACTACCGGTAACCCACACTGGTAGTTACTGGTAGTAGCCAGTTCTGATGCCTGTGCTCACTGTTTCGTGATCTCGGATGCCTGCAGGCATGCACCCCTCCCGTCTCAAAGCCCCAGAAAGTATCTGACAGACGAGCGAGCTGCCTCATTTGGGAAACAAACAAAGAACAAATCATTAGGATGCTCCTGCTCTTCCCTGCACTAGGAACACACTGGCAGTGATACTACCGCTGCAAGGCTGCAGAGACTAATCTGTTGCTTTTACATTCCTCAGCACAGAAAGCTCACAGAGCTGAGGGAATCCCAAGAAGTACAGGATCAGCTCTGCCTTCCCACAACACTGAACTGTGAGATGCTTCCCCACATTGCTTTGCTTTTATCTGTCCACAGGGAGCTAGCAATGTGGCCGTGAAATGTCAACAATAGGAGACAGAAAAAACGGTTTTACCGGTTTTCAGTTTTGGCGACTTTTGCATGACGACACATCGCCAAATCTTCCCTCTGTAGATATAGCTTCAGTGTTGAGTGAAGCTCTGCCAAATCCCTGACACGATCAGCAGAGCTCATTTGCATACAAAGCATTTACACAATTCTATTACATATAAAAAGCTTAAGACAACAATTGTACAGCAGTCAAATGAACAGCACTTTTTGCAGTTCTTTGTCGTTGCCTTTTGTTTACTTACATTAACTGAAACTGAGTCTCTGTATACTTGTAAATTTCTCAGTCCATTCGGCAACACACTTATGAGAAGCAGAAGCATCAGAAACATTCAGTGGTGCTATTTTGTTTGTTTTACAGCTCATGACTACCTATCAAGGCTTGTGTGTCTATTGCATGAGTTAAACATCCAGTGCAGACCAACCATGTCAAACAAAAACTATGTGAAGACTCAGAGAGTATGCAGCCAGCAAGTTACTGGCCCATGTTCGAACATCTCCAGTGTGACCCAATGCTAACACATTCATTTCTCAAGTCAGCCTTATTTATGTCTCCATAGAAACGGTAACACTAAAAGTCCCCAAGACACATTTAACTGCAATAGGCTTGGCTCCTTGATGTATTAAAAGGAAAACAGAGCTCTTCCCCTCCCCACTATAAAAATGACTAAAGGAAATGTCTTCTTTTTTTTTTTGACATGTTAGACCATTCTCTGATTTAAAAAAAATACAGGACCAGAATGTTAGGTTTTGCATAGTCCTCTTTGGTGCCATCTGAAGAACTAATAGACTAGTTTCAGCAAATAACATCAGTACCCCTAACTATGCCAGTACCACCCTCCTAGTAAAACAGTTTTTCCTAATATCCACCTAGACATCCCAGACTGTAACTTGAGACCATTGTTCCTTGTTCTGCCATCTGTTCCTATTGACAATAGGCTCTCTCTATCCTCTTTAGACCCCCTCCTTCAGGTAGTTAAAGGCTGCTATCCAGTTCCCCCTCACTCTTCTCGTCTCTAGACTAAACCAGTGTTTCTCAACCTTTTTTTTTTTATAAAGCACCCCTTTGTAATATATATATATCCATCCCCAGTACCTACAATTTTCAGACACATACATTTTTTTTCTAGCATTGCAACACATTTGTTTAAACAACTTAATTGTAACTGGTTGGTTGGAAGAAATTGCCTATAGGTAGTAAACTTGCCATCGTACTTATGACTGCAAAGGAGGATAAAATTAATTTAATGATGAACATAAAATAAGTCCAATTTTTTATTCATACATATTCATACGTATGTCTATATTTGTATACAAACATCAATGAGCCATGCACCCCCAGGCACCCTCAACTCCCCTGCTCCTCCCGCAGAGTGATATGTATTTACACTAAAAAAGTAAACGATCTACCAAGAGTAACTGATATGGGCACAATACTATCAGATCAAAAAAATCACATGGACTCAAAACTTGGTTACCCAAAATTGCGTAACTCAAACTAGCCCAAGTTTGGGCACACAAACTAGAATCCTGACACAGCGACCCGGAGCCACCTGTGGGGAAGGAGCGGATCAGTTGAGCGCACGGAGGGATTCCACCACCTCCCTAGGTAACTCATTCCAGTACATCACTCTCCTAGTGAAATAGTTTTTGCTAATATCCAACCTTTCTGTAAGAACATAAAGAACAACAACAAAATAAAAATGCAGGCTCTAGGTAAGCTTCCCATACAGATTATATAGTTTCTCCCTATATGCAAATACTATAGTAATGGGAGAAGTGTGCATGATGCTAGCAGCAAGCATACTTCTTACTTACAGTGGAGCATCTAAAGACAGATGTGGCAGTTATGTCATTTGCTAAATTAGAATAATTAAATTCAAACAACCATGGTATCACTAAAACCACAACTTACTCATTCTTAACTCCATCTCATAAGTGTGTCAAGAGGCTAAATACCTGTATTCAAAATGCAGCAAGTACCTTGTCTTCCTTTCAATTCTCTGCTTATGTTTGAGGTTATTTAACACAAAACCTCTGTTATTTGGAGGCTGAATATTAGAACATACTTTTTTGCATATTCTTCCACCAAAAGCCCAGCTCAGTTCTCAACACTTCATTTTGCCAAGCACTAAAGTAAGATCTACAATAGTGTCTAAGTGACACAGGATCCTAAGCATCAGTGAATGTCAAGTGACTCCAGATGTCAATAACCTAAGTCTTTTTTAAAATAAGCATGCTGTGATATAGGCCAGCCACTGCACAGCTCAAATGTTTTAAGGTCAAGGCCTTTTTGGTTGTCTGGGAAGCAGAAAGCATATGTGCAGTACATAGAAGTTAAGCTTATGTTTACAAGTCTCCTTTTTTAAAAAGATTGAGCATTAGTTTTCAAGGCTAAATCTATTTCAGATAACTACCAAGGTTCTATGAGTACATTTAACCCACAATTTTTAACAGCCCTTTTAATCCAGCATCTAACTGTGCAACTCCACTTGCTTCTTTTAATATGCCTTTTACCTTTTTGTATTTTTGAAATGCTAGCAAGTTTAACTGATCCGTTTTCATGCAGTGATTTGGCTTTCCCAGTAGATGTGATGTTGATCAAAATTTCTAAAAAGGATGTAAAAAGTCATTTCAAAATGTACCTATGTAACCACTAAAAATCATAGTGGTTATATTCGCTGCAGCTCTGCAGTATAAAGCTTTTATATGCAACAAAGCCTTCCTCACTGTTGCCGGCCCCACTTCTGGGGAGGTTTCACTGCAGGCTCTGCAGCTGGCCCTCCAGGGACATTTCTGGGGAGCCTGCGTATAATATATGGCCAAAGGGCCAGGCTGGGCCCACAATCGACAGGGGCTGCTCTGGCCAGCCAGAGCATCCCTTGCCTGCAGTGGGCCCCATGAGGCTGGAACAGCCCCTTGCTCCGGGCAGACCAGTTAACCATTTACATCCCTAATTTTTAACTTGTCAAAAATGACTCAGGTAGCTGCATTAACATTTTGATCTACTGGTACAAAATGTTGTTGTTCTTTGGATAAGTACTGCACTACACTACATTAACTTTTCCATTTGGCAATTTACATTAATCCAAAGATGAAAAATAACCTGGGCCCCTGAGGTGCCTTGTGATCGTGTGCAAATTCCTTTATCTTTCTGTATTTCTAATCTATCTCCCACCTCACAAGCTTATAACATAAACAGGCAGAACAGATTTAAGAGCAATTGGCCATTTTACTATACATTTGTACAGTGTCTGGCACAATGGGGCAGCCATCTCTGTTGGGTTATCTAGGGGATACTGACTTGTGTTCCATAAGTTACAGCTTTAGCTCTTCCTCTTTAGGATACTGCACTTAAACATTTCCAATGCAGAAAATTCAATGTTAAGTTTCCACAAAAATACATTTCAAATCTTTATGTACCTACCTAATATTTATACACTAGTACTGTTGATATGTACAATTTGGTATCTTATGCTACAGTTTTTGCTTAAATATCAGAAAAAGAATCATGTAAATTCTATATCAAAGCTACAGAACACAGAGGTGAATAAGGAAAGTATGTGCAGTTAAAGGTTCATGAGCTCTGGATTTTGGAGTGCATTGTTTGAATGCATCACTTCTCAAGTTTCCATCAGTTGTTTAGAAGCTCCACTAATGTTCAAATATACTCCATAATTGATATATCCCCCACCTAATGCTCAATCTCCATAAAATTATTCAAAGAAACTGATTTAGTCTATTGATTCAATGGCTTAACAAAGTACTCCAAAAAAGTTTGATATTTACTTTAATTTGTCAAGCTATATTCAAAATGTTTACACAACTGGCCTTTAGGAAGTACAAATAAAAATTATCTCCTGGCAGACCACACATGGAGTGCGAAGCAGTCGGAGATGAAGGGTGCCAAAACAGACTTTTTAATAGAAAGCAAGCTGCAGTCTTGCCTGTGAAATTACTACATCTTAAACAATCTCAACCATGTGCAATCAGGCTGCCAAGACTTATACAAATAAAGGTTTGCTGTGACAGGAAGACAGGTTTTACTGAGGTTTTAACTTACCGTCAAGCTTAGACATTCTTGACAGAGAAAATTATCTTGATGCGTATTCCACATAATGCACAGGGGAAAATCAGAAAGTTCATCTGGTAGAAATACTAGATACTCAATTACTAAAAAGCTCTAATAAGCAACAAATTACTAAGTTGAAATACTAGTTACTAAGTTGTCAATAGCCTAAATTATTAATTGCTTCTCAATTGAAAATTGTGTATATGTATCTTCCTTGTCTTGCCAAGGTTTATTTCTCGATCTGCTGTCCCAACAGTTAAAGTTAGTAAGAGCTCTCTGGGGATAGACATATAGAAAGGAAGAAATAAAGTGGATGTATAGAACATTTTATATTGTGCAAACTTCTAAGATGTGGCAGCTTCTCATACTCTGAGATCTTCACTTCCAAAAGGGATACAGAGCACAGATGAATTCAATGATTATCATTGCTTCTCAATTTCCTGGAAATACTTAGCTACTCTTTGAAGATAAAACTATCTCCTTTGTGGAATGAAAGAAGGGGGATTAGACACCTCCAACTGAGTTTATCAACTCTAATGACACTTTAAAAACTCATCAGAGAAGAAATTGCTGCATTTATAAATCTGTTACTGTAATCACATGACTTCCATATCAAATCGTTTCAATTAGAATGTGTTTTTACTTTCATTATGTCTTGCTCTGGACATTAATCTTTCAGGCCCAGACATTTTGCTGTCATTGTAATTGCTTTACTTCATGCCTCCAAAGAACAAATACAATGTTGATCAGCATTCATTTGTATGTTGAAAAGCACTCGCTCCATCCCAGGAGACAGTGGTGTCTGGAATAGATTTTTTTTAAGCTATTAAAGATAGACACAAAACCAAAGGCAAAAAAAATTCTGCTTACACTCTTAAAAGTAGTTCAAGGTAAACTGACCAGAAGCATCCTTCAGTGGAAGGATTCAACAAGAAGCCCCCTCTGGTACATGTCTGAGCTTCCTAATGTGGCTGTGTTTTCTGGTGTCACTCAGAGCCTGTCCCTCCTTCCCTTAAGTAGAAAGCCTCAGGCTACCTCTACACTGCCTCTTTTGCCGGCAGACAGTATACTAATGAAGCGCTCATTAGCAATTTATCGTGCTTCATTTGCATATTCTCTGCCCAAGGCTTTTTGTGCAAGAGGATTTTGCACAAAAGCAAGCAGTGTAGACAGATCTGTTTTGCACAAAAAATCCCTTTTGCGCAAGATCTGTATACCTTTTTTTTTTTGAGGCATAAGGATCTTGCGCAAAAGGGGTTTTTTTGTGCAAAACAGATCCATCTACACTGCTTATTTTTGCTCAAAGACCTCTTGCGCAAAAAGCATCAGAAGATAATATGCAAATGAAGTACAAGAAGTTGCTAATGAGCGCTTCATTTGCATTGCCTCTTCCGCAAAAAAAGGGCAGTGTAGACATAACCTCAGTCGCTACCTCTCTGGGCAGGTAGAAAAGGGAGCACATGTGATTCAAGTAATCCCTTCACCTGCACAGGTTGTTAGAACTCTTATTCTCATTTGCCCAGCTTTGGGGCCCACTGGCCTGTTTCTCACAATCTGGGCTGAATCTGTTCGCCACTTCAATGCCAGCTTCCACTCTTTCAGGTACTCTTGTGCTCCCTGTACAAGTGGTTGTTTCAGCCTCTCTTGCTTCTAGCTCCTGCCTTATAAGGGCCAGTATTTCAAGTCAACCCCTGGTGCAAGTTCCTCCTCCATATCAGTCCCAGCTACTGTTCTGTTCTGGGTAGAACATTGACAACTCTCTTCCTCCTGTCATATCAAGACAACCTCCAAAAGGGTGAAGAAAAGGCTCAGTTTGAATCTCTTCCTTTCAAAGATGTGAAGATCTTCTCTGGGAACTCATCCTTTTGAAGGACTGGTATGGTGACACTACAAAGTAGGAGAGATGAAGTCCCCATTTCGCCGCAACTAGGTGTTTTATTCTTTGCTTCCTGTAGAAAACCGTAGTATGGCTATGTCCCCGATATAGCTAATCTATTCCACACCTGAGAGCAGTATGTGGTGCAGCAATTGTATATGGTAAATTGTTTGGCTTGTGAAACTTCTAGAAAACTTTGAGAATCAAAGTCTCTGCAAAAATATATTCTTACTGACGTCCCATCCTCTGAGCTAGTTCATAGAATCCTAGGGCTGGAAGAGACCTCAGGAGCTCATTGAGCCCAGTCCCCTACCCAAAGCAGGACCTGCCCCCACTAAATCATCCCAGCCAGGGCTTTGTCAAGCCGAGATTTAAAAACCTCTATGGATGGAGATTCCACCACTTCCCTAGGTAACCCATCCCAGTGCTTCACCACCCTCCTAGTGAAATAGTTTTTCCCTAATTTCCAACCTAGAGCTCCCCCACTGTAACCTGAGACCATTGCTCCTTGTTCTGCCATCCATCATACTGTCAACAGGCTCTCTCCATCCTCTTTGGAACCTCCCTTCAGGAAGTTGAAGGCTGCT
>JANRFK010000875.1:2123620-2150185 GCA_030068395.1 Apalone spinifera
CCTTTCTATAGTGGGGGGCCCAGAACTGGATGCAATACTCCAGATGTGGCCTCATCAGTTAGTTCTTGATCTAAAGAAAGAGGATCTTCAAGAAAGTCTTGAAGTGAATCACCACTTGCTTTACACCAAACTCAGATGACCTATGAAAGCTTACTTCACAGAATTGTTCAGTTGATCCATGAAATTAACTCCTACAATTTCATATAACCCCACTGCCAGAATGACTGGCCTGCAATTCCTAGTACATTACAGACCATATTTGAAACATTTGCCACCTTCCAATCTTTCATAGGAGAAATGGCTGTTAAGACTCAGACAGATGGTTTCAGTATTTCTGCTAAAGCCCCACAGGTTTTCAGCACAGAGTCTCACTAGAAACACATTTCCTACCTCTTTGTCCAGCACCTTTGAAAAACTGATACTTAAGCTTTTGGCAAAATTCATCCTTTTTTGTTTCCAGCTATCTTTTCATGATCAGCATAAGTAGGGCAACTTAATAGATTTTTACAAAGTTTAACCCATGCTCCCGTCACCACTTGCTGTGTCAGTATTATATAGCCAATATTTCTGCACTACCCCTACAATGAACAAGAACAGCACTAAAAACAACTTGTACATTATCCACATTAAATGAACCATAGCTGAAACCCTGCAGGAAGTGGAAATGTTCCCAGAAGCCAGCTGTTTGTCAGCCCAGATCCCAGAGAAGGGCAAGTTCAAAATGGTCTTGTGACCAAATGGTTGGAGTTAATTCAGACTTACCTTTTGCACTGATTTATATGCCAACTACTTTCATGAATGAATAACATGCAAGTCCTCTTGTTAGTGTGTGTTATTCACTATACATATGAGAACTGACTTTGCATTTAAAAGCATTCAGGCCAAGAAAATCTGGCCAAACATTCCTGTTCTGGCATGATTGGGGAAAACCACACTTCTGGCAAGCACTTTTTTATCATGGCATATTTCTCTGAGGTTGAACCTAATTAAAACTGCAAATATTTAAGGGAAGCTACTTTACTTTTCTCAATGAAAAAAGGACAGGAGGAAAATCACAGCTGGCTTGACAGCATAGCCCAAAACCTTAGATTATTTTTTTAGCAATATCTGGGTGAAAAGCTGAAGAACAAATGTAATATGACTTCAGTGTAGCTTAACAAAATGTAAAGGTCGTATGGGCAAAACCAAAGCTTTTTCTGGTGAATTTAAGCATCTTTAAAATGTCAACTTCCTTTGAAATGTGTAAGAGTTTTTAGCTTGTCTTGCTGATTTCAGATGCAGCATAAATCGAAGCAGTGCCTTTTTAAATTTGAAGAAAAGCCCAGTACTGCAGCTGCTCAGAACATCCACAAGCAGAGTGAAAGCTGACCACTCTTGTCAGTGTTCACTGTTTCAGTGAATAAAAGCAGGAGGCAACAGAATGGCAAAACCTGAGAAGCAACAGAATGGTTTCAATCTCTTATAGAGCCAGGCACTGGGTAAATAATTTAAAAAATGAAGGTTCAAGTATGTAGAGAAGCCAAAAAGTCTTATGTTAGTATAGCCAGAAGGCTAAGGAGAGGGTAGTAAAGACCTGCAACAAACAAGCCAAAACTTTTGGCTTTTATTTGTCTAGTACAATTTGTAGATTTTGCAGGTATGCATGACTGACTGGAAACACTCCATGGGACTAGTTAGAAATTATGTATAATCATCAAATTGCAGTCAGAGGCAGAAGTAACAAGAGGGGGAAGAAAACAGGAAGGGGAAGAGAGGAACAAAAACAAGAGTTACAATAAGTAGTGTTTGTAGAAGAATATCTGGCAAATAGTTGATTCAATTAATCTAATCCTGAATTAATATCTGTGTTGTTCTACCAATTTTACAGCTAGTAAGTCTTCAGCAACCATCAATATGAAAGACACTTGTCAAATAGACCCCGCAGAAATTTCTATTCAGCGAGTTTTCACTGAAACAAATTCAATATAAGCTGATGAAGTCACAAAACCAGCACACAGTTTTGTTTATTAAACTGCCAGGACATGGCAATAGCACCAGTTTTATTTTCCTCAGCTAGTAAGCTTAATCCTTAAACTAGCAGGTGCCACATAACTGTCAGTGTACGCAGATGGGGAAGTAAGGATGGACATTTCACAGGAGCCATAAAATACTTTTAACAGCTCTTTACTTCTACTAACACACACCTCAGGTGACACTACACCAGTGGTCACCAGCCAGTAGATTGGGATTGGAGCCTAACAGGTGATCCTGATTGGTTTGGCCAAGAGGCTATCAAGTGCTGGCACTTCAGCTCCCTCTCCTCCCACTGCTGCTCATCTCTTAACCTTTGCCTTGGAGCTGTTCCCCTCATCTCCCCGCCACTGGAGCCTCCTGCTTGTAGTACAGAGAAGGCAAGGGAGAGAAGAGGGCACTGATGTCAGGGTGCCCCCTCTCCCACCCTGTATCCTATCTCCACAGAATGGAGGGCGGGCACAACAGGGCTTGGGATGGAGGATGTTTGCTGGCTGTTTTTGAGAGTAGTGTAGGGCAAGGGTGAGTCTGCCTTAGCCCCACTGAACCACCATCCAGGAGCCAGCCACCTGAGGTAAGCAGTGTCCAACTGGAGCCAGCTTCAAACCCCTGCCCCACTCATGAACACCCTCCTGCACCCCAAGCCCTTGCCCCAGCCCTGAGCCCCCTGAACCCAAACTCCCTCCCAAAGCCTGTGCCCTGAACCTCCTCCTGCACCCCAACTCTCAGCTCAGAGCCCTTCTCACACTCCAAATCCCTTATCTCAAGACCAGAGCTTGTGCCCCTGCCTGGTGAAACGGGGGAAGGATGGGGGAGGAAGGAAGGACAGAGTGAGCAGGGGCAGGGCCTCAGAGAAGGGGGAGAAGGACGCCAGGCAAGGGTAATAGGGTTTGAGGGTAGATCATACATTGCACTTCAATTCAAAAAATGATCTTGTGCTTAAAAAGGTTGGAGACCAGTGCTCTACACTGATTATTCAGCAGTTACTCTATTGTAAAAACTAAATTGAACCTGATCATGCACGTCTCAGGATCATTAGTCTTTAAAACAAGACTGTATTTAACAGGCCTATCCTTCCCTCTCCTGAATTCCTCCAAGTAAACTACATTTCTGCAGGAGGTTTCCAAGGAAACATCAATGGAGATCGAAATCCATTGTGAAGTATTGCAAACAGCCAGTTAAAAGAGAGTCCATTCTTCTAAACAGCCCATCTAAATCTAATTCACACAAAGAGGAAAAGCTCATGTGGCCCCATTTTCAATGGGACTGGCTATAATTTATTGCAAGCATAAAATTTGGTTTGCCACTGCCTATTATAATTTATAGAAAAATGCTATGGATTATGGGATGAAGACTAACGATGTAAAAGGCTTCAGTTAGCCAGTTACCTGGCAAGCATTGGATTTATTGTTAACCGGACCTTAACCATCAACCTTGACGGCTAGACCGCTGGAGTCCAGCCCGAGCCACACCAAGCCCCTAACGCAGAATCCTAGCACTACCCAGATCTGGCCACCCCATGCCAGGAAAAGGAAGGGACCCAGCTGTGCCAGCCAGAATAGCATCCATTAACAGTTAACTGATATAATTTTAATTGTTTAACTGGATGACTTTTTTAACTGATATTTATTTCCCCCATGAAGGGAACTCAGCAGAAGAGAGTGCCATTTACAAAATCTCATTTGACTACATCAAATTCTTGCTACATCATATGCCAAACACTGGGATATAGAGGAGTATAAATATACTATTATATAAACTATGAGTGCTGGACCTTTATTCCCCCCCCCCAAATCACTCAATACTGGATGTCACCATGCAGATATAAGTAAGACCATCTTTGTTCTAAAGAGCTTATAATTTTGGAAAGAATAAAGAAAAAGAGGTGAAGGGTGAAATAAGAAACAGAACATATAATAAGCAAAGGAAGCTCTATCATAAAAACAGTACAACTTATCCTGGCCATTTCTATGGAAACATCAGTGTTCCCTTCTTTAGGATGATACTATTTATTTTGCCTTGTCTGACACATAGGCTTTTGAGTGTTGCAAAAGGTAATTGTGATGGACTGGAAAAATACAGAAATCCCTTGTACAGAACCATGGGTTAGTGACGCATTAGATGTTGCCATATGACTTCAAATGAAGGAAAAATGGATTGTGGTAATTTAACCTAGAAAACATTAGACCAGTGTTTCTTAACCCATGGTACGCGAACCCTTAGGGCAGTGGTCTCCAGCCTTTTTAACCACAAGATCACTTTTTAATTTAAGTGCAATGTAAGATGTACCTCAGACCCAAATACCCTTGCCCAGCTTCCTTCCCTGCCTTCTCCAAGGCCCCGCTCCTGCTACACCCCTTCTCCCAGGCCTCACCCTGCTCACTCCATCTGCCTTCTTCCCCAAATCTCATTCACAGGCTGGAATAGGGGCTTGGGATACAGGCTCTGGTCTTGGGCCAAGAGGTTCAGAGTGTGGGAAGGGACACCCTGAAGGTAGGGAGGTGGAATTGGTTCTGGAGTGGATTAGGGGATACTGCATTTGCCTAGGGAGGCCAAACCAGTCAGGATCACCTGTCAGAGCCTCCAAGATCTACTGGTAGAACCCAATCTACTGGTTGGTGACCACTGCCTTAGGGATACACAAGAGAAGTCTTGGGGGTACATCAACATATATACCTTTAAAATTGAATGTTCAAGGCCCTGCAGCACCTGGAGGGAGAAGCACGTAGCTGCAATGGTGCCGACAGTTCTGGTGAGACCCAGGCACTGGGGTTGAAGGGTGCTGGGGTGACTGGCTCTGTGGCAGTGGCGTAATGAAGGAAGGACTGGGGGGGGAGTTTCCGTGGGCATCATGCTGGGGGGGGGGTGCCGAGCTGACGTGGGAGCGTACAGCCTCACACGGAGAGCCTGGTGTTGGCAGCCACTTGCTCCTTGGGGCCGGGCAGTGGGAGCAGGCACTTCAAAGGCCTCCTGGAAGCCTAGTGCCCCCGGCTTGGGAACCGCTGCTGCCCCCTACTGCACAGTTTGATGCCCGGACTGGGACCAGGCGGAGCATAGGCTAGATCTTGCCCCCCCACCTGGGTCCCAAGAGGTGAAGGGCAGGGTGGGGGCTGGCCGGCTGCTGCCCCACATGTCTCCAGCAGCCTCCCCATGCTCCTCTGTTGCCCGTGCACTTTGGGATGGCCCCCAGCAACTGGACCCAGCCCACTATGCCCAGGTGGTGCCCTCGCCGCTCATTGGAGTGGGGTTGAGTGGCTCCGCGCAACGGCAGGCACAGGCCTGGGCTAGGGATTCCAGCACCGGCCGGCACGGGGAGCGAGAGGAGGGGGAAACAGCCCACAAAACACTGCCCACACCCTGGAACTAATTCCTCTGGGACCTTGAGACCCCGCAAGTCTACAGAGCCCCTCCATGCGTCCATGTTCCGCTCCTTCCCCGCAAGTGGCTCTGGGTCACTGTGTCCGGATTCTAGTTTGTGTGCCCAAACTTGGGCTAGTTTGAGGTATGCAATTTTGGGTAACCAAGTTTTGAGTCCATGCAATATTTTTTACCTGATAGTATTGTGCCCATATCAGTTACTCTTGGTAGATAGCTTACATTTTTAGTGTAAATACATATCACTCTGCGGGAGAAGCAAGGGGCTAGGGGTACCTGGCGCCAGGGGAGGGAAAGGGCACTGTTCATTGATGTTTGTATAAAAATATATACATATGTATGTATATGTATGAACACAAAAATTGGACTTATTTTATGTTCATCTAATTTTTTTATTTCTCCTCTTTGCACAGTCATAAGTACGATGGCAAGTTTGTTGCCTATAGGCAAATTCTTCCAACCAACCAGTTATGATTAAGTTGTTTAAACAAATGTGTTGCAATGCTAGAAAAAAAATGTATGTGTCTGAAAATTGTAGGTACTGGGGGAGATATATATATTACAAAGGGGTGCTATGAAAAAAAAAAAGGTTGAGAAACACTGGTTTAGTCTAGGGAAGAGAAGAGTGAAGGGGAACTGGAGAGCAGCCTTTAACTACCTGAAAGGGGGGGGCTAACGAGGACAGAGAGAGCCTATTGTCAATAGGGACAGATGGCAGAACAAGGAGCAATGATCTCAAGTTACAGTAGGGGAGGTCTAGGTGGATATTAGGAAAAACTGTTTTACTAGGAAGGTGATGAAGTGCTGGAATGGGTTACCTAGGGAGGTGGTGGAATCTCCATCCCAAGACGTTTTTAAGTCCCGGCTTGACAAAGCCCTGGCTGGGATGACTTAGTTTTGGGTTTTGTTTTGTTTTTTTTAAACAAAGGGGTACTTTATTTAAAAAAAAAAGGCTGAGAAACACTGTATTAGACAGTAATTTCTAGTCTGAATTAAACCAAGTGGTAAATACCATGGTAGCTTAAGGTGGCAGAGTTTGCAAGAGAAGAAATGTTCCAGTATTATCCTTTTACTCCCTTGCCCCCATCACTGCTAGCTAAGGCTAAACATTGCATTTATAGCATCTTCAGTAGAGCTCTGCAAATTTGCGGATATCCACTTTATATCCATGGGTATCCGCATCTACGCATGCGGAAGCAGACAGATATCTGCTCATTTTTGCAGCTGTAGATGCAGATACGGATACAAATTTTGTATCCGTGCAGGGTTCTGATTATCAGTTATGTATAGGTGTGCAGAACATCAATTGGAATACATTTAGTATTGTAAATAACTTGAATTTACATCAAAAGGGAAGCAGGAAAGCTTATATGCTTTAATTCAACTGCTGATTTAATATTCTGTTTTTCAGGGAAGATGGATGAGGAAGTGTAATACACCAAAGTTTCATGAGATTTGCTCCTGCAACTGGAGTATTTTTAAACCCATTTATGATGTCAGCCGTTTCCTGGTGAACAGAAACACTGCATATATTTAGTAACTACTTCGATCCATTTCCTTTGCTACCTCTATTGTTTAGAAACACGTTCTCTCAGGGTCAGCCACCCTGATGTATTGGAATGAAATGTAGGTAGTGCTGCATTTACTCAGTTGGGCACAGGATCAAGTTATTTAAACAATGTGCAGAGGATGAACAGTGAAGCCTTGATTAGATGGAACTGTACAGTAGCAGATAGTGACTACTTTTTTTCCATATCAAGAGAGGAAATTATAAAGTCACTCAAATCTCTGAATGATCCTTCCATGACCCAGAACAACCTGGGGTGGGAGAAAGTCACGATTCTAGAATATAGATATTCAAAGTGGTCAAGTTGCCAGTAAATCATTTCATATGTGAGATTTACAGACCTTCTCTGAAAGCTCATAATCAGCACAGAGCATGTTGACACAGGAGATCTTTAGTAACCAGTTTTTCATGGCTATATTACTTCAATTCTATCTGTCAGGAAAGAGCACGAACAAGGCTGAATTGTTGCTTTGGGCCACAGTTGCTTACTTACAGCAGACAACTGCTGAGACTGCAACATCAACAGAATAGATGGTCGTGTACCAGGCATGTATTTCCCAGTCTTACCACACAATTAAATTAAGGCCCAGCTAGTGGTAGATCAGATACAGCCAACAGAGTCAGCTAAGGGCTTGTCTACACTGCCACTTTACTACGCTGTAACTTTCTCTTCAGGGGTGTGAAAAAACACCACCCTCCTGAGTGCAACAAACTATAGCACTGTAAAGTGCCAGTGTAAAGAGGCTCCCAGTGCTGTTAGCTACTCCCCTCGTGGAGAGGGTTTACGTCCAGTGCTGGAAGAGCTTTCCCCCAGGGCTGCTACCATGCCCACACCGTTGCATTAAAACGCTGCCACAGCTGCGCTTTAAGTTTCAAGTGTACACAAACCCTAAGGAAGAAATGACCAAACACAAGAATAACCCTACTGTAGCTGACTTATGCCTTTTTAGACAGTGTAATGTGATGGTTTCTGGGGTCAACCGCTGAGGGGATCAAATCAGGGCAAATTGCTTAGAAACAGGGATATTCACAGTCCTTCACCAAACCAGTCATAAGGGACCAAACCAGTCATAAAAAACACTTCAGCTGACACACTGCCCAGCAAGAACTGACACAAGCAATCCCCTCAGACACTCCTGTGCCACAACAGTACCGCACAGTACTCAGATGAGAGGTTATGAAAACCAATCTCACCAAATCCAAAAAGGTTCTTCCGCTCCCAAAGGACCAGCCACATTACCAGGTCAATTTATATCTTAGATCTTACCCAAAAGAACATGCTATGGAAGCCTTAACGTCAGAGTGCCAGGGCAGGAGCTGCCTTCAAGGGAGGAATTTCGTGAGGGTAAGGGGTGTATGAGAGGCACACACGGAATGCAAGCACTTTCTCACACTCCCTTAGCATCCGGGGAACAGGATGAAAAGCAAGCCACTTCCCGGAGAGCATGGCTGCTGCCCCCCATACCCTCCCAAAATTTCACCCGTGTGTCATATCCTCCATGGATGGGCAGGAGCTGAGGAAGCAGCACGGGCCAAAACGGGGGGGGGGGGGGGGGGGGGGGGGGGGGGGGGGGGGGGGGGGGGGGGGGGGGGGGGGGGGGGGGGGGGGGAGAAAGACGGGAGGTCCGTGAAATTTTAATAGACTGAAAAGGGATGCATATGTTTGAAAAGGTTGGGAACCCGATGTACACCAGTCACAAAGTTCCTGGTGCAGGCTCGTAGCAAATATGGAATAAACTGCTGTCTTCAAAGTCTCTGGAGTACATCCTTTGTTAGGATGGGTCAACAATCCTTCTGGGCCCTTTCTTCATAGCAAAGATGCTACTGAAGTGAAGACAAAAATAGAGGAAATTCTAGGGACCTTTTTATAATCTTGCCCATGTGGGGGGGAATTCCATTCTTCTCGCTATGTGGAAGTATTTCCCCAAAAGGGAGTTTTATCAATGAGCAAGTCACATGTCCATGTCCTTTTGAGACAAGTGGACATGGAATACATGTTTGACTGTGGGTTTGCAGCAGACTTCCTCTCAGTTCTACTGGCAACATATAAGGTTCATTGTTCATCAAGTACTGCTATTCAATAGAATCATAGAGCTGGAAGAGACCATCAAGTCCAGCCCCCTTCCCAAGGCAGGACCAATCCCAACTAAACAAACCCAGCCAGGGCTTTGTCAAGCCGAGACTTAAAAACGTCTATGGATAGAGATTCCACCACCTGCCGAGGTAACCTATTCCAGTACTTCACACCCTCCTAACGAAATAAGTTTTTCCTAATTTCCAACCTAGACCTCTCCCACTGTAACTTGAGACAATTACTCCTTGTTCTGCCATCCGGCACTACTGAGAACAGTCTCTCTCCATCCTCTTTGGAACCTCCCTTCAGGAAGTTGAAGGCTGCTATCAAATCCCCCCCTCACTCTTTTCTTCTGCAGACTAAAACCCAAATCCCTCAGTCTCTCCTCACAGGTCATGCACTCCTGCCCCCTAAATCATTTTGGTCACCCTTCGCTGGACCACTCGAGAAGCTACCATTCAGCAATAGGTGTCACCCACCTTTTGTATCTCCTAGAAGCAATACTTGAGATCCCAGTACAGAGCCAATATTCATGAGACCTTTGATGTACTGACAAATTTTAAATGGCCCTATATTCCTTTTGATCAATTTCTAATATTAAAAGTACTGTACTGTTAAATTACTTCCTGGAAAAGGGAGCTTCTATATAGTTGTTAAAGGTCTTAAAGCCTTATTGTGGTATCTATATTTCAGTTGACTCTTTGCTTCACTTGTGACAGTGGCTAAATACAGTGGACAGTGTACATTTATCAATTGAAATGTCAAGTAAATGAACCAATGTCTTTAGACTTAAATTCCTTTTCTTTCTGCTACAAAAGACTGAGAAATTTTTAAACCAATTTGACCTGGAGGTAGCAAATTGTTCCTCATTAGGAATAAATTCAGGTGTAATTTCACAAACTGAAATGCACTTACATGCATTTTCCGCTCTCTTATGATTCACGAACACATTTAACATGGCTTGATAAAAGTGGGTCATACTTGCTAAGAAACTCAAGTATACCAAGAAAGTTTCTGTTTCTAGAGTCACCGATATATTGACTGGACCCAAACAAAGCCAATCCCTGCTCAGAAAGAAAAAGAATAACATTCGGTATGTGATCAAGGAATTTTTTTCCAGTTATCAGTTTCTGTGTTTATTTAAATCAGGAGTAAGTTTTCATTTGAACGGTCAGCTAGTGCTGATCTGCTAGCTGATTTCTATGTAACATAGCTATCTTTATGCATACAGAAGTTTCAGTCTTTCAACTTCCTTCAACCTCTACTGATGCTCCAACCAGATGGACCAGACTTTACTGATGTATTATTGTTAAAAATGAAACATGGAACATGCTCCAGCATAGTCAGTCTCTTGTGTAGATCTCTCCCTTTGGAAGAGTTATTGGCAGCAGACAAGTGGGGCAAAAACATGATTTTTAGCATCTTTTAGTATATTACTTGGAATTTGAAAATAACTAACTTTTAGAAACAACTGCATTTGAGCCACATTGTTCTTATCAAGAAGTCCAATATCAGGTTCTGATACCACTATTGTTGCCCTGTGTCCTGTGCTAGTCATAAATTCTTGCTCTTGAGGTCCTCATTTTGTGCCTGCACAGTCCCTATAGCAAGCGTAGATTCTGCATCTATCAGTACTGTTGCCATTTCTGTGTGTTGATCAATGACCTCCCCATTTTGAGGCAGTGGCATTTAAATGTAATTTGGGAATACAAAGTTTTCATCATAAGAACTGGAAATGTCACTGTCAGTATGCTTCAGAGGGATAGCGGAGTTAATCTGTAACTAGAAAAACAACAAATAGTCTAGTAGCACCTTAAAGATTAACAAAACATGTAGATGGTATCATGAGCTCTCGCGAAGTGGGTTATGCCCATGAAACGATCACTGTCTAAGGGCTGAGGAGTCTTTTCTACGAGAAATGATGTTATGGACTTTAAACTCTTAACTGCTGCTTCACTCTGTTGCTTTCGCTGTCTCTTACTTGCACCACTTTCAAATCTTCACTTCATTTGTATAAAGGGGTTCTTTTAAAACACAACACATAATAAATTAATTTACTAAAGGCTATCGGTTATACAATATTTTAATTGAATATACTTTGCAATGAATATTCTATAATAAGGAGCTGGGGGGGGGGAGGTTATTTACTACTGCCCATATAGCCTTATTTCAAAGTCTTCATATTTTGTCTCCTAAAAATGTTCCCATTATTAAATTCCTCTAATAACTGGTGCATTATTAAGAATATGAACACGGAGCAATTGTCAAATTAGATATAAAGTTTATTAAACAACTAGAATTAAAAATTTATTATCACAAAAAAGCCTTTAAAGGTGAATTTAAAACTGGACGAAGAGGTAGCTTACAAATGCATCAATATGGTTATTGTATACCAAAACACGTAAGAAAAAACAGGAATACAAAAATCTCCTATGTGGAGATAAAATCTAATTTAAAGGTTAAACTCACTCTTAGATCAAGCAAAATCACTTTACAATAAAATAATTAATTAAACCTTTCAAAACCTCTAAATTATGCAGACTGTAAACAATGTTTCATAATGTAGAATCACTAATCACAGAAGCTACTCCAGTCATGCAGAAGAAAACTCAGATGTGACCGAAAAATTGGCACCCGATGATTTAAATCAATTTTCTGCAGGCATATATAGCTTCTTTTCTTGTCTCTGTTGTAACTGCAAGGTGTATAATTCATGGAAATAACTTGGTAGAAAAATGTCAGAATTTGAGGCCGCTTTGTCTCCTGAGACCCAGGCCAAATGGCTCTCCCTCTGATAGGGCATGATTTTAGCTAATGCATCATTTGAGTATGCATGAGGATAACATAACGCCAATGAACTGAGTATTGCCTTCAAACTGATATTGTGTAAAGGGGGATGCCTGAGGAACTAATATAGCATACATACAGAAACAGATATGAAAACACACTGTTGGCAGTAACCCCAAAATAGTTAGCTTCACAGCTGGAGGCATCCTTAATAACATGGTGCTACTTCTAGGGCAGTGGTCACCAACCAGAAGATCGGGATCTACCAGTAGGTCTTGGAGCCTCTGACAGCTGATCCAGGAAGCTATCAAGGGCTGGCATGTCAGTTGCCCCTACACCCACTGTCATGCTGCTCTTGCCCTCTGCCTTGGAGCTGCCCCTTGGGAGCCTCCTGCTTCTTGTGCAGGGTGTGGGAAGGAGAAGATGGGGGGCGCTGATGTCAGGGTGTCCTTCCTCCCCTCACTCCTGTACCCGGTCTCCACACAGAGAGAAGGGGATAGATTTGCATTGCCAAACTCCCTCCTTCTCACTCACACTGTGTGTGTCTCTGTCATTCTCATGCACACACACTGTCCTTCCCTCTCCTCTCCTGACCCAAGACATACATGGGGGTTGTTACTACTTTTACTGCTCGCAAAGTGGGTTAGTTTTGGTTTGTGACTGGTCTGTGCATTTCATCATTTTCATTTCTCTCTTACCCTTAAATTTAATTCTTTGAGTAGTGATGTCAAAGAACCTGTCATGTCTGGAGTAATTATCCCTGTGGTAATTGTGCTCCTAGATGTGACTGGCATGTCCCTGCAGCCCCTGAGAAAGTCAGAGCAGAGGGTCTCCACATGCTGTCCTTGCCTGCAGACACCACTCCTGCAGCTCCCATTGATCAATAATAGAGAACGGTGGCCACTAGAAACTGTGGGCTCAGTGCCTGTAGATCAAGGGCAGCACATGGAGCCATTTCTGTACATGCCAGTTGCTTTTAGGAATGGTGCAGGGCCAGGACAGGAGTAAGCCTGTCTTGACACCACTGCTCCATCCCTGGAGCAGCTGTGCAGCCACTCCCAGGTGGTACAGAAGGGGGTGAGATCGAGCCCACCACCCTGTGCTCCAGAGGCTGATGCCTTATCCCCGCAGTTCACTGGAGATCCCACTTCACCTCCCTACCTTCAGCAGGTCCCTTATCCTGCTTTCCTAATACAGGAGCCAGGTGCATCCCTGGGGGAGCCTGTGTTGGCTGTCTGGATGCTCCCAAGGTGGGTGGGACTTGAACCCATCACCCTGTGCTCCAGATGCTGATAAAATGTCACCTAGGCCACTCCAGAACCCACCTGTGTTGGCTGTCCAGCCCTCCCAGGGTGGGTGGAACTCAAGCCCCCAACCCTGTGCTCCTCAGGCAAATGCTGTATCCCCTAAGCCACTCCAGAACCCACAACAACCTCCCTACCTTCAGGGTGTCCCTTATCCTGCCTTTCTAATGCAGGAGCCAGCTCCATAACTAGGGTCACCTGTGTTGGCTGTCCAGCCGCTCCCAGGGTGGGCCCTGCGCTCCCCTAGTCCACTCGAGAACTGACACTTTCAGAGGGTCCCTTATCTTGTGTTGGCTGTCTGATCACTCCCCCGGTGGGTGGGGTCAGGGCTTGAGCTGCTGGGGGGGAGGGAAACTTGAGCCCACTGCCCAGTGCTCCCCAAGTGAATGGCTCATCTGCTAGGGCACTTCAGAACCCACCCCACCTCCCTACCTGCAGGGCATCCCTTATCCTGCCTTCCTAATACGGGAGCCAGCTCCATCCCTGGGGCAGCCTGGGTTGGCTGTCCAGCCGCTTCCAAGGTGGGCAGGACTCAAGCCACCAAGCCTGCACTCCCCACCCAAATGCCAT
The DNA here is from genome assembly GCA_030068395.1 of Apalone spinifera. Classification (NCBI taxonomy): domain Eukaryota; kingdom Metazoa; phylum Chordata; order Testudines; family Trionychidae; genus Apalone; species Apalone spinifera. Next base: position 2,137,308 of record JANRFK010000875.1, read on the forward strand.
ATCCTCTAGTCCACTCAAGAACTCACACCACCTCTTTACCCTCAGAGGGTCCCTTATCCTGTGTTGGCTGTGTGGGTCTTGAGCTGCCTAGGGGAGACCAGATGGAACCCAACCACCCAATGCTCCCCAAGCAAATACCCTGTCCCCTAGCCCGCTCCAGAAACCCAGCCCACATTCCGCAGTCCCTTATCATGCTTTCCAGATGCAGGAGCCAATGCCATCCCTGGGACAGCCTGTGTTGGCTGTCCAGCCACTCCCAGGGTGGGCAGGACTTGAACTCAGCAGTCTGCTCTCCCCTGGGGAATGCCCTATCCCCCAGTCCACTGCAGAACCCACCCCACCTCTATACCTTCAGAGGGTCCCTTATCCTGTGTTAGCTGTCTGGTCACTTCCAGGGTGGGCAAGGGAGGGGCAGGACTTGAGCTGCTGGGGATGGGGGGAGGGGAGACTCAAGCCCCCAACCCTGCACTCCCCAGGCAAATGCAATATCCCCCAATCCACTCCAGAACCAATTCCACCTCCCTATCTTCAGGGTGTCCCCTCCTACACTCTGAACCCCTTGGCCCAAGACCAGAGCCTGTACCCCAAGCCCCTACTCCAGCCTGTGAATAAGATTTGGGGAGGAAGACAGATGGAAAGAGCAGGTTGAGGCCTCGGAGAAGGGGTGGAGTATGGGCAGGACCCCAGAGAAGGCAGGGAAGGAAGCCAGGCAAGGGTATTTGGGTTTCAGGTAGATCTTCCATTGCACTTAAATTTAAAAAAGTGATCTTGTGGTTAAAAAGATTGGAGACCACTGATATAGGGTTTCATGCACCTAAGCTTACGCTGAGCACTTTAATACATTTTAGATCAAATGTATTTCATTTAGAGCAAATATATTCCTCCCAGCTTTTCCTCCCATTTAAGATGCTTTTTTCCATATTCAAGGAATAGTTCACAGCTATAACGTGAGCCTAGGAAGTGAAGACAATTTATTTTTGATAAAGCCAGGTTAGACCACCACCAATTCTACTTTATATCACTATAAAGTATATCACTAGAGGTTGGAGCTCTCTAGTCCAGCACACTCTGGTCTGGCAACTTTCGTGGTTCGGAATGATTTTAGTTAGCTGGATGTCTGCTTATCATGGGTTTGACTAAGTTTCCTAAGATCCCATGTATCTAACTTACTGTAGTGTTAACTTAGTGGACTTGACATATGGGTACGTTATTGAAGAAACTAAATGCGGATAGGCTGCTTTCAATTTTCTCTAATGCTCTGTTCCAAATGTTAACTAGAAACATTTGGTTTTAACAAACCTGTTAATGAATATCATTGGTCAGAGGTTTCCAAGGGAGGATCAAGCAGGCCTCCAAATACAAACTGATCTGCAATAAGTGGTGAATATAATGGGTAATGCATGCTCTAACAGTGGAAGCATGGAGAGATTCTGCCCAGAGACAAGTATGGGTGAAAGGCCTAGGTTGGGGGGGGCAGAGGAAGGGAACCCCCATCCCAAAGAGACCAGACAGGCCTGCAGCTAGCCCCAGAACTGTGGCACTCACTGAAAACAGCGATAGGCTAGCAATCAGAGAATCCTCCTGTGCACTTGATTCCTCAGATATGCAAAATACTGTCCATCTCCCCCCAGGAGAATATTGTATCAGTCTTGTAAAGAAAACCAACTGGACATGATGTCAAAATAACAATTATTTCTGGTCTAGTAAATGTTGATGTCTGGTTCTTTTTGGTTCGAGTTTCTCTATTTAACAGCAGTTCACACTATGTGAGCAATGGTTTGTTCCTAATAGTCGTCGAAAGAAAAATTGGCCCCTTTACTTTTTCAGGCTTAAAAGCACAGGCCTGCCTGACCAAGTGCTCAAAGCTGACCCAAAGCAAACAACTGAAGTGATATTAAGGGCTACATAACATCTACAATGTCATCTTGAATGTGGATATAATCTTCATACAACAGAAAACCTTTTGACTACCAAGTCAGAACTCTGAAGCAGTCTGAAGTGATCTACTAGAGGAATATTGTCCAGCTGCTATACTCTGGTTTTTATTATGCATTCTCTCACCTTATTTCCCCTGCTCCAACTAAATCCTACAAATTGTCAACAAGAAGTCTTAAGAAGTCCATTTAAGCTATAACACTCCATTTCAGCCTTTTAAAATTATTCTACAAGTGACTACAGAACACACACCTTGCCTTGTACAACCCATTTTCAGTTCATGGTCATGTGCCAAATCATTCTTGAGCTTCTGCTTTAAGTCCTGGTGCATTTTGCAGAAGGGGAGGCCCATGTGCAAACCCAGGTCTCTGGCATTAAGAGTAAAATCTAGTTATTTACTTTTTATGTCTGAATTCTGATTGAAGCTAGGAGCAACTATCTGAATGGTGAAAAGCCAAGATCAAGTCCTGTTACTATTAGAGTTGGGACAATTTACAATTTCAACTGAACCAGCCTAACTGAACTTTCTAAACAAGTGGCTCTGTGCTATGTGGCTGTTCTAGCCTGTGATAGGATCTAGATGTTATCGGGGATCACAAACTGAACATACACCAATGTGATGGACTGCAGTGGGGGAGAAGGGGATCTGCAGGAGCCAGTGCACATAGGGAGCCAGTTTAAAAAGAGGCAGCAGTGCAGGGGGAAGAGGGTTGCATGTAACCGTGCACATTAACAGATAACCCCACTTTCAAATCCCTAGCCTCAGCTGGGGCTTGGGGGTGTTACACTTTAAGATGTGAACAAAGTCAAGAGAGAGAGTCTAGAGAAGAGCCCAAAAGCAATAAATTGTTCAGAAAATATGACCTGGGTACTTAGTCTTGGAGAAGGGGCCCAATAGCTGTCCTCCAATATGTTGAGGGCTATTCTAAAGAGGGTGGTGACAAGGACAGCAGGATAAGATGTAATGGATATAATCTGCAACAAGGAAAATTTAAGAAGGATATTTTGGAAAAAAACAAACATTTGGCCACAAGGATAGTTAAGTTCTGGAACAGTCTTTCGAGGGAAGTTGTAGAACCCACGTCATTTTAAGTTTTTAAGAACAGGTTTTACAATATACCTGTTGCAGATGGCTAGATATATTGACTCCTCTTTCGGCACAGGGGGATGGGCTAGATGCCTTCTTGAAATCCCTTCCAGACTTATATCTCTATTACCACAGAATCATAGAACCATAGGGTAAGAAGGAAGCACAAACAAAGGTCAAGATGCAGGATTTGTTTCCTCTATATCACCCAAAATAGATGGCTATCCAGGCTCTTTTGGAAAATTTCCAGTGAAGGCATGTCCATGTCTTCCCTACACAATTGTCCCATTATCCTACCATTCTTACAATTAGAAAGTTTTTCCTGAAATTTAGAAATCTGCTATACTATAGTTTTAACCCATTGCCTCTTGTCCCACCCTGTGTGGCAAGAGAGAATGATTTTTCTCCGTCCTTTTATGGCAGGTTTTCAAGTATCATGTTGCCCCTTAACCTCCTTTTTTCCAAACTAAACATGCCCAGTTCCTTCAGCCTTTGCTCATAGGCCTGAATTGCCTTTTGATCATCTTTGTCACTCACCTCTGGATCCTGAGTCTGTAGTCCTATGAATAACAGACTGTTGCCAATACTGCATGGCACAATTTTCTTTGTTATGATAGGGCTTTATGTTTTACACAGAGTTGCTGATTTATAACTTTTTCTGGTCTACGTAACAGCAACACCAAATCAAAATTGACATAGATTGAGTCTATACTAATTTCCTCTTGCTTGGTACAGAGAGGAAATGCCTACTGTTAGTTTGGGTCACTATCAAAACTTAACTCAGCTCTTAGCTCAGCGAAGGAATTTTCAGAAGGTGTTAAAAAACTGGGTAACACAGGAAGCACAAGAGGCATCAGAGAAGTCAAACAAAAAGATGGCAGGGAGATGGAGCAGAAACAAGTAAAACAGCACTGCCTTCTGTAGTAGGAGAATGAACAAGAATATTTCAGTTGCTTTCAATGACTACCCTTGAATTAAACAAAAGCTTTTAGGAAAGGTCTTAATCTCTATTAATTGGACAGATCAATTTCTGTCCACTGAACAAAATTAATATTAATGAATAATATAAAATATGCACTTTTAAAAGCAGATAGCTTGTTTCAGTCTCACACCTCCAGTCAAGCCAGTTATCATGCCTAGCAGAGCCTCTAGGGCAGCACAAATATACAGAACAATCCAGAAAGGAACCACATGTGATGAAAACTTGTAAGAACTTGGCATGAGAAATGAATGAAGCTATCCAGAGCAATAACGGGCACAACACCAATGTATTTGAGAGACAGGCAATACACTGATTTAAGATAGCTGGAAAAAATGTGTCAATGTAACACAGGCACATTAATTATTTCACTTCCACTGACGTAAATGAACAAGGAAGTTAAAAAGACATCTTCAAAGACAACATGAACAGTGGCGGCCCGTCCATATGCACGAACTAGGCGGTCGCCTAGGGCACCAAATTAAACAGCCGTTGAGGGGTTTGGAGGCGGGGGCAGCGATCACGCACTGATCACCCATTTCACTTAGGGCACCAGTTGCCGGCAGCTCATCTAGGGCCGCTCCTGAACTTGAATAAGTGAAACATTGCTATAAACTTATGGGAAACCCAAGTCCTTGACTAACCAAAATGAACGGATCCCAATATTTCAAAATCAAAAGACAAAAGGAAATGGTTTTACCTTGGTGGAAATCAAGAGAATTGACAGACTAGTTCAGAGCAAATATAATCATGGTATACTTTCTAAGTAGACAAACTGAGCTGATTCCAGCTTTGGTGTGCATTGCATATGTTTACATAGAATTTGAATTTGGCCACATGTGCAGAAGGAATTCAGATTAAATGAACACTAACTGCCAACATAATTGTTCTCAAAATTTCTTGTGCCAAGCACAATAATGTGTAGGACAACAAGTTGAATCTTCCTATAATTAACCATTTTAACAGACTATATGATCAACTGCAAAATGAAAGCATCTTACACAAGCTAAAATCCTGCTGATGCTCTCAAAATACTTTACTTGCTCTTCCAGAATTTATGTGGTTAAAATAAGTGCTTAGAGTCAATATGGACTTAAGCAAGTAATTTAAGTTTATAAGCAAAATTAGTTTTGTTAATGCAAAAATTAAATTAGTGATTGTATTTGAATACATTATTTGGTATCTCTTAAAATAGCAGTGCATCTGTTTCCTTTTATTTATCTTGGTATTTATGCTAACTTGCTGCTACCATGTCTGTACCCCATAAGAGATGCCTTCAAAAAGACATCTATCAATGCTGAAATGTCCAGAGATGCTCTACCAAAATAGAAGTGAAAGCATGAGCAAGAGCTTTTTATGTTTATCCCCAGCTCTCCATGTTCCATGCTATTTTTTTTCCAGGTGCATCTCCACTATTTGTTTTCTGGATGCATTTTCACTTCTAGTGAAAACAATAATTTGACAGCCAAAGAGCATAAAGCCAGAGTTTAACCACATTATGAGTGTGCTCAACAATTTCAAGTCAGACCATTTTTGGTGGAATTCAGGTTATATATAACATATCTGATGTCATGTCAACCTTAAGAACCTTGATTACATTTCATGTCACTGGTGTTGAAGTATTTTCAGTATTGCTATACTGCACCATTATTCTCTTAGTTTTCAACTTAACCTTCAAATACAAGGATTTGAATAAATCCATTATACTCTAGCAAGTTTTTGTATTTTATCCAAGTCAGGTACCTCTGTGTTACATATCTTAAGATTCAAACTATGTAATCCAAAAACTGCAAGATAAATTCTATGGCTTGCATCAAGGAGGAATTTGGATTAGATCATTGCAATGGTCTCTTCTGGCTTGAGCCTACAAGAAGGTTTGGATGGAGCAAGTAACTGAACAGGAAACCTATTTGGAAACCTGTATAGTGGGAAGAGCAGAAGGCTCTGAGTCAGGATGATCTAAGCTTGGCCTCAGGCAAGTTAAATCACTTCCACCTAACCACACACTTTCAACAGAAGTCATCCTTGAAACAAGCCCAAGAATTGTTTTGCATTCACTGATGCACAAATTGGAAGGTTAGCCACACCTAGTCACTACCTCAACTTCCTACTTTACCACGATGGCTATGAAGCATGGTGCTATGAACCAAACAGACAGAATCCAAATAAACAAGGAGTCAAGGTATCAGGTGCTATGGAAGTACAGCGAGGACAATTCAAGAGTCAGATAAAAATATACTAGCCTTACCAGTGCAATTTTATCATCCAAATCTTTACTTCAGCTTTATCTGTACATCCTGTACATTGAGACGCCAATCAGCTGAAGAATATTCATGCACAAAGCTGTACTAGTCTAACTACAGCTTTGTCTAGACTATATAATTTAACAGGTGTGCTAGGTCAGTTTAACTAACTCTTTTCAGAACTTTAGCAAACACAAGCCACTTGTTACTTAGGTGCTAGCTCCGCTGCAGAGATGAGGCTTCCCTTCCAAGCTTAGAAAGCATGATGTCACTTGGTTCTGCAAAAGGTGTCTTGGAATTTATTTGGGGGTTGGGGGGGAGGGAGAGAAGTAAAATAACTGGCACACAAACACAAATATTGCTCAATCTTGCCATATTGTGGCTGGTTCCCTAACTCATCCCCCTATACTCAGTGACAGACCAAGACCAGATGGCTGCTGCACACTAATTTTTAAAAAAAATTTTGTAACTGCTTAACAGACCTTTAATATCAGTACAGTTAAAAGTGATCTCTCAGTGCACAAGAACACAGAGAGACTACAGTTCTGGAGGATCTCTCCTCCCATCTGGGACAGAGGAAGGAAACATGAGGAAGAACATGCAATCACAAACAATGATCAACTCTAGCTATTTCATCAGGTTTGGTCCAAAAACCATATTTAAACATAATTAATCCAATAACTGCAAACACAGCTTCTCTGAGTAAGATTAAGATTCTGCATTTGCAGCGTTTCCATTGAGCTTTTCCTTTAACGAACCAATGGAGCCTGCTTGAGTGAAATAAGGACTGAGCACATGCGGGACACATCTTTTGCCTGCTTAGCCAGCTTGGTATTCAAGACACAGAGCTGAAACACATGTTTCTACTCGGTGTAACACAGAATTGCAGAACTGTATAAAGTGTATGTGTGTCAGTAATGTATCAACAATATGTTTTTATTGTAACAATCTGGTAAGAGGATGAGTCTATTGTATCCAATCATGTAAATATCTGTATACAAACTATGTACTATGTAAACCTATGTATATGTCAAGTCAAAGTGTTATCTACCTGTCAATCAAAATGGGAAACTATAACTCTGTATTCAAGTGTCACGTAGCACACATATCATAACATACCTGTTAAGATTCAAAATTAATGATATGCGTATGTTATCATCTGCTGACCAATCATTTTAAAGGTATGCCAGAATGGCATCTTTCTTGAACCAATCAATTCAAACCTGTGGACTCATGAATATGTATGAGCCCAGGTAATATAAGTCTGTGCCACGCAGCAGTTTCTGTTGCATCGGGTTGTCCTTGCGTCGGGTTCTAGGTTAGGGTAGGGTCTGAGAGAGGTCTAAATCTTGCTCCTAGGTTTTGATAAAGAGTGAATGTATTAATTTAGGCATCTAGGTGTAAAACTAGGCGGAAGGCCTATAGTTTTATCCTACTTCTTGTAGATTAGGTTTAGGTTTAGTTAGGTTAGTTTTCGTCGTCAAGTTTGTCCAGCAGGCTGCATCGCGGTCCACTTATCGGCTGTCATCGTGACTGTTCGGTGGGCGCGTCAGTGATTAGTTAGGTTTTTTCTTTAGGTTAAGGTTAGTGTAGTACCAAAGTATAGCATCAATCATCACGGCTGGAACAACGCGCCAAAGTGTGGGAAGAGGACCAAGGACCAGACGACTTCACGGAAGGTGAATCGGTCGTCTTCGCACTCAATCAGCACTTCGTGGGACTCCTGGCAGTTCCTATCCTGCGGCTCGGAAGAGCCAAGGGATTGCAGGTTACCAGCTTCGGATCATCCATCGAGGGACGCCTGATTCTTCCTCGCCTGAGGCTTCCATTAAGCTAGGGGCTTGAGGTCACTAGCAACCCCCACCATTGGCTGTGCGTCGTTTGACTCTGGTATAGCATAGGGGGATATGGGGGGGACTGCCCTTCCAAGGCCAATCGAGGTATATAAGTGTTTTGCTTTGTAAAAATTGTTGGTTAACAATATAGTCCTGGTGTTTTGAACCTTATCTAAATTGTTAAGTTTTTATTTTCACGCCAGTATCTCTCCGGGAATAGACAGCCCGGTGATTAGATACAGGTTGGGGTCTGCACCTTTCATACCATTCCTTAGCGAATAAGCACTGCTAAAAGCTAGTAGTTCCAGAGTGCTATTAATTATAGTAGCTCTGAATCTGTGTTCACGTAACATCGGTGCCTGGGGAAGTTTCTTCCACATCATTCATAAAGGCTTCTTTAGCTGCCGTTATGCTTTTGTTTTCTGTCGCTGTTCATCTTGCCTTGTATAAGATTCTTCCAACTCCTTTATCACCCACCTTTCCTTCTACTCAGCTTCTTGCTTTCGAGAGTTACCATCAGGGCCTTCTAGGCACTCTCTTTGCTCCTCTCATTTATGGATACTCTCTGGTTCTGATTGCAGTCGATCAACATGTGAAATAGCAGCCTGTTAGCCCCCTGCTCTCCTAGTAGAGTTCTCCATTCATCACCACATCAACAGCATCTGCTGCCAGCCCGTCATCCCCAAGCAGCCCCACTGGCACCTTGACGTTCTCCACAATGCTGAAGCCCTCATAATTCTCAGGGCCCAGGATCTCACTTTCCTGCTGGGTCAGGATAGTGGTGGCCGGGTCCTCATTAGTGCCTAGGGTTGCCAGGTGTCCGGTATTCACCCAGACAGTCCAGTATTTTCGGCTCCTGTCCAGTAAAAAAATTCAGAGAATACCGGACACCTAAAATGTCCAGTATTTTCCGAATTTTTCCCCGGCCAGGAGGCAAAAATGCCGGGCACCTGGCAAACCTACACACTCAGCGCCCGGTCTCCCCCACCCCTCCTCTGACTCCCAACATTCCCAGCCTTAGATGGTTCGCAAGGCTGCTGGCACAAAATGGCTGCCGGCCAAAAGACCCAAGGAAAGCAATGCTTTCCCTGGGTCTTAGTGCTCAACCGCTCCCCTGTTCCTATCCCTGCACTTAAAAGGGGACATGCTATTTTAATGCTGTTTAATGTAAAAAAACTTTTTTTGGCTTAATAAGTCCTTGGAATCTTTTTTTTTTGCTCAACAACTTTGGTCTGCTGCGCCCCCCCTCCCCCTTTTCCCCTTCAACAGATTTTTTTCCCCAGTGTTTCTTTTGGGGGGGGGGGGTCGGTATTTTTGTTTCAACCATCTGGCAACCCTATTGGTGCCACTTAGCGCTCTGGACCCCCACATCAGGGCTCTCCCGCACCGGTGGCTGGGCAGGCCGTGTGCCAAACAGACTGAACTTGGCCAGGGCAGCAGCACACACAGAACACACTAATGGAGGAAAGGTATGCTGGGCTCTGGGTGAACAGTTTTCTCTTCCCCAAGTAAACAGGGCCAAGCTTAGCGCAGCATAATCACCCAGGGAAAACGCTTGCTGGAAGCAGCAGGCTAATCAGAACACCTACAGCCCATTGAGGCCTGCTGGGCCTTGTTTATAAGGCCTCCCTGCAGAGAGGGCATTTAGCCGGAGATCTGAGTGTGAAAAGGTGCACTGTGTGAGAGCTGAGAATTGCAAGCAAGGCAGAGTGCTGTGGAGAAGCAGGAATGACTTGCCCAGGTATCAGAGGAAAGGTACTAGGAGGAATCATTTGGCAAAGTGGCCTGGAGAAGAAGCTGCCACACAGATTGGGAGAAAAAGAAACCCTCTCTGTTGCTGCTGCCTTAGGGTTCCTGGGCCAGAACCCGGCCCACCCACTACACAAAAGATGTGTTTCCAGAGCCTAGCTCAAACTGCCACCAGCAGTAACTTGCTAATGGCACACTGAAGAAGCAAAACAGTGTTGATATAAGGCAGTAGAAAGGCTCTTCTTTCTTCCCTCCCTCCTCCCCCCCGTCATGGATCGTTTTCCTGGTAGATGTCAAGCATTCCCGTATAAACTAACTTCAAGGAATGAGAGAATTTGCTAATCAAATTGCATAAAGATTCATTAAAATAACGATCAAGTATAATAAGATCTGATATTCAGGTCTGCACTATGGACAAGGAGGCTTGTGATCTGCATACATGCATTTATCCACTTGAGAGTATAAATGAAATAAACTCTGCAATTTGGTCGTCCAGCCATCTAAAAGGTCACGTGCATGCAAGTTTATAATTGTGGCCTACTACTTCTGGTTTCTCATGCAAAATCCACAGGTTTGTAATTCTGCATCTAATATAGTTGTAACAGCACTCCATCTCAGTGTAATGTATACCATACATGTCTACAGCAAGCAATACAAACCTACCTGATACTAGACACTGCTAAAAAACACAACTCTGATCACTGGAAAGTAGAATGTATTTCACCTTTACTCTGGAATGTGACACCACTCACAGAGAAGAGCAAGTTTACCTTTCAGTGAACTCTAAAACTGAAAAGCCTCTTGACAGCATTCTCCCTTAAAACCCCATGAAACGCAATCAGAACTAAAGTATTTAGAACTCACTCTATCAGTCTCATTTACCATGGTCACTTTAAATGACAATATTTTTTTCCCCTTCTCTTTCCATCCCCATCTCCTCTCTTTCTCTGCTATTTATTTGTCCCCTGGACACCTTAACTCCATTCATCTGAAAAAGTGGGTTGTGCTCATGAAAGCTCATGATACCATCGACATGTTTTGTTAGTCTTTAAGGCACTGCAAGACTATTTGTTGTTTAAGTTTATTCAGTTACAGACAAACACAGCTACTCCTCTGAAAAATCAGAACAAGGCGAGCTTTCTTAAAAGATTGATTCATTTGCTGTGCTACATTCTTTTGCATACAGCAGCCAGCAGGAACTCTACTCTTAATTAGCATATAACACTTTCTCCAGCAATTATACAGTAGTTCACACTGACCATGTTATTTCCACATTAACATTCAATTAACACATCTCACTCCAGCTGCAGGACAGCCTGGCAGGCATTTCTACCAATGGAAAATCCATTCTATGAATCTGAAGGCCTCACATTAAAAATATTTCAATCCTCTATCAGGCAACTCAATTCACAAAGAAAAATTTTTGAATATGCAAGTTAAAACTTTCCCCAAGTTGAGAAACATCACTTCCCCTGTGTTATCTTAATTCACATTCAGCCTAATGCTAATCCTTTTGTCTATTAGAGACTATTCACTTATAATCTGACCACAATAAATCTAATAATGACTCAGCCAGTCATGCTAATAAAAGGAACCCACTGCCAGAAAAGAAACTTCTGCTTTCTTGGTATATCTGTAGAAAGAATACTATCCTGTCTCAGTGACTTTCCACTCATTTTGCAATGTTAGATTTTCAAGGCTGACTTCTCTGCTGTGCTTCACGGAATGATTTAGAAGCTGTACTACAGCACTCTTCTCAGGTTGCACTACTATTTATGTCCAAAAAGCAATGCATGTGTTAATGAGAGCTGTTATATTAAACATGCAAGTACTTAGGTAAAGGTCACATGGACTAAAGTAACCCATGTAACTTAGGCACTGGTATGAGAGCACTCGAATATCTTATAACTTATATGGTTTCCTTTAATGCAAAAGGTCTAAGTATGCCTGCATTCCATAAATATTCATTGATATCAGAAGGTTATACCCTCAAATGGCTCAAGATCCCATTCTCTGGTCAATGAGGTGATAGCCTTTTTTAGAACTAGATCACATAGATTAATAGTCTTCAGACTATTTCTGTTGTGTCCCTCATTACCTGTAATGGAGACTGTTCTCTCTCTCACACACACACACACACACACACACACACACACACACACACACACGGGAGTGATTGCCAAAAGTAAGGCTGGAGCCAGGGCTTGGATTCTAACCACAACTGGAAACAGGAATGAGGGCCAAGGCCAGGAGTGGAGCCAGGATCAAAGGCTGATGTTACTGCTGGTATCAAAGCTGAGGGCAGAGCGAGGCTCTTCCCTGCCCCACAGAGAGGGGCTGATGTGGGCCTTGCCACTCAGCCCTGAATGTTCCTTTGTGCCCTTCTGAGAAGGCACACCACAGAGTTTGGGGAACCTCTGAGGTAAATGAAGTTTTCATTGAAGGACCTTGATCAGGACAAGGACAGAAAGTAAACACAGAGCAACAGTATCAGAAATGAGTAATGATTTCGGATGCCTAACCTGAAAAACCTTCCGTGGCCTGACATACGAGAAGACTGACCGCTAATTCTCTGAAAATTAGCCCCTCTGGAGCATCTTTGATAGGACATCAAAAGAATCACTTGTAACTTTCAAAAACTTTGTTGCACCTGACTTGTAATCAGGGGATGCCATAAGTGATAGCGTCTCCATTAATTAAAAGCCTTACTAAATATTTGGTCCATCAGCTGGACATAAAAGTACACTTAGCGTGAAAATTACATAGTGAAGCTAGTAAACAGCAGCCTGATAATGAGACGCCAACAGCACCTTTTTCGCATTACCTCTTTTAGGAGTACAATCTCCAACATTAACGATCATGGTAACATCATCCTGGCTGCTTGTGCACAGTTTAAACAGTCAAATAGCCACTACACGACTTAAAGCACTATCCATGGCTACACAAATAGCTGCTTTGCATGAAGCCAACTCACTCCACTGAGCAGAGCTCTTGCCCAGAGCTTTGAAAATCAAACTCTGAGAGAAGCATTCCCTACTTTAAGTACACTA
>JANRFK010000875.1:2155342-2166819 GCA_030068395.1 Apalone spinifera
ACATTTTATCTCTGAAGCAGACGACTTCTAAAAAATTGTAGACCAGTGTTAACTAGTAGTAAAAGCCAGGGAACAAAGGGTCAGTTTTCAGAATGGAGAGAGATAACTAAGGGTGTGTCTAAACTACACTCCTCTGTCGGCAGAGGGATGTAAATTAGACACATCGAAAGTGCAAATGAAGCCGGGATTTAAATATCCTGCACTTCATTTGCATAATGGCAGCCACCGCTTTTTTCCAAAATGGGGCTTTTCGGGGGGAAAAAAAGGCAGTTTAGATGGGGCATTTTCGACAGAAATGCCCCGTTTCGAAAGATCCTGTACTCTGTCAAAAATGCCCCGTCTAAACTGCCGTGTTTTTGTCGAAAAGCCCCGTTTAATAAAAGGTTCAGAGAAGGGTAACAAAAATGAATAGGGGTTTGGAACGAAGAGAAGAGAGATTAAAGAGACTTGGACTTTTCAGTTTACAAAGATGAGACAAAGGAGGGACACTCTCCAATGTGTCCACATCCTTTCTATATAGTGGGGAGCCCAGAACTGGATGCAACACTCCAGATGTGACCTCACCAGTGCCAAATAAAGGGGAATAATCACTTCTCTAGATCTGCTTGAAATGTTCCTCCTACTTGTCAAGTTGTTTTGGTAACCAATTTATTTCTACAGTATAGTTCAGTAAATCACTTTTTTAGCTTGAATGTCAAGGCTAGGTACACTAGTCGCACCTCCAAGGACTACCCCAGCATGAACTATCCTGATATCACCATGAGCCCCAAAGGATTACTGAGCATGCTAGGACAGACCAGGGTGTTCCCACACAGAAAGGCTTGGCAATGTTTCTTAAGCATTTCACCCTTTGGGGGATAGAAACACCTAATGAGCCTTTTTTAAAATCAAATCTAGGTTTCTGTCCGAACATCTTACTCTCTGGCTGGCTTTGTGTTTCACTATGGATGATATAACAGCATTGAGCCATTCAAAGGCATTCAGTTGTGCATGCAGGATCAGTTCTAATCTAAGAACCCCACTAATCTTGCTACTTAGGAATAATATCTTGTGTCAAATACTCTAACTCCAGGGTTACGTGTTTTTAGTCAGCTTTGAGCATGCAGTCAACTGTCATACTTAAAGCAGGGCAATACTTGCTAGCAGTACACAAATGCACAAACCCAGACTGTAGTGCCTCTCTCAAAAAGCAAGACTCCACACTACTGGCAAGCTTCCTAGAACTCCATTTAAATAAAAATCAAGGACACATCATCATCCTTGGGCAATCAGCGATATACTAAAAGCTTCAGCAGGATGACCAAAATTTTAGGTGCAATCTCAAAGTTAGCCCAGAGTCTGCCCCACAAGCCAAACAAGTCAAGTAATGGGAGAGCACTGCTGGTGCGGCACATGAAACAGTAGCCTGTAGCCCAAACCGGGGGATGCACCGGGGGAGCTTGAAGAAATTCCGGGGGTGGGGGTGGGGAGCACGAGGCGACCCAGCCCTCTGCCCCCACCCCTCAAAATCAATCTCCCCCCAAGAAAGAACCCGGTCCGGCCGGTAAAAAATTCAGAAAATACCATGTCAAATGTCCGGTATTTTCTGTTTTTCCTGGCTCGGGCATCCGCTGGAATATGCGCAGCTCGGGCTGGCTGGGGCAGGGGGAGGATGGAGCTTCCTGGGCAGACTTCAAAATGGTGGCCTTAAAAGGACAATGCCTGTTCTGCTCTTAAAAGGGCAACCTTTTTTGGAGGGCTGGGGGGAGGTCAACTTTTCCCTTGGAATACTGGCAACTCTTTTTTTTTTTTTTTTTTTTTTTTAAACACTGGTCCTGGGAATTAAAGGGGTCACAACTGTTTTACAGCCCCAGTCAGTTCTCTTCCCCCCCCCCCCCCCCCCCACAACAAGTTTTGCTGCTATTTTTTTCAGGCGGGGAGGAGGGGAGGGTTTCTCAAAAATCAAAAAGGTGGCGTGATGCCGAAAAGTTTGGGAACCACTGCTGTAGCCAATTCAAGTGGAGCATTCAGGATAAGTTTCCTTCACCAACCCATTACAAATAGGTGTGGGATTTGGCTTCTTTGTTGTTTCTTTAGTTTGAGCCTCAGGTAGGGTAAACCATTTTATACACCGTTCTCCCTCAACAATTCTTCTTCATTATAATAAAAGCAAACTCACGGGAAAGGTTAAACAATGCTAGAAGCCAAAGAAATACTATTTAAGTAGCTCTTATAGTCATTTGGTTTTAGTTTAATTTCTGTATGCACTGAGAAGAAACAGTCAACTTCTATGCATGCAAATTCAAAACTGGTCTGATTTTTCATCTTCCTGAAGTACTCTGGCTGTCTTTTCACATGGGGAAATTTCCAAAGATCCATTACATCTCATAGGTTTCAAGAGTAAAAGCTTTAGCTTATGGTTTAAACTTATTTGACAACTTGCTTCCTATTCAGTATAGACAACTTGCTTCCTATTCAGTATAGAGAACTGGAGACAAGATAATGTCCAGTTCCCAAGTGAATTCTGGAGCAATCTGGGTCAATCAATGATTCATTAAATCTGTGTCTCCATGTTGCTAGGGAGATACCAAGCATACAACTGCAGGATCTAAAGATCCCAGATGAAACACTCCTAGATCAGTCACAACAGGTGTCTTCTTGTCTTGGCGAGACATAGAGAATAGCAATGAACAAGTGAGCTCCACAGCCAAGACTCAGGGTATTCAGTGATCTATTTTACTATAAACTGAAGTGACCTTTAAAACAAATACTTGGTTTTCATGTGCCCCTCCGCCTTCCCCTCACAACAAAAATGGAAAGAATACTTGAGAAAAAAATGACAACCTGAAATTGGTTAATTTTTTTTCTTGGCACTGGAAGGCAACACCAATATACACCGTCATAGCTGAGAACATAAAATACCAGTGTGGTAGGGAACACTTAATCCTGGCTCAAGGAAAGAGTCTGGAGGGGAAAAAAATTTCCCTGAATGAGTTTTGGGGTCTTCATGCTTCCAATCACCATGATCTTCAAGCACCAAATTCTGAAATTATACAGGAAAGCCGAGATGAACATTTCCTGTTGAACGGTTTCAGTGGAGCCCAATTGTTACTAGGGATGTAAGCGACTAATTGAATAGTCGACTATCCGATAAGCAAAAGCTTATCAAATAGTCGACACACTAGTCAACTAGGTCACTTCCCCCCTCTTGCTGCCTGTATCACAAAGAGGCAGCAAGGAAGCGGAAGTGGTGGGGTTGCTAGAGGTAGCTGGCTTAAAACCCAGTTCCTCCGAGCTCCAGCTCCGTGAGAGGGGGCAGGGCACAGTGGTGGCCAACTTTGAAATGTACAAGAGTCCCCGCTGGGGCTCTTGTACAATTCAAAGTTGGAATGCCACATGGAGCCCGGCGCCAGTGGGGAGTCCCCGCTGATCTAAGGCTTCATGCGGCGCTTCTGCTTTGAAATGCACAAGAGCCCCCGCTGGGGACGCTTGTACATTTCAAAGTTGGAACACTGCATGGAGGATGGGGTCAGCAGGACTCTCCACTGGCTCTGGGTTCCACGCCATGTGCCAACACTGAAATGTACAAGAGCTCCCATTGGGGCTCATGTACATCTCAAAGGAGGAACGCAGAAGTTCTTATTGACTAATCAAATAATCAATGGAAATACCATCAACTATTCGATTAATTAATCAAAATTTAACATCCCTGGTTGCTACAAGATGTAAGCTCTTTGAAATCCTAAATAATAAGGACTTGCCAATATGGGGGGAAAACCTAGTACAGTGAACATGAAACAACTATTACTGAATTTATTTTTTGGATGAGCTTTCCATATGGACACACTTTTTCTGCAATTTATACAATTTAGGCCAACCTACTTCCAAAGTGGACGATCCTAAACTGCACAAACCCATTCCACTTTAAAATTCACAACCTAGCTATTCTGCACTAAAAGTCCCTGGGAATTCCTCAAGCAGACAAGCTCCAAATATCACATACACCACAATCACAATTTGATTAGTTTCTGTTAGAAGACAGTCCTACTGTCTTTTTTATTTATTAGAGTATTTGTTTGAAACATTGGTTTCACAACCGCTCCATTTTTCTGTACCTGCTGCCATTTCTCCAAGAGTATTCATTCCCATTATAGCATGCCTACTCTTTCCAACTGTTCCACAGCAACACAACACAGATTGTAGGGTAAATCTCAAGGGCATCCCTGGTGAATTGCTTAGCAAATGCCTATATTCTAACTTATTTTAGGTAACTAAGGTGAAGCTCAGCTTGTTACCTAAAATTGTGTATCAAGCCAAAACAAAAACAAAACACACCCAAGTTGGAGACAAACCCGTCAGAAAGGGATTCATTTAACAGAACTGTGGAACCGTTTCTCAACACAATGGACAACACAGAAAACATCATCCTATATTTCAATCAATATACTGCAGAGTAGATCTGCTATTAGATCAATAGGACTATTTCATCAGCCATTCTATAAAACTGAGGTCCTCAAATTCAACAATTTCCATAAAAGAAAAAAGACTGGAGATGGGTAACAGAAGCAATGTGAAGATATCTACAAAGAGGAAATTGTGGGGAGTTACAGAAAGAGCACAAGGAGGGAAGCTATATAGCTGCCAATGGAACTGATGAGCAAGCAGAGGAATGAGCAGCTAAGATAGTCCAACACATTATTATGCAAGTGTCAAATTTATTATAGCCCAAACCAACAGTTTACCTGCCCCAACCATGGCTTGTAGTGACTATAAAGTCATGCCTGACTTAGTTTATAAAACCCACAGACTTTAGATTAGCCACCCACAGTCCACAAATAGGTGGAATCTGCCTAGCATTGGTTTTTCAGATGCAGTAATAGAGTATATTTAAAATCATAACAACATTAGCATGTTGTAATGTTCTGGTGTACTAATGAATGTTGCAAATGGTTCACACATGGAGTTTCCAGGAATCCAAGTTAGGGAGGAACATACTGCACTGACCTACAAAAACACCATCATTCAAGCAATTTGGAACACTGTAGAGTCAATTAACTGGTAGAAATTTAAAGCACTTACGAACCTCAAACCATTCGGCATATACAGATCATGTTTTGTTCTGTATTTGTTGACAGCCAAGTCACCTACCTACATGTAGGTAGCTCCAACGCCTGTACATATTTTGTTTTAAATGCACCAATACCATAAACATTTATTAAGGAACACTTTCAGTCAGTGATGGAGATCCCAGTAAAGACTCATTTGTACTCTGTTAGTTATTCTAAAATTAGGATAGCTACTGTCATGACATACTCCCTTTCTAGGTCAAATTTTTCATGGATTAGGAAGTCAAGTTCTTTGTCTGATGTGATTGCAAGATCATTTAGCAAAAGGAGATGACAATAAGAGAAAAATCCAGATTTTAAATGATAAATGGTAGTTTTCTGTTGCCTTAGTGAGCTATTTTCATGTTAACTTTAAATGATGAAGATATGAAATACAATTTGAAGAATTCATGCAATTTATGTTATCAGCATTCTTAGAGCTCAAGTACACCACCACTGTGTAAGCACTAAGAATTTGAGAACTCAGTCTGCAACCTGAGGTTTGTGTTAAATCATTTACACACTCACTAGAAGTACATCATCTGGTCTCTAGCATCTTCTTTAGCTTTTAAGACCTACACACTCGCCTTTGAAGATAATTATACATGCATTTCAAAAGATATACTCTTGTACTTACACATTCCTTCAAACAGATCTGGGGATGTAATGAAAAGGTACAGACCATCAATGCAGTCCAAAGGCAAACAAGATCTGGATGGTAACACACAGCAGAGCACTGGTGAAATAAAAACACTGTAAGGATTCCATCTCAAGACACACATAGTTTAGTAACTATAAGGTTGTTTCTCTTACATCATAACACCATTGTTTGGAACCAAAGCAACACTAAGTTAAACAAAGAAAGGCAGCATGAAATTTGACACTCAAGTGCCCCATAAATGGGTGAGTGGCAGAGTGAAGTTGGAAACCAGCCAACATATCTACTTTGTAGTATTTGGTTACTATGTTACTGTAGTGCAAAATGCCTAAATCTAAGAATCTCTAAAGTATTGCAAAGCTACAACTGCTTGTTCATTACTCCTGGGGTTGATCACATGCACAATGTAGGAGATAAACAGGGAAAGATGCTACTGATCAACAATTACCAGTAATTATGGTATCACTATATTTCAGTTTACCAAGATGTTACAATTTTCTACCAATCCTTACATGGTTATCTGAATGTTGGGTATGGTCAATCATTCTCAGCCACTTAGAACATGCTGGTGAATCTATTCCTTCAGAACACCGAAGGTATTTGTTCTCACTAAGTCTGTGAAAAGTTAAAAAATTACAGTATTTGAACAAAACTGTAACAAAGAAGCTATTTTTAAGTGTCATGTTTTATTCCCATATACAGATCAGTTGAAATTTGAGGTCACCGAGTATAAGCAAACATGGGAAAAAGAATTGCACACTGTATTCCAGATGAGGTCTCACCATCTGTTAGTGCCTTGTATAATTGTACTAACACTAGGGATGGTAGATACCATGTAATTGCATAGTCATGTAACTGCATGAAATCTTAACAGATATGTAACTATTCAATAGTCCCCAAGGGAGGGGCTGGCACCAGCGCCCCACTCCCAGGTAGCACCCTGCCATCCCGTGCTGCTGCCTCTCTCTATCAGAGGGCAGCAGCATGGGTTGGCAGGCAGGAGTTAGTCTGCGAGGGGAGCCAGTTTAAAAACCAGCCACGTGCAGAACAGCTCTGCTTGCCACCCGGTGCTGCTACCTCTGACAGAAAGGCATCAGTGCAGGACGGCAGCAGCCCCTGTCCGTGCAGGATCCAAACTTCCCACCGACAGAGGCTGCTCCAGCCCAGGCTGCCACAGACAGAAGCTGCTTCGCGGCAGCCTCCTCTGCTCCCTTCTCCCCCAGCCGCGCCGCTGCCTCTTGCTTGAAAGTCAGTTTCCTACACATATCGGCTCCCACCTGCCCCTTCACCCTCGAAGCTGTTGCCTCTCTAGCAGAGGCACTGGCTTCTCACAGGCACTGGCTCTCACTGTCCCTCCCCTACAACCCCCCCATCCCCAGAGGCAGCAAGGGGGAAGGGGATGTGTGTAGTCAACAAGATTAACAGATAAGATCAGGCTTATTGGGTAGTCGTGTAGTTGTCTGCACTTTTGACATCTCTGACACTTTCCTGTCTCTACCAGTTTCCATTAGCCTTTTTCATGCCCACATTCCACTGGCAGCTCAGTCATCCTGCAATTGATAAAGGCACTTAGGTCTTTGTTCTCTGTTGCTTCCAACTTATGCATCCTCAGCTTACAGCAAAAATTCGAGTTATTCCCTAAGTACAAGACTTCGCACTATCAAATTCCATCCCATTTCTATTACTCCAGTTTTCAAGGTCATCCAGATGCCTCTTTGATATCAAGGATCCTAGTTATCCTATTTTTGTTTTTCCTTCCATTTTGTTTCAAATTAATTAGTTCATAATGACTCATACTAGTGACCTCAGCTCTTCTATGAACTCCTCTTTACTTACCAACACTAAAACTGAAATAACACCTCTTGTTTGGTGACTGTTTGGTAAAAACACCCAATAGCTATCATCACATTTGGGAATACCTGGGCCCTGCCACTACTAGTGCCATTTGTCTTTCAATCTATATCTGGGAAATTGAAGTCTCCTATCATCACACAATTCCCAATAATATTTATTTCATTAAAAGTATTATAGAGGAGTCTATCCAGGTTGGATCCTGGGAGTCTGTAGCAGATCTCAAGCACTATTCCAGGGGAGCCTCAGTTAGCTTTCTTCCCCCAAATGACGGTGCCCCCAACAGATTCTATTTTATTCATTCCGTCACTTTTTTTTTTTTTTTTACATTCTACCTCATCAGTAATATACAATGATATTGCACCACCTTTATCTAGATTTCTGTCCTTACTACACCACACATACTTTTTGCTACCTGTATTCCAAACATAACTAGTATTCAGCCACATTTCTGCTATCCCTATAATACAAAATGTTATGGCCTGAAATTGTTAAAGACCAGTTCTAGTACTATTTATCTCTGGAACCTGAAATGTCTACATTGGATATTAGAAAAACTATTTCACTAGAAGGGTGATGAACAGGGTTGCCAGATGGTTTAACCAAAAATACTGACAGACAACCTCCCCCAAACAAAAACCACTAGGAAAAAATTCTGTTGAGAAAAAAAAAGGGGAAGGGGGGTGAGAAAGAGACCAAAGTTGTGGGGTTTTTGTCAACAAAAGGACCCCAACAGCAGTTAAGCAAAAAATTTAAAAAAACAGCATGGCCCCTTTAAGAAGAGGCTTTTTTGCCGGCGGCCATCTTGTTTTTCCGTTCCAGCCACAAGACAAGCCCCTACGGAACCAGGTAAGTGGGGGAAAGGTAGGGGGCATCCTGGGGGCCCTGGTGAGAGGTCCAGGGGGTCCTGCGGGGAGACCGGGGGCTGGGCCCAGTTGTTGAGTGTGTCGTGGGGTTGCCAGGTGTCCCAGTATTTTCCCCTCCTGGCAGGGAGGTGGGGCGGGGAGGAAATCAGAAAATACTGAACATTATAGGTGTCTGGTACTTTCTGAATTTTTTTTTTTAAACCAGACAGGAGGCGAAAATACGGGACTGTCCGGGTCAATACCGGACACCTGGCAACCCTAGTGATGAAACACTGGAATAGGTTACCCAGGGAGGTGGTAGAATCTCCAACCCTACAGGTTTTTAAGTTCTGAAGTGATTTAGTTAGGATTGGTCCTGCTTTTAGAAGGGGTTTAGACTTGACAATCTCCTGAGGTCTCTTCCAACTCTATGATTCTATGAATTGTGTGATATTTCTAGGAGTCATCATACTTTTAAGACAACTTACCATTGCTCGCTGTGTAAAAAGGAATACAGCTACTGAAGGAAGCATAGTGTTAAATGAGGGCTTTGGTGCTGGGACAAATATGAACTTAAAACTGGGAGAGAGGGTGAGGTAGGACAAAGGAAACCATAAAGAACAATGCTGACTAGCAGGAAGTCTATACAAAGCACAGTGTAATAAGGATACAGGGTAGTAACACACACAGCGCTAGACTTCAAAACAAGAGTCCCAAAAATTGACTAAGTAGTAATGCCTCACTGAAGCAACAAAACCAAACTAGTATTCCAATTCCTGCCATAATCTGCACTGCTATATACACAATTTCCTCCTCTGTTCACTGGTAGTTGATTTGTTTTCCTCCCCATAGCTAGAATGGTACATCACTCTGTTTTAAATTTCCATGGACTATTGTATACAAAAATTCAACAGAAAGAATCTGGAAACTGAAGTCATGTATTTGTTGTGAAACTATAGCAGCCACCATTCTTGCTGATTTTTAGCATTGTAGCTGATCTATGTGGTAAGGTTGCTGTTTGAGAAGATGTGCAATCATTCACAGCATGAATGCTTGCCTTCTGACACAGTAAAATAACTTGGCCTAGTACTGCAAAGCTAATCCAACATCAGAACAGCTCACACAACTAACAGTGATTTATGTTTGTTATGTTCATTTGTTTTCCAAGGCTTTTAGAACAATGAACAGCATTAATAGTTTGACCTTCAGTTTTAACCCTGTATAAGTTTAGGTATCACATCCAGTCCAGGTGGAGGGAATTACAGTGTTGTCAACTTGCAGTTTTATTGTGAATTTTGAACGTCTGGCAAGGACTAGTCACCTCATGATGACACAGGAAGCACCAGCCCTCTTACAAACTTTGTCCTTGCTTGGCGGGAACTCTTTTTCTATCAGCTGTCAGTCATGGTTGCTGCAGGAAGCAGGTACAGGTCGCTGCCCTAGTCTGTACTATACTTTTACATTGAAGACTACCAAAAGGACAGAAAGCTTGAGCCAGAAAAGACAAGTAAAAGTAACCCACCATCCACATGATAAACATGATTTATCAAGACACGGAACAAATGTCAGCAATTATAAGCCAAGGCAACACACAATGAGCTGCCATAAAAGGTTCAGCTTGAGCTTAAGTTTCCATCAATTCCTACAATATCAGATGTTAGCTTGCTCATCATCTGTACCCTTTCCAGCATTCATGATTAAGACAGTCTGGATTCTTGGATGCAACTGGATTCAGTGTAATGCAAATATTCAGTTTGTGCTCTATACCTTCCTTCTTGCTATACCACCTCAATTTCTCATGCCAGCAGAAGTAGCCTTTCCTTAGAAGCAATGCCATTAATTTTTATCACTGGCAACCTATGATATGGCGACAGAAGGGACCCACCTGGTACAGCATATAACACTAACAATGGCCCATTATCTTTCCCATTCCAAGACACTAAAATTATTGTTCTAAAATGGTCTCACAAAAGTAACAGTGTCTGGAAATCCAATCAGCAGATTACTCTAGCTAAGTTACAAATTGCAATATTTTCTTTTTGCTCAATAGTCATGAGCTGTAAAACATCAGTACGATAACAGCTACAAAGCAACACCGTATGTTGGCTGTCCTATGGATCTGGACTAAACAGTTGTCTCCTCTGCTTCTGTGCTGCTGAGAGCTGTCCCCACTAAGATTAAAGTACAAATAATCTGCCAGTCGCTTTGGAAATCTGGGGAAGTCACTTAAATTCTGGGCCCTTTGTAAAAAGTAAACATTAACCTGCTTCATAAACCCATTGGGCCGGCACATGCAACATCTCTCCTCGTGCTGCACCATGAGAAGAGTCAGAGCACTTGGGCTAACACTCATCAATTCTTTCTCTGCCATTGAATCATAGTGAGAAATCCCAAGCCAAGAGGAGAAAATGGGTCATGTAGCATCCACAGGGACATACAACTCAAACCACCATCACTATTGCACAAGGTGAGTACTGACCCTATGGGTGCTCTACTGTAGATGATTCCCAAGCAGTACCTGTAATCAGAGGACCAGGACATAGGAGTCAGTTCAGAAACAGGTGTCAGCACTGGGGAACTGAAGATTGGAACCTGACCAATCTGATTAGCTTCTATGATGAGGTAACTGGCTCTGTGGATGTGAGAAAGTCAGTGGATGTGATATACCTTGACTTCAGCAAGGCTTTTGATACGATCTCCCACAATATTCTTGCCAGCAACTTAAGGGAATGGGGACTGGATAAATGGAC
Organism: Apalone spinifera; assembly: GCA_030068395.1. Lineage (NCBI taxonomy): Eukaryota > Metazoa > Chordata > Testudines > Trionychidae > Apalone > Apalone spinifera. The sequence continues at coordinate 2,166,531 of JANRFK010000875.1, forward strand.
GGTACGATGGATAGAAAGCTGGCTAGAAGGCCTGGCCCAGCGGGTGGTGATCAACGGCTCGATGTCAGGATGGCGGTCGGTTTCTAGCGGAGTGCCCCAAGGTTTGGTTCTAGGACCGGTTTTGTTCAATATCTTTATTAATGACCTGGATGAGGGGATGGATTGCACCCTCAGCAAGTTTGCAGATGACAGTAAGCTAGGGGGAGAGGTTGATACGCTTGAGGGCAGATATAGGGTCCAGAGTGACTTAGACACATTGGATGATTGGGCCACAAGAAATCTGATGAGG
>JANRFK010000875.1:2177780-2191614 GCA_030068395.1 Apalone spinifera
GTGTATGATAGAGTAGTCATGTGGTGCTGTCACACCGTGCACCAGAAAAGAGCATCAGAGAAGTCCTCCAAGATGTGACCATGTGTGCAACTACCAATCAGGAGTCAGCAGATCAGTATAAGAATTAATGCAGGGGCAAAGCAGGTTCAGTTTTTTACTGGAACTAGAGGAATCATAGAACCATAGAGCTGGAAGAGACCTCAGAAGGTCGTCAAGTCCAGCTCCCTGCTCTAGGCAGGACCAATCTAGAGGAGACTAGAAGGTCTCTGGGCTGGGACTCCACCTGGACAAGACTCCAAGGTAAGGATGAAGATGGTGCTGGGGCCATAGGGAAGTGGCCCAAAGAATTATAGTAGCCCCAGCCTAATGAAAGTGAGTGAGCAGAGTGGGGTTTCAGAAGGGGTGAGATAGGGTATTTGGATTTGAGGTAGAACCTGGATAGCACTCAAATTCAAGAAGTCTTGTGCTTAAGAAGGTTGGAGGCCACTGGCTTACATTCTTCCCCACATCAGTTGGATGCACATCTCAGATAAAAGATGTCACATTTTACAGCCTTTAGTGACTTGTTTGCACAAAGTGAGCTGCCCTTGACAAGCAGTAAGCCAATAGATGGAGGGCAATTAACAAGATGGTACACTCAGACAGCTCTGGCATTGCCAGAACTACTTTAAGAGGATTTGAGTACAGGTTTTTCTCTCACCTACTGTAGATGGACCAGGTGTGACTCAGTAGCGAGGGATCCTTACAATGATCAATATCCAATAATGTTTTTTTGATGATGCCCTAAAAGTCTGTATGCATGAAACAATGCTTAGTGAAATCAAAACGAGAAAAGTTAATTAATGGACTGCCTTTTTCCAAGTAATTTAAACAGAACAAAAATGAATCTCTATTTGCATAACCTGATGTACTGAAGCATGATGCACACTAATTACAGCTAATCAAGTTATTAAACACCTAACTGGCTCTTAAGAAAACATGCTACATGAAGGTTAAATTAGGTAGAAAACCATTCCCATGAATGAACTCCAGTTCAGGTAACAACTTTAATTGCATTGATAAATTATCAGCCATGCTGAAATTCTGATGCATGCTGCCAATTGCAAAAATATGCAGCAATATCAGTTAGCGATACTGAGCAACAACTGTTAACTTGCCAAAATGCAAAGATATCAGATTATTTAAACGGTACTGAAATCATCACTTCCACCCCCAAACATGTAGTAATCAGGCATCATCTGTAGCATCCTGACAGGTCCCCTGCTCCGTCTATGATGACACCCATTCAGCTGCGTCCACGTGCTTCTCCGTGTCTCATGCTGACTTGTGCACATAAGCCCCACAGCAGACCCGAGAGCCTCCAAAGACCACAAAATCAGATCAGGATCAAAGGCACCAGGCCAGGTTTCTTGTCAAGCAAAGTAAAATAATAGTTGTCAGTAGATCCTACCAAACCACTACGCATATGGACCTCATGACAATGGACACAGCTCAGTCAGTGCCAGGAATGGAACAGTGCCCCCTCGGCTGGACAAAACAACACTCTTATACGTAGGTAAAAACAAGTTACACATCACTCCTGATGTATCAAGAGGCCACCCTCTGACATTACCTAGATCCACCCATTACCTTACAGAGGGGGATCTGATCACTGTCTATCATGCTGTCAGTTTGGAACCTGTCCTGATCCTGGGTAATTATGGTCCTGTTATCTGTGGGGTATGTGTTGGTACCAAGATGTTTCTTGCCTAGTTGTAACACAACACCTTGCTATGTTAAAATGCATTTTATTGTGTAACTGCTGAAAATTTTAAGATGGCGCTCCCCCAGACGTACCAGCTTCCAAATGCCGCCTCCCCCCCCCCCCCCCCCCCCCCCCCCCCCCCCCCCCACGCTGCTGCCTCCTGAGACAGAAGCAGCAGCGCGGGGTGGGTGGAAGGCCTGCATGCAACCCAGGTTCATCAGTTAACCATGTAAACAATTACACTTTCACATCCCTAGTTACGACCCTCCTGGAATGTGATTACGGCCTATGCCAATACCTCATATGTATGAATGCTTCTATAACAGCAGTGCCATTCTCGCCAATTGCTGTGAGCAGGGGCCTGCCTTTTGCTCACAGCTTTCTTTGTTTTATATTAGCAAAGTCTGGACTATTGCTGTCTAGGCCTCAGGCCTTACACCAGGCCTGTGATACCTGGGCTTATGTTTAAGTCCTTGTCTTACTACAGCCCAATTAAAGGCTGTTGTGATAAGCTTTACAAATTCAATAGAGTCTTCTGCTAGGGATGTAAAACCCCATTGAACTGATTAACCGGTTAACCAATTACAGGGCGTGCCCAAGCTCCCTGTGGACAGAGGTTGCTCTGGGTGCCAGAGTAGCCCTGCCTGTAGGCATCCAGACCTTCCGTGGATAAGGGCAGCCCTGGACAACCCAGAGCAGCCCTTGTCTGCAGCAGGCCCCCTGCAGGACCGAAGCAGGACCCTGCCCATGGCAGGCAGGAAGCTGCTCTAGCTAGGGATGTGAACAACTAGTCGACTATCTGATAAGCAAATGCTTATCAGATAGTTGACACATTAGTAGATTCGTCACTTCCTCCCCCCCCCCAATCAAAAAGAGGCAGCGGGGGAGGGGAAAAGGAACGGGCACGGGGAAATTGCATCAACTATTCAATTAGCTGAACAAACTAAATTTAACAGTTAACGGTTAACAGCAAACTAGTTAACAGTTAAAGGTTAACTAGAACTGGCAAGTATCACAGTTAATGCTAACTAGTTAACCTTTCACATCCCTATGTTATTCATTAGTCACCCAAAACTAAATTTAAACAAAGAACTGACATCCCTGCAGCTACCAGTGACAGCGTATCAGGTTTATACACTACAAAAATCTAAGGTCCGTGAAAAGGGAAGCTACTCAGCATGCTCAAAAATACCACATTTCAGGGCTCACAACATCCATTAATGATGTAACTTTACTGAACACTCCAGTTCTGGCACTGTTCCCAACATGAAAGACACTGTTGCTGCTTTTAGATTGTTCCTCCTAGCCTTTATGGGCTAGTTGTGTAGACTCCCATAGAATACATTTATTTTGTTGACTGTTAACTTACAGATTTAGAGATTTCCAGCTCCTATAAGTCTCATCCTCTTTAGGAAAATAATGTCGTCGTCATCTATTCTGCCTCTCGTTGTCCTGCAACTGTCAACATTCACCCTGTTTTGCCCTTCTCCTTTGTTTTTGTTCTACTGTCTTGTAGTCATCAGAGCATAAAAGTAGCTCAAGAAGCATGAAAAAAAAATTGTCAGAAACCGGGGAAAGCAAGCAAGGAAATGGAGAAGTGGCAGAGCACAGAAGGCTGATCTGGCTTGTAAAAACTGGAAGCGTTTTCCTTCCAACGGTGAATGCAAAGCAAAGAAGAAGCACCTGAATAAGATGTGGAGGAAGGGGGGTGGAAATAGACTACAAGAGAAAACTAACAGGAAGAGAAAAGACTCATCACAACCTTCAGACCAGTTTTCATTAAACTTTCTTTGTCCAGACTTTCTGGCAGATCTGGCATATCTTGGTGATGGACCTGACAGGAGTAACACGATGCACAAGAGAGATCACTGCTGCTGTGTACCAGTCAACAGCCGAGTTTCTATTGACATATTAATAGCACAATTATGTTCAGACATACGCCAAAAAGCGTAGCTAATTCTTCAAGCCCTGTTTCTAAATGGAAACCCAAGCCTGTTCTACACTAGAAAATTAGGTTGTCTAAACTACATTGCTCTGAGGAGTGAAAACAATTCTTCTGCCAACCCAGCTACTGCTCCTCAAGGAGGTAGATTATCAACATCAACAGTACAGCCCCATCTTTTAAACCAGGAAGCATCTATGCTTCAGCATTAGAGCAGTGCAGTTGTACCTGTGCCACTGGAGCATTTAAATGTAGACAAGACCCCACCATTACTTTCCGGAATAACAGATCAGCATTTCATCCAATTCGATACTGCACAATGGTCACAGGAGAGGGAACTTTTAGCACGTAGGCCAATTTCACAAAACCCATCTCCACAGGATTTAGCTACACCTCTGCCCCCCTCCCACTGAAAAGGAGTAACCAAGGAAAGACCTTCCTTGAATCTCAGTGTTGGCCACAGAAGCGTTCAGTGTTTGGAAGGTGTTCAACTCAGCTCACATAGCAATCGTCTGATTCAAAGAGCAGTCAGTACTCCCAAAAAGGCACACAACATTGGGCATGCATCATTAAAACACAAGGGCTCGGCCATCCTCCAGATGTGGGGTGGAGGAAAAAAAAAAAAAAAGCAGTGTGAAGGATCAATGTCTATACTGGTGCCAGTTCTCCAACATAAACTGGAATCGCTGTGCAGGTATGTCTTCTGTACTATTTATAATCAATAGTTCAATCCCTAAATTTGCCTGTCTAGAAGATAATTTAATCAAGAGGATTACTTTGACAAAGAAGCAATGTGCTAACTAGAAAGTCCATTAACTAAAAGACACTGATAGGGCTTATGCATTGTTGGCGTAGCCATGTCTGTCCCAGGATATCAGAAAAACAGAGTGAGGCAGTATCTGCTATTGACCTAACTTCTGGAAGAGTCACACATTCAAACTACAGAGAACTCTCTCGGAGGTCTCTGTGTGGCACAGTTTAGACCTACATCGTGTAGTGGAAGGAAATCAATCACTCCACTGTAATTGAGACTAGCTGGCCATTTAACAGATGTTTTTTCTACCTGAGAAGTGCTCTAACATGTCTAAATCCTCTACAAAACTTACTTTCATTATCCTAAACACACCCAAGATTCCTGGGGATCCAGGAGAGGGTTACTAGTCCAACGGTTTCATTTTGCTTGAATAAGGGAGGTTTAAAGAGAAATCCTCTCCCCTTAAAACTTGAATCAACAATTTAAGGCTTTGTCTGTTTTGTTTTTTATTCACACCATAGCTTCAGACTGTGGCCCTAAATCTCCCCAAACAGTTACTACCCTATGAGGGTGGTTCTCTGCCAATGTCCAGCCTCTACTAACCCTCTGGGAAGAAACACTTCTGAAGTTACTCAGCATGCAAACTTGATTTACAACATGACTGGAGCCGAACTGATGAACTTGAGTCATTTGTGCATCTGCAGCAGGATAGGGGTGCTCGACAGCAGACCAGACTTTTGTACATGGCTTTAGTATTTTGTCACAGTAAACAGGTGGCACAAGGTGACATGCAGTGGCCACTGAATCATAGCAGCACCCATATATTGGAAGTTTCAAGGAAATTTCTGAAAATTTGGGAAGGGGGGGGTTCACATTAGTTGCTCTCTGGCAGCCTGCAGCAAGGACCCTCTGGAAGCTCTGTTCAGGAAGCAAAGCTTCTAGTTGATGAGAAGATATTTCCAAGTGCTCCAAAATCCACATACATAATCAGATTTTAGTTATAAAGTACTATTAAAGGAAACCTGAAAGACTGAGGGCAGGTCTATACAGAGGCAGTGGAGGAGAGGGGGAATTGAGGAGCCAGTGCTCAGGGGAAAGCCAGCTTAAAACACAGCTTCACCCCCCCCAAACACCAGCTCCGCAGAGCTGCCTGTCTCTCCTCTCTCCTATCCCCATGCTGCTGCCTCTGATACAGAGGCAGCAGAAAAGGGGCCAGGTGGATGCCAACAGAACCTCTATCCACAGGGAGCTCGGAGGGAGCAGCACCGGTGGCAGGCAGGCGCTGATCTGTGCAGGGTAGGCATGTGAATGACTAGTCGACTATTTGATAAGCAAATGCTTATCAGATAGTCAACAAGTTGCTTCCCCTGCCCCTTGCTACCTCTATCAGAAAGAGGCAGCAAGGGGGGAGTGGAAGGGGTGCTTCAAAGCAACAGTGACGTGTGGAGCCCGGGGCCAGACCCTGGGCTCCACGTGGCGCTGCCAACTTTGAAACGCCACATGCAGCCAGGGCCAGCTGGTAGCTCCTCCACTGACCACAGACTCCATGCAGTGCTGCCCCTTTGAAATGCCACAGGGAATAAGGGCAATCAAAGAATCACAGAACCATAGAGCTGGAAGAGACCTTAGAAGGCCACCAAGTCCGGCCCCCTACCCAAGGCAGGACCAATCCCAATTAAATCAACCCAGCCAGGGCTTTGTCAAGCCAGGACTTAAACACCACTAGGGATGGAGACTCCACTATTTCCCTAGGTAACCCATCCCAGTGCTTCACCACTCTCCTAGTGAAATAGTTTTTCCTAATATCCAACCTGGACCTCTCCCACCACAACTTGAGACCACTGTTCCTTGTTCTGCCATCCATCACTACTATGAACAGCCTTTCTCCAGCCTCTTTGGAATCTCCCTTCAGGAAGTTGAAGGCTGCTATCAAATCCCCCCCTCACTCTTCTCTTCTGCAGACTAAATAGATCCAACTCCCTCAGTCTCTCCTCGTATATCATATGCTCCAGCCCCCTAATCATTTTGGTCGCCCTCCGCTAAACCCTCTCCAATGCATCCACATCCTTCCTGTAATTGGGGGCCCAGAACTGGACAAAATAGTCCAGATGTGGCCTCACCAGAGCCGACTAAAGAGGAATAATCACATCTCTGGATCTACTGGCAATGCTCCTCTTAATGCAACCCAGTATGCCAGCTTGGCTACAAGGGTACACCGTTGACTCATGTCCAGCTTCTCACCCACTGTAACCCCCAGGTCCTTTTCTACAGAACTACTACTTAGCCAGTTGGTCCCCAGCCTGTAAGAATGCTTGGGATTCTTCCGTCCCAAGTGCAGGACTCTACAGTTCTCCTTGTTGAACCTCATCAGATTTCTTGGGTGGCCCAATCCTCCAATTTGTCTAAGTCACTCTGGACTCTATCCCTTCCCTTCAGCATGTCTACCTCTCCCCCTAGCTTAGTGTCATCTGCAAACTTGCTGAGGGTGCAATCCATCCCCTCATCCAGGTCATTAATAAAGATGTTGAACAAAACCGGTCCCAGAACCGAACCTTGGGGCACTCTGCTAGAAACCGACCACCACCCTGACATCGAGCCGTTGATCACTACCCACTGGGCCCAACCTTCCAGCTAGCTTTCTATCCATCTTACCATTTATTTATCCAATCCACATTCCCTTAATTTGCTGGCAAAAATGTTGTGGGAGACCGTATCAAAAGCCTTGCTAAAGTCAAGGTATATCACATCCACTGACTTCCCCATATCCACAGAGCCAGTTACCTCATCATAGAAGCTAATCAAATTGGTCAGGCACGACTTGCCCTTTATGAATCCGTGCTGACTATTCCTGATCACCTTCCCCTCTTCCAAGTGCTTCAAAATGGATTCCTTGAGGATCCCCTCCATGACTGTTCAAGGAACTGAGGTAAGACTGACCGGCCTATAGTTCCCTGGATCATCCTCCTTCCCTTTCTTTAATATGGGCACTACAATTGCCTTTTTCCAATCATTCAGGATCTCTCCCCATCTCCACGACTTTTCAAAGATAATGGCCAAAGGCTCCTCAATGACATTTGCCAACTCCCTCAGTACCCTTGGATGTCCCATATTGTGCCACTTAGCGCATTAGTCTGGGAAATGACCTCGTCTATGAAGACAGAGGCAAAGAAAGCATCCAGTACTTCAGCTTTCCCCACATCATCTGTCACTAGTTACCGCCCTCATCCAGTAGGGGCTCCACACCCTCTCTGATCACCTTCTTCTTGCTAACATGCCTGTAGAAACCTCTCGTTATCCTTCACATCCCTTGCGAGTTGCAATTCCAATTACACTTTCGTCTTCCTGATAACTCCCTTGCATTCTCGAGCTATACATTTATACCCCTTCCTAGTCATCTGTCCCATGTTTTCACTTTTTGTAAGCTCCCTTTTTGTGCTTAAGTTCACCAAGGATTTCCCCGGTAAGCCAATCCGGTCTCCTACCATATTTGCTTCTTTTGCTACGCAATGGAATACTGCTTGAATCCCCCATTGGCCCTTTGCTCCCCTGCAGCGCTTTCACCTTTGAAGTGGTCTTTCACCCTGTGGCTGTTGCTACACTTCTAAGGCAGAGGCATCCTTATCAACTAATCAAATAGTCGATGCAAATTGCATCAACTAGTCAATTAATCTAAATTTAACATCCCTAGTGCAGGGAGCCAAGTTTTAAACCAACTCCCCTTGCAGACCAGCTCTGATTGCTACCCCATGCTGCTGCCTCTGTATCAGAGGAACAGCATGGGATCGCAGGGGCTCCCCAGGAGTGGAGCCATGAATGCACTGGCTGCCGGCCCCACCCTGGGGAGTATTTTAGTAACCGTATAACCATTACAAATTGTTGCAGCTACATAATTACTAAATATATTCATACTCCACATTTCTCAACCGTTTCCTGAGCAATAGAATGGAATGACATAAAAGAAAAACAAGTAGCTGTGAATCACAATGTCAGCATAATCAAACCAGTTTCTGTGCATCAGGAACTAATCCTAATCTAAGACTTAGTTCAGGTCAACATTGACAATGTGGCATCAGGATACTGTCCTCAAAAGCGTAGCTTATGTTATCACAAACTGGAGGAATGTTTTCCATTTCATCCTATCTGCGCCAATCAAGCAAATGCACCTATCATTTCACCCTTCAAGTCTGAAGGAAATGTTTAGAAATGGAAGAACCGAATGTCCTCTAGTTCTGGGGTGTAAAAAAAATTTCAAGATTAAGGGTAAAGATAGCCATAAGGCCCAGAACTGTTAACATAGTCTTTTTATATCTTATTACTAGGAAAAAATAATCAACTGCAGAAGCTCCAGCAGCAGTAACAAATTGCTTGAAGTGGATTGCGTTAATCACGTAAACTGCTCAAACATACCACCAACTAAGGAGTTCAAGGTTGGACAGTCCTCCTGCTTCTTCCCACCACACACTAAAAAGCCAACTGTCTGGTGCCTCCTCTCTCCCATACATCAGAAAAATCTCATCATCCTGAAGCTCAACAGGAACCAATTTTGCACTAGGCAGAGACTATACAAATTGCCCTACTAATGGAGATTCATTAGCAGGTCATTAATAATTTTAAAAAATTAACTTAACACATCCCAGACAAGTCTGACATGCACATTTCAAGTTAAGGATAATACAGACAGAAAATTCAGTGATGGGAGATGGTGCCGTTTCCAAAACAAAAAGAAATTCTAATGCTTAGGTTGCCTCCAATATCATCTTAACCTTCAAAAATCAGTTTCCTTGGTTTCACCCGTTCCGCTGAATAAGCCATTCTCCCATGCATCTGCCTGAAATTTTAACTCACAGCTCTTGGTTTACTCAACACTGTCAGAAATTGCTCTGCAGGCATGTGCAGTATCAAAGGTGGGTACTTACTTAATAAAATGGAAGTCAATCCACTATATGTTCCTGCCTGCACTCTACTGCAACAGGAATGTTAACAGCCCTGGAAAATTATGTTGTTTTTTTTCCTCAGCTACAAACAGCAGATCAGAGAAAACATTTTCCTTTGTGGTATTCTGTAAAGCTGAGGTTAGAAAGGAGGAGTGGAAACTGGCTTTAATCTGCAGCCACTGAATGTTTAATGTAAGGGGGGGGGGGGTTACAATTTACTGAAGGCTGTCTGATATTAGCCATTTTAAGGTGGTCAGGTTATGTTATAAACGAAAGTTAATGTTTCCTTTTCAAAAAATGCTTTTTTAAAGTTTAAGGAGTTTTCAAAGTGCCTCTGCAATTCTCTGACAACAGACAAACAGGATTTTCACTAATGCAGGTGTTAGTCACTTTGAAATTCTTTGCCGACACACATTTGAGGCCTGTGCATTCCCATTATGTAACACGGGTTCATGGAAGAGCAGGGATCCAGCCTAGCCCACTACTTAACTAGGAAAGGGTTTTGCAAATCATACTGCACTGGAATGATAGGGAGCTTTGTTCTCTCACTATTTTTCTTGTAAGGCTTTGCTCCAATAAATGCCATGCACCCAATGATTACAGCCTACTCTATTTAGCTGGCATTTACTTGAAACAAATAGAAGCTTTGTTGACTAATTTAACATTACAAATTTTGAGCAGGGAGAGCCAATCCCACATACATTTGTGCAAGCCAACTGGAATGAAAAAATTGAAGAGCATCACGTATTAGTGTCTTTTACCCTCTTTCTCTACAATTTGAGGTTTTACAAAGAGCTTTTCAAAGTGAGCTATCAGACCAAGGCTAGCACCTCAGCAAAGTGCTATGAATACCATCAAACTCTGGTATCATGGCACATCTTAGTAGAATTTAGGGCTGCCTACTTACCCCAGTGTTCAGTATTTCTTATGGGCTGATTAAAATGCATTTACAGTGCAGTTTTCAAGTACTGTAAAGTTTATGTTCACCTGTTCCTCTCTGTAACTCCAGCTGCACTTGAGATTTACAGGTTTCTGTAGTTTAGTTTCCTCTGGCTGCTTGAAATTTACTCATACAACTTAATAGAAGAAGCTTATTATTTTGTGAAGTGCATTCTGGAATATTCTCAGGTCTCAGACTCAGAGCCAAGCAGGCTAAAGCAATGTTTTCATGTCCATGTGCAGAATGGCTTTTATATGCACCAATAAGCAGATGACATAATTCATTCCACACAAACACTGTGTGGTGGGGGAGGGCAGAGGACCTGTGATGTGAGAGGAGGCTCAGAGGGTGGGGCAGAGGATAGACATGCAGGATGGTGAGGGCTCCGGCTCAATTTAGGGGCTCCGGGATAGTGCTGGAGATGAGTGGTTCGGGGTAAAGAAGAGGGCTCAGAGGGTCTGGCTGAGAATTAAGGATTTGGAGTACAGGCTGCCCCAGGGAAAAGTGGACTATCCCCAGCCCTCTCATCACAACAGCTCGGGCCACGTGAGGGGCACCTCTCCATAGCTGTGGCAGCTCCATCAGGCATGGCTGGGGGAGGGGCACCTGTACTCCAGAGGCCAGTGAACAGGGGCACCTATACTCTGGCCACGGCAATTCTACAGGGGAGCCAGCAGGTGGGGCACCTCTCTCCCAGTCATGGGAGTTTCAGGGCCTGGGAAAAGGCATCTCTCTCTGCTCCAGCCCTGAGCCCCTGCGCAGGGATTAATAGGCAGTGTGCAGGGTTTAATAGGAAGCTGCACAGCTTAGATGCTACATAGTGTTCTCTCCACGTGACACCAGTCAATTAGATAACCAAGAATCAAAAAGTGCAATACTGAGGACTCGTTATGTTCAAATCAGGACTCAGGGAGTACCAACTGCTGTCTGAAAGAGGTACACGTAAATCTCTTTGCTACAACCGAACAGCACTTTTGAGTAGAGTCAAGTCAATGCCTTTCACCACAAAGATTATGCCTTTCACCACAAAGTTTTGACTCAAGATCGACTGTATCCTTATTCAGTTTCAGATAAACTACTCTTTCCTTCCAAAGGGGAGGCAAAAGATAGCATAAACAGCATAGAAGACAAAGTGATCAGAAAGGGACCAAGGCAACCCAGCTGGGGTTGGTCCTACTTTGGGCAGACGGCTGGACTCGATGACCTCCTGAGGTCTCTTCCAGCTCTAGGATTCTATGATTCTAACTATCCTCTTTCTCATTCGTAGGTCCCAACCAAATTCACGTTCCATTTTGGTCAATTTCCACCATAGGATTTTTTTTTAAATACATTTCAAATGTAATAGCTGAAATTAAGTGTTCTAACTGCAAGGGTCTTGAACCAAAAATAGTCTAGGAAGGGTTGCAAGGTAACTGTAGGGGTAATGTGCTACCGCTGACAGGTCGAGAATGAATTGCTCCTACGTCCCTACACCTCCCTCATAGTTGAGCCCCAGAGAGAATGGCTAGGGATTGTTTTACACTAAATTTGAAGGCTGTAAATTAATACTAAGACTATGGCCGAGTAAGTGATCTAGTTAGCTATGTGAGTGAATTAAGTTAGTTTCACAAACTGAATCCACCTGCTCGTCTCCTTGTTTCTCTCTCTGCATTCTCAGACTACCAAGATGATGTCAGGATGGCTGGTATAATGCTCTGCAACTAATGCTTTGCATATCCTCAACAGCTGTGGAATCAAAGATTTAAATGAACCCGGCTTTTTAGATTAAGGCTATGTCTACATGGAGAAGGTTTGGCAACGTGTCAACATACAAAAGTGAAAAACATTCAAACCGTTTTTTCTGCCTATTGTCAAAATTTTATGGCCATATTGCTAGCACCCTGTCAACAGAAAGAGCAAAGCAATGTGGGGACGCATGTGCTTCTTGGGATTCTTTTGTAGCTCTGTGAGCTCTCCATGCTGAGGAAAGTCAAAGCAGTGCAGCAGTCTCTCCAGCCTTCCCGCTGCAGCAGCAGTCTGTCTGCCAGTGCGTTCCTAATAAGACAGAACAGGAGCATGCCAATGATTTGTTCTTTGTTTGTTTCCCAAATGGAGCAGCCTAGTCATCTGTCAGATTCTTTCAGGAGCTTTGAAAGAAGAGGGGTGCCATGCCTGCAGCAGAGATCACAAAACACATCAAGGCAGGCATTGTGGGATACTGGCGGAAACCAGTTGTCTTGACAAAAAAAAAAAAAAAAAAACACCACACACACAACCCACACACCACACACACACATACACCCCCACAACCAGAAGAGTCCACACTAGCTCTTCGTGGACAATAAAAGGAGAGGAAAAGACAAACGTTTCTAGCAGGGGTGGAAGATTTTTGTCGCCAAAACTGGATGTTTTCCCCAAAATAAGTCGCATTGCAGTGTAAACGCTATCAATGTTTTGTCACCGCAACGCAGTAGCCAAGGCACTAGTCCAGACGAGCAGGCAGGTACCATGCATACTGGGCGCCTGCACATAACCTTGCATGTTCACTGATTAGCCCAGGCTCATCAGTTAACTGTGTACACGGTTATACTTTCACATCCATACTATGCATACACTGACCATTTGACTATCACAACTTAACCAATGAGCCACAGTTTTACTGTCACAGCACACTGAGTGGCAACAAAAATCTATGCAATGCTGGAAGTTAACAGGTACTACTGTGTACAGGCTACCAGAAACAGAAACACATAAAATGAGGATGCAAAGTCAAGGGAATTCCTCTCCCTCACCTTTCAATTTATAACTAGAGGCAAATAAGGTCACTTTGAAGACAAGACTCACTTAAGGCTATTTTTCCTTCCAGGGAGATGGAAAGGAATAAAGACTAGTATTGCATACAAGTCCTTGGAATTTGACAACTGGAAGACTTCACAGACACACAAGATACAGCATATGAAATACAGCAAACAGAGTATTTGACACCTAAGTATTACACGTGGAATGTGAAAAACAATTTCATTATCAGTTTATTACAACAGAGAATAGGTATTTTATTAGTAGGGCTTATTTGTAACATTAACATTTCGCTTGTTACACATGCCACTTTAAAGATTTGGGTGTGTTTTTTAAAGACCTGGAATTTTGAGTGTCCCATTGCTAGGAGGTAATGGAATAATCTTCTTTGTGTGATAGCGTCCCATGGGAGCCTCAGTTAAGACACCACCGTGTCAGTATTATGATGCTGCCAGCCTGGGTACCAGGTCAAACCAATTCCCACAGCTCTCACTGAATGCTGAGAAATGCACAGCTGGAAAGCAATCTGGCTCACCTTTTCAGTTAATATTATTAAAATAGGTATTACAGTTATAATAACGTGTTTAGAGTTTATGAAATACTTGTATGATGCTGCAAGTATTAACCTTACTTATAATATCTATATCTAGGTTCTAAGGTAAATATTGAAGTACTAGCCAATTAGCCCGTCATAAGGCAGGATTTTCAGGTCTCTCCTCCATGTAAGTCGTCTCTCCTGAGCCTC
>JANRFK010000875.1:2193918-2211027 GCA_030068395.1 Apalone spinifera
AGAAATAATGTAAACAAAGTAGAGTCCAACAGAAGTCAATGAAAATTATTAGAGGGCTGGGGCACCCAACTTATGAGGAGAGGCTGACAGAATTGGGCTTATTTAGTCTTCAGAAGAGAAGAATGAGGGGAGATTTGATAGCAGCCATTAGCTACCTAAAGGGGGTTTCAAGGAGGCTGGAGCGAGACTATTCTCAGTGGTGGCAGATGGAATTAGAACCAATGGTCTCAAGTTGCAGCAGGAGAGATCTAGGTTGGATATTAGGAAAAGGTATTTCACTAGGACAGTGGTGAAGCACTGGAATGAGTTGTCTAGAGAGGTGGCAGAATCTCCATCTTTGGGTTTTAAGGGGAGACTTGACAAAACACTGGCTGGAATGATTTCATTGGGGGTGGCTGTGGGGTTGTCCTACTTTGAGCAGGGGATTGGACTAGATGACCTCCTGAAGTCTGTTCTAACCCTAATCTTCTATGATTCTAAATAATCTGACCTTATCTTAAGGGTAGGTTTATATTACAAGTCCAAGTCAATCTAAGCTACACAAAAAAGTTACATTAGTAGCTTAACGTACTACTCAAATGACATAGCTTAGATCTACTAACCCAGTGGTTCCCAACCTATTTTTATATTGGAGACTGGCAAACCCATTCACAAACTTTTGGTGGATCGGTATCATGTAATTTGCATATTTATTATGCAAATAATGAATATTTAAATATACATATAAAATGTTACCTCCATCTGCAAAAAAGTCTGTGAATGGGTTTGCCAGTCCCAGTATAAAAAGCCACAGTCCCCAAAGCCCCCAGTGCCAGCCCTGACCCCTACAGCCCCTCACCTATCCACTGCCACCCATCATCAACCCCTGACCCCAGAGTCCCCTGCACCCAACCCCACCAGTACTAGCCTCTTGTCCTCAAGAGTCCCCTAATGTCAGTCCCCCTGCCCCAAACACCTCCATGCCAGCCTCCTGTTTCCAGAGTCCCACTGTACCCAATCCCCCAAGGTCCCCTGTGCCAGCCCCCAGGACCCAATATTACCCTGTCCCCAGTGCCAGCCCTGCCCCCCAACCCTCTCACTACTTGCCCCACTCCCAGAACCCCCCAGTGCCATCTCCCCATCCTGGATGTCACAGTGCCTCTCAGTGTCAGCCCCCACCCCCAGAGCCCCTGTGTCTGCCCAGTCCCCCTCATCTAGCCCTGCCGCTGCCTCCCAACAGCCAGAGCACTTCCCCGCATGTCAGGAGGGCTGCACGGAGCCCGCAACATGCCGGGCCCCTGCTGACTACCGCAGCAGCTGGGCTCCATGTGGCGCTTGACCCCCAGCTGAAGCACCAGGGCAGCCAGCTCCACGTGGCGCTTGGCCCTGGCTGAGCACTGCAGATGCCCATCACACAGGCCTTCCAGCTGGGCCATGTAGCAGCCGCTGGAGCTGCAACCAGGCCACAGTGAGACTGCCTCAGTAGGGACAACCTCATTGCAGCCCCGGCTCCAGTCGCAGCACACCCAGCTGTCTGCCAGGCTACTCACCCTGCTGCTATATGGGGTACCCCAGCGGGTGGGCTCATTAGAATCTAGGGGCATGGCCTGGCAGTATGCCACAACCTGGCAAGGCAGGGGTTCATGGACCGGCGGCTGGAAACTGCTGTACTAACCGCTGTGCCCACACCGCACTAGGTCAACAGAAGAGTCTCCCCCATCAACTCTCCTTCCTCATCTTGTCCCAGTCAGGTATTGGAGTCAATGTCCAAGTAACTGGGACTTAATTTAGCAGATTTTCACTTGACTCACTAAATCGACCATCGGTGGATAAACTGCTGTAGCATCAATCCCATCTGTAGCGGAGAAAAGTCCTCAAATGCCTATAATTAAAGGGACAAGAATTCTTACCATGTTGGTACTCCCCAACATGCAGAGTAATTAGTGCCTAACAAGAGTGCATGCATATTGTAAAATCTGCATATCTGTTTGCCATGACAGTTCAAAAATACCCCTGATGAGCAGAACTCTACACATACACTACCCTCCCATGCTGTCAGGCAATGTTCGACCTAACAAGGCCGCTCTGATTTGCGATTGGATGTTTAAATCAGACGGCTTTTTGGCTTGGGGGGGTAAAAAGCTACAATACTATTGGTCAGGCATACCCCATTTGCACTGAGAAATGTTTCTCAGCCTATATTCCAGTTATGCTACTTTTTTGGGGGGGAAAAAAAGTTGAATGGCAGCCAGTACTGTAGCTAATCATATTAGGGAGCTGGTTTGCAGATCCTCCTGCACTCAAGAGACTGTAAATCAATTTGTTGCACTGTTGGATGGGGCATGAATTATTCATCTCCATAATAATCTGCATAGAGTTTTACAGACACAATGCATTATCCTTGTTCTTTTGAAGAATAAAATGGAGACATACTCTAGCATCATGTTTACCAAAATGAGCAATACAAAACACAGTCTATATAATTCTGCTATTCAGCATTTCATGCAGTTTTAAATCTTCCTACAGGCATGCCTCACAAATGTTACCATCGCCCCTCAGCAGCACAGTAAGGTGTTTTGCCCTGAGGAGAAGACATGAAAAGAGTGTCTCTTCAGCCACAAGATTGGTTTCAAAACACAACTAGTATATCTAAAAGTAGAATGTATATTTTAGGCTCACATCATCATGAAGAGTTACGTTAACTGTGTTAATATTCTTAGCTTTCTAAGTCAACAAGTCAAAAAGTTGCAAGGTCATAAGAGAACAGAGACAATCATTTATAATTGTAATAGAATGTACTTTAGGTAGTTCGTGAGTTTTCACCATATGTATTAATATATACAACTTAAGGTTTCATAACAACATTCCTTACTAATTACTCTACAGCTTTAACATTACAAACACCTGTCTTCTTTGTCTAAATCACAACCATTGGTTTGTTATTTTACTTAAGATTCAAGGCTAAAGCAGAACTGGGAATTCCACTGCATCTCTGTGGGGGGCAATGAGTTAAATGGTTCTTTCTGAACATGGACAGGTTGATTATTTTTAGCAGAACTAGAATTTGTTTTATGCTTTATAGGGAAAAAAAAATCTGTTCTTACCATCAGATCACCTCAACCAATTCATGTGATCCTTTGCTTATGCAGAAGATGGTTAGACCCTGAGAGACAACACCAGCACCGATAATCACTTGTACATCTCTCTACGGGAACTCTTGCGGATAGCAAGCATTACCTGATGCCTAAAGCTGTATTTTTTGTATAGCGTGTGTCATCTTGGATACCTTTAAGAAGGTGGGGGTTGGACCTAAGAGGACATGCTCAATACCATCCTTTTAATTTAACCGTCAACTCTCCTTTAGAAATGAGGGCTTGAAATGTGCGTATTAAGGAAATCCTGCTACAAGGCTCAGTGGTATTCCCTCTGTAAGAGCACAGAGGGTTTTGTTCCAAAAGGTCAGAAATAGTTCAGGCTCTCATAGCCTTGTTTTACGTAGGTTGATTAAGCTCTGGAGAATTGGCAACATTCATGAATAAAGCTTCTTCTTAGGAAAGGGAGAGTTGGTACACCGGTGACAAGTGGGAAGATACCTCACTGCCTCTTTGCTGCTACCAGAACAAGTCACCCTGAAGTTCTCTTGCTCAGGATATGCTTTCCAGTGCACTTGGTCAACTAACAGATAGTTGACTAAAATTCCAAGGGGCAACATCCACTCTCACGGGCCTCCAGCCAGGAGTGAAGGGTGTCTTTTGGGCTGCTACTCCTTGACAGGGAACTCTTCTCTGAGGCTCCCACATGAGCTAATTTGCCTTTTAAGACGCTAAATCAGAAATGGCCAAACAAGAATCTAAAGCTTGTGTACAATGACTCAGCAACAGATTTTGCTTCAAATTTCAATGCCACCTTTGCCACTGGCATTCACTCAATGTACAAGAGAGATGCCATTCTCCTGTGAGGAACAACCCAATACCTTCATCCTTGTTTAGTGTATAGGCCCTATGCCTCAATCACCACATACCATCCAGTGTCCATGCTCAGTCCATGGTTACTGATTTCCTCCTGGGTTTATCTACAGTGATCACTGTGGTATCTTAGAGCTTCACAGCACCATGAATTTGTCTTCACAAACAGAGATAAGGGGGAGCTCTCTCCATTTTACTGATGATAACTAAGGGACAAACTGGCAACTAGAACTGTTCAAATACAGAATTTATGTATCATGGGTAATTCCAACATTTCACAACCATGTTTGCTCCTAATGAGTATAAAAGATTGAAATTTCTAAATTTCCCATGCAAAGGAAATGCTGAAACCTTTTGGTGTTGGAAAAACCCAAAACAGTCTCATTGTATGTTTCCAAAATGGAACAGCCCAAAGAACCTCCCCTCACCATCTAAGCGAGAAGCCTCAAACCCTAAGATGCATGGCTCTTCTAGATGGAGATGCCAAGTTGACAGCTGCACAGCAGAGACCCTGGAAGCTCTGGATTCACCAACCCCAGGACAGTCTACATGGCAGGACTGACACTGAGCTATGATCCAGGACAATGTTCCCTGTAGGCTGTGTGCATGTGCAGCCACTCAGGAGAGATTCAAATGCCATCCCAGCTGCTTAGCAGACTGCTCACAACTAGGTTTTTTGTTTCTACTGGTGGTGCACATTTACACATGCCTCAGCACACATGAAACATTTATTCTGCACATGGATGGAAGAGTTTAGTAGGAACATTAGTGCTGTACGACTTGGGTTACCTAACAGCCTGCTGGGCAAAGAAGCAAGAAACCAAGCAGGTTTTCAACAAAAGCCTGCCTGTGTTTCAGAAGTGACTAAAATGGTAATGTTTCAGTTCTAGTAAATCAGCATTTTCCAACAAAAGCCATTTTGTCTTTAAAAAAAAAAATCACAATCAGCTCCAATTCACAACCTCCTCTGCCCAATGAAGTCCCTACTGAAATTCAAAGCACAGATAAACTAGAGTTTCCCCATTTTTGTAAACTTGTTCTCTGAAACTGAGGGGGGGGGGAAGCAAGATAATGCAGCTGGTAATTCTATGCTAATTGTATGGAAAGTCACATCAAACAATTACAGTTGGGCCATATTTTAAGCAGCTAAAGTCTCTTACATTTCAATGTTAGGCAACATCAACAGTAAGACCAGTTCTGCTTACAAAAAATAGTAGAGCCACTTAGGAGTTGGTAGTGAACAAATGTGGAACAAAGTAAATAGAGATTAAAAAAAAAAATCAAATGAAAGAGCAGTTAAGGGAAACACCAACTTTACACCATAGCTTAGCTTATTTGTTGGATCAGGCTCCCAAAGGTTAATGAACCCCAGTGAAAGATACGGATTTGTTTTAAACATGTAAGATACTCCCCTTAGGAAGACTCCATGCAGTAGCATTGTTTAGTGAAAGCTTAAGGTATAGTAAAAGACAGTATTTCAAATGATACCTTACATGTATCAGTAATATCAGAGTCATGGTTTCTACAGCTGCTAGAGCTGCACACTAATAGATCTGCCATAGTCTGAAATTGTGGCAAGCCGTGTCTCAGTAGGAGAGCTGGCAGATATAAATAAAAAGGAGAGGAAGAGAAAAAGTCACTGCCAGGGTGTAATACAATTTAGACTGTTATAAGAATGACTGTGTACTATGCATGCACAGTACGCTGCATTGCAACTTGGAAAATTTCACATTCAACACAGCTTATGCCAGTTTTAAAGAGAAAGACAGACAGAGACAATAACGAGCAATTTCTGCAACTGGCTTCTTAGTACTGTTGGAAGAACTGTCACAGGTAAGTCAAATTTTCCGGCTGTCTCCTGTGCATTTTTTTAATAGTTCCTTGTACTTATTGCACAGCATGATTGCTGAAACAGGGAACGTTTGAGTAAATCCCACTAGCAGAATTTTGCTTGTCAACTGCTTTTGAATTTGGGACATTCTCAGAGAGTTGAAATTTCAGATGAATCCTATCCTAATTCACTCTTTCACTTGGGAGAGGCAGCAATCTCAGTGACTCCATTAAGAGTTTTGGAGAACAGATGACTGGTTTTTAGTCAGTAAGTAGCACCCATTCAGCACCTTTGCATGAGGATTTCAGAATACCTCAATAAATACACTTCAGCTATAGATGCTCAGTGTGGCCTCTGGTTTAGGAATGTAAGCAGCTAGTCGACTACCCGATAAGAATGCGCTTATCGATTGGGTAATCAAGTAGTGAATCAACTAGTCACTCCCTGCCCCTCCCTCCAACTTGCTGCCTTTATCAGAGAGAGGCAGTAAGGGGGGGCAGGAGCCAGTGCTGGAGAGAGTCAGTTTAAAAGCCTGTTCCCCCCAGCACCACCGGGAGAGGGGGGGCCAAAAGAGGCAAAGGCATTGCGGGGAACTGGCATGAGCAGGGAATCAGCTGATTCCCGGCTTGCACCGCGTCCCTGACACTGCACCTCTGCTTTTTAAATGTATTAAAAACTGCCAAGCTCTTAATACATTTTAAAAGCAGAGGCACAGCGAATATAAAGGAGCTGAGGCAGGCATGCTGTAAGAAACGGGAGAGGAACTGTGACCATCATACTGCACCTAAGACTTGTCGTTTCTATAAGGACCTGGACGCTATCCTCGGTGGTGACCCGACCTTCACGGGCCCTGTGGATACATAGGAGGGCACAGAAGCAGTGGAAAGAAGACCTGCCTCGTACCCCTTTTCACACAAGGATCTCCCTGCTTCCCAGAGAGCAACTGCTGAGACTGGTTAGGAGAGCAGTTTCTGGCTGGGGTGGGAGCTCTACATCTTAGTACACTGTCCTGCACCATTCTACAATCACTTGTGCAGGGACCAAAGTGGCACAGAAATGAGTTACACAGAGAGCAGGGTGAAAGCCGTAAGCATGCAGTAGTTATGTCTTTGTTTCCCTGCTTACACTCAGCAGTGAGATCTCTGCTAGAATGATCCCCGCCCATGGAGATGGGGGTAGGGGGAAGATAATTTTAGAATTTGTTCCCTGTAAAGCAGTGGTTCTCAAGCTTTTTGACTCATGGCCTGCCTGGCTCAATGCAAACCTTTCCTTGGACCACCATTTGCTAATGCAAACTCACAATTAATTGCATAATTACACCTGAGCCATTTTGCTAATGCTGCAGCTAGAAAGAACGGTTTGATTTAACCGGGAATTTAAGAAATTAAATTAATTTAAGGAAAGAAATATTAAATTAAACAGATTAAGTACTTTAACTTTCTCATTAAGGATGTTAAGTATCATGTAATTGACTAATTTTTGCATCGATTATTCGATTAGTTGATAGGCTGCCCCTTTGAAACTCCCCAGCTGACCCCAGCATTGGATTCCTTGCGGCATTTCAAAGCAGTTTCCAGATTTCTTTTAATACCATTGCATTCCAATACAATGGAATATAATACCATTAATACCAAGAACAGTTATGCAGCAAACTGAAGAGAGGATTTATCAAGAGCACAATGGATAGTGTCACAAAAATCGACAACTCCATTTTGCAAATGCCTTGGAACACAGACAATTTTGAGCTTTTGTTGAGGAGCATGAAACATAGTATGGTGACTTGGCAATGCTTGCAGAAGTTAAATAGCTGAGTCGAGGCAAAGTGTTAGATCGATTTATGCATCTACTGCCTGCTGTACAAGTGTTTTTGGAGGCAAAGGATCACCAGGACTTACTGTCTTGTTTAGATGAAGAGACTTTGCTGCTAAAAGTGGTTTTTCTCACTGATATGAAACACCACTTAAATGCACTCAATCTTAAACTTCTCTGGTGTGATATTTCCACATTTTAAACAAAACCGGCCCTTTTTGCAGATCAGCTTCATGAAAAAGACTTAACTCACTTTCCCATCCTCAACTCACAAGTGACACAGCTGAAGATGAAACATGCATTTTTTTTGCCTGATTTTTTTTACGGGGTGTACATCTCAGAACTGAAAGATGAATTTTCTTCTCGTTTTCTAGATGTCAAATCCCTGAAGACAGTTCTTGAATTTACTGAAAATCCATTTTCAGTTGAGGTAAAGGCAGTCTCACCTTCAGCAGTGAGATTTGGTGTTGAGAGGGCCACATCTGAAGAAGCGATGATAGAACTGCAAAACAACAGTATTCTAAAAGCTAGGCATAAGGAAGAGGACACAAACATTTTGGATGACTTATGTTCAGGAAGACATGTACCCTGCATTACTGAAATGTGCCCAAAAAGTGCTAATTTGCTTTGGGTCTACATAGGTCTGTGAAAGTTCATTCTGCTACATGGGAATAATCCAGTCAAAACTGCGCACCTCTCTTACTGAGAGACATCTGACCAACTGTCTCCATGCTGCTACAACAGAATACAAGCCTGATGTGAAACAGCTGGTGAAAAATTTGCAGACACAATCTTCATATTGATTGTACTTATAGTCCAGTAAATTCCAGTACCGTATTGGCAGTTTTTGTATGATGTGTTAAAATTGTGAAGCCAAAACAAAAAAAGTAATCAATATAATGGTCTTCTGTTGATATGCATTTTAGTAGTTACATTCCTGGATTGTCATTGCTCATTAAAAGTGCTGTCATATAAGTGGAAATCGGGTAAATATTGCATTTTATTAATATCAGCAGAACTGACTTAAATGGGGCCTGCGTTTTGTATAGTCTTGCCTTAATCTTTATATTCACGCCCATCAGTGTGGAAGAAGCTATTTGCATATATATTTGCATGCATACGCAACCACACTTAAGTTGCAGCCCTCGGCATGTGCTGTATCACTGTGGCCCCTTGGGCTTCCAAAGTTGAGTACTCCTAACCTAGAGGGAACTACACAGCGATATCGAGAAGCATCAGTGATACCATCTACTGAAGTAAAACACAATATTAGTCTCACTGGGGGTAGGGAAAGCGGCCAAAGAAAGTTTTAATGTTTCCTAAATTTAGTTGTGTTGAAATATGCCCCAAGTCCCAAAATGAGAACTTTACTTTTTAACTGTCCCAACTGTAGAGGTTCACAACTTTTGGTGGCCAAGCATGTGTGTCAACTCACTTACCAAGGACTAGAGTACCTAGCAACACTACCAGTTCAGTCCCCAGCCTGCACTTATCACAATACTCATATTTCAGTAAAAAATACAAAAACAAAAGTTCAAGCATAAGTTCTCTCCAGACTATTGCTCTGATCCAACTTTTCGGCAGTCACTTTTACCTCACACTTAATTGCATTACCACCAGGCCCAGCCAAAGAGTTTGCGGGACCCAAGGCAGCATGTTGTAGTTGGCTGCACCACGTGGCTGGGCGGCTCCCAGCCAGGGCAGCAAGTGAGCGAGCAGCCGGCAGTGCGGGGCCTTGAAGGTGTGGGGCCCATGGCAACCACCTGGCTCACCTTGCCTGATTACCACATTGCACAAAATATGTTCTGTTACCAAAACACCAAGAGTCAATGCAACTGTTTTCTACAAAAGCACTGTTTATTAAGTTTTCCTGTACACACCCAACAACAGCTAAGAATGGGCTGGGCAATAATTTGTGATGGGGGAACCATTCCCAAGACTTTTTGTAAGTGGTCAAGAGCCACATTTTTCTCTGGAGGGGATACAGGGTCTTGGAGGGAGGTTGGGTGCAAAAGGGAGCTAAGGGTAAAGGACTGGGCTGCAGAAGAGAATGTGAGGTCTGAGATGGAGTTTGGGTGAAGAAGAGGATTGTGATCTGGGGCAGAGGATTGGGGTACAGGATCTAGGAGGAAATATGGGTGCAGGAGAGGTTTCTGGCTTAAGAAAGGGCATAGAAGCCGGCAGGGGCTGCTCTGGCCAGCTGAAGCACCCCTGCCTATGGTGGGACCTGTGCGGCTTGAGCAGCCCCTTGCCTGTGGTGGGCAAGGAGCTGCTCCAGACCCCACTGGTTAACTGGAGCCAGTAAGGCTCACCTGTTAAGGGTGAGGGTTACTAGATAACCATTCACCACCCTTGTTGTGACCTGGGGAAGAGGGGGAGCCAAGAGTTTGGATGATGACTTGGGGCCCGGAGCAGAGAGCCACAGGGCTTGGGGCCACACTGTGCCTGAGGGTCCTGGCAGGGCAGATCTTGCCCACCCCTGTCTCAGAAGATCACAGAGTGCTACTTGCTACAGGAGGATTCTGTGTAATTAGTGTTTTTAAGGCAGTTCACTGAAGTCATGTACAGATTACAGTGGCTGGGTTTTATAAAAATTTATATTCAAATTAGAATGCCATTTCTTAAATACACTTGCCTTATAATTATTACAGTAAGATCTTCAGGAACAATATCTGGGGATTGCCACCTCCACATTCCAAGTGACCACTCCTCTTTGGACAATTGTATTTGAACACAGATTTAACTATACTGGCTTTTTAGCTTAAACCAAGCATTTGCAAATTCAGAGCAAATTCTCTTCCATAACTTACAAAGAGATATAGAGGCTACCCTGTAAGTCTCAGTTATGTAGACCAAGGCAGCCAGCAATTTGGATGTGTTGTTTTGTTTATGTTAAGTTCTACTTTCACTTCTCTGGTATGTTAGTTTTGTGGGGTATGAGCTGAATAAAGCTTCAAGTTCAAACCTTAATTCCAAACATGCCCGAAAAGTGAGTTGTTCAAATCCAACCTTGATGCCTGGTCTGTCTTTTACAATACTAATCTGTGTCCATAACTTCAGAGGAAGATAAGAGGTTGGATCCTGCATCCAGTCAATTTACCATGTGGTAAGGCAGGAAAAAAAACCAAAACTCTCCCTCAAAGCTCTCAAAGTTTGAGGCATGCAGTTGGAGACCTTGATAAGAGAAAGCAATATCAAAGGATAGGAGAATATAGCATTCAACTATCAGGCCCCCATATGTTTTCTTGGTGGCAACAGAGAAAGGATGCCAGTAATACACCAAAAAAGCAAGTGACAAAATTAACAAGCCTGCATGAACTTATCCTAAACTTATGCTAGAATTTTTCTTTTCCAATCTGATCAATGGGAGATGTGATGAGTGCCATCACAGAGAACCCTTGGGATTGTTCCCCAGTGCGCTGATCATGCCACTGACGCTCACCTTCTTGCTCTCTTGGGATCCCAACCACCCTGTCCTACCAGGCCAGATCATCTTGTCTCCCGCAGACAAGGCACCGAGTTGGGGTTACCGAACTTCCTGCAGAGCAATGCAGACACTGAACCACTTCAGCTTTGGGAGGATGCAATTCCAGGACAAAGCAAAAGAAACCAACCCCCAAATGAGACCAAACAAAACCCCAAATAAATTAGTTTCTCTCAGTGTAAAAGTTTTGCACAGGGAAAGCTCATGAGACTATTCATCCTCTTTATCAATGAGGGACATATGCACACGGATTGAAGGGATGTTCGTGTATAGTCAAATACACGATTAACCAATAAGCCTACACTTATTGGTTAATCATATTGACTACACACAACACCCCCTCTTGCTGCCTCTGTATCTGTGGGATGCAGCAAGGGGGTGGGACAGGTGGCTCTGCGGAAGCCAGCACGCGTGTGGAGCCAGCTTTCTCTGCGGAGTCATCTGTCCCCCACAGAGGCAGTGGCACAAGGATGGGGGAAAGCAAGTGGGAGCCAGTGCTGGGAGGTGCTGGCTTAAAAGCCAGCTCACCATGAGCACCAGCTCCCACTGAGCCACCTCTCCCACCTGCCCCTGCCCCTACCCCCACGCCCCCCCCCCCCCACACCATTGCCTTTCTGAGGTGGGCAGGTGGGAGTCGGTACTCCGAGGAAGCAGATTTCAAGCTGGCTCCCCATGTGTATCGGCTCCCATGGAGCCACCTGCCCCCCCCCCCCACGCTGCTGCCTCTTTAATCAGAGGCAGTTGGAGGAGCAGGTGGAAGATAGTTCTCGGGGAGAGCTGCCCTGAGCACCGGCTTCCGCCGCCCCCCACCACATGTAAACATGTAACCACTAGAATTTCCAGTGGTTACATGATTACACAAATAAGAGACAGTTAATATTCCTACCCTATATAAGCCAACACCTAGCCAAGGCTTATTAGTGCTCTTCATAATAAACTTAGTTATTTTGTTACAAAATTTTACTGTATTGGGACAAGCATATAAGTAGACAAAGCATAAAAACATGCTTACACTTAGCAGCATTACTAACATTTTCACTGCTTGCTGGGCTTTGAGAAGACATTTTATATTAGAGCTAAATAGCAGCACAACATATTGACAGCCAGGACTGGCATCTGTAAAACTTTACGGGACAGTGGGAAACATAGCTACACCCATAATAAGCAAAAATTCAAGTAACTAAAATCATGCCTGACCACGGATGTTCCCGGACCAGAGAGAGTGCCCGATTAGAGAGGTTCAACTTGCAGTTGTGGTACTTTAGCTTATTCTCTTGACATCTTGCTAGGATATGTTTTAAGTTTTGTTGAACAAAAATTACTTTAGATCCACACGTAAAGTAGGACCAGTCTCCCTCACATCCCCTCTGTGCACCCCTTTTTAACTTCAAAGTTTGTCTCTTCACTTCTGTTGTAATTATGGGAGTGCATTGTAAGCCAGGAACCACAATTTCTTATATCAGATAAAATAAAAATGCAACTTGAAATCAATGTTCCTAAAGCCAGATTCCTCAAAACACACCAAGACCCCTAATAAGTCAGCCATAATCTTCCTCAATTTTGAAAACCCAAATAGCTCTCACTGACATCCTTCATAAGAAAGGCACTAACAGATCTCTAACCAATAATTTAGAGTCTCAACCTTCATTTTAATCAATCTCGAGCTATCTGTGAAAAAAAGCGTTCAAAAACATTAAGTAATTGTGACTAAAAGCTATGACTAGGCAAAGAACCTGAACCAATAGCTCTGAAGTCTGCAATCTCCCCATTTACTTCTGTGGCTGTTACCTGAAAAGTCAACGAGGATACTTCAAAATGTCAACATTCACGCACTACTCAGACAGATTTGCAGAAAGGGTCAAAGCCTTATTTTATTTTCACTTGGGATACTTCAGATTACAAACATGAAGTGGGAACACAGGAAGCAGAAGAGATTTCTCCTACTCCGAGGAATTCATGTAGCTGAGTTCTGCTTAAAACACCTGGCGGGCATCATGACACAGTTCTTTTCATTTCTTCCAGACATTAGAACCCTCTGCTTTTGTTACTTCACTCACTTATAACCTGAGACTCAATCTGATTGTAACGAGATTTGCCACAAAACAAGTTAAGAACAGAGGCCGGGGGGCGGGGTGGGGTTGAACCACACCACACTAGCTGACAGTTTGCCCTAGACTTGCAATGTTATTTAGTGCACAAAATGATACGATCTAGTACTGAACTTCATGCATTATACATCCTCATTTTGAACAGTACAGCAAAACAGAGTCTGACACTCATCGGGTACTTACTTTTCCAATTCCAAAGTAGATTCCTTTCAAATGGACATTGTTTTAATTGCTTCTTTTATTTATACCACCACTCTGTGAAGGAGAGCCGGCATCATTCCAATATACTTTCAATATAGCATCCAGATAGAATTTTACCATTATCAGCTGTCTAACACCAAAGTTTTCCCAACATTTAATACTTAAATTAATCTGATCAGGCTTACGCACCCTATGCAGCAGACAGCTACAGTCACAGTATGCCAACTAAAACACTGGGTAAGAATTTAAGGGTTTATCCAGGACAAAAAACTAGTTTTAGTAATTTGTAAATAGGTGATATTTCATACAACCTATGGCCAGTCTGAAGTTCTCCCTTAACATGATTAACCTAGATAAGAACCAGTTTCTCATGAACATAGTACAGTCATGTTAATAAAAGCAGGCTCAATTTCAGCAATTGTGGCTGGTGTCTTGAGCAATATGGGTTTCAATACAAGGCTATGAACAAAAGACAGAAACACTCCTAGAAGTGCACTAAAGTTCTGTTCCAAATGGTCTGCTAAATTTATTTACCTGTTAGTCAAAATTAACAGTAGCCCACATTACTTGTTTTTTTAATCGAAATCAGTTTTGAACTCAGCACTGTTAAAACAGTAACCTCTTTTAATACTCATGAGACTATTTCATGTGACTCCACAAAGCTACACTAATACTCTCAGGAATTTCCTCCTTAAATGACGAGTAGTCCTGTGGCACCTTTAAGACTGATAAAAATATATATAGTATCATGATCTTTCATGGGTAAACCCACTTCATCAGATGTATTGGAATGGAAATAACAGAATCTCGGGTATATACAACAGCAAAAGCAATTACCTGTCCAGATGCCACAGGACTACTTGTTTTTAAAGTTACAGACTAAGAGGGATACCCCTCTGAGACTCCTTTATTGAGAACATCCAGTACAAACTTACCTGCACACCCTCTATGAGTGCTTCACAATTCTTAACTTCAAGGAATAATTTTTAACAATGAAAGCAAAGAGTAGTCCTATTCATTCCTAGGCAGCTATCAAGTGTACGATTTCACAATCTCGTAGCAATTGATATGTCCACTCCAATCTAAACCAAAATAACAGCTCTTCAGCTACAAGCTATCTGGTATAGGACTCCATTAGCTGACTATCAGTATAGCAACATACTAACTAAATCTTTCTTCAGACTGGTACTTATAATGTACAGTGTTGTAGCCATTGTTAGACCACAAATACTGAAGAGGCAAGGTGGGTGAGAGAATATCTTTTTTTGGACCAAGCTCTGTTAGAGAAAGAAACTTTCAATCTGACTCAGGTCACCTGAAGAAGACTTGTATGTAGCACAACAGCTATGTCTGTCACCAACAGATGTTGATCCAATAAAAGATTCTCTCACCCACCTTGTCACTTCAGTACTTAATGAAATGTCATTTGTGTTGTATTTCTCAACACTGTTGTTCATCAGCAAATAAAACCATTTTTACTGTTTAGAAATTACTTTGGCAAGTCTGAAATATGAATCAGTTTTGAAATGCAGTTGCATATGAGTGTGCACCAAATATCGCCAGCTCAAAGGATGTTAACATTTGTTAGCTTTCAAAGAATATCCAAGTAATTTACTGTCCTCTCTTGAACCATGAGGGGGAGGGAGGACACACTTCACTTGCACAGCAATCTCAAACATCCTTGTTTTCTTCTATCATGTAAAGTAATATCCACTATCAACTTCCTGCTATTCATATCCTTTCTTCAAAAAAATCACTTAGGGCATGGCTATACTACAGTGTTTGCAATAAGCTCTTTAACATAGTCAGTCCAAGACAATAGAAGAGCACTCTTCCATCCATCCGCTTACCTACTAGGGATGTTAAAAAGCAGTTAATTAGGTAACCATGTAACCAATTAAATTCTTAACCGTTACACGCTGAGCACAGACAGCTCCTGGGAGCAGAGTTGGCAGCCAGTTCACACTGATACAGAGAGCATTAGTATGTCTGTTCCCTTAGTTTATCCTTTCCTCCACTGCAGAAGATGGTAGTAGACCTGCTTGTTTAATTCTAAGCTATCGGTGTTGCTGGAGACAGTGACACAGAGGAAAATAGGTAATTTCATACTGCATTGAACTACATGTTAGTGTAAAAGTCTGCAGCTTCCTCAAAACTTTTGTGAAATAGTCACATTTGGCTTTACAATTCTTTGGGTAGCAAAGGTAAACAGATGGCTTCTGATTTTTATGTTTAACAAAGTGCTAAATGTTTGAAAAAAAGTGACCGTTACAGCAATTTTTAGACTTGGTCTTGTCTTCCATCTCAATAGCCACTTCTTTTCACTAGTATTTTCACTTTGGAATAAGCATAAATCAGGATTTTACTGCTTGTTTCTTGTTGAAATTTACACTTTCATTAGGTTTTCATTTCTGTCCATTTAATAGCTTGTTGTCTCCCACATCTTCAATTTCAGGTACATTCAAGCAGATAAATTCATATGTATGTTGGGTACAACTCAACAAGCAGAAAGCTCTGTTGCTACATCGAGATTTTCCCAAATCATGTCATTCCCGTTTTCACAGAATCATAGGGTCAGAAGAGACCTCAGGAGGTCACAGAGTCCAACCCCCTGCCCAGTCCCTAGTTTTGCCTATTCCCTTGTTGGTAGACTATGTCCCATTGCTTCAGCCTGAAAACTATCGTCACACATTATCTTGACTCTGCACCCAGTAAATACAGTGCCCCTTCCCACATACTATACTAGCGATCATCATTATTCTCATGCACAGCCATATGGTGGGTCAGGGAGACAGAGGTTCACCATTTTTTCTGTAGTGATCCCCAGCACACCACACAGGAGCAGAGATATCTCAGCGAGCATGAAGACAAGCAATAGTTGCTTCTTACATCCCAATGTTGGATTAGTTTAAAGATTATTCTTTTTGTAAAGAGCCAGTGTAAATAAAAACACTATTTACAAACAAACTTTGGCTACAGCTAGCCAGTTCCTGCCCTCTATGCCCTTGATGACAGACTACCCATGGTCTCTTCCAGGTGCTGCAACCTATACTTGCCCCTCTAGGTTCAACACAGGTTGCAACTTTTTATCCAAAAAATTGAATATATTTGATTTCTTGCTCAGGTCAGCGGTTGCCAGTATGATGCCTTCAGCTCTTCTTCATCCAACTTGGTATCCCCATCCTAGCAACAAGAGATATAGCTTGCAATCATGATCACAAACATAGAATATCCCCTTCTTTCACAATCAAGTCAGCATTGGCCACAGTCTTGATGCCCGCAAATCCTTCATGCATCTGATTCAAGTTTAAAGATAAACACTTCAGCCCAAGTCAATTTCTACAGGCCCATTTACCCACCATTTTTCAGAAGGGATGACCACGTCCCCCTACATTGTTATACCAGAACCGATTAACATTCTGAAAATGAATGCTAGTGTGCTGGTATCTCAGGCAGCATGTCCTCAGCATCTTTTCAGTGTGCCATTCAGCATTTTTGCCTCTGTGCATAATAATTGAGGGCTGCTTCCACTGCAGACTTGCTCATCAGTACTCATTATGGCAGCTATAAGAAAGCCACCACTCATCCAGTTTCAGTGGTTCCACCAGGACTGACAAAACTCAACATTTGGACATGTTAGAAACAGTGCCTGAGCTTGCCTCCTAGGTATCCATTCTTTATGTCTACACTAGCCCCCTAGTTCGAACTAGGGAGGCTAATGTAGGCATTAGA
>JANRFK010000875.1:2211127-2222546 GCA_030068395.1 Apalone spinifera
AGAGGGCTCGCTGAGCCAGGGGCACACTGACAGGGCGACCCCGTGCTCGCGCCCGGGACAAATCTGCCACAGTGGGTTTTGGCCTTATACACGAAGTTGCAAATACAGCAGTTGAATGGGCTGTATCAGTAGTCTCCAACCTTTTTACACTCACAATCACTTTTAAAATGACAGGGCAAGCCAAGACCTACCCAATCCCTTGCCCAAGACCACACCCCTTCCTTGAGTCCCCGCCATCTCCATTCCCCTACTCTCCATCACTTGCTGTCCCCAGCCCTTACTCACTCTCACTGAGTTAAGAGAGTAGATGCGGGCTCTGGGGTGGGAATGAGGGATTTGGGTGTGGGAAGGGGTGAGAGGTGAAAGCTCTGGGAGGGAATCTGGGTGCAGGAGGAGGTGAAGAAGGAGAGTGGTCTCCAGGCCGGAGCGTGTTGGGGTTCTGAGCAAGTCACAGGCTTGAGAGGTGGGGGTGCAGAAGTTGGAGTTAGGATGTATGAGGGGCTCAGGGCGCAGGTTTGTGGGGTGTGGATGGTGCAGGAGTGTTTTGCCAGAAGATGGGGATGTGGGGCAGGGAACTAAGGTGTATGACAGGCTCAGGGTTGGGGTGTGTGGGAGGTGCAAGAGTGTTATGATGCTGCAACCATACAGGGGGGAACTTGTTGGCCAGGCTTCATTTTTAAATAAAATATTATGTCCAACACAGAAAGTTTCAACACCATATTTATTTATGGGAGGGGTGAGGAACCTTTTATGGGTCAGGGACCACTGACCCAGAGAAAAATGTGTCAGGGACCACCCAAATGAGATGCAAAAAAATCAACTCCCCAAAAAAACCCAATCCTCACTGAGACACCTCACTCCCCGGGCACTCCAGCCCAATGGAAGGAGGAGGGAAGGTAGGACTGAGGTTCAAGGCCTCAGGCCATATTAACTCTTCTGGGGTTCCAGAGTTAGTGGATTTTGTGAGCCCTCCTAGGCTCAGGGGTAGGGCCAAAAATGAGGGGTCCAGTGTGCAGGACAGAGCTGCCGGTGAGTGGGATAGGGATGGGGGTGCAGAACCTTGGTGAGAAGTAGGGGGCAGGAGCAAGCTGGGGGTAGGTATCTGGCCAGGGGCCAGGAGCAGGGTGCTAGCGAGTGTCTGGCCAGGGTGGAGGAGGCAGGAGCAATATGGCCAATACCTGAGGGGTTTCTCCAAGGACAGGTATCGCTCAGGCAGGATCTTCAGGCAGTGCTGGAAGAAGCAAACATGTGGTTCCTTTAAGAAATCCAGCTGGCCCTTGTACGATCCTCTGCTGCCATCTTAATACCACCATCCCTCTCCCCGGAGCACAGGGGAAGAAAGGGAAGATAAGAAAGCACGCACACTGCTGTGGGGAGGGGAGGAGCAGCACGCACTTCCCCACCCGCAGGAAACCGGCTCTGGCTCCAATTTTGTGAGGGGCCAGAGGCTGTAGCGCCAGCACGGGCTCCTCGTTGTGGGAGGGAGGGGGGGGGATGACACTGCCTCGAGATCGACTGGCAGTGGTCGATGGTGTTTGACTGGCTCAGCCACTGGACTATATGTATGTTGAGAATTTTTGGATTATCTTCAGATTTCACCATGTCCTTTGTCATTGCATGTATTTCTCTCTCACACACACACACACACACACACACACACACACACACACACACACACACTTTTCTAGATAGGCTGGGGGCATTTTCCAAAAAAGTCTTTTATTCCAAAAACTACAAGAGTACCACACATGAGATCTGTAACTTAAATTGCTATTCTTTCTTCTGCTTCTTGATTTCATATAAAAACCACCTGCCTTTGATTCTGAGGTGACAACAATGCAACACATGTAAGAGATCTTCCAGCATTTCATGTATTATTCCTACAAGTCTTACTTGTCTTGTCTTTTCCCTCACGAATTATAATGTGTCAAGCTTTATTTTTGCCCTTTTCCTCACCCCAGTTCTGATGCACTCATTTCTCACTCTACTGCTACCAAACTAGGCCAACTATTCCTATAACTAAACAGACTATTTATTAGGTCAGTTAGTAGCAGTTAGAACAGAATTGAAAGTAGCTAGTCCTGCCATAAATAACCTTAAGACTAATTAAAGAATGTATGTGTATAAATAAAAATATAAAGGCTTGATGTAGGCAATTTTCAAGTACATGTTGAACCTCCCTAGTCCAGAACTCTCAGGTCCAGAAACATCTGTCATCCAGAATGATTTAGTTAGCTAGGTGTCCACTTTTCATGGGTGTGGCCAAGTTTCCTGCAATCCCAAAACATTTGTTTACAGCCACAAGTCCTAACTCTCAGTATTCTGGGCTGTTATTTAGCTCTACTTTACCCCTAAATTTTCCCCAACCGCCCAGTAAGCAGAGGAAGTGTTGGTAATGCTGCTAGACAATATTGACCTCCCATGCTCCAGTACATTTTCTTGTTCAGAACCAGTAAGGTCCTGAGACTACCAGACTAGAGAGGTTCAACCTGTAGAAGACTCAGTTAGGCCTTTTAGCAGTGGGAGACAATTCTACCATGCAGGATGCTAATCCTATTACTTCAGTCCAGTTAACAAATCACTAAATGTTCATGACAGACAGTTGGAACTAGTGCCTTCTCCACAACTGAGAAAAATATAAGTTAGCTTGCATTGGCCAAGAAGTTACCCAGTCATGCATTTCTTTAACTGTTCTTCATTATGAGTTAGAAACACGAACATCTTTCTTCACTCTCTTTCCAAAGGCAACAAGTCATCATTTTGAAAGAAAGATCAATTCTCAACCATACAAAAGCAATCAGACATTAAAGCACATAACTTTGATATTTTTGTTCTAAATTATGACACTTTTTTTCTCAGTGTACAAGAGAGTAGGAATGTCAACAGGTAGACGACCACACAATTAACCGTTAAGTCTGGGCTTACTATCTTGTTGACTACACACATTCCCCTCCCCCTTTCTGCTTCTGTATCCGAGGCAGCAATGGTGGCAGGGGGAGGGAGAGCCGGTGCCTGTGAGGAGCTGGCTTAAAACCCAGCTCCTCACAAGGACTGGATCTGCTTACCACTCTCCACCTTTGTGCTGCTGCCTCTGATATAGCTGCACCCCTTTTCACTCTTCTCGTGTCTGACTGCACCCACTCAAGATGATAGACTTGTTACATTCACCTACCCTGCAGTGAAGTCTCTCAATTCCCTAGCGGGGGAGTGGATGGGAGGAAGAAGCAGGCAGGAGCCAGTGCTGGGGGAGCCATCTTAAAACATGCTATCTAATTACACACAATCTAACATCCCTACAAGGGAGAGTGTAGGTAATTTAATTTCAAGTATGAATCTGACCTCAACTTGGCAGAAATAGCACTGTTGCCAAGTAAAAACAGACTTAACTGAGTAATTAGCACCACAATTATTGCAAAGGTATTTCAAAACATTATACTGTACATTGACTATCATGTAGCAAATTTAGGCATTCAATTTTCTAATGTTATTAGGATGTTCTAGTAAAACTTTGAGAACTGAGGGGGTGGATCTCTGGAGACAGAAACCCAATTTATGGCTTTGGCTGGAAAACAATGAAAATTTACCAGCTTCCCCTTGAGTACTCAGATTCATTCAATAACAATTCTAAGATAAACATGTGAACACCAAACCCAGCAAAATGATTTCCTGACACCACCATGAAGCAAGATTCCCAGCGTTGGCACAGCTTTAATGAATACTCTGAAATCTAAAAAATTCAATATTCATACTTCAGCGCCAAGTATTGTGGCCAACGTGCAGGGTCAAAGTCATGGTTTCAGAGCTAGCTGCACCCCGTTTCACTTTTCTGGTGTCTGAGAGCACCCACTCAGGTGACAGACTTATTTCTTTCACCTACCCTGCAGTTAAGTCTCACAATTCCCCGTTTAATCTGGACCCAAGGTCATTTTAACAAACGTATCAACCATGCTGATCCAGCAGATCTGACTAGGTTTAAGCTACCTGCAAGTCTTCTTTCAGGAGCAATGATGAGTGGTTTACTCAGTGACCAGACACCCTTTTTCACAAATAAATATTTAGTTTTATTTAATCTCATCAATGGGAATAAAACATGAGAGAAAAATAATTTGAAAGTCAATAAAAACATCTATGCATATCAATCTAATCTAAAGTTTAAGGTTTACATAGGCTTAGTTCATCCCAGACACTCAAACTATTTGGGGACTCCCTGCAGTGTGTACCTCCCTTCTACCATCCCCAAGTACTTTACATACACTCCTAAATTCTTGGTTCCAGTGTTTCTTCATGTGGAGTCCCACTCCCATGTTTACAAGCCAGAATATTGAAATCAGCACAGTCAGAGGTAAATCTTCAAAAGTCAGTGATAACAATGCAGCTATCAGATGCTATTGTCCCCTTTCCTGCTATGCATAGGTAACTCTTGATAAATTAAACCCTTTGTATATCACAACAAAAACAGTTTCAACACGTAATATGTATGATGTATTACAGGCAACTCCCATGTCCTTCATAACAACTCATCCACTCTGCTATTTTCTACGTTATCAGCATCCAACTGTCTGCAAATAGTAAGGAAAGATTCACTAGTAAATATGCAAACCAAAGCTGTGCCATTTAACCTGGTGCAATTCTTTGATGTTTTAAAGTTGATTTTGTTTTTTTACACACACTTTCTTTTCTCTACATTTCCTAGTTATTATTAAGTTGAACAGCACCAGCATCTGAAAGCCAGAAGCCTTTTCTAGCCAGTTACCTCGGCCAGTTTTGCAAATCCAAGATGCCAAAAAAAAAAAAACCTGGATGTTTAATTGAAACTTCTGAGGCTGACCTATCACTAATTTGTGGGCATTATTTTAGATACTGCCTTAAGTCATTAGGCTGGAATAAAGGCTGACATTATAGGCTGGAATAAAGCACCAATAGCAGAATGCCTTGGAAACGAATGGAGTTGGATGCCTTCTCTTTTGGCTAGCTTAATGACTAATTCACCACTGACAGCTTCAGACACTGCCCGTGCAAGGCCCTCACATTTGTACAGTAAAAAACCAGACATACATTCTACAAATGAAGTTCTGAAAGCCATGAACACTCTTGGTTCAATGTGTCAGGAACCCTCGAGAGTGGAAACGCTTTCACAAGTAGAGATTTTAAGTCACCATAAAGCTTATGCCGTTCCAGATATAGTACACAGTTTCAACAACAGCTAAAGACATCTTTCCAGGTATAAAAACCTTGAGACTTGTATAGAATATAACTGAGCAATGTGTTATAACAGCTATATTTTAACAGCAGGTGATTTTTATAATTTAAGAAGAGTTCAGCACTTTGATTAGCTGTCACCTAAAAAAGAAATCAAACTGCATAACTAATGATCTCAAAGTTGAACGAATTAATCCTTGGCATCTTACAGTGATCACTCCAAAAGGGAAATTAATTTCCACCCCCACCTCCATTATCTTATGCTCCCCACTAGTTTAACTGGAAAAATGTTTAGTCACTACTATGGTGTTATGGCAACATTTCAAATAGATTCAAGTTTTAGTGTACCACATTCCATTACTGATATCATATAACAGATGATGTTATATTAATAGTATGCAGGATCAGCTATTCAGCAATATGCCAACTTATACTAAAGTTGATACTGTAAAGTCACTACAAAGTACTCTTATAAGGTTCTGTATTTGCTGTTAAGTTGGAGATGCAAATCTTGTAAACTGAGCTAGTCAGTTTCTGCCAACCCTGCAAACTCAGCCCAGGGAATAGAAATCAAACAGTATTCAATCTGGAACTGGTATCCATATACATTATAACCGGACAGATGCACAATTCTGCTGCTGATGCATAGGCAACAAGGGAACCCAACATAATCCTAAAGCTTTGCTACAATCTGTGAGTAAAAAAGACAAAAATATAGCACTGAGTTCATACAGGATGTAGATCACAGAAGCAATAATAATTATCCAATTATTTGGGGGGAGGGGTAAATAAACCAACTTAAAGCTGCACTTAACTTTAATTTGCTGGAGCTAAAAGTTAGACTCATTTATGCTAACTAACCAGCAGTTATTTGTTATTTCAAACAGACTCAACATATGGAAATTTTCCATGTGCTACATTTGTGTAGGATATTATGACTAGTGCTGTCAGATTTCATCAATATTGGCATGCAGAACAGTGACATACAAATAAGACTAAATTAGCATACAGGAGATGTGATGTTCCGTCACATCATACCTACAACCCTCCTGAAGGTGTCATTCCCCCCCACCAGAGGAAGTATTAGGAAAATTCTTACCACTACCACACTTTCCCTGAAGGTTTTCCTTCCCTGGACATGCAAAAGCTCCACACAGCATGAACTAATGCTTGTTAAACAACAAACAGACTAGTAGCACTTTAAAGGCTAATAACAGGTGTAGATGGTGGTATGAGCTTTCGTGGGCGCAAACCACTTATTCAGATGATACGTTTGTTAGAAGTAAACTTTCAAACTTAAAGTACAGTCTCTGGCTCAAAAGTAACATGGATGAAACCTGGCTCCCAGATTAACTTTGACAAAGTACATTTTATAAGACTTGTGAAGGAAGTGAACAATTGTTTAATTTGTTGGATTTGTTTTAAAAATCAATGAATGCGTTATTTAAAGCATCCATTTAGTGCTTAAGTGAAAGAGACTATAAACAAGTGACGGTAACTCATCTACCAGCTAGAGTTAATGAAGAGGAAAAAACACCCTGCAAATAAGATAATGTTGAAAATCATCACCTGTGTTTATTGTTCAAATTTTAAATATCCTTTTAAGCCAACTGCTTCCGCAGAGGTCGATTATCTGCTCCAAAGCTACCTACACTGTGCAAATGGGCTTCTCGCACTGGCCACATAAAGGCAGGACTATGCAGCCTGCAAACACGCATCTTTTAGGGCCATTTCAGAGGAAAGACAGAGATGGGAACCCCGAACCCGCCAAGGGGGTCAATGACCCCAGCCGAGCAACACCAGTACGAGCCGGACTCACGCTGGGAGGCCAAGATCTTCGCACCTTGTCCTTAAGATGCTCGCCCCCCGGGGCAGAGCAGCAGCCGTCCTGGGGCCCTGTGCAAAGCGCCGCTTGTCTTTCCACACCCTGCTAGCCCAACCCCCACTCTCCAGCCGCCTCCCACGCCCCCTTCCCTTCCATCTGCCCAGCCTGGCTGCCTTCCTGCCAGAGGGAAAGAGCCGGGCGAGCCCGAGCAAAGGGTCCAGCCCTCGCCCCGCGGAGCTGCCCCGCGTTTCCTGCGTTCGAGCCCCGCTGCCGACCCAGCTCGGAGAGAAAAGCAGCGTCCTTGAAAGGTCGGCGCTCGCTGCCGGGGCACAGGGACGCGCTTATCTCCCGTGCAATCTCTCGCCCTCTCCGCACATCAGGCAGCTCCTGCAGCAGCCACCGCCCGCCTCCCAGCCCCTGCCGCGAAGTGGTTTTTCCGCACACACTTACCGGCGGCCAGGAAGAGTGGTGACCCCCCCTCATCATACCCCCAACACACACACACTTTGCTGCTGCCCAGTGCATGCAACGTGGGCTGGTCTAATAAAATCTCAGCCACAAAATATGGCTCCCGCTTCCACCGACTTCCAACCCCCCCAACCGAGACCCAGGCGCCCCGGAGTTAAATGACGAGATGCAGAGGGGGATTCCTCCACAGCTAGCTCGGGCAGGAGGGAAATAGCAAATCGGCCCCTCCCGCATTTCGCCGGTCTCCTCTTATGCTTCTCCGCACCGCTTCTTTCGCGTGCGGCAGCCTGCTCCGGAGCGGGGGGTGTGGTGGGGCAGGGGAAGAGCCTTGCTCCAGGTTGCAAACTGCTTTTATTACAACTCCCTGGGTCGCCTCCGCTCTGCAGGCGAGCAGAGCAGGGTCCCGCCGTGGATTAGATTGTGCTGGAATGAAGCGAGCTATCAACAAGCGTTAGCACGCTTCAGTTCCAGCAGCTGGGATCTAGCGAGGGGGGTCTGCCTCGTGCAAAAGCCCAGTCCCCGGGAAACGGGTCGGGGCAAGAGCGGAGCCGCGTCAGCTTTGCCGCTTCGAGACACGATTCCCCTGGTAGGCTCAAGAAAATGTACCCGCTGCTTGCGTGGGTGAGTGCAATGCAATAGCTACATGCAAAAGACAGGTGGAGGTTCATTCCCCTGCAGAGCCAGCGCTCCCGCTGTATGGCCGGGCTTCGCACTGGCTTTTCTGCATTCCCACCGCTCAACCCGTGCACACGGGGACTATTCCCTGGGTTTAAAAAAAGGAAACCCGAGAAATTCCATGCAACGTGCAATAGCGAGAGGGGAAAGACTCCGCAGAGGCTCCTACCGGGACAGGCGTTACTGTTGCATTGCAAAGCGCCTAACCCCTGCAGGTCGCTTCCTTCCACCCTTCCTCGCCTGCCAGAGCCGCCGGCTCCAGCGCTCTGCTCCTCAGCCTCTTGCAGCGGCTGCTCGCTCCGGGCTCGGAGCCCCCTACCCAGCGAGAGCAGGAAACGCGTCATCACTCGGGGACTGGTCTGCCTTCCTCCTCCCGAGCTGGCAGCCTCGTCCTCCTCTCCCCCTCCCCAGCTGCAGCAGGGACCCCCCCGGCGCAGCAGCAGCGTCCCCTCCACGAGGGGCTGCCACGAGGCTGCCTCCGGGTTCACTGAATTTAAGCAGCAAGGTGCCCCTGCTGCCCACACTTATTTGTGAGAGAGGGTCTGGAGGCAGCTTCTGCAGAGATTCCCCCTTCCACCCATCCCATTGCACTCAGCGTCCTCACTCCCAGCGGAGGGGAAAGAAAGGGGATCTTGCTGCAGTAATGCAGGGACCCAGCTAGGTGATGGGAAGGGAGTCTCTGTTGCAATCTGCAATATGACCCCCTCTCCTGCCGACAACAGGCTGTTCTCTAGGCAGGGCAGGTGGCTGGCAGTACAGCAAGGAGCTCTGTCCCCATGGAAGATGTCCCCCTCTTCAGTCACAGCTGCTAGTAGCCCTGAGAGAGTTTCCAGGAGGGAAGCCAGAGCATGGTTTCCTTTCAGGGATGTGGAAAGCAGAGGAGAACAAAGTATGCTTTCAGTGGGGGAATTGATTTGTAGAGCAGTTGATTCATTTACTGTTAGAGAAAATGCAGTGTCCTCCAATTGGCCTCACGTTTACTCAGTCTATACTGCAAGCCTGCATCTAAACCCAGGTATTGAGTGCCTGACTTTTAGTCTAACTTAACTCCCTTTTCACACATTGCATACTCTTTGGAAGTAAGGGCTAAAAGTCAGAGACTGAGTTCCATACTTAGATACTACAGGTTACAGCAGTAGCCAGCTAGAAGACCCAAGGTGGAGATTGAAGGAATTCTCAAAAATTGAAGCAATGTTTCTACAGAGCTGAATTAAATTAACTAGTCTCCTTAAGTTTCCTCCTCTCCCCTAGCACTGAGGCAACCGTATTTTATTCTAACACCAACCCAGCAGGCTAAGGAGCAAGTGAATCTAAACTTGAATTCTGCAAGGAGACCCACATGGGCAGATCCTCTCCCACACAGAGCCTTGTTGACTTTCATCCTACATTGGTGCAATTTACATTTTGTTCCTCAAATGTGCAAAATGCTAACATAGGTACCCTCACATATACCTTGCACATAGGTGCCACCTTCTCTTTATTCATCATCATCTTAGGCATGGACTTCTGGGCCTAACAAAATTCTAAGCAATGGATTATTTCAATGTGACGAAAAATATCTACTCATTCAAGGCAAAACAGCAATTTATATTTAGTCACTTTAAGCTTTCAAAAGTAGCACTAGCGGGAAACTGCTGTTGTAACAATGGAAACTAAGGGCTTGTGCAGTGTTTACTGGCATAGCCCTATTAGCACAGACAGAGTTACAGCAATATAAAGGTATTTTTATCAATATAATTATGCACATAAAGGGATGGGAATAAGCTATACTGGTTTAATCCTCTTATTGTGATAAAGCTATGTTAACCATACAGTTCATATCCCTAACTCTTTTAGTAAAAATAACCATGCCCATAATCAAAAACATTTTGCCAGTAAAAAAATTATAGGGGCCTGAATGATCAGTCGTTCCTCAGCACTGCTTGTAAACAGGAGAAAGTGTTTCTCAGTTGCACCGTGATTCAGCCATTCTCCCAGTCAGCAGCAGTTTTGAGCAATAAGGTGAGCATAAACCACTGGGCCAACATGGACTTCTAGAACTAGCAGGTCCTGAGACCTTGTCATGGTTTCTACAGCAATTCATTCCCTGTTGAGCTTGTTGAAGATAGTCTCATTATATCCAATAGCACTTACCTTGTGTAAATTGCATAATGAAAGGCATCTAAGGATTAACAGCCATAAGAGTCATTCTGAGCTACTTAGGCCACTTGCAGTAGGGACAAAAAGCATCTTGCAAATCACACTAGAAGATGTGCTTAATTTGCTTTGCTGCATTAGAATATTTTGTTTGGAAGTGTATTTGCTTAAAGAGATTACCATTGCACTTTTACTTGAGAGCAAATCAGAAAAGGTATTTGGTGGGTTTTACATTTCATGCTCTAGATATTACATATATGAAAATAGTCATAAGATTTTTTTAAGCAGCTTCAGAATTTGCTTCACTTTTAGAACAAAAAGACCTTGCTACTCTAAGCACAAGAAAAGATACAGTTCATTTAAAAGGAATTAAGTAGGAGGCCCCAGACAATTGGAAAAAGGCAAATGTAGTGCCCATCTTTTAAAAAGGGAAGAAAGATAATTCGGGGAACTAGAGACCGGTCAGATTCACTTCAGTACCTTAAAACTCATGGAGGGGATCCCCAAGGAATCCAGTTTGAAGCACTTGGAAGAAAGGAAAGTGATAAGGGATAGTCAACATGAATTCACCAAGGGCAAGTCATGGGCAACCTGCTTCCCTTCTATAACTAGGTAACTGGCTCTGTGGATGTGGAGAAGGCAGTGGATGTGAGTTACCTTGACTTTAACAAAACTTTCAATACAGTCTCCCATAGTATTCTTACCAGCAAGTTAAGGAAGTATGGGTTGGATAAATGGACTGTAAGGTGGACAGAAAGTTGGATAGATCGTCAGGCTCAACAGGTAGTGATCAACGGCTCGATGTCTGGTTGGCAGTGGGTGTCAAGCAGATTGCCCCAGGGGTTGGTTCTGGGGCCAGTTTTGTTCAACATCTGTATTAATGACCTGGATGAGGCAATGGATTGCACCCTCAGCAAGTTCACAAATGACACTAAGCTAGGG
Source organism: Apalone spinifera (assembly GCA_030068395.1). Taxonomy (NCBI): domain Eukaryota; kingdom Metazoa; phylum Chordata; order Testudines; family Trionychidae; genus Apalone; species Apalone spinifera. The sequence continues at coordinate 2,222,373 of JANRFK010000875.1, forward strand.
GGAGAGGTAAATAGGTTGCAGGGCACGGATAGGGTCCAGAGTGACCTAGAGAAATTGGAGGATTGGACTAAAAGAAATCTGATGAGGTTCAACAAGGACAAGTGTAGAGTCCGGCACTTGGGGCAGAAGAATCCCAAGCACTGTTGCAGGCTGGGGGCTGACTGGCTAAATAGC
>JANRFK010000875.1:2264864-2279685 GCA_030068395.1 Apalone spinifera
AGCAGATGATTTTCCGCAAAAACTGGCCAGTCTAGACACAGCCTCTATGTATATCTTGCTGCCCCTGCCACCGAATTTCCAGGCAGCGGCTCAGGCAGCAGGATTTAAATGGCTCTTGGCTCCTGGTCATGGTGCTACCCTGGCAGGGGGCAGAGCAGCGAGTCTTGTAAAGAGCCGTAGCAACCCCAGGCAGCTACCAGGCAATGCGGTAGCAGTGGAGCCGGGAGTTGCGAGCCATTTGCTGTTTTTAATTCAAAGCCTCTGGCCCCAGACAACTCTGGGAGGAGGCTAGTCCTCAGCCCCTCCCCTTCTTGCCCAGGCCTTCTGGGGGGGGAGGAGGAGGGAGCCAGCCCATGACCATATAGCAAAATTCATTAAGTGGCCCCTCTGCAAAAATCTTTGCCCACCCTTGCTGTAAAGTCACATGTAGCTTACTTGTAGACATGCCCTAAATATCGTCTCAAAAGATCTCCTCCCCTATTCTGCTCCTACAGATTTTCCTATGGGAGAGGTCAATTGGGCTCAGGATTATTAAATAAAATCTTGGTAGCAGGGCATTTTCCTAAGCTACACATGGCTGCATTCTTTAAAAATGGTTTTTAAAGTCAACTGTTCCAGCTTACTAAAAGCAACATCTGTTTATCTTAATTAGACACTGCTGATTAGTGATACACTCTGAAATTTATTCCACTTCAAGATGTAACTCTCCTGATTACGTTTCCTCCCCATCAAGTTATCAGGCCATTTCCATAGTTGCGCTGTGTTCTTTATATAGAAAAAACTACCAAACAAGCATTTACCAACACGACGGGCATTGTTTGGTGATTAATTACATTTTTATTTATGTGTTGCAGGTCTAGGTGAAAATCCTCAAGCTGCTCTGTTGTGAAAGGGAAGGAGTCTCTCCTCACATGAAAGGAAATGTTTACTGAAGTCAAGTATTGCCCTGGTATAAAGCTGAAGCAAGCACAAAGAAAATCAGGCCCAAATATGCAGCTTGTAACATTTCTTATTTGATGGGAAAAACAACATCAACAGCCCTAAATAGTACTGGTTCTCTCTTCCATGCCTTTACCTTGGCTGAGCTGGCTATCGAGAAATATCTGCTGACGGTTTTATTAACAACTGTCTTTTGCAATGCACAACAGTAACTTGATTGGTCCCACAACAAATGTTTCTTATGTTCTCATTAGGCTAACTTTGTAATAAATCTCTGCATATGTACATACCCGGGTCTCTGATATGCAACTTCCACATGCAACCAGGATTCCCCAGATAAAAGTGGAAGAACGGGTCTTTGCTACCCCATTTAGTAACCTGCAAGGAAGGAACATTGGAGGAGGAAGAGCGGCCGTGGCCAGAGTACTTCTGCACCACCAACTGAAAAAGGCCAATCACTGACCCCTTAGAAGCTACTGCAGTTGTGTTGGTTAGAAAAGCCCTCCGGATAACAGTATGTAGGGATGATTATTAGAACCGCACTTATGAACTCGCTGACATTCATCCATCTCAGTTACAGTGAGTCGGTGACAGGGCTAATAAACAAAGGTTCTAACTGGAAGCAGACATGCTAATACACGTGATGCTTTGATTTAAAATGTTATTTTTATAACAAGGTAAGTTGTCCCTTGTCAAATGTCCTTGGCTTGATTTTTTATTCATTCTAATGAATCTTGTGTATCTGTACAAATTTGGTTGAGACAGAGAGAACCTTTCTATGCTTTTATGATTCATACATCCTGTACCAGCAGGACATTATACATCAGGGACTAGAAATTCATAACACAGCTGAAGTACGTGTTCTCAGAGCTCACCTTCTCTATTTTTAGTTTAAAGCAGCTTCTGATCTGCTCTCTCTGGGAAATCTGGTCAAACAATGACAAAAATTATTCACAGCTAATTTATTTGATGGCAAATGCCATCATTTGCTGGCTAGGAGTTTTGCCATGAATAATCCAAGCCATTCTGATCTGTGGGAATCAAAGATGCACTGGAGTAGGTTTTGTGTTTCTTTTGTTGTGCCACACATCTTCTTTCTATAATTGAAGGTCCCGGGGGAAAACATTTCTTATTAAAACAACTATTGTTGCCAGGCTTGAGGTACCTGTGGATTTTATTAGGTCAATCAGTTTCAGCATGGTGTTCTAAATGAAGAAGAAGAAAATGTAATAGTCAGGGTATATTCTCCAGAGACTGACCAGTTATGTGGTTCTAGATTAATTAATTAATAAAGGAGTTAAACAGTAAGAGCTAGGACCATCAAATTTGTTATGTAGCTTCCTCTTATCCTAACTTCAAGCAAGGTCAGGGTTTGGTTGTGACAGGAAAATGAGATGTGTCTGGAATGGGACTGGTTCTCATAAAACGGAATAGGGGAGCTGTGCTATATAATGACCACATGGGTGCAGCAGGGGATATTGGATGGAAAGCAGGACAGTTATATTGTAGAGTGGCCACAGGGGGTGAGAAAGAGGCCAGAGATGGGGAAAGGGACATTTCTAACCCCATTGGGACACCAGGAAAAAGGGGTAGAGAAAGGGACAGCTATCTGCGATATATTGAGAGAGTTTGTCTGGTTTTGTGTCTGTCTGTCACCCAGCTGGGGGACATACACCCCTCCCATGGCTGTGCCCGCTGGAGCTGCCGCAGCCGAGGAGAGGCCCAAACCTGCTGTGGTGAGAGGGCTGGGGTTATCCTACCTCCCCAGGGCAGCCTGCACACTGAACCCCTAAACCCCAGCCCCACCCCAGAGCAATGATTTAAATTAAGAAAAACAAAACTCAAGTTAAGGACCTGAGGAGCGCCAGGTAAATCTTCTAGTTAGTTAATCAAGGAGTTCATTCCCTGCTTGCTGGAAATCAACAGGATCTTTAGTCACAGCCCCTTTTAATTGAACAGAATTAATAAAATTAGTAAATTACCATATTAGTCACAGATGCAGGGCTGTGACATACTTCACTGGGCCCTGGGCAGTGTAGGTAGGGGCTCAGCATTAGGGCCCCAGAAGGTGTGCTGCGTCAGGTGGAAAGGACAGGGCTAAGGGCAGCCAGCTCTTGGTGCCACCTGGACCGCACCACACCACACCACACCTCCCCCAGCCATCCCCGGACAGCATCTTGCGGGGCTCTGGAGGTGGTTTAATGGTCTGGGGCTCTGGCTGCTGCTGCTACTGTGGGAGTGGCTTGGAGTCCTGGGCCCTCTTAAATTGCTGGGCCCCAAGGCAACATTGCTGCTCCCGTCTGTGGCCCTTAGGGACTTGCAAACAATGTCAGTCTGCTGCAGTACAGACATTCCCTTCCAATAGAACCATGTCCACTGTGTTCTACAAGTGGCTTTCACTCCTCTTCACTTCCAGCCTGTCATCTGCCAGTATGATGCTTCAATAATAATAAGCTTAGGCTTATTCATTACAAATCTGTTTCCTTTACATTTAAAAAAAAATCTTATTGAAAAATAAGATCTGTATTGGTCTTACGCTTTGTGAAAACTTACTTTCACACATCAGGGTTGAATTTAGTCCCTTAAATGTGTTGTTTATGCTACAGGATGCCATTCGGCGACATTTGCACATAGACTAATATAGAGGGTAGGGAATAGGCTGTCTGAATAAGTATACGCCTGATTTACTTTACATATGTCAGCATTGCCCTTATATGTGAAGGCTTCTCTATAGCATGGCACAGAACAAGTTACCATGCAATCCACTCCTTAACAAATCTAGGGACACAAACTCAGAAAATGCTTTCATTGATGCTAATGGAACCACAATGCTTGCATAATCTGCATACATGGTGTGTGCTTCACTCCCTAGACACTGAAGCTGAACTGAGCAAGTCTTTATAGATAAAGTTGTGGTGTCCTATTTTTCATCCATGCTAGCTAGAAGAAAACATACGACGTAACTCAAATGTAATTAACCATGGCACATATAGCTATAAGCAAGAGTGTAGCAGCTATGCTGAACTATGTGTCAGACTAAAGTAATTAGGGTGCACTATGCCTGATTTCCACAAGGCGCACCAATCAGTTGGAGAGGATTTTAGGTAGAACATTCTTAAGAGTAGAGGCATTTAGCTAGTCCAACAAAGGGAGACAGCACAATGTGACCAGGATGAATATGACAATAGCCAACAGATCCTGTGAGAGCAGAGGAAGATGGGCATGTGACCAAAATTAAAGTCATTGGTTGTGCAAGGCTGGGATCCTTTGCTTCAGTCAGGAAGATACTCTGATAGAATTTGTAGATGTCCATCTCCCAGTGGTATGGCTTCCTAAGGAGTAAAGCAAAATGCGCTGAATGGTGACAGAATGGAGATGGACAGCGAATTAATAGAAGCTCTCCCTCCCTTCTCCACTTTCCGTTCCTGAGACTCACAGAATTTCTGTTTCTCTCTAATGCAGCTTAGTTGATTTTTGCCACTAGAAAGTCCTGCTGTAGGAGAAGAGAAAGTCATAGCCTGGCACAAGGCAGAAATGCCCCACATACAGCTGCTGAAAGGAAACCATGGAGCTCAACTAAATAGTTTGGTCAAAATCCAGTTCTAGACACTGCAAACATCACCCATAATGCAATGCTTCTAGTTGTGGAGGGCAAGGTCCCTGGGGTGGCAGCCAGATTGCTGCAGGGATGCAGGGCTGAAAGAGGAGCACTGAGGAACTGGGGGAGGGAGGAGAGGAGAAACAGCCTTGATCCTGGATCCATTGTGACTCACCACCCATTGGTTGCTCACTGGATGAAGCAGTGGCCGGCTCTTGAAACTCATCCTCCCAGCTTACTGTTGGAGAGGTGTCCAATGTTTGCCTGGCTCCACAGAGCCTCCACGGGCAGACCTGCACTCTGAGCTGCTAGCAGTCTCTGCTGCCTGAAGGCTTCAACAAGAACAACAACTAGGAGAGGGGAGCCGGACACTCACATGCAGGCAGGAAGTGAAAAGGAGTGAAAAAACAAAGGGGAGGAAAAGCTAAAGACACAGCAGAGATGCAGGACACAGCCCAAGGAGAGGCCTCCAACCACGTACAGTTGGATGTTGCTGCTGGAAGGGAAATGCTGTACTAATCCCACAGTACTAAAACCCAGCAAATATCAGTTTCCAATTTAGTGGCTGGATCGTTTCCTTTATTACAAGGCTGTAAAATAATTTACACTTAAATTTCATTGCCCAGGACTTGAATCCCTCCATTGAGTGTTGGGCTGGAACGTTGCTGTTTTTGAAGGAATTATGTATGAGATGAAACAGAGCTTGAACATTAGCTGTAATATTCCAGGTATATTTTGTTCAAAACATTTGTGTAATGGTAGGTGTCCGGATGTTCATTTTTTTCCCCTTCCTTGGAAATGGAGCATGTCCTAGTAGTTAGAAAACAGGAGCAGAAGCCAACACTCCTGTTTTTCCCCCTTAACTTCCTCAGCGATCTTGAACAAGTCACAAAGGGAACAAAGTGTTTTTGGGTCACTAGCTCAAGACAACCTGGCTATGTCTACACTGCCCCCTCTTGCACAAAAAATATGCAAATGAGATGAAGCATAGAATATCGCTGCACTTCATTTGCATAATTAATGAGGCTCCATTTTTGTCCAAGAGACTGTTGTGCAAAAAGGAGAATCTACATGACTCCTTTTTGTGCAAAACCCCCTCTTGTGCAAGAGCTGTTCTTCCTGAAAAAGAAGAATGGCTCTTGCGCAAAAGGGGGTTTTTGTGCAAAAAGGAGCCATGTAGATGGCTCTTTTTTTTGCACAAAAGCCTTTTGTGCAAAAATGGAGCCTCATTAATTATGAAAATGAGGTGCAGTGATGATAGTCCATGATTTGCCTCATTTGCATTTTTTTTTTCACAAGAAGGGGCAGTGTAGAAATAGCCCCTGAGTCTACTTTTCCATGGTGTTTTGTACCTACAGCTCCAAGTGAAGTTATGGGAGCTATCACTGCTCTTCACCTCCAAAGTTAGGCCCATAACCAATACTTTTGAAAAGGGTTGGACTTAATTAATGTATGGTGAGGCACCATGCTCCCTACTGGTGCTTCCTGCTGGCTCACTTGGGGATTAGCTTCACAGGTTGGGCCAAATGCCCTCTGACCCACGTCAACTCCAGGAACTGCAGTGTTCCCTTCATGACGTAGCTCTCTGGCCGTGTTACCATTTATGTTCCCACCCTTCTGGGATCTAGTACAGCCTTCCAACTGTCCAACCACTTCCCCAGTGGCAAGTGGGATGGGGCCACTTAGGGGGGACCCTGTAGATAGCTACCACATGCTGCATCCCCTCTAACTTCTCAGTATGTTTCTCTGGGCTCCAGCATTTTTTAACCTTACCTCCACACCTCAGCCTGTCAGGTCTAGCAGCCAGCCAGGAACTCCCTCCCATTTCCGTGGCCCCTGCCAGCAACTGCTCTGCCCATGGTTCTAGCTTCTATCCACCTGCTAGGAATCAAGCTCTTCCTCCTCGAGCCCTAGGCAGGGACAGTAGCCTCCAGCCTTGGAGCCCTTTTTATGTAAATCCTGATTGTCTGCTCCTTACCAACTTTCTCCAATTGGCTGCTTCCCACACAGCTTCCTACATTCTATTGCCAAAGAGTTAACAAGCCAAGTGACTTCTCTATGTCTATCCCTACTTTACTATAGTGCTTGTTTAGTGTAATATTTGTTTTATTATTTCGTGCAGCAATATAACACAAAGGGGTGGATAAATGAACAGAATTTTTGGGCTCTAATTATTAACCTCTCAAAGCTGACAAATAAATACTAAGGATTATCTTGAACTTCTCTCTCTCTAATGACATCAGTATGAAATCTGATACATTTTTCACATCATTTTAGGATAATTTATTTTTTTATAAAGGGACCATTCACATCATCAAAACCAAACTCTCTCCTGACAAGACTGCAGGCTGGGATATTACCGCTTTATTCAACTGTGTCACACCAAGGCAGGTGTGTTGATGGGCTGGGGGATGGAAAGAGTAAATTCCTACTTACAAAACAAGAAAGTAAGGAAGGAGTGGCACCCTGATCCACCCAATAATATTCTAGATAATCTAATTAACCTTATCATAACCACTTCACACCACTTGCTGATTCCAGATGTAATGTTCTTTGGGTCAGCTCTACAATGATAGATTCTTAGACATTATTAATGCTGTTGATTTCCTAGTTTTTCAGAACACTTCACAGCTGTGGTATAAGGCATGCAGCATCACTGCAATCCAGCCAGCTTGGAAGTGAGTTGCTAGTCCTCACCCCCCAGTGTGCACCAGCCCTGAGTAGGGTTATGTTGGTTAAAGAAGCAAAATTCCTACTTTTATAAAGAATGCAATAGAATTCCCCTCCCCCCCAAAGCCACAGAGTAAACTCCATGGCACCCAGCTTATCTAAAGAACAGCAGTCAATAGTGCTGGGATTCAAGCTATTGTTTCAGAGAGTCTGGGGGGGGGGGGGGGGGGGGGGGGGGGGGAAGGGGAGGAGGGAAGAGAGGGGAAGGGAGGGAATCTCTCTCTCTCACCTAAGTCAATGAAGTTTTGTGCCATTCACTTCAATGCAAGCAGCATCTAGTTTCACTACCCAGAGCACTTTCATTCTGTCCACATGGTTCTGAGTGGTTTCTTTTTCAGATGCATGTCCAATACCTGTAACAGTGACATTTGCTTGGGAGTTGTCAGGAGGTTGGCCTTGTTCTTTGCTTTGCCTGTGCAACATTGCCGCAGTGTTAAGGGAAGTTTGTATAACACCCCTCAAATTTGTATTCCAGACTACTACGAGGCAGGAACTCACCCCTGGCACCTCCTGCTGGTCACCTTTGGGAATTAGCTCTTCAGCCCCAGAGCACTCCTTATCACATGCATCTGACGAAGTGGGTCTTTGCCCACGAAAGCTTATGCTCCAAACACTTCGGTTAGTCTATAAGGTGCCACAGGACCCCTCGCCACTTTTGCAGATTCAGACTAACACGGCTACCCCTCTGATACTTATCAGCTGGTGTTATGCCTGCTTGTACCATCCTAGGTCAGTGCCCCTGCACTCCTGGGTCCTCCCCTCCCAGGGAATCCCCCATTTCCCAAGACCCACCTTGCCTCTGCACCCCCTTCCAGTCATCATCTAGTACCTGCCTCAGAGCAAACTGCAGTCTGAAATGGCCACTCATCATTGACAAAGGGTTGCGGATCTGCTGCCTTTGCCTATCCTGGCTGTATCCCTGAAGCCTTAATACACACAGGCCTGGTCTCAGGCCCTGCACCTGGGAGTGAGATCAGGCCAAAGCTCCCCAGCGCTGCCTGACTTTCCCTAGCCCACTCTCAGGCACCCTCCAGCTTCTCTAGCAGCCAGGTCCCTCTTGCTTCCCAGCAAGAGTGACTCTATCATCCACCTCCAGGAGCCCTTATTTATGCAGCCCCAGCTGGGCCCTAATTGATTGACTCTGCCTCAGCTGTGGGCTTCCGAACTCAGTCCTCTCCCATGGCTGGGTTTTAACCCTTAAAGAGCCAGTGCAGAGCAGATGCCCCGTCACACAGACCTTTTGCAGCCAGAGTTTAACAGGATAGTCCTTTGCCCTTCAGATATTCTTGTCTGTTTTGTATCTAGCTGGAAATGTCATTTGTTTTTTTTTAAATTATTACAGTTGATTTGCATTTTGTCCCAGTTCCAAGACAGTATGTGGCTTATATGGAATGTGTTCTCTCATTTATTGTGTCTGTTTTGCAAGCTTGTGAGCAAAAAGCTCCATTTTGGCAAAGTTAGTACTCCCACCTGTTGCCAAAGTACTGCAATTGATACTGGTAACTTTTTGTGTAGTTCAACTGCAAAGCACTGAAAAATACCTAAGTCTGATTTGCAAGCATTTTGGTCAATTTCCTCAGTGTTAACCATCCCATTCCCCAAACTGGTGTATCAGCCAGCCCATGTAAACAACCTTTCATGGCATGAATCGTATACACTACCTCCTTTCCTCTTCGGCACCTGCATTCCTCTGCCCCTCTCAAAGGGGAGATGCATATTGTGTCTGCCTCGCAAACCACAGCTAGGCAAGGCATTCAAAAGTGGCCCAAGAGAAGTGGTCAATTTCACAAGTCATTTTGGTTGTTATCACACCTCCAGCATCTCCTTTCCCTTATCCAGTTCTGAAACAGTTTCCCATTAATATTGCACATCACAAACACTGCTGCCTTACACGCTGCAAAATCTATTTCATGCATTTTAAAGGCTGAATCACTGGAGGCGCATTTAAGACAGGGTGGGCAAAAGGGCCACCGTGGGCCAGATTCAGCCCACCAGGCAGGTTGATCTGGCTCATGGAGGCCCTGCTGCTTTCCTGCCCTCAAGCCAATTGGGGTCTGAGGGCAGGGGAGTGTGAAGTTCCCTCCGCCCCTGGCCCGCGAAGAGCATGCAGCTCTCCAAAGTGCTGTATGCTTGCACAGGGCGGGATCAGAGTGAAGGAAGCTTCATGCAGCTCCCCCGCCCCCTTGCCCTGATTGGCACTTTGAAGCGTCATGTGCTCCTTGCAAGGTGAGGTAGGATGGGAGGAGACTCCGCGTGCTCCCCCCGTCGCCAGGCCAATCAGGGCCTAGGGGCGGGGGAGCTGTGTGAAGTTTCCTTTGCCCTGCCCCATAGGGTTGCCAAGTATCCGGTTTTGAACCGGACAGTCCGGTATTTGAATTTTCTGTTCCAGAAACAAATTGAGAAAATACCAGACATATAAATGTCTGGGGCCACTTCAAAAAAAAATTTTGAAGTGGCCCCTGGCCAAAAATTATTGCCCACACCTGATTTAAGACCATTTGTGTTTTAAATCTGGTGAATGCAAAGCTATTTAGCATAATTAATTTAAAGCAACAGATAGCAGCAACCAATTAATTGAGCTGTATTTAAACTGGCTTTGCAATTGTCAATAAAAATTGTAACATAATTTCAGTGTAAAACCCATAGATGGTTTTATAAAACCAATATATGGTACAGTCCCCACTTGGCCGTTGTAAGGCTGAATTGCTGTTTGGAAACACTTTGAGGGCCTGGGCTAGTATACATACTTAATATGTGCATGTTTTATTTTAATTTTCTTTTCATCTTACCCTGCCCAAAGAAGATTTTTGTTTTGCCAGAATAACTCAGGAGAATAAAAACACAATGTAGGGGAAGAGTAGGACCCTTAGAAATACATGATGGATATTTCAGAGCTATAACGTATCATAAAGGTATTTGGAATGTCATCTGTGGGATGTAAAACTTTCATTTAAAAGGAATTGAATTTCTTCTATTGATTGCAAAGCTAACCTAACAGTGACCTGATAAAGGGTTTTCTGACTTAGTCTGCAGATGAAAAAGAGGTTTGTGAAATATCATTTCAGTTCAAAACACCTTTAACTCCTAACTGTAATGACAACAATAATCCATTACACGATGTGCATGAGAGTATGTCAGCAGCATAGTGTAAGAAGCTTTGTATTGATTTGTTTTTCTGCTCATCTGACTCCAGCTGCTTGATATTAGCTGAATTAAAAACCTATGTTACTCTGTATTGTGAGAGATGCAGATGGTGAATTATCCATTTGGTGACATACTTCCCTGATTTTGATAGCTGAAAAGTGTTCTTTGCAGGGTTTCTTTTTCTCCATAGTGTCATGACAAGGTTATTGACAGACTTGAATTTCTTACATGACCCTCCCTGAAAGATGCAGCAGTTTTTCTATTAAGGTACACAATGATCTTTGTAGTGCAATGTCATGTTTGTACTCTCGGACCGGCTGAATAAGTGACGGCTTATCATTAAGCATGTGAAGCATAGAACATCAGTAAGGCCGAACTGTGAACATGAATACAATCCAGTGAGATAGGAAAGCCCCAAGCAGGCATGATAAGACAGCAAATAGTACATTAGACGTGCTCCAGTTCAGGGCAACTGAACTTGTATTTCCCAAGTGCTCTTTCAGCTTCCAGCTCCCCAGCCACTGCCTTTCTGGGTGAAGGCCAGTGTGTCTTTCCCAGCTGAGTGGGATAATTCCAAGCTGCACAGTTCCCTGCCTTCACTGTGCATTTCTCAGCACAGACAGATTGCCCAGGGATACCTACTTGCTTTCTCTTCAATGACTGACAATAGAGTGACTGTCAATAGTTACAGGTTTTGCTTCTTAGGCAAGCCTGTTCTTAAGGTAACAAGCATGGCAGAGAACACATACTGAAACCATAAAAAAACCCCACTCTTGCTAATAAACTTGCCAGATTTAACATTGCCCTTCACATGGTCTCTGGCAGGCCCAGTCACTCCAAATCTACCCTAAAGATTGGAGCTCTCTGAGGACTCATGGTCCTGTATGTTTGCTGGATCATGAGGATGACCATGAGCCAGTTTTAAACCAGGCTACATAGCCAAAAATTGTTTCCTTGTGTTGTCAAGCCCTGGAGGGGATTGTTTGCCAGAAGCTGGGAATAGGCGACAAGTGATAGGTCACTCGATGATTCCTTGTTCTTTAATTCCCTCTGGGGCACCAGGCATTGGCCACTGTTGTCAAACAGGATACTGGGCTAATGGACCTTTGGTCTGACCCAGTCTGGCTGTTCTTTTGTTCTTATGCACGCACATTTCCAGAGAAGTGTCTGCTCTGGAGATGTTACAAATGGTAAATTCTTCTAATCACTGCCTGCTGTTCTTCTCTTTTCCCTTCCTCTGGAAATAAAACACTTCCACACTGCATATTTGCATTTTTAATACAACAAACTCAAAGATGTTAAAATTAGTTCAGTAAGGCCTAGCTTAAGTCAGTAAAGTTCATTCTGGATAGTGCAGACAATTGTCAGTTGCTACAAAGCATACCCCTCTTATTTTTCTACTATATATTTTAGAGCATTTGTCTGTCCGTCCGGTTGTTCAAGAACTCCCCCCTAAATGGTAAAAAACCTGTCAAATTCAGTATACAGCTTCCTCTGATTATAATTCAAAGCAAGGTCAGGATGTGGTTGTGCCAGAGCAATGGAATATGCCTGGAATGGGATTGCTGCTCATGAAACCATATAGAAACAGCACTACTCCAAATTTCTTCATTTTATCCATTTTCTGTAAGGTTTATTGAGAAGCAATGATATTATAGGTTCATCCTATTTTTCTGGTTCATCTTGGTTGAGTCTCTTTCAAAATTAACTTAGTTATGTCAGTTTGGAGAACTGTTCTTGATTTGGTGATTCTGTCTTTTTTCTGATTAGTTTTATGAGAAGCAATCCCATTTCAGGCACAAGCAGTTTTCCTGGCACAACTAAACCCTTATGTTGCTTTAAGTAATAATAAGAGGAAGCTGAATACCAAATTTGGTGGTCCTAGCTCTTATCATTTAGGAGGAGTTTTCATACCTTAAGCATTGATTTAGCTGAGCCAAAATAGAGCACTACACCAAATTTTTCCATTTTATCTCTTTTCTGCAAGGTTTATTGAGAAGCAATCCTATTCCAGCTTCATCCTATTTTTCTGGCTCATCTTGGTGAAGTCCAAGGGTGAAAGTAACTTAACTAAGTAATTTCTTAACTAAGGCCATGTCTACACAGCAGCGTTATTTCGGAATAAGTGACGTTATTCCAAAATATCATAGTGCGTGTCTACACAGCAAGCAGTTATTTCAACATAATGTCAAAATGATGTCGAGCTGGAGGACTTCTTACTCCAGCTCCTATAACCCTCATCTTATGAGGAGTAAGAGAAGTTGGAGAAAGAATGGTCTAACTCGAATTTCCTGCTGTGTAGACAGTGCCAAAAGCCAAAATAAGCTATTTCGACTTAAACAATGCAATTGACGTAGCTCAAGTTCCGTCGTAGCTTATTTCAGCTTTAGCTCTGCTGTGTAGATGTGCTCTAGGAGATTTACCTGGCCTTGTGTGGATGCTTAACTCAAATAAGGATTGTTTGGAAAATAAAAGGAAAATGTACACGCTGTTTTTAAATTATTGTATTTTTCAAAGCTACAGTATTATTTTTATGAAGTTAATTTTTTCAGATGTTTTTCAAAAGGGATTGTTAAAATGTTTCTATTTAGCTCTTTTTAGTAAACTTTTTGAAATGGGAATTCAATCAAATGTATTTTTTCTTCATCCCTATAAACTCTTATCATTTTCCACTTTTTAACAAAAATGGGCTATTGTCAATTTGGTTTCCGACAGTGCTTTTTTTGTGATGGTACTGCCTGGTACGCAGTACCCGCACCTCCAGACGCAGTACCAGCACCAGCAGTCAGAGCTCAACAATTTTTCCCCTGGAGTACCGGCACCTTTTTTTTTTTTTTTTAACAAAAAAGAACTGGTTTCCAATAACATTTTCTTCTAGGTTGTAAGCCCCAAAGCACTCATGGAGTCAGCACCTATGTCTCAAAATGTCTCAGACTGTGGGAAAGTCTGTGGTTTTTGGTCTGCCATGTTTGTGAACTTGGCCTGACTGTCCATTTTCTATTGGAATTTTGCATGGTTCCAGCTTTCCCTGGAGACACGCCACACAGCTTTATTTGGTACATAACGGTCTTTAGTTTCACTGGGCAGAAGACTTATGTCAAGGTCCCACTTCCTGGTGTAATTAACACATTATTCCATCACACATTAGTGAGTTTTTCACAGATGGGTTTGGGTTTCCTGAGTGAAGTTCACAAGGATAGGTTATATCTATAAAGCCCTTTGTGTGCTGCATCTTGTATATTCCAGACACCATCTCTCCTCCGCCCCCCATCCAAACCTGGGGATTGAGATCAGCTGAAGTACTCGACCTGATAATTGCAAGGTTTATATGTCTGATGGCAGGGCATGCTCAATGAAGAACTCATGACTGGAATTTGATTACCCTCTGGCACAGGCTGGAGTTGTAGATATTCAAGAAATGCTGAAAAATTGACTCACTTTTTAAACCATTCCCAGTGTTTTGTAAGCTGCAGAGGCTTTTGTTTTTATTGTTGGTATTATATTAAATAAGATGTGTGACTGTAAATCTTTTCTCATGAGTGAGATAGGAGTCTGATTTCTCATTCAAGTAACTTTTCTTTGGGTATTTAGTGAGTGTGATCAAAGGGAGCAGTTTACTCTTTTTCTTTATTTCAGCCCTCTTCTTTTGGTAGACCTCATTGTACATCTGGAATCTGCTGTTTCACCAGGAGACTTCCACATTAAAGCAGTTCTTTTTCCCCCATGTACAAATGGTTTCTGGACAAAGCATTTCTGATAAACATCTAGAATCATAACAGTCAGCAACTGAAATACTCAGACCTTTGGGGTTATCTTTATTTTGGTGCTTTTCATTTATCTTTCATGAAATCAATATTAAGATTTTTCATGTGTGCTATTGGTGTCATAGTTATATAGCCTAAATGGACAGGAAAGCAAGAGTTGTCTTAATTAGGAATCTATCTCATTGGCTGACAGCTATCTAAACATACACATATATGTTGGAAATGGGAATTCGGTGGAATTCCCACTTGCTACTTAAGATAAAAAAAGACAAATGATTTTTAGAAGGACATATATGATTGCTGGAGTTTACCTAAACATGGAAAATCAAATAAAGGCCTGTATTTTATTGATATCAAAGCCGTTCTACAGTACCCACCACTTAGCATGTATTTTTACCTCCTTAAAATCCCCTTCACAGAGCTAAATAAGTATAAGATGGCCTTAGTGTAAACTGGAATCTGGATCTAATGTTGCAGCTCATAAGGTGACAAGAATGAGGCTCAGAAGATCGTAATTCTCTTTATAATCTTAAGCTGCATCTAGACTGGCATGATTTTGCGGAAATACTTTTAACGGAAAAGTTTTTCCACGAAAAGTATTTCCGCAAAAGCGCATCTAGATTGGCACGGATGCTTTTGCGCAAAA
>JANRFK010000875.1:2279785-2313658 GCA_030068395.1 Apalone spinifera
CCGATCGCCATTTTAGCCATCGGGGCTTTTTTGCACAAAACAGTTCTTCGCTGTTTACACTGGCCCTCTTGTGCAAGTATTCTTGCGCAAAAGGGCTTTTCCCCAAGCGGGAGCGTGAAAGTATTTGCGCAAGAAGCACTGACTTTGTACATTACAAAATCAGTGCTCTTGTGCAAATTAAAGTGGCCAGTGTAGAGAGCTGGCAAGTTTTTGCACAAAAGCGGCTGCTTTTGTGCAAAATCTTGCCAGTCTAGATGCAGCCCTAAGGGGGGGGGGGGGTGAGAGCTCATTAAAGAACAGTTCCTAACCCAAATGGGCTCCTTTTAAAAATGCCTAACATCATGTAGCTGCTTGCAACATACCATCCAGTTCAAAATGAGCTGTGTACTTCACACACTTGATTCAAAGCCTCTGGAAGTAAATGGGGAGGCGTTACATTGGCTTTCATGGACTTTAGATCAGCCTCTTTGGCAGATTCCTGCCTGAGAAGTCTGTGAGCCGGAAGTACCCAGGCTGCATGAAAAAGCTCCTATTTCAGGAAAATGTCTTTGGATCAGAGCCAAATTTTGAAGATTTTGATATTTGAGACACAACTTTTAAAAAATGCCAAACTTTGGCTTCTCCATGAGTGACATCTGAGCGCCTTTGGCAGAGGACACAGAACTCCATGTGAAGCAGCTGGTGACCAAGAAGCTGGGACTTGCATTACAGGGTCCTAAACTCTGTAAGGCATTTAGAGTCTCTGAGAAGATACAACGTAAATAAAAAAATATTCAGATGTACTTTTAAAGTTAAAATAAACATTAAAGAGTTGCTACCTGGGCTATGTACATGTCATGGTTAAAGCTATGAAGATAACATCTGAAACAAGGCTCATCTCAAAAAGCCCAGTCCACTGAAGCCAGCGCACATTTTCCCCACTGACTTCAGTGCAAGGAAGATTAGGATCAGTGTAATCATTGTACATGGCTAACATCAGCAGGAGTACATGTTGTATAAGCTGCAGCGTTTCTACACAGCCCTTCATTAAAGAACCTCAAGGTACATTATAAACATTAAGCCTCATCAATTCCCTTCCAGATAGGAAATAGTTACAGGTGGGGAAACTGAGGCCTGGGGAATGACACAGAGTGGACTGGGCTCCTTCAGAGGAAACTGTTCCAGCCCAGCTGTGCCTCATTAACAGCCTCATAGTGGGGCCTGGCAGAAAGCTGTTGATCACTGAAGAGCAGGGTACTGCTGCAGGAGACCTGTGGTGGAGGCAAATTCAGGTCCACTCCTCCCTAGCAAGACCTTGTTCTGGTGCCTGCTTGCTTCCTGCTGTAGAAACCTGGATCTCCCACTGACACAATGTGTGAGCTGGGATTCTCTGTGGCCTCCCTTGCACTCTGCCATACGGGGACTGGCTCCCCGTGCACCAGACTACAACACTGTGTGGTTCACCTACCCTTCCATTTGGAAGAAAGAGCAGCTGGACCAGATTTTGGTGTTGTCGTGACCCCTTCTGCCAAGTTGCATTGTCATGTTCTGAAATTTGGCCGGCCTCCCTCCCCCCCATCTGTTTTAGTGGCTTTGGATTTTAGTGGCTCTGCAACTGCACTTCTGGAGCAATCTTCAGACCTCTCCCACAACAGATCAGATGCATTGGAGAAGAGTGGGCCTGTGTCCCTCCTAATTCTCTTTTGCCCTACCACTAGCATGGCAGCCACCCCACCTTCAGTAAGGAGGCTTCACCTGTCTGCCTGAGCCCTCTAGACCAGGGCCATGGGTGGGATCCTTTGAATGTGGCCTCCACTGGGAACACGCTCCACAACGGTGAGGCGTCTCCCACACAGGGTGAGCATTGAAAGATGCAAGCGGATGGGCTGGCTGGAACAGACAGGTACAAGGTGTCAGCGTTTCTAACCCCCAGGGAGGAGGTGCTGGGAGCGCCGGGGCATTGTGGGAAGTGCTGGCTGCTTAGCCTGTGGGCAGAGCCTGAGAGGCGCTGAGTGGCTTACACAGGCCACATTTGGGCCCGGCATCACGGCTTAAGGCTTAATCTTTGCATTCATGCCCGTCAGTGTGAAAGAAACTATTTGCATATATATGCAACCACACATAAGTTGTGGCCCTTGGCATGTGCTGTGAGTATCATTGCAGCCCTCAGGGCTTCCAAAGTTGTGCAGCCCTTCACTAGACTGTGTTGAGTTCTTGTCTTGTCCTGAGGGCTGGAGCCCTAAACTGCTTGTTCCCTGCTCTGCTTGAGGACTAGGATCCCCAGATTATTCCCTGCTCTGCCCTGCCTGAGGGCTTGGACCCTAGACTATGCTTAGTATCCCACACTGTCTGAGGGCCTGGGTTTCCAGGCTATATCTGGCTCCACCCTTCCTGAGGGTTGGGCTTTGGATTGTTGGTAGACCTTTAACTTCACTGGCATAATTAAAGCAGCAAACATTTGTAAGAGGGCACATTTTGAAAGAGACAGGAAGTTGCTTGCATAGCAAAGGTCAAATCTTAAAAGATAAACCAAATCAGGTGCATGAGAATAGAAATTTTTCAAATCTAAGAATCCAAGACCCAAAAAGTACATAAATCGACTGGCTAGTTTTGGGGGAAAGATAATTATTTTTATTTTGAAAATATCAAGTTAATGCTTGTAGGTTTTAATAGCCACACAGTAATATTAGTAATCTTTAAATGTAGTTTGTGTAGAAAAAGGCAATTTTTTCCAAAAGTAGTTGTACAAACAATGGAAAGGGATGAACAACATGGAACAGGTGCCATAAATTGTCATGATCTTCAAACAGTTGCCAATAGGTGGTGCCCTTTGTCAATTTATGTATTGGATTCAGTTCTAACTTCAGGCAACTTTTACCAGGAAATGTCATGAAAAGCTTAAAATGACACTGGGCCAGATACTTTGAATGTGGGAGAAAGAGGGCTAAAGGAAGTCACAACTACAGGACAGAAGTGACATGATTACAGTATGGATAACATGCATGGGAAATCCAGTCTAAATAGCATGGTTGCTTGGTGCGGGACTGCCTAGGGTTGGCATGTTAAGCACTGGATCCTACAAAGAGACGCACACAGGCGCAGGGGGGCTAACTGCGCACAGAGGTCCAGCTGCCTCTGCTTGCCGAATAAGGGCCTAAAACTGCATTTTATTTCCCTGCACTAAAGAGAAGCTTTCCAAAGGAAAGCAGGATTGGGGAGAATGTGTGTGTGGGCAGACAAGAGCACTCTTCACAGAGGGATCATAAACACAGTATGTGGGGAGCTTCAGCTACTGCAACCCTGCAGGTTAATTCATCCCTCAGCCAGTGCAGCTGGCACAGTGACAGAGAGGGGCTGGCCAGGAACAAATCAGCACTGAGTAGGTTAGAGCAGTTGTTCTAATTTGCACACACCCAGTGCCATAGACCCCATGAGTCTTGTGGCAACATAGACTTGCTGGGACACAATACAATCCTGACCACTCCTCCTGTCACTCCAACACACCTCCTCCCTCTCCTGGCCAGCCACATGCCTTCCATCAGCTGGCCCAGAATACTTCCGCAATGGGGTTGCAGAACTGGCCAAGGGGGGCAGCTGAACCCAGATCATGGTGACTGCTTTGCAGTTTCTGCAGCACAAACACTGGCAGACAACAGCACAAGGAGACAGGCTGTATCTAAGGAAGAGCTACCATCCTGAATCAGACTCCCAGAGAATGGTGACCAGATCTGTCATTTAGGGCTCAATGCTCTCCTCCAGTAAGCATGGAAGAGCCAGCTAAGGTGAATGTGGGGGCAAGGAACAATCCCACCCAATGCCATACAAGCCATATTCACTACTACAGATCCTTACAACAATTTGTGCTGCACGGCTATGGAGGAAGGCAGCCAGTGACCAAACCAGCTACCAAGGGGAGAGACCTATGTCACATGGGCAGGCAAAACCTCCCTTCTGGCTTAAGGCTTAAAGCTCCTTGGGGTTGGGAGCAGAGTTTACCATTGATTCCAGGACTTCTCAGCTTTGGAGGTCTGCACCTCTTGTCCCTTCTGTAGTCTCTCCCTTTGGTTGGGCCCCTAGGAGGAAACTCTACAAGTTCAATCTGATGGAGTTTCCTGGGCTTTCTGTCCCCCCCTCCCCAGGTCTTTTCTTCAGAAGTTACAGTACATCATTAAGTCTTAAATGACCTCATAGTAACACCAAAGATGAATATTGTCTGAGTTCAACTAAATGTTTCTTTAACATAGCATCCGTTCATTCTACAGCTCAGGACTGAAATGTGGTACTAGAACTGCAGACTGGGGAAAACAGGCCCAAGTACAGGAGAATTCACTTCCAGTAGCTTCTTAAATTCAATGCCCATCACAAGCCTGCATTTGTTTTGTGATGAAAGGAACTGAATTTCCCCAGGATGAGGAGTCAGGCTACGAGTCAGTCACGGTGGTCACGGATTCTGTGATTTTACAAACTGACTTCCTGAAAATTCCAATCATTTATCCTCAGGCATAGGGCTCAGGTGTCAGTCCCAGGTGGTGCTGAGGTCCGGCTCCAGCCTTAGGGCAGTGATGCCTAAGCTTCTATAACTCTGTGATTTATCATTTAATGCCCACATACTCTCTGTGATTTGTAATAAAAAAGCCCATACCAGAATGATAGCTACTGAGCCCCTGAAATTCATAGTGTTATCCAGGAAGGTCATGGGAGTGAGCTGCAGTCAGGTTCTTGTGTGAAGGGGGCTATTGGATTTGAGGTTAGTTGCAAGCTTATGTGTCAGACAGAGTACATAGAACACCACGACGGCAGCAACATACTTTTTGTGTTGTTGAAAATAACATGGCCCAAAATAGAGCATGAGCAGTCAAGCTAGCGCAAATTTTCATTTTCATCATGGAACTTCTACAGTCTGTTTCCTAAGTCATTCAGACAGCGACTAATGGATAATGAAGCATCGTCCATTGTCACTGTATCTTATCTGCACCCATCAGACAAAAGGATCCATCCATCAGTTACTTGTTGTTAGAGGAATAATGCCCTGGTGGTAGATCACTGGCACAAATTAAATGTCCTCCTGCTTTAAAGGCAGTTTAATTATAAGAACATTTTGTAGCTACAGGAGACCTCCGTGGCACTGCCTTTTAGTTCTGCTCTGTGATTAATCAAAGAAAAGAGAAACTGTTTTGAACACAGTGAGGTAACCCACTCATACATCTGAGTGCTAATTTCCATGGGAGATGTGCAGACCCTTAAGCGCAAGCTTAATTTCATACATGAGTACTCCTATTAACTGTTTCCAAGACTGGAGCCTTACTTCTTTTATTGCAGTCTGACACTAGTGGAGATTCTTCTTTTATCTTATTTTAGCCTTTAATACTGTCTCTCATCCCCAGGGCAGCTGAGCGAAAATAATAATGATAGAAAAGTTCCCACTAGAGAAGATCATTGCATGTCTGGTGCTGCTACCTTTGTGGAGAGTAAGGATTAACAGGAGAGAGTGAGAGTGGATGAGCGACTGAGTCTGTGTGTGTGTTGTACGTCCCCTCCCCCACATACTCCTGTCTGAGATCACACGAGACAAAAGCAAATATTATCTTTTACGGGGGAGGAAATACTCTTGTCGTGGCTAGTGTGCTCTGAGATGCCTGTAACACAGACATGCACATGCAAACCCAAAGGAAGATATGATTTTGCTGAGCACTGGAAAGCTGGGTGTTTTGTTAGCAGAAAGCATAAGCAGTTGCTATGCATTACACTGGTGTACACTTCTAGCATCCTGTTAGTGGAGAGGAGGCAAGTGGGCATTTTGGAGCCTCTGGATGTTGCTATTTAAAACGTAAACAGCCTTCCAGGAATCCTGGAGCTAGTCAGACCCCTGGAAAAATCTTAAAAGTTTAAAAAACTAAAATCTGGCAATTACATCAATATTCAGTCATTATTGTTGCTACTTTATGCTGGATAAATCTGTGCGTATTCTGGCCTTTCTAGCAATAATGTGCTCCCCCCCCCCCCCGGAAGATAATTGGAGAGAAAACATCCCATTTTCTCATAACCATGTAGCATTGAGTCTGCTGCACACACAGGGTGTGTCTACACTGCACCATTAGCTTGAAATAGCTTATTTTGTAATTTGGTGCTGTCTACACTGTGCCAAATTTCAAAAAAACTGCTATTCTGAAATGTCCATTACACCTCATGGAATGAGGTTTACAGGGACCTCAGAATAGCGAGTCCATTATATTTCAGAATAACAGGCTTGCTCAAAAGATGCAGAATAGCTATTCCAGGATTCCGGAAGTATCCCAAAATAGCACCACAGTGTAGATGTACCCACAGTGAAAATGTCTCCTCTGTTCAGGAGATGACTTTCATTTTATAAAATTTACCTGCGTATGGCTTCTGAAGATTCCCGGAGAAGGGTTGTCAGTTATCCTGAGAGACAGCATGCATTTAAAACAAAATAAAGTCAGTTTCAGCAAATATTGAAAAACATAGCTCTTTCCTTAAGTGGCTGAACCTCACTGGAGAACCTTTAGATCAACAAATAAAGTTCTTCCCCCAGCCCTTGAAGAAAAACACCAGAAGTAACAAAACAGAAAAATCAATCATAGCTTTAACTCTAACTGTAATTAAAGACCAGCTGTTGGGTCATTTTTCCTCCTCTGTGCTAAATTTCTGATAGCAATCTAACCTCTCAGCTGTACAGTCTTCACTAAATCCTTCCCTATCTCTTGCTAAAGAAAACAAACTTCTGTGAATAAACCAGCACAGAATCCTAAGTAGCTATGAATTCTCTAAGTGGTTTACTGGCTTTGACAAATCTGCCCCACCTGGGTTGGTTGTCTCTTTATAAGTAGAAAGACCAAGCTCCCCTCCTTTCTAGGGCCCTCTAGTTGATTTTAGCTTTCTGAAGTGGGAGAGCAGCTTCAAGCAGGTGAGTTTGTGTAAAGAAATACAATTATTTCCAAAAAGTTTTGGCATGTTTTGTTCTCTCATGTCTTTCTACAAGGGTATCCCAAATAAAAGCAGCACAATCTCATTCTTTTGGCATGCCTGATCTGAAGGAAGTTACCTTAAATGTTAAAAACTAATTTATCTAACACCAGACAGTGTCTGTGGGACCTTCCCTCATTTTATTTTGGCCAAGAGGAAACAAATACTTTTTTTAAAGTACTAAAGAGATGTTGTTTATTATTATTTTTAGACTAGAAAAGGAAAGCTTTCTCTTCTCCCAGGAAGAAAGCATCTCAAACTTTATCCTCTGTGGTCTAGAACTGAGACAGAGGTGCTCTTAACTTGTGGTGTTTCCTTTTTATTTGATTTGAATGTGACTGTCCATAAGCCAGTAGCTGTCCAGGATATGCCTTCATCACAATCTGTCTGACTACTTGCATTAACTCTCTCTTTTCCCTGCCCCTTTCGCCATGCAATCAAAAATAACTGCGCTCACCTAGGCCTCATTTTCCTTTTGCTCTCTCCATGGCAATTCCTGTATAACTTCATTTAGAAAACAAAGGTATGCTAATGTAAAAATAAGCATACGTGAAGGCAAATCCTGCTCTGTATTTGTGTGTTCTGGAGCTGCATCTTATTACAGTGAAAATATATTTTCCATAGGCACTGATCTGACTTGTTTCTCTAACCATGTGTGCTCTAATATAGATCTCAGGGTCCAGATCTCCCCCCCCCCCCTTTTTTTTTTAAAAGAGGAGTTTGGAGTTAAATACCTTTTGTGGATCAGGGTGACATGAACAGGAATTTGGCTTGGCAGAAGATGATAAAAAATAAACTTAAGACCAATTATTTTCTTGTATTCCTATTTGCTGGCTTACACATTCAATCCAGTCCTTGGCTAGTTCCTTGGTGACCTTTTCCCCTGCCCATATGGTCTTTCATCATAAGAACTATAGCTATGGGAAATCTTACAGGGATGCACAGGGGCGTAGCCCCATCTACCTCAAAAAGGTCTCTTATCTTGGGGTCATGGAGGTGTCTTGGTTAAAGATCACTAGCAAAGCAGAATGAATTGGATTGCTGCTTTATGATGTATTAAAAATCATTAGAACTTCCTCCTCCTCTTCCCCCCCCTCCCCCCCCCCAAACTTGTGTTCCTTGAGCAATATGAGAAATGTCAAGTATTTGCTATGGGAAAGGGAGTGCATTGAAGGGTTTGGCAGCCCCACTCCCTTAGTTCAGAGCTGCTGATTTCTTAAGAAAAATGACTGGGGTTAGCCAACTCCAGAGTCCTCCCAGCAAAGGCCCAGGTAGGCTATTTCCACCAGAATTAAACTGATTGTCTCTCTCTAGCTGGGAGCTAAGTAGTTAATTGCAGTAGCTAACCAAAGGTAAACGGGTTAACTTGGTCTGCACTTGAAGAAAAGTTGTGGTATCTGTCCCTAGCCTAACCACATCTCATTCCCTAATCTGCACAATTGCAGAGTCTGACTAAAAATCACTTGCTCTCAGACTTCACTTGCTTTCTGTACCTGCGTTCACTTGCATCCCTAGTCTAGCCCTAATATCAACACTGCCTGATTTCATCTCCCTTCTGACTATATGGTCATCTGTGTTTCTCTGCAGTTAAAGGCAAGGGGTGGGTAATAGAGCACTCTGCATTGACTTGTACGGAAATGCGGAAATGCAGCGTTAACTATCTGACATGACTCGGTTATCACGGTGTCAAAGAAATCAAAATCCACAGTCTCTGCTGCTCAGATCCAGGATATGTGCTCATGTTGCTAGAGCAATAGCAGCACAGAGGTTACTTGTTACTGTGCTTCTTTCAGGTATTTTACTTAAAAATCCCTTAGTACAAACAGATGTTAAAATACAAGAAGTGGTAATTGGAGCGGGGGACGATGGGGAGGGGCAGCAAGATCCCAGTTGAGGGAGTCAGCTGTGGAATGTTCTAGGTTAAGTTTTGTTCTGAGCACTCAAACCAAAACTCCCATCAGTTTGACAGCGCGCGAATGGACCCAACCCAGGCCAATGGTTCCGTGATGCCTGGGGGAAGGGAAATCTACTGGGACTGGTTCAGCTCCATGCACTAAAATGTGACAAACCAGTTCGGTCTTGCCAGGCGGTCCGCTATCGTCCAGGCTCGAGCACAGCTGTTTCCCCCTTGGTACAATGAACGACTCGCTGGATGTCGATGGATCACTTGGCCCCTTCTGCAGATCTGTGCACTGGGGATGGAGAGTGTCTGGTTCCCGGGTGAATGTGAGAGGCGGCGGCTTTGGTGTGCACATGTAGGGATGCCAATTTCTCCGCCAGCCCAGGCACTGGGGGGGGGTGGGGGGAGGGAGTGAGGCGTGTCTCTGAATCAGACCAGGAACGTGCGCCTGCCCCTAGCAGCCGGCAGCGAAGCTGCTGGCCCTTGAGAGCCAGGGAAAACAGCCCGGGCATAGCTGGGAGCTCAGCTCGGACTGTGTCGAGCCTCGTAGGCACTTGGAAACTAGCCAAAGGGAGGAGCTGGCTGCATCTCCCCTCTCCTCCTCCCCTTTCAGTGTATGATTGGGCACGAGGCCGCCGGCTTGCTTATAAAAAGCCGAGCCCGGCCCTCCCTAGCAGCTACTGACGGGAGCTCTCGGCACAGCAGCAGGAAGAAGGGGCTGTGCCAGGCTGGCACCTGCTGACCAGCCTCCTCGCGACCTGTCTGCCGGAGCAAGTGGCTCGGAGCTGCGAGGTACGGGCGAGCGGCACGCGGAGAAGCCCGGCAGAACTGAAGGGAGGGGAGCCGCCTCTGGCGCGTGGCTGTGAATGCTGGGTTTCCAGCTCTGCAGTAACTGACGGGTTTGGCCCTTTGCCATAAGAGCGTAGGGAGGGGGCTGCTGCTATGGCAAGGACCTGCCTGGGAGGCTAGCGGGGCAGGCGGGGAGGGAGCCTTGCTTTGCTGCTGCCAGTCAGATGTTCATGTGCTTCTGCTTCTGTTTGCAGGTGAACTTGAGCTCTGCTGCGCTCCAGCTGCAGTGATGTGGTTCCTGGAGAAGATGAAAGCATCACCTGGAACCAGCCCTCTGAGTCCCTCCTTCTTGGGGCTGCCGCCAGGTGCGACGGTGCCAGAGAGAGCCCGGGGAGGGGCAGCTGCTTTTCCCAACATTTTAACCCCAGACAGGATCCCTGAGTTCTGCATCCCACCCAGACTGACGGTTTCCTCTCCGCACGACTGCTGCCTGGCAGAGCCCAGTCTGCCTTCCTCGGGCACGGCCAAGTGCGGCCCCAGCCTGTTCTTGCCACATCTCATCCAGATAGAAAGTGCAGAGGAGATACCAGCCCTGGAGGAGGACTGCTCCAACTCCGACCCCCAGTCACAGGCTGCACTGTCCCTGCCCCATTTCCCCAAAGCCCAGACCTCCTACGGCTTCTGCACCTTGCTGGAGAGTCCCCACACGAGGAGGAAGGAGTCCATCTTCCACAGTGACCCCTGCAGCAGCTCTCTCTCCAGCTTGATGCTGCCTAGAGCCAGAGCCAATACCTGCCCTGGCAGAAGGGCGGCTTCCAGCCCCATTGCCATTGGGCCTGCTGGCAGGGCCCCTAAGCCCCTGCACAGGCCAGGTGCTGGGGACAGTGACACTACCTCATCCACCGACTCGTCTCCTTTCAGCTCCCCGCTTCTGAATCGCTCTCCTCCCAGATCCTGCCCGCTGCTCAAAGCTCGGAGCCCAGAGGGGCTGCTTGGCAGGGCCCTGAGAGCCAGGAACAAATCCAGCATGGTGCGGAACCACTCCTTATCGACAGACGAGAGCAGCTCCAGTGATAACAGCCCCAATGCCACCCGCAGGTCTTCCGAGGGGCTAGTTGAGTCCTTCCGCACCCGGAGCTTTAACCTGTCACATTCCGCTATCTTCCCGCTGGACCTTACCTGTGGCCGAGAGAGGCTAGTTGGGGAAAGCACAGTGCTACTGGATAGAGGAGGGTTGTTGAGACTGTCAGCGGAGTACTGTTCAGAAAACAGAAGGCTGAGGCTCCGTCTCATCAGTGCAGAGGGTTTATATGATGCTTCTGTGGAGCCTAAAAGTGTCAACTGCTGCATCACCTTCTCCCTTGTGCCAGGGAAAATTCAGAAGCAGAAAAGCACAGTTATAAAAAGAAGCAGAAACCCCATCTTTAATGAGGATTTCTTCTTCGATGGTATTGCAGAGGATGATCTGTACAGCTTTTCGGTGAGGATGAAAGCAATAAATAAAGGGTGTAACTTGAAAAGAGACTCTGTGCTAGGTGAAAGTGAACTGAGTTTAGCAAATATTTTATCAATCTAAAATGCCAGGCAAGCAAGCAGATATTTATTTTTTTGTATCTTTCAAGTGTTTTTTAATAAATTATTATTTTAACAAATTACTTTTTAAAAAGCCTTCATTTGGTTTTTGTCTGCTAGGTCACCTGCTCTTCCATGGACAACAATGTTCATTTTAAGTTGATTGTTCATAATGCAAAAGCTTGGGTTTGTGGTAATTTTTATGTCTTCATGGGATAAGATTGGGTAATGAGTCTTTCCTACTGGCTTATGGGTATTGTCTCTGGGGCAGGGATGGAGGGGGGAAAACTTTTCTGCAGGAGGAGGAGGCTTGGTTTCTTAAAACCAAAGTTGGGTGTGAAATGTCTCGCACAATAGGTTCCTGATCTTGATCAGGGCTGAGGAATGCTACACTTAATGAAAACAGAACTCTGCTTTTGAAAGGCAATATTGACACTGTTGTAATCTAGAGAAGGAAAACACTGTCAGTTATCTTGTGCTGGGAGCCCTTGACATATTGGCTTAGAAAACAATTCTATTCTGCTATAGGGCTGGATTGTTCCTTATTCAGGAATGAGAGGGAAACAGCAGAACACACAGCAGAGGTGGAAACTTCTCATAATAAATGAGTTCCCTCTCTGCACTGTATCCAGGGTTCAGTGAGCTGCTTTTGGAACATGCAGGGCTCCGAGCTACCAGGCCGTGTGTGTGTGGTGGTGGGGGGGGTTACACTTGGATCTTTGGGGAAAGGGGTGTCAGTGATAACCCAAGACACTAACAAGAGGTTCCTGTCTCTGCTACAGCCTGGGACCACTACTGGTAACTTCATATTGCTCTTACATGCTCCCAGCAAGATGTTGTCCTCAGCCCGCTACTGGGGACGGGCTGTGTGGCACACAAGGAGATGCTGTGAGCAGCTGTGCTGGCTTGGTATTCATCGTCATGAGAGGAAACAACCCTGGGGCTGACAGTGACTGAGACTGGAGAGATGCTGTGATTGCAGCCTGTCTTACTCCCCTTTCCCAGCCTGTGTTAGTGGTGTCAAAGAATGAACCTGGGTTAGGTCACAAGGTGGGCTGCTTTCCTGGTTCTGCTGAAGATTTGGGTGACCTTGAATAAGCCAGTTCCTCCCTCTGAAACAGGGCTAGCACCCATCCACTGCACAGTGGAGTAGAGTATCAAGTCCTGCAGTGCTCCTGAGACACTCAGCAACATGACAGCAGAAGGGACAGAATCCCTAGATGTGTTTTCTGGCCATCTGTTGCTACCACCACTGGCTTCCCTCTGCTCACAAATTGAGGGGAGCAGATGGCAGTGACATCAACTGTACTAACTGGTATCTGAAAACAGAGCATGGGCGTGAGTCCAGGAACTAGGCATTGGACTCCCATGTCTGCTGCTGACTTATCTGACCTTAGTTCAGGCTGTGAAATGTAGATAAGATTCCATCCTTCAGTATATAGGAGGGAAACAATCAAGCTAGGCACAGAGCCTGAAAAACAAGGGTCTTTTCCTAACACTGTGAACACAACAGAATCAGCACTGCAGGTGCTGTGTGTGTTGAGTATTTTTGCCTACAGTCTTTTTCCAAAAAAGACAGCTACTTCTGGGAGACTAACTGCCCCCCCCCCCCCGGTAACTCGCTTAGTTTTCAAAAAAAAAAAAAAAAAAAGACAGCAATTTGCAGTCTTGCATGGGGCTAGAGGCCTGGTTTTACTTACAAAGGAACTGTTGGGCTGCATAAAGGTTTTTCAAATGGACAGCAGGGCTACGGGGGGAAGGGTGCCCCTTAAGGGGAGGAGCTGATTGCAGTCAGTCCTTAGTGCTACCCAGGCTATAGAACCGTTCTTCCCGCCCTAGCCTCCGAGCAATGCTGTGATGCTGCCAGAGCAAGCAGATAGGGTGGCCAGGTGCTCTGAGCCCCTTTGAATCATGAGGGCCATGAAGCAACTTCTCTCCCCCCCTCATTGGCAGGCCTGCAAATGGACTTGACTGCACCTTTCTCCCTTGCCTGGGCTACTGCTGAAAGCCCACCTGGAGTGATGCAACTGAAGGTCTGTAATTCACTTGGCTATCACCATGCTGCAAAGCACAGGGCTTTGGTGATAAGGGAAGACACGCTCATGGGAGAAAATGCTGAGTTCATGACAGAAGCAGATGACATGTAATCATGATCCCTTTGTGCTTGAGCAGACAGTTAAACAAACCAATTAAGGGGTGCCAGCCTACTGCTCTGGCAAAGAAACTTCCATCTGATACTAACAAAATCTAGAAGGGGCACATGAGGATGGAACAGAAATAGATACAGATGTCACCCACCTAACCAATTTTGCTTACAAACTAGCTGTTTCCCATAATAGCTTTGTGACTGACTGTACCTATTCATCATGAGGAATCTTCCCTGAGAAAAGCTCACAAGTGCCCTCTTCTGGCTGAGTGTATGTCACTTCTGTAAGGCAGGGATTTACTTGTAAGCCAAGTATGCATGGGAATATGATGGTTGGACAGGACAGTGTGACCCCTCCCCCCCCAACCCCATACTCACCCTGGAGAGGGGTTAACAGGGGTCATTGGGGACATGTAAGTTGGAAGCTGAGGGACACTGAGGCTGTGAGGAAAGCCCTAATAAGGAGAAAATCACAGGAGCAGGTAGAGCTTCTAAAGCCAAGAAACTAGTAATAGAAAGGGGGCTGTGGTCCCTTTCTCTAGGACAAGGGAGAGAAAAGGATCTGGAGTGGAAAGGAGGAGTTTATCTGGCAGACCCAGAGGAAAGGGGTTTGGGTTGAGAGGAGGGAGAAGGGGAACTAGTCTAAGGGAGTGGCAAGAAGGCTGGTGCTTGCCCAGATCCTTGTGTTGGAGATAATGCCCTGGATGGAAACCTATTGTGCGGGGAGGAGGAAAGTGGCGAGTTCCCTACTGGTCACTATCTGGGCTGTGAACTAAAAAACTGTCCAGGTCCATTTGTTCTAGCTACCGGGGGACTGACTGAGGCAGGCCAATGGAGTTAAAACTGCCTGGGATGGTGTGGAAGACTGTAACAGTACACCAGAAGGGGAGGGCTCTTGGGACTTGGCCACGGAGCTATGCCAAGAAAATGAGATGCGGCAGCTCCTGAGGTGCAAGAAAGGGGCCAGAGAACAACAGGGCCTGGGGAACCACAAGCAGAGGGAGACTGGCTAAAAGAGCTAATCCCCAGAACAGCTAGGAGGAGGCACCCCCTAGAAGTGAGGAGAGATCCCCGGGACCAAAAGCTACACTGGTTGGGAGGCACATACGAAACTTCTAGGAAAAAAGAGCATCTGTTTTAGGGCAAACAGATGCTGCTGGTTTAGTTTGAGACCAACAGCTACTTATGAGGATAGTCCAAAAGAAATTTGGCCTTATGGTCCTATCCAGCTGGAAAGGATTGAGCCTCTGTCCTTACAGTGCAATAAACAGAGTTTCTAGATTGGTTCAAAGCTGTCCATGTTCCTCCAATATGGACTCCTGCTGAGCTACTAGGGAAACAGTGAGCTAGGTCCAGACAGCTATGGTGGAAGGAAGAAAGAGGGAGTGGACTGAAACAGGACTGAATAGAGTGGCAGTAGCAGTAGAAGGTGTAGTAAGATGAGGGCCTGAAACATAAGCCCAGGTATCATAGATCTGGTGCAAGGCCTGAGACCTAGACAGCAGTGGTCAAGACTTTGCTAGCATAAAGCAAAGACGGCGAGGAGTCCTGTGGCACCTTATAGACTAACCGAAGTGTTGGAGCATAAGCTTTCGTGGGCAAAGACCCACTTCGTCACATGCATCTGACGAAGTGGGTCTTTGCCCACAAAAGCTTATGCTCCAACACTTCGGTTAGTCTATAAGGTGCCACAGGACTCCTCACCGCTTTTGCAGATTCAGACTAACATGGCTACCCCTCTGATATAAAGCAAAGAGAAGCTGTGAGCAAGGGGCAGGCCCCAGCTCACAGAAGTTGGCAAGAACAGGACTGAACCACTCATACCCAAGAAGTACTAGGCACAGGCCATAAACACGTTCCACAGGAATTGTAACAGAATACCTTGTAAAGAAACATCTCGGTACTGACCCCTCCCACCCCCAGATAACAGGAACATACCGACTCAGGTTTAGGACAGGGTCTAAACTGACACCATGATAGATAGTGATCGACCCCTCGTGTACCAGGTAAGGGGGATCTAGGTACATCAGAGGGTGGCAATATGATATGTCAGGAGTGATGTTTGTACCTGCACTTGTTTGTCCCTGTGTATAAAAGTGTACCCGAAAGAGTTGTCTTTGTCCAGCTGAGGTGGCACTGTCTCATTCCTGGCACTGACTGAGCTGTGCCCATTGTCAGGGGGTCCCTATGCTTAGTGGTTCAGTAGAGTCTACTGACAACTATTATTTTACTTTGCTTGACAAGCAACCTGGCCTGGTGCCTTTGATCCTGATCTGATTTTGTGGTCTTTGGGGGCTCTCTTGGACTGCTGTGGTGGCTCTTTGTGCAAGCCAGCATGACACACAGAGGAGCACATGGATGCAGCCGCATGAGTATCATCACTGAAGGAACAGGAGACCTGTCAGGACACCCCACCGGTGCCACTTGGCTACAACTGAAAGAAACAGAAGCCATAGTGGAGGAGGATGAAGAAATGAGAGCTGGAGAGGGAGGGATGAGGGTGAGGAGAGAAAGCTGAGTGGGACTTGGATACCAGGGCTCATCAGGGAGATGGCAACCAGAACATTAGGGATCCAAATTGTGCAGATGGTGCAGACTGGCTAGAAATAGAGATGACAAAAGAGACTCTGACCCTAGGCAATGGGAGGTTGGAGTTCAAAAGAGGGGTGGCACTACCACATATCCATTGTACACATACTTTCTAGCTATAAATATGGCACAATGACTGGGCTCACATGGAAGCAGGTGAATACATTCCTCATGTCATTATTTAAAGCCAGTTCCTATTTCGGCATCATTACCTATGTTGACTCACCCATAATGGGCTGTTTCCAGTGCCTCCCGCATCCCATAATTGTTTGCAGTGGATTGGTTGGCTGCTGGAGCTGGTCAGAAGACCTCTGATGAAAGGCTTTTTCATTGGAGTTTGTGAATTTATGAAAATCTAAACAGTCCACAGAGACTTTGATTTTGATGATGTTTGAACCATGCCTGTTTTCCTGTCAGCTTGCTTATCCAGCGTGTTGGCAGCCTGGCTGCAGTGTTACAGTAAAGCTTTTCAGCCTCAGGAATGCCATCTCCTCTCAGAACAGGAGGGATGGCATGATAGCCCTGCTGCATTTCCCTGAGGCGACAATCTCTGAATTTATGTATGTGTGAGAGACTGGGTGCCAGGAACATGCCTGGTCTAATCCTGGCTCCAATACTGATTTTCTCAGTGTTGACAGGCACATTGCAAGTCCTGGTTCAATTGCCTACGTGTAAGGGAGCAATGAAAATGGTGTAACTGAAATCTCTGGTGAGACTATCAAGGCATTACATTTCCAAGTTAAGGAAAGATACTCTAGGAGTGCTGCGTAGGAAGCACCTCATTGGTGCATGCCAGCCCAAAGTTGAGTTTCACAGGTGAAGAAAATCAACATAACATAGCTGAAACTGGTAAGTGGAACCAAAAGGTTGCTTCAGTAGCGATGATGGGGCTGAAGATAATCTCACACTCAGTTCAGAACGTCATAGGTTCTCATTAACCCAGCCCTCTTTTCAAAGGCAGTTCTCCAAAAGCTCCCATGCTGAAAAGGTCATGATGCAAGTAACAGTTGGCTTTTGAATCACTCAGTTTTAAAAGGCATGTTGTGACATGCTGGACTCTTTGTGAAAGAGACTGATTTTTTTCTCTTGTTTTTTTCTGTTTCTTGTAGAACAGCCAACTTGCTGTTACTCGCTGCAGTGTTGAACTCCTGTTACCCTTCCTGAACAACGTGGAAAAGGACAAGTCACCACAGGCATACTTTGGTGTAACAGTGAGTTGCTGGTGGTTGCTGTGATGATAATATCTGAGTTAGCAATACCTCGCTGGAGGCACAGAAAACAGGATGCAAAGATAAAAACTGATGTCTAGTTGCATCTTTCTTCAGGCTGATTATACTCATTTATGCAGAAGAACAATGTACACCATGTAGGACTAAGTGTGCCAATAGCCTGATCTTCAGTGGCACTGAACCCCCACGGAGTCCCCAGGATTTCTAATGGCTCAGCTTTCCTGACAATGAGGCCAAACATGTAACTATAATAGCTGGCTAAACAACAAAGAATGGCATCTGCTTCAAGCCAAACAATAGCTAGAGCAGTGAGTCACATTTTCTGGGGCTTTTATTGCAGCAGGATGTGTGATTAAAAACAAACAACAATGGACATACGTTCATGAAATAAGCTTCATAATTAGATACTATTTACTTCCTATTACCCTGCATTATGAACAAAACATTGTACACACACCACATCTGTAGAACTAAATCGTGCTAATCTTTCAGTACAGCCCTCATGTTAATAACCATTTGATGGCAACCGACTCTGAAAAATTTTACATAAAGGCTAACAAGCTGTGCAACATGTTCTGCTCATGTTCCTGAGGTGGTGAAAAGGAAACCTATATGCTGGTCAAGCCGAGAGCTTTTTAAGCTCAAGTGAACACTGGCAAGATGCTGGAAATATAAATCTGATTCTGGATATGGGACACTAGCTGCTCTTCCTGCAATGTTGAGCTTTCCACAGCTCCTCAGCAGGAGGGGCAGGTTGCTATAGACTTCCTTCATTGCCTGCTAAAGTAGGCCTGGCTTAGGACCCAGGCAGGACAAGAAGAGCTGAGGTGCTGATGCATCTTAGACTTGGCTTGCAGCACCTTCCTGGAGCGCATTAAGCAGAAGTGAACACCCATATTCCTCCCATGACCTAAATATTCCCATGTTGTGTGGTCGGTAGGAGCTTGTGCAGAACTGTCGTGTTGGCTTTACACTACCCAGGGAAATCTTATACACAGAGATAAATCCCGGGTAGCCAGATTGCTCTTTTACCCTTTTACTCTGCTAGGATTGGTCCAGGGTGCCTGAAATCTCTCTGGTTCACTTGTCCAGCTGAAGAGGATGGGAACCATCAGTTAGGTGGAATAGCTGTAACGGTCGAGTGGGGGATGCAGTCGTGTTATAGGGAGTGGCCTGGTGTAAGTCCAAAAAGCCCTTTACCTACATCACAAAGTGGGTTACTGGCAGAACTGGCCATATCAGGGCTCAGAGCTGGTCATCCACAGATGACATAAGGAAGGAGTGCAAACTTTGGGTAGGTATTTGGAGCAATGAGTGATTTGAAGCTATTTCTGAGAAATCTAACTGTATTCTTATCTCATGCTGCTTCCTGCCAGGTCTGTGCATGTGTTATTGCCCAATCATTACATGCTGCCAGGTCTTTGAAAGAGCATTTATGCACAGGCAGTTGGCATCACTGCTTAGATGCTTCATATTTTGAGTCTCTCTGCTGTAGCCACAGGTATTGAGAAACCAGTGGTGATGGGGCCCACTTGATCATCATGTCTTTACACCCCCCAGTGCCAGTGCAGAGTCCATTTTAAAGCAACCCCATGTAGTCCAGCATTGATCTGCATTAGGTGGCAGGTGCTTAGCCTGGGGGAGCCTGAACACACAGGCTACTGGGTCGTTTCCTACTCTTGTTTGCCACAACCGGACTCTTCTCTATTTGGATGACAATGTTAGGGGTTTAATGCTAGCACAAAAAATTGTCCCAGTTTCAGTCGTCTTAGCACTGGTGTTGTCTAGTGGATGTCGTGGATCTGTGCACGGCCTTGTGTGCTCTGCTCCACTAGCAACTTCCTGGTGTAGAGCAGGAGGCGTGATATTGGGGAGAATGTAAATGCTGGGCAGGCTTGAAGCCTCCAGTAATGCTGCAGCAGGAGGTGCTGAGGGTGCTTGAGTACAGAAGCTAGCTTCTTTGCATGAGGGGATCAAGCCCACGTTGCTCTGGCCTATTCAGCAAAATGCTGGCCTTGTTGATTGCAGGGTGGGCTGTACCTCACTTTGATGTAACCAGCTTCCTGCGAAAGCTGTTTTGTACACTAACCTTAGCTGTATGTTTCCTTGATATGGGCTCTAACAGAGCATGTGCACTTGAGAATATCACTGAAGTGTCTGGGATTTATGGCACAAGTAAGATTTGTACCAGGCCAGCTGATATGAGTGGACATTTGGCCTCTGTTTCTGAGATGGAGTGCACAGATTTGTCTTCACTGGGTTTGCATGCAGCTAACTGGCTGCCTAGTATGTATCTGGGGTGTTAAGTATATTCACCAGAGTACACCCTAATATGCCCAGGCATTTGCATTGTGTGGTGGTGCACATGTAACTTCCCTCTTGTTTGCTGTCTCAGCATGAGGTTGTTCAAGATAAAGTAAATCTGTCCTGTGGGTTTTTTTCAAACTGGGGAATCTCAGGCCCCATGACAAACACTACTGAGGTGAGCCAAACCTTGATGAATTTGCAAAAGCGGCGAGGGGTCCTGTGGCACCTTATAGACTAACCAAAGTGTTTGGAGCATAAGCTTTCGTGGGCAAAGACCCACTTCGCCGCTTTTGCAGATTCAGACTAACACGGCTACCCCTCTGATACTTGACTTGATGAATTTGGTTTATTTATGTTCAGAGTTCATTGTATTAAAATGCAAATCTTTGTTTCATTGTGAGACAATATTTAACTTCTCTAGGAGACGTGATTAATGCAAACCTTGAGAGGGATTATGAGTTTCAAATAATGTTGTTTAAAATAATGGGCTAAAACAAGAATGAATTGTTAGAATAAGTAGGTTTCCTAGGAAATATTTGGAGGAAGCTTTGCCCAGGACAGGGGGTCTTTGTCTATAAATTAATTATTCCTAGGCTCAAAAGTTCCAACTGGTATAAAAGAGAAACTTGCTGATTCAGAGGTGCACTTGTTCTGAGCAAAAGGAAAACCTGACTTTGTAGAGACAGGAAAACCTCTGGGTAGTGTTTGAAGGACTCTTCACTGGACAGAGCCCACAAGCTCATTAGCATTTGTGTAGATTCTTTTATGGTTTTTAATATGTGTGTGCTTAGAAAGAGGAGTGTGGTAACTGCGTCATGATGCTTACTGTTTCTCAGATCAAAATTAAAGCAGCCCTTCTTAGGCAGCCAGCCACACTTTGTAGGGAAATTCACACTACAGGCCGGGGCCTGTACAGCCTGGAAAAACCCTGGCCAGGAAGGCAAGAGATTCACAAGAGAGGTGACAGCTGAGGAGCCTAGAGCAGGTGTCCTTGCTGGACCATGGAGAGGGAATACAGGTACCATTGCGCTGAACAACTACCTAGCATCTAAGAGCTGAAGATCAGAGGAATGGCAGGTCAGGAATGAAACGTGATGTCCGAGCCTGGTGGAGGGTAGCACATGCCTCCACTACAGATGGCTCTGGCTAACAATATGAGTTGTTCATTATCATGAGCATTCATTTTGTAACACTTCACAGCTCTCTCTTCCAGGTGACATTGTGGAAACTTGGCCTTGCTGAGAGTGCTAAGAGACACAAGTAGTGGACGAGATGTTCTGGCTCATTTCTCAGCTACTGAGTGGTGTTTTTCCTGTAATTTGTACTAACTTACAGTGCAAAAGCAGAAAGCATTCAAGTACATGATGAGACTGTGCTGGCTGAGGATGTTTCGGGTTTCTTTCATTAGTATAAATGACTGATATGCACAGAAGTAGCAACATGAAAGAAAGTAAGAGTCACAGTTCCTCTTAGATGAATCTGCTGAGTGTCTGAAGTGCAGTGAGGCTGGATGTTACTCAAGCTTAGATTCTAGGGCTGGTATGTTCTTAAAGTGCCAGGGGTTTTGTGGTCACATGCCTTACTCTGGAATTGGACTGAAGCCTCATCTTGTCGTCTGCAGCATGTGTTCTGCATTTAGCAATGACAGATGAGAAAGATGCACTGAACCAGTATGTTGGCTCGACTGGCCTTACGATGTACAATTATAATGGCCTAATAGTACAACTACAATGGACTGATCTTGTCACATGGAGAGACAAAAGATGAAAATATGAAGTTTAGAACGGTGCTCAATCCAGCTCCTTGAATCTTCTTGTTTATTTCTATAATCCCTTTACCAAAAAATAAATATAGCAAGGCTGAAAATTTCTGGTTTCCTTAGTAATGGGCATCTAGAAAGTTTTCCGTTATAGCAGTAATTAGTGACAGTTTTAACTAATCATTAGGTGTGTTAGTGTTCAAGAGGCCTGAATTAATCATTCCATCATATCTTGTAATTACATAGTTAAAGGAGATGTAATTTGCGAATAACATTCCAAACAAAGTTACTGTATGTTAAAATGCTAGATGTCTAATATATTGACTAACCAAAATTTCTGCCTTGTTTATTGAAATGACATAACCTAGACAATTTACCTAAAAGATAGCCCAGTTTTAAGAAATGTTTTAAGGTGTCCGTTTCTGTCTTAAATTGTGAATGTGTCTTACGCAAGTAAACTGACATTGTATGTGTATGTTGTTGAAATGCTCAGATCGATCATTTTTCAAATGTAAAAAAAAATTATTGAACAGAGAGAAAGTTACAGGAAAAAGTAATTCTGTTATAAAGTATTTGAGTGTAAAACCATTTTTAAAATGAAGGGTCATTGCCAAATTCAAGCGATGATATTGATTTGTCATCCGCAGAAGGAATTAGCAATGCCAATACCAGATACATGCTTGGTTTCCTAAAAAATAAGCAGGTGCAGAGAATGTGAGACAAAGACCTTAACCAGGTGCATTAGGTGGTGGTTTTGTGGACAATGGCCTGATTGTTCTACCAGAACTACACCTGCCAGTTCCTGAAATCCTCTCCCAAGACCTGGACTGTTACATGGATCTAAAATAATGTATTGCTGTCTTTTGCCTAATTGCTTAATGCTGCACCCACAGATAAGCACATCATCTGTTCCTAAAATATTCATCTAACCCAATATACAGCTGCAGTTTGGTTCCTAGCCTCTTTTTAAGCTAATGAAAGCCTCCACCCGGACCCTTAAATCATATAAATGACTTGCATTTTACTAGTGTCCTTGCCAAAACTATGGGGAAGAGTGATCTTTGAATTTTCCAGTGCCAAGCAAGTATGATGAGCCTTGCCTCAGCGATCATGAGATGATGACATAAAAAGCCTATAGCTGCCTCAGAATGATGTGCTTGGAACTCTGGGCACTGCAAGTTCAGAAATCACATGAGTTGGTTCAAAGAAAGAAAGGACAGCTGTGTGTTTACTCTGTTGCCAGGTGTCGCATGGTGTGTGTGTGGGGGGGGAGGGCTTTGGCCATCTCCAGAGTTGGCAGAACGTCCATGAGTTTTACAAACTCCCCTCAAGTTCTAAGGCAAGGACATGTGTCCATCTCTGCTCATCACATAGGAAGAAAATAGTCCTTGTGGAGAGAGCTGGTTGAAAAAGGGAAAAATTCAAAGAAAACTTGAAAGGCTTCAGGGTTAGTGAATTAGCTGTTCATTTCATTCCGTGCTGATCAAATCCCATTCTAACATTATGCTAGAGTCCAAAGGCTGACCCCAATACTGAGGAACCCCTGATCAAGACCTCTGTAACCCTTGTAGGCTGAAATCAGCTGGCTGAATGAGGAGGAATCTAAACGCAGATTATTCTGTTTGGCTGATATGTGTTTTCTTATACCACCAATGGCAGATGTAACACTGCCAAAGGAAGAGGGTCAACTGAAATATACCAGGGACTTAATGTTCACTGAGTTAGAGCAAGTGTTGCATTTGTCTATCAGCTGATTAAGTTTTATATTCCACACAAAGGGAGTCATTAAATAGTCTAAATAAATGGGGAATTGCAGAGAGGAGAGCAGTGGATGGAAAAATCGGTAGCACCCGCCTGAGTGTGTTTGTATATAAATTGTATAGCAGGAAACGAGTCAGATCAACAAACGTAATTCTTTGTCTCCGCTTACTGCAGTGAGGTCATAGAAAGGAGTACCATTGTGGTGCTGATCAGGGGCCAGGCACTAGTTTTTGATAAGGAAGGAGAGTTACGTTGGTGCTAATGTACAACAGGAAGGTCATTAGTTATTTTAGTGCCATTCATCTGATTTATAATAGAATGAATGATGGCAGCCACAGTGATGTGAGGGGATTGGGGAATAAGAGCCACACAGTGTTTGTGTCACCTCGTAAAGGCTGCGGAGTCGCCTGTCCAGGCATTTCATGTAATGTGAACGTGAAGACACTGCAGTGTTATACTGAGTAAAGGACTTCCAGAAGCTGCCTATAAAAACAATTACATCATCTGCTTTGGGAAAACATTCAATACTACTATCTCCGTAAAAGCAAGGGTTTGCCTAATGCCTCCAGTTAAACTTTTGCTTTCCTCACTTTTAGATCAGTTGTCCACCAACTGGCTTCTACCCTTCCTTCAGATACTGCTTTTCAATCTTGGTGTGCATGGGACGGGTACAGCAATTGAGTATTGTTTGGAATGAAAGTAGCTGTACTATAAATTACTCAAAAAACAGAGGAAAGTATTATAAAACCAGTAAAGAGGAAAATAATGTTTTGAAGAACCTTGGTCCAACCATTTCATTTCTATCCAGTTAATATGCATTAACAGTAAAATCTGGAATACATTCCCTCCACACTTTAGCACTGGCTCAAAATATTCACTCAATACTACCTTGCTGCATGTTCTATTCCCCTGCAAGGCTGCGCCAGAGATTATTAGTCCAGCCAAAGCTGTTCTAAAATACAGGTGACCTCATCCCAGCTGCTGGCAGTTTTAGCTAGCTTCTTGCTTCAGGAACCAAAGAAATTTCAACACAAAAACTTTCCAGATGAAGCACCTTTAGAGTGTCACAAATAAAGCAGTGCAAAGAATTGCTTTTTTGGGTTCACTGGCAATTATGAACAAGTGTGTGGAGGGGAATTTTTTTCAGATTGAATCATTAAAAAAAAAAAAGCTTTTTTCCAAAATTTCTGGTAAATCAGCTAATCAAAAAAACTTTGGTTTGGGGTTCAATGAAACACGTAGATTAGATGGCATTTTTCTTTTTCTTTTTGACCATTTAAAAACTTTGTTTAATAAATTTAAAGGAAATTTTGAAGAGAAAAGTTGTTTTGAACCAAAAAGTCAAAATGAAATGTTTCAACAATGTCAAATGACATGCTTCACATTTTTCAGAATTCTTACAGGGCTTTTTGGTTGAAACAATTCAGGGAAACTTGGACACATTTTATGAAATGTTTTTGTTTTGGTCTTGCTAACTCTTTGTTTCTCACTCTTTGTACAGCTCTAGTCATCAAGACTTTCAGTTACAGACAGATAAAATGCTAAAATATTGCACAACTTACATAAATTAGTGTGTCAAACCAAAACCAAGGTTGAGCAGGTGACTTCAGCACACAGGGATCTTTGAAGCCCAAACATAGTGAAATTTCCCTAAAAAGCCAACACCCTTTTACTCCCCCCAAAACAACCCCCGCTTCTGAGTTCTATGTAGCAGCAGCATTGTGCATTGCTCCTCATATGAGACAAAATGCAACTTTATGAATGCAGCAAGTTTGATTCACTTTCAACATTAGCTAATTGAAAGTCATTGATGATTGAGAGCTGCTCTGTTAACACTCATTGTTGAAAGAGACTGGCTAAAGCATGATAATTTAATTATAGGATGCCTTTGACCCCACTAAAGATTAAAACTTGCTTCACTCAACCAGTTTGAAGGTGATCCAAACTGGCAATTAAATTAAGATAGGCATTATTCAGATTGCTTAGTTTAGCATCAGTGATCATGAATCAAACCACTGCCAAACACTTTTTTAATCTAAAAATTGGACCCAAGCATATTTGGAATTCTTCAGATATTCTTCAGTTTAGCTAAGGACAAAATATACCCATACAGTCTCATGAGGTACAACATACAGTGCTGCTGCTATTATAGAACTCACAAACAGGACAATCAAACCACTGCCAAAGACCTCTGTTGATAGCACATGTAAGGCAAAGACCTCTGTTGATAGCACATGTTTCCTTTTTATTGTTTTTTTCTAAACAAAACTATGATTCAAATAGTTTAAAAAGACTAAATTACTAAAAGGGGGTTGAATTAAGCCAGGTCAATGACTCAGCCTTTACTTTGAGGTTGTCTTCTTGTTCTCAGATCTCAGATTCTTTTAAATGAGTCACTAGCCCTCAAAGAGAGCAGGGTTACTGAGGCCTGGTCTCCACTAGGAGTTTAGGTCAAACGTAGTTGCATTAGTTTAATTTTCTAAAAGATGAGACCACCCCACCAAGCCCGTTCTGTC
Organism: Apalone spinifera; assembly: GCA_030068395.1. NCBI lineage: Eukaryota > Metazoa > Chordata > Testudines > Trionychidae > Apalone > Apalone spinifera. The sequence goes on from JANRFK010000875.1 coordinate 2,305,317, forward strand.
AACTTTATGGGCCATTAAAGTTGATTTTGGTACTCCTGCTTTTCACAAGAAATAACACTAAACTCAACCTTGCATGCTTGACTTTAGGGTAGTGCAGATGCAGCACTGTGAAAGTCAATGTTCTTGGCTTCTGGAAGGTTTCCCATAGTGCTCTGCCATGACTACTCTGGCCAGGACTTTCAACTCTGCAGCTCTCCAGATGCATAAAGGAAAGCCCCAGGAAAATCTGAATTTATGTTGTGCAGATCTCAGAGCAGGCAGCAGACCTGACTATGAGTTCCCAGGGTCACAGACAAGCATCAGCATGGAGCATGCAGGAGATCCTGGACCTCATTGCTGAGTGTGGGGAGAGGAATCTCTTCAGGCAGAACTACAAAGCAGCCAAAGAAATGCAGATATCTATGCAAGATTGCACATATCATGGAGGAAAAAGGATACTCCAGGGACTCCTAGCAGCGTCACGTAAAAACAAAGGCACTCAGGCAGTTGTGCTAGAAGACAAAGGAGGCAAACAGATGCTCAGGGTCATTGCTGCACTCATGCTGCTTCTATGAGCAAGTGCATGGGATTTTAGGGAGGAACCCAAATTGTTTCCCAAGCTAATCCATGGATTCCTCCCAAGCCACTCCTCTGGCAGCCTCGGGCAGCAGGGTGGAGGACAGTGTGGATGAGGAAGAGGAGAAGAATGGTCAGCAGGTGAGTGCACCCTCTAATCGCACTGACAGCCAGAATCGTTTTATAACTGTGGAGACAATCCCCTCCTCCCAGGACATCTGGCTCAGGGTGGCGTGAGCACTTCTGGTGAGTTTGCATTTTTAATCTTGCTATAGGTCAATTACAGGAACTGGGTGTTATCTGTGGCGGCCATTGTGCCTACCCAGCGGGAGCTCCCTGGAACAGTTTGTTAACGTGTCTGTAGATGGAGTGGGATTCCTCATAGATGAACGCTATCATCTTTCGCACAAGGAGGGGGAGGCCTGCCTTCTTCTGTCCTCAGAACACCTTCCCTGCCAAGCCAGCAATAAGTGGTCTGGTGTCATTGCAGCATAAAGCATTGCCACATGAAGTCCAGGTTTCTAGCCATATTCAGTCAGCATCAATCTGTGTGATTTGGAGAAAGCGGCTCACATGGCAATCTGGATGAAGCCGGGGAAGCTCTTTAACTGATACAACAGTGGTTCACCTCCATTTCCTCAACCCCTACAAAACATGGCTTGAGTCCCTGCCATGCCATCACCCCCAATCTTCCTCCCCCTGGAGGCTCTGTGTGAGCCAAGGGCTGGCTCCCCTCCCCCTGCCACCCACAGGCTCCAATGGGAAGGGGAAGTTGCACTCTCTTTGCAAACAGGGGATGCTGGATACATGGTCACCACATGAGGCCCTGCTTTGCCCTGCCACTACCTCCGTGGTCCCCCCTGTGCACAGACAGAAGCTTGCCTAGCTGTGGGAGCTGATATTTGCAAGCACCGTGCCACACATGCTTTCAAAGCGGAAGCACAAGACTGAACCCTGACCTCTCTTTTACCAGGCCTGCCAGCAAGCCATGTCCGGCCACTCCCAGTTCTCAGAGGTGTACCTGCTGCATAGTGGCTGCTTAAAAGCATAACTGTGGCCTTGTGCATAACACATACCTATTGTCATGAACAGACATCCCTATCTGCTAAAGAGATTAGGATCTATGCTCCACAAGGTCTCTTCTGAAAAGTCTGCCCTTCACTTTTTGTTACAGTGGGTGCAGCAGAGAGCCTTCTGCTGCGCACTCCCCCGGGCTTGGCTTCTCCAGCTGTGCACAGATCCAAAGGCAAAAACGTAGTAGGGATAATGTGTTCAATGAGCAAAAGCAAACCGCCCACTTATACAGGGAGCAACTGAGTGGAGGAAAATGCTGCTGCAGGAGATACGAGTGGAGCATGAGGTCAGAAAAGTAAACAGGCAAACAAAGTGAGGACGCAGGAGAAAGTCATGATGGCTATGGCAGATCTGATGACACGCATGCGGACTCACATGACAGCCAGATGCACAAGTATCCTTTCTGGCTCAGGCTAACTCACATTCCCTCCTCACCGAGTTCCTCCTCTCCCAGGGATCCTAGAACATTAGGGTGGGGAAAGTCGAGGGCAGCCTTACACAGAACCCCCAGAGACCTGTCCCAGAACAAAAGGCTGTAATTCTCACACCTACAAGAGTGCTGAACAGGAGGATTGTAATACACTGCTTTCTCTTCCTCCCCCCATGCTCCCACCCTGAACTCCTTTTCTGTCCCTTCTTCCTTGTGTTCACTAATTAAAAACACATGATTTCTCAACAACTGTATCTTTATTACTTGTGTTGCATGAGGGGGAGGGAAGTGAGATATGATTTACAGGCAAGCACACCTAATGCAGGGGCACCTTGTTAAAAGCAACATGCCTGACTGTCATATGGCCGCCTGACCATTCATAAAGCTGTCTTTCAAGCCTCTCTGATTTGCAGTGCCACTCAATGTGCTCTCCTTATTGCCCTGGTGTCTGGCTGCTCTGCCTTGGCCCTCCACCCTGGCATAAAACTTTCCCCCTCACTTTCACAGATACTGCGGAGCACAAGCCGGATGCCACGGCACTGGGAATGTTGCTTTTGCTGAGATCTAACCTAGTCAAACAGACTGTGAAACCTTCCCTATAGATGACCAAAAGCACATTCTAGCACCCTTCTGCACTTGCTCAGCCTGTAGTTGAACTGCTTCTTACTGCCATCCAGGCTGCCTGTGTACACCTTCCTGAGCCACAGCACCAAGGGATAGGCTGGTTCTCCAAAGATCGCTATTTAGCATTTTCATGCCTCTGATGGGAATTTTCTGGTATGAGAAGGAAGTTCCATCTTGAAACTTTCTGAAGAGAAATGACTGTAGTATGAATAGCAGCAAACTTCTGTGAGTGATGGCTTAGTTTGGGGCTGCAAGTGGATGGCACCCGATTTTTCTTGACTCTAGGGGTTAGGGATGTTTGTTAAAACCTCCTCTCACATGGCTTGCCCTACCACAGGGAGAGGAAGGCTCCTTTCTTCCCCAGGGGACTGGAAAATGCAGCATCGGCAGCTAGCCCCACAGGTTTTGGTCCTACAGATTATTTCCAATATAAGACCTGTCTCACTTCTAAGAAAATCAAGGTTAAAGCTAAATATGATCTGCATCTATGGTACCTATACCAGACTGACGAAGTAAGATTGGCTAACGTCTGTGTTTAAGTAAATATAAAAATTATATACCTTATTGTAACCTTGTATGAAATAAAGTATCTTCAGTTTCTGAACACTATCAAATAATGGGGCCAAAATTCGGTTTCTGTGGAGAAAGTTCACTGAGGAGATGTGGAGGAACTATGCAAGGGGGCATGGAATTGCAGATTGTACCTTCTCCGAAATCCTTGGCCACATCCTGTTAAACCTCTGTAAGGACGTGCTCATTAGGGTGCATTAGAAGGAGCATTGCCAGCAGATCTAGAGAAGTGATTATTCCCCTTTATTCAGCTTTGGTAAGGCCACATCTGGAGTATTGTATCTAGTTCTAGGCCCCCCACTTTAGAAAGGATGTGGACACATTGGAGAGGGTCCAGCAGAGGGCAACCAAAATGATTAGGGGGCTGGAGCGCATGACCTATGAGGAGAGACTGAGGGCTTTGGGTTTGTTTAGTCTGCAGAAGTGAAGAGTGAGGGGGGATTTGATAGCAGCCTTCAGCTTCCTGAAGGGAGGTTCCAAAGAGGCTGGAGAAAGGCTGTTCACAGTAGTGACAGATGGCAGAACAAGGAGCAATGGTCTCAAGTTGCAGTGGGAGAGGTCTAGATTGGATATTAGGTAAAACTATTTCACTAGGAGGGTGGTGAAGCACTGGAATGGGTTACCTAGGGAGGTGGTGGAATCTCCATCCCTAGAGGTGTTTAAGTCTCGGCTTGACAAAGCCCTGGCTGGGATGATTTAGTTGGGATTGGTCCTGCCTTTGGCAGGGGGCTGGACTTGATGACCTCCTCAGGTCTCTTCCAGCTCTATGATTCTATGATTCTATGAACTTCCTCATGCTCCCTCCTTACCATGTGGTAACCAGGCTTTGCGTACTTAGAAAAGTAGTGAACCTCCAGTGGGTGATTGAAGTTCCTTTCTTCAAATGAGAAAGCAAAATAATTAACTGAACCAAGAAAGGGGGTAGCCCCATTTCTGTTATGTAAGTGCATAACTGCAACACTCACCGTTCCTGAAAAAAGCACTGCACCTTGTACAACAGTGTCTAACAGTTTAATTTGTAATGTGGCAGGCTTGTAGGTTACAGGGATTTTCTGTTCTTGGGATATGCTTGAGAACATCTTGAATCAGGCACAGCCTGGTGATTGAAACTTTTATGAAGTTTGGAGAAGTCCTCTCAGGCAGGGTTTTCTTACCAATACTGTGAGAGGGGACGAAATCCATCAGATACAGGGAAATAATTCCACATTTAGTTGGGAAATAAAACTTAACAGGGTCTCCCATGACTCTTGCTAAGAACTTGAGTTATTACATTGATCTGCTGAGTTACCTTTCAGGTTCCCAGGATAATCATGTCTTGGACAGAAGACTACTAAGTATTAGATGAGTTCTGTGGCTAGAATGCTACTTTACTAAGGGTGCATCTAGAAGGCACCCTTCTGCTGGAATAAGCAATGGAATTTGCTCTATGCAAATTGCGTAGCTTATTCCGAGTCTAGGTCAAAATAAGGCACTATTCTGACAAATCCCTTAACCTTCATGCAACAACGGTTACAGGGACACCAGAATAGCGCTCCCACTATTTCCCAAAATAGTGCCACAGTCTAGACATACCCTAAGTGAACACAACCAGCCAGACTCTGGGAGAATACTGTACAATACATGCAATGAAAACTAAAAACCTTTTTCTATCTCTCTTAGTGCCTTGGCCAATACGTAAGGCTATATGAAAAGTTGACTACAAAATGAAGTCAGAGCTGAGAAACAAGAAACATTACGATTTGTCATAAATATTTTTGTCAAAAAAACCCAAACAAACTCTCACATCAACAACACGAAGGAATGCAGCCCAAAGAAGGTCAAAGCTGAGAAAGGAGAAACCTAATCATGAAGAATTAAGGGCGTCAAAGCTGTGGCTAATCTAATTAAGTTATTTATATTTCCACTCAATGTTCATATTATGAACAAATATTATTTTAAGATGACTACTACTCAACACATGATTCAGGTGAGTTTAGTTCTCATTGCCCTTGTTATACATATTTGAGCCAAGGGCTTTTAGCAGGTTAAACTGTAAGATGTAAAGGAAAATAGCTGTTCTAGTGATTTTGATCTACTTATCTTGTTTCCTTGTGTTAATTTTCACTTTCCACACAGAAGAGGACTAGGTTGCTCACTTCTCCCACAATACTTCTAGGAAGTCCGATGTAATTATGGTAAAACAGTCTTGGATTTCTAAAAATTCCTACAGATCTAGTTAAGATCTGATCATGTTCATGTTTAAACATAATTGCAGCCTGAGAAGAACAAGGTTATAAGTGGTAAGTAGAAATTTAATTGTATATTCAAGCATATGATATATTGCTATTAGTACAAAATTGAGAAGGGAAAGCTAAGTGCAAAGACGAGGCAGTTAATACTTGAAAAATATGCATTTCCCACTTAAACCTCAGTCAATATTTCTCCTAGTCTTATTAAGCTGGGAAAATTATTTGATAGCTGTGTAACTGTTGCACGAATATGTCAACTTTTGATTTTTTTACAACTGAAATAGAAGATTAAAAAACATGGCTTGTTTAATAGGATTGTAATGTAATTGCTTTATCTTTACTAAGAACAGAAAGAATACCGATGCAAGTGTGCGGTATTCTTACACTACCAAAAAAAGTACATCTGTGTGACACGGTTTACAGATGATGCAGAGTATAAAAATATTAAACTAATTTCATAAGTAACACATGGAACTGGCTATATGTCATACAGAAGAATTATTACCAAAATGTGGCCTGGTTGAACTGAAAGTAGTTTGTGTGGGGATGAATTTAAATACTATATTGAGTATTTTAAAATATGTCTGTCAAACTCAGGACACAAGAGAAAATAATGTAAAACTAATTAAAATGCCTATTTGGCACAAAGGTCTCATTAAAAGAAGTTCTGAGACCTAAGCATATCTACAGGGCTGTTCTTGAGCTCTATGCAAATTGCTATCACCTATTTCTTTTGCAGTAGGGGTAAGGAAATGATATGCTTCTTCAGAAGGCTTTAACAGCAATTTCTCTCCCCTTTCCCCCCAAAAAGGGTTCAGGTAGTTGAGGATTGATGGGGAGATGTAGAATCTTAAACAAACAGCAATAATTCAGCTTATGCTTGTAGTCAGTGGTAATTATGAATTTTAACACAGTGAACAATCATCAGCTAGCATTGAAGGAATTGGTCACTGGGACATAATTACTAGTGGGTGCTGAAAAGGTCTTTACCCTCTTCTATGAGGAGACTAGGTCTAAACTGAGACAGCAAGTTGTTCAAAAATGAGTTCCCTAGATAACCACCAGTACTCACCTCTGTAACTAATCAACAGGTATGCTATATGCCTGAGGTTTCTGCAGGTAATTTGTCCATTCATTCATTTTTCAATGGGTTTTTTTGATACAACCACAACTTTAAATACAGTTTATGAAGAAATGATAAGGAACAACATACTTTGCACTTTGCCTAGATATTTATTTACAGCAATTGCCATCATGGATCAAGTAAATTACCCTTCCAGACAAATATCCTGTCAGCATTAGTGGCTAGTATGAGATGAAAAGACTGTAAGAAATCCTATAAGCGATAACAAGGAAATAACCTTCACATACAGGAAGTTTCTTGTTAACATTTACTTTGGTCTCTAAGGTAGCTGAGGATGCTACTATCATAAATGTCTCTCTTCATCAACATGGCACTGCAGTGTTGGGCATATAGTATAAACTCTGCTTTTATCAGTGTTGCTGTTTTATGACTTCTCTCTCTTTGTAAAGGAAAAGCAACTCTTACACCATGCTGGCAGTCTGTGGGGGGAGGGTTAGAGTTAGGGGGCATGATAGAGTTATTCTTGCATTATAAAACTATCAATTATAGCTTTATGTAGGAGAAAGGAGGCAACATTTGATTTTTTCCCCCTGCTGGACGACAGAGCAACGTCATCACATAGGGCTGGAGCACCACTATAGGGCTGGAGCACACAAAACCTACTAGCTTGGACCCCCCCTAGACTCTGCTGTGCAAGGGGAATGTGCGGAATGTCTATCTCCTTCTCAGTAAGGGGCCATGTCAGTGAGGGTTTTTTTGGTTTTACATTTTTGTTTTTTGCTTCTCACATGTGTGCTGCCCCCGACTGATTTTTCTGTGGGTCAGCGTCCCCCCAATCCAAAAATGGTTCCCCACCCCGGCTTACAGGATTTCTTTCCAGCCTCCACTTCTGTTCTCAGCTGCTTATTGTGGCCAGCCTCAGCACCGCCCCCTCTGGGCATGGGCTGCTCCAGCTCCAGTTTCCACTTCACTTCCTGGGGGACTGCACTGCTAGGGAGGAGCTGCTGGGGTTGGGTTCCCTCTGCCATTCGAGCCTGACCACCCCCCAGGCCATGCCAGGTCCCTTCCACCATCCAAGCCCATCCCCACCCCCAGCCTCTTCACCCCTTCCACTGAGACCCTGCACCTCCAGCTTGCTCTTGCCCCCTCCATCCTGGCCAAACACCTACCCCTAGCCTGCTCTGCACCCTCCCCTGTTCTTGCACCCTCCCCCTTGGCCAGACACCTATCCCCAGAAAGGGGGGTTGCAGTGTCCTGCAGAGAGAGAACTTCTATCCCTGCCCACTGGAGGAAGGGGGAGTGCTGCGGGAGGTGTGTGTGAGCAGCATATGCGGCTTGCTGGACAGAGTGCTACTGGGTCCCCCACCTCTTCTTCCCCCCAGCAGGTTCCCATGCATGGGACCAGTTTCCTCCGCATCACCACACTTCATTGGGAGTGAATGCTGCCCGAGTACGGGCATGACCCTGTGCCACGTGTGGCACTGCTGTGTGGTTCCATGACCCCAGTCTCCTTGAAGTAGCAGCACATGTGTGGTGCTGCCCTGGAGCATCCACACTGCTCCCTGGCTTTGTGGTGGGCCTGCCAGAGCTCCTTCACCTTCATCCAGACCTGGTCCAGTCTCCAGTTGTGGTCTTTGTTGGCCAGACTGGCAGCAATCCAGCTGTACATTCCTTTTCCTTGTGTGGAGATCCTGGAGGTTGGTCTCCTCCCCCCAGGCCTCACTGAGTGTAGCCAGACAGGAACCCCCCTGTAACATCCATTTTTGCTTGCTTGAAG
>JANRFK010000875.1:2317600-2340686 GCA_030068395.1 Apalone spinifera
TTGTCCAAGTCACTCTGGACCCTCTCTCTGCCCTCAAGCGTGTCTACCTCTCCTGGACAGGGTTAACCCCTCTCTGAACCGAATTAAGTAGCCTGAGGCAGAGTCAGGCTTGATGAAGGAGCCCAGCTGAGAAGACAGTGGTGTGGACAGCATGAAGTCAAGATATTTGCATTTGAAAAAGAAACCCACAGTCATTCGCTGGACATTAAAGCAGGAAAAGAAACCCAGCCTGGGAGCAGAAATCCTGCGGATCCAGGCCCAGAAGAAAGAGTTTACAAAGAAGGGTGGAGGAGCAGAAGCCTGAGAATGGCAGCGTAGGAAAAGCAGCAAGGTGAGATGTTGTAAATTTTGATCACTGATTAGAAGGTCCTGGAGCTGGAACCCAGAATTGAAGATGGGCCTGGGTCCTTCCACCACGTGCACGTGAAATGGCACAGTCAAGGCAGTAGGTAGGAAGAGTGCCTGGGACTCTGTGCTGTGGGACTTGGATACCCTGAAAGGGGAAATCACATAGTAACTTGGCCAGAAGGCCAAGACCTGAAGAGCAAATGTGTAGAGGAGTCCCAGAGCATGAGTGATTCATGGTGAGAGTGGAGTGAGGAAAGGAGATGTTGGACAATGTTCCCTCTCATTTTTTATGTCCATCTGCAGAATGACTTTTGTTACATGCCCCAATATGAAAGCGATGTATCATATAACAAAAGCCATTCCACACACAGTGTGTGGCCGGGGATGTGTCAAAGTTTGGGGTGTGGGCTCTGATGGTGGGTGAAGGCTCTGGGGCAGGGCCAAAGATGAGGGGTTTGGGGTTCAGGCTGCTCTGGGGAGAGAGGACTAGCCCTCATCACAGGTGAGAGGCACCTGTACACAGCCACTGCAGCTCCAGTGGGCACAGCTGGGGGAGGGGTACATGTCCATGAGCCAGGGCATGTCTGGACTAGGTTGTGTGGGGGTAAGGGAAAGGGCATTTGTTCCCTGAAGTCAGCAGCAGCTTGGAGCAATTCTGGGTTGGGCACCATGGCTGGCACCGCTCCCCACCAGCCCCAGCAAGGAGCTGCTGTAGCCAAGGGAGATGGTCCCCTTGTAATGGGGGTTTGATTGACCGTCAAAGCACCTCCCGCTGGTCCTCTGGGAATTAGCTCAGTGTAGCCTCAGAGCGCCCTCTCCTGGTGATGTCTCAGCCATTGTTACCTGCTTCCCACCAATCCACTCTGTCAGAACCCACATCCCTCTTAGACCACAGCACTCTTCCTTCTGGGTACTGCTCTCCAGTCTATGCCCATGTCTGGGTTCCTCCCTTCCCAGGGAACCCTATTACCCCTAAACCCACCTTGCTTCAGGCTATGTCTAGACTGCAGGCTTCTTTCGGAAGAAGCTTTTCCGGAAGAGATCTTCCAGAAAAACTTCTTTTGAAAGAGAGGGTTCCACACAGCAAAAGTGCATCGAAAAAGTGATCTGCTTTTTCAAAAGGTAGTGTCCACATTGTTTGGATGCTCTCTCGCATTTAAGTTGTGATTACTGTGGATGAAATGGCCACCAGGGCACCTCCTTTTTCCGGGAGGCTTCTTTTTTCGAATAAAAACCCTCTTTCCCATCCACAAACGCTTCTTTGGAAAAAGGCTTCTTCCTTGTAGAAAGAGGTTTATCACTCTCAGAAAAACTCCTCCATTCTTTTCACTTTCAGTCAAAAGAACGCAATTGCAGTGTGAACATAAGTGTAGTTTTTCTGGAAAAACTCTGCAGTGTAGATATCCCCTCAGTGACCCTTAGCTATCCAAATCTAGCCCCTTCCCATAGGGGCAGATCGTAAGAGTTGGCACTCTCATCATTGGCAAGAGGGGACTGGACCTGCTGCCTATTCTTATCCTTGGTTGCCCCTGTGCATGAGGTGCCAGTTAACTCTAGCTTCTGTTTTATTTTCTTGGATAGTGTATACCTCTTACCTAAAAGATGGCTTTGAAAGGCGAACAAGGGTTTCTATGATTACTTATTGGATGGCTCGCTGCCCACAGAAACAGAAGAGAATGGGTCATAGAAAATGTTCCAATCATCATCAAAGCTAAAATCTTTCCCATCTATTGATGAGAAGAGTGCTTGCTTTGATCAACTTTGCTTTCAGATGTGTAAATTACTATATAAAATAAGAGCTGGTCACGTTATAAGGGAAAGAGCATGGGTGAGGGAGAAGTTAATTATCAGGTCATGTTCATTTTAAATGAGTTCTTGGACAAGATTAATGTAGTCAGGGCATGCAATGCAAGGCAGTATTAAAAGTTATCTGGGAAATTGAAGATTACATTGGAATAAATGTTAAATAATCTCAATCCTGTAGCTTCCCCCTGCATGGAATGTGTACTAATGATGTGTAGCATGACCATATTTCCCTGTGCTGAATATGGGACACCTGGTAAAATTACTTGTATTCAAATGAGTTCAATGGCAGTCAATCAGAACTATGCAATACAAATGTCCAAATTAACATCCAGGTGACTGAGCCCCTGTAGAAAAGAAACACTGAGTAGCTGACGTCTTTTTATTTATCTTCATTAGGTTTTGCATGGGGAGAGGTCTCACACACACATTCCTGCACACTTCTCTCACATGGGGCTCAGAGTGACTGACTAACCTGACCCTCCCTTCCCTACCTCCAGCTTCTATGCCTGGCTGAGCCCCTGGGATGGACCTGCCTCTCCTGATAACCCTTCTTCTCAAGGTGTCATGTGGGGGGTATGCAGTGCCACATGACCCCGTCCCAGATTTGTATTGAGAAAGTGGCAAGCAGCAGCCTTTTGGCAATGTGTGGGAGGGAAGGGATGGAAGCTGCTGCCAGTGGAACTGAGATGGGGGTGGAGGAAGAAAAGACTGTCCTCTGTTTTTCCAGAGGTCATCTCTTCCCTCCCATCCCCTGCTCCCCTATTGCTAGAAGGTATATCATGTCCACCACCTTCCCCATAAACACAGAGCCAGTTATCTCATCACAGAAGACAATCAGGTTGGTCAGGCATGACTTGCCCTTGGTGAACATGTTGATTATTTCTGATCACTTTTCCCTCTGCCATACAGAAAGTTACAGAGCTCAAGTTCTGTTGCTCCAGGTTTTCTGTCCACCTGCCCATCACTGCTGCTCAAATCATCCTTGTACTCTTTAACAAGCCTCTCGCCCTGGCACAGACAAGCGGCAGGTGGTCTATGGCTCACAGGAGCTCATGTAGAAGGGAGGTGACCAGTGGGTTCCTCCAAGGATCTGTACTAGGTAGGGCCATCCTCCTCTCCACCTCAGACTCTGCTCCCCATCCCACAGTGCCTCTGCTCCACCCTGGTGCACCTCCACTTCCCCCTTCCCTCAAATCCTGCCCCTGCTCCATCCCAGCTCATCTGCATACCACCCTTCCCCCAAGCCTTTCTCCAGTTCTGCTCATGCTGCACCTCTTCCCACCCCTTTGTCCTCTTCTGTCCCCACTGCACCCCTTCTCCAAAGCCCCCTCCCCCAAGTAGCATGACCTAGGGAATTACCAAGGGGCCTGACACAGGGCAGTAGCAGAGGTCGGGTCCCTGCACTCACTGTGGTGGGAGCTGGAGTGATCCAGCAGCCCACTGCACTCTCCTCCCCAGAGCCTGGGTCACTCAAAGGAGTGGAGCAGCCTGGGGCTGGGTTATTCTCCTTCCCGCTGCCACAGCGAAGTGGAGTGACCCACCTGGGAGATGATGGTGGAGTGGAGCAGGCTGCTGCTTATCACTCCATTTCCTGCAGCTCCCACCTTCGTGGTGCATGCACAGGGCCAATCCCTGCTGCCAGCTCCAGCCCCCCCAGATATTCCCCCAGATCACCCTGCCCTCACCTAACCTCCATTTGGGGGACCATCCCATCCGTAGACCATCTGAGGTGGCCACTGTGGGGCCCCCCAAAGCACAGGGCCCAGAGTGGCCACCCTGAATTGTCCTATGGACAGGACAGCTGTGGTACTGGGACTTGCAAGCTTCAGTGTACTCACTAATGATCTAGAAAAGGAGGAGAACAGGGAAGTGGCAAATGATACAAAGATACTTAAGAATGTTAAGTCCAAAGCAGACTGTGAAGAGCCACAAAGGAATCTCACAAACCTGGGTGGCCAGGCAGCAAAATGGCAGATGAAATTCAAGATTGAGAAGTTTATTGGAAAAGATAATCTGAGCTATACCTATACAATGCTGGGTTCTAAATTAGCTGTCACCATGCCAGAAGGAGTCACCATGGGTAATTCTCTGAAAGCTTCTACTCCTTGTGCAGCAACAATCACAAAGGCTATTGGTGTGTTAGGGATTATTAGGAAAGGGATAGAACACAAAATCCCAGAGTGCCACTATATAAACCCATGGAACACCTGCACCCAGAATACTGTCCAGTTTTGGGTGGCACATCTCAAAAAGCACAGTAGAACTAGAAAGGCAGGTACTTGGTACTAGGAGCTTAAAGTGGCTCTCAAGAACTAACTGTTTCCGTAATTATTATCAGTGAACTGGAAGAAAATATGGAATCACTGTTGGTTACATGCATGGGTGACAAAATATGAGCAGAGTGGTAAATAAGGCTGAGGCCTAGCAGTGATATGGAGTGATCTAGATCCCTTGGGGATCCTTGGGGAGCTAGATCCTTGTGAATAAAACAGGTTTTCATAGAGCCAAATGCAAGGTCCTACTCTAGTCCCAAAGCAAGGCAGGCCTCCCCCGCCTGGAATGGGGAACTGTACCCAGGCAAGCAGTGACTCTGAGAAGGATTTAGGGATCATGCTGGGCAAGCTGCTCAACAGGAGATCCCAGGGCGATACTGTGGCGAATACGGCAACAGTCAGCATTAGACATATGAGCAGAGGAGTGAGCAGGGCAGGGAGGTGCTATGGCATGAGTGAGAATGAGATTGGACACTGCAGCCTGTTTCAGGGGGCCACATTTTAAAAAGATGTTGAAAAATTGGAGATGGGCCAGCAAAGAGCCCAATGTTTTGAGGGCTGAAGAAAAACGCCTTCTTGTGAGTTATTGAAAGGAGCCCAATTTAATTAGCGTCTACAAAGGAAGGCTGAGAGGTGTCTAAGTGCCTTCCAGGAGAGAGAATGTCAGGTATTAAAGGGCTATTTAATGTTGCAGAAAAAGGCAGAACAAGACCAGTGGCTGGAAGGTAAAAACAGACAAATTCATATAACAAATAAGGCACAAATATTTTACAGTGAGGATGATTCACCTTTGGAACAACCTACCAAAGCAATTGACAGATTTTCCATTTCTTGATGTCTTCTAATGAAGAATAGATTCCTTTCTGGTGTGTGTGTGGATCAATACTTAGTCACTATGATATACAAGAGGGCTGGGATATAGAGGGGTCAGAGTTCATGGACTGTTCTGGCCTTAAAGTCTAATTAATGAAAAAATAAGTGTTGCATAAGGAGCAGCCTCTGGGGTTTTACAGTGCAGCCTGCTCGATCCCAGGAGTCAGCTGTCATTAAGTTGGATGATCCAGAGAAAGTCACTCAAACATGCAAAGAGGATGACCAGGGTCAGGACGCCAGCTATGCAGGGGAGAGGTGGGTGTGCAGTGACATCACAAAGGCTTGTTGCAGCACCTCAGCCTATTGGGAGACAGTGGTGGGGAGGTGGTGACCTCATAGAGAGACTCTGACATCAGCCAGGCAGGAGAGATGCAAGGTGGAGCAGCCTCAGAGAGTCCTGTGGCTTTGCAGCAGCAAGGCTCCTTCTCAAGGTCTCTTTCTGGGGACTGTGAGAGAATTAGGATTTATGTACGTGAGTGTGGGAAACCTCGTCAGAGTTTTCCTCCTTCCTACTTCTGATTATATGGTCCATGATTAGAAGGTAAGAGCCTCAGAGAGGTTTGGAATCTGTTCAGTCTGATCCACCTGGTATCAGCTGAATTCTGGGCATAGAAATCACTAGGTTAAGCTGGTTTGATTTCCTGCCAAAGACTTGGTGCTGTAGAATCACTGGGATCATTGGGGGGGCTTCTCTTTTCAGATTTCCCTTTTCCTCCTTCCCTTTCTCTTTCTCTTCTCTTCTTCTCCCTTCCTCATTTTCTATTCCTCCCTGCTCCACCAAGGAGAGGTGTGTGCGCAGCAGGGGGCTTTGCTGTCACTGTGAGGGCTGCCACAAAGAAGTGGGGCTGGAAGAGTGCTTGGAGACTGATTCCCTCCAGTGGTGACTTGGGCCATCCTTTTGGACTTCTGCTGAGACCCCTCCACCTCCCAGTCATCATTCTGATTGGAGAAGCAGGTGGCTATTCACAGGGAAAACCTAGGTCAGGGGTGGCCAATCTGTGACTCCAGAGTCAGATATGCCTCTTCAGAAGTTAACCTGTGGCTACTTGCACAGGTACCAAAATCCAGGGGTGGAGCTACAGGTACCAACTTTCCACTGGACTGGAGGGTGCTCACTGTTCAACTCCCAGCTCTGTCCTAGCCCCTTTCCCCCTAGGATCCTGCCACTTCCTGATCGCTCCACTGAGCCTGTCACACCCATACTCCCCCCCCTCCAGTGTCTCCCACTGAGAAAGAGCTGATCCCAGTGGGCAGAAGGAAAAGGAGAAGGTGGCGCTGCCAGTGGGTGGGATGTGCTGAGAGCGGCGGTTGGGGAGATGATAAGGGCTGGTGATATAGAACTGTTGCTCTTTGGCAATGTGCATTGGTCAATTCGGGCTCCTTCTCAGGTTAGGTTGGCCACTCCTGGCCTAGGTACTTTTGTTCTCTTTAAGACCAAACAAATAAGTCAGAAGCAATCATGTATTTGCTTGATTGTGCTGTTCCTCTGCAATTGTTGTCTCTGCACTGTTCCTGACTCTCTCTAATGTGCTTGTTCTTTTCAAATACCTGCTGAATAATGACCATCAGCAATTGTTGGTCTGTAGCTCATTTTAGAGCACTTTATTCTGATCAGTCAATGGCTGTGTCTACACTACATCCCTCTGCCGACAGCGAGATGCAAATCAAGCACTTCGGAAGCGCAAATGAGCCTGGGATTTAAATATCCCGGGCTTCATTTGCAAACTCATGTTCCGATGCTGTGCTGATCAGGCTCAGTGTCGAAAGTGAAAGTAAAGTCTAGCCACAGCTCTGCCGACAGCGGGGAGCTTTTCCGGCAGATCCTGTACTCCTACACTTTACTTTCACTTTCGACACAGCCTGATCATCTAGACATAGCCAATGAGTCCCAAGGGGCTAGTTAGGGGCAGGACATCAGCTTTGCATGGGAGGGGGTGGGGATAGCAGTGACATCACAAAGGCCTGTTGCAGGACCTCAGCCTACTGGGGAAAGGTAATGAGGCGGTGGTGACCTCACAGAGAGACCCTGACACCAGCTAGGCAGGATGCAGGTGCAAGGCAGGGGCACCCTCAGAGACACCCCCTCCGATGGCTTTGTGGGAGGCTATCCCAAAGAGGTGGGGCTGGAATTGCTCTAAGACTGCTCCCCTGTGGTGGGGTGACTGGGAGCCTGGGGCCATCCTTCACGACATCTTGCTGAGACCTCTCAGCCTCCTGCTTCTCAGAGTCTTGATGCTTTTTGGCCGAGTGGGGGGCTATTGACAGGGAGGAGACATTTCCCAATGTCACACATGGCTGTCCTTTCCTTTGCAGGCTCTTCACAAGGGCTTGTCTGTCCTCAGTTTCCAATACATCTTGGAGGTGAGCATGGTCAGAAGGACTAGGGGGCAGTTTTGTATTAGCACTGTGGGGGACTGGAAAGGGGAGACTAGAAATCCATTTTCCAGTCTGTCCTCCTATCCTGCATACCAGTGGGCCATCCTTGGTCAGGGCAGTCAGAAGCTGGAGCCCAGGCGCCTGTGTATCACCAGATCCTCAGGCATTTGCCCCTTTTATCTCCTACCTTGGTAATAGCCTTTCAGTCACCTGCACAAAGCATCTAAACTCTTAAATTCATGCTTCATAATAGGTACCACTTGAACGAGAAATTACCAGTTTTATAATCACATTATACATTAGAGAAAGCTTCAGTTTGTGTCTACCTGCAGCTGATTTCACTGTCTGTTCTTGAAACTGCATTTTTTTTAGTTTTATTTTTAAATCTTTATTTTGGAAGTTAATTTTAACAGCTTACAAATCCTGCAAATGTGAGAGACAATACAATACGAATCTTATAACTTTTATTTAGAGAAACATTATGTAGTAATATAATAATTAGAACTGTCTGTTTAACAGACCCAAATAAATAGACAGATCCAAGTATTATATTACTGCATAATGTTTTGCATGTGTCCCAAGCTCACCCCACATTGCCCGTGAGAAGAAGGCAAGCCTTCTTTACTGGACCTGCTGACCCTTGATTGGTAAGTGTCTTCTCCTGACCTGTCTAGATCTCGGTCGAACAGAGTCTTGCTGATCACCTGGACCAAGTGGTTTGTTTTGAGTATAGGGGTGTCAGGGAACTGACACCTCCAGAAGTGGACAGAGAAGGCCTGATAGTCCCTGTCACATGCCCCAAGTTCCTTAAATGACTGTTCTTTGCATCAGTCCAAAAGCAGACATGTGTTGATGGAGTAGAGTTCATGGAGAGGGAGTAGGCAGCGATGTCAACTGAGTCCTTCATTTTTTTGCATTGTCATTGAGCTTTGTGCAGAGAGGATGAGGAACAATGTCATAGGAATAAAATGTTCAGGAATACACAAGAAAATAGCTTTATATATGAATGATGTAATATGATTTTTATCAAAACTGTGTTTTCTATATAGACTTGCAATCCCTCTCCTAGGATTCACACAGTTTTCTGTTAATAGCTTTTTGCTGTTGCCGAAATATCTATATGATGTTTGATATTAACTATGCCCTATATTAAGTGTCATAACTATTCAAGCTATAGTAGAGCACTTGGTCTAACATTAAACAAAAATATAATTCTCTGTAAGTAGGAAAATTTTTCCTTGGGGTAAAATGACCTTCTTTGGGGATATGACAGACAATGGATTGTACTTACATATCTAAGCAGTGGAACATTTGTGCTAATCTTTGTCATAATTCATAGTTTTACCTTCAAATTTAAATTTACAGATAAAAAAACTGGGACTTAAGTAAAACAACAACTTCTTGTTTTACAAAGGGACCAACTTAACCCAGCATGATGTAGGAACTTTCAACACAGGATTAAAGACTTCTTTCTTAATTGTCATGTTGACACTGCTTTTTTGAATACCCCAATCTCTATAGTTTAAGGTACCACAAACAAAGTATTTTGGAGGTGAATGAAACTTAAAAAAATAAACTATTCACATAATTTCTTCATATAATGTTTAACTAACTGCTCACAATGTGGGATTTAGCTTCATTGACCAGGTTTAGACCAACAGTAATAGCTCTGTCTGCTTTAGCCTACGGGGCTCCAAGACCAGTAGAAGAGCTACAGTATCTGATAAAAAATATTTGCTTATTAAGGCAGAATGCATCATCAAATAATTCATGTCCTGTCTGCACTTAGTAACCATTACTATCTAAACAGGATAGAATGGGTGCCATAACAAAAGAGGATATAAAAATGCTGACGTGTGCATAACAGGAAATATTTTATTTTTTGTAACTGACTGGAACAGCAGTTAAAAACCCTCCACTAAGATTGTACTTCATGTCCTTGTTTTCATTTTCTCTTGTTTACCTTCTTGATTTGTGTCATATTAGGGTGGCAAGTTGATCTTTGTACCGATGGTTCTGTTTATGCACCTGCCTATCATTTATAATCTGAATGAATGCCTGGAAAACCAGCTTTTCTAAAGAATCTCCTTTTGATCTAGAATTCCTTCTGGATCTGGAATTAGAACCTGTTAAATGGCTACAGTTTCAATGGGGGTGGCTGTAATTAAGTTCTTGTAGGACAGAGGAAAAGGGTTGCTTTTTTCAACACTTGACCAGACTCAATTCCTGCCATCACTGCTAAACCAAAAATGA
Source organism: Apalone spinifera (assembly GCA_030068395.1). Taxonomy (NCBI): domain Eukaryota; kingdom Metazoa; phylum Chordata; order Testudines; family Trionychidae; genus Apalone; species Apalone spinifera. The sequence continues at coordinate 2,327,530 of JANRFK010000875.1, forward strand.
TAGCAGCTCACAAGGAAATTAAGACGTTCAAAAACTTGTATACAGGGGAGATTCAGGAAAACCTTAGTTTAAAACAGCTTACTGTGTATACAGCTGTAATACCATGTAGCACAAGCGAAGACTAGAAAGACTTGCACTAATTCCCTCTCTCACCAGAAGATGTGAATCTTTTGCTCATACAGAACAGTAAAATACCCTGGTTTTGATTTCCTCATTAGTGGCATGGTACATTGTTGGAACAAATCATTTTCTAACAAGGTTTAGAAAATGAGAGGCAGAGTCCATTCATTGTATAACAACTGCACATAAATACAAGAGATGGCCTCATCACCCCACTCAACTGAGTGAGGAAATGTGACTTACTTCCTGGATTGGCAATCGGGATTTAATGAAGCATATGGTGTTTTCCACAATTCCTGAACGTTTTGTTTACAAGCACTGGTAAATGTCATCCTGCATATTAGATCCTGACAAATAGCACAAAAATCTATTTAGCACACCCAAGTGGGAAACATGCAGCAGAGCTGTATGCAAACACCCTGTGGATACATTCTTATTCATGTTACTTACTGCTGAATAAACATTAGGGCTATGTCTACACTCGCAGCTTCTTGCGCGAGTAATATGCAAATGAGGCTAAGCGTGGAATATCGCAAAGCCTCATTTGCATACCCAATGAGCCACCATTTTTTTCAGAAGAGGCTCTTGCGCAAGAAGGAGCGTCTGTCTACACTGCCCCTTTTTGTGCAAGAAAAACCCTCTTGCGCAATGCCGTTCTTCCTGAAAAGTAATAGGTGTAACGGCATTGCGCAAGAAGGTTTTTCTTGCGCAAGAAGGGGCAGTGTAGACGCTTCTTTTTGCGCAAGAGCCTCTTCTGAAAAAAATGGTGGCTCATTAGGTATGCAAATGAGGCTTGACGATATTCCACGCTTAGCCTCACTTGCATATTACTCTCGCAAGAAGCCGCGCGTGTAGACATAGCCTCAGTGTTCAAACATTGTCAGTTTAATAATATTTAGACTATTTAGAAATTGCACAGGAAAAATTAAAAACGAGTAGTCCTGTGGCACCTTAGAGACTAACAAAAACATAGAATCATGAGCTTTCATGGGTAAAATCCACTTCGCCACATAAATTGGAATGGAAATACAGAAACCAAAATATAAACAGCAGAAGAAGTACCTGTCAATTGTAGGATCCATGTTAACAAGGCTAATTAAGTGGGCAGGATGTGTCACATTCACAGCTTTTGATGTGAAAATGCAGATCCCCCAGTCTGAAGCAAATCCTTTCCAGCAGCTGCAGACACACTCACACAGGAACCTGCCCCCTGTAACAAAACCCATTGCCAACTCTATCTACAAATGTGACACTGTTACCCTGGGCTTGAATAAAGACATTAACTGGCTGGTGAATTACAAAGCCAATTTCTCCTGCCTTAACATCCACATTTTCACATCAAAAGTTATGCATGCAATGCAACTCATTGTAAAAGCACTGGTCTATGGCTCAACTCCAGACTGATTACTGACTTTGACCTTGTGGTAGGTCTGTGGTCATTCCTTTGCTTTCCTGGAGCACTGCTGCTGATCCCTGCAGCACCACTTGGACTACATGCCCCATGTAATCTTTTCAGAAATGTCTGTTTCCATGGCAGAAATGGCAATGGTCAGAGCTGTAGGCCCTTTAAAACACTGCTGGTGGCCCAGGCAACAGAGGCTAGGCAGAGCTAAGGGGCTTGCTGGGGGAGACTAGCTCCCAGCCCCACCCCTTCCACCTGAGGTCCCATCTTGCCCAGGAACCCATCAATTCTGTCAGCAGCATTGGCTCTTGTCTACTCCAGGCACAACTGAGTCTAGTGTGACGAGCCAGCATGTTTGTTTGGTGAGCACACCTAGAAACTTTATCTTCTTGCATGTGACTGCTCAATCAGGAAAAAGCATTTCAGGGGCATTGATAAGCAGGAGATGACTAGACCTCTATGACTGCCAGGCAGTGCAGTTAACAATCGTGAGCAGAATGGTCAGTGTTGTGCATTATAGGTCAACTCTGGTCACACCAAGTCTACCCACACATTGAGTTGATCTCAGTCATGGCTTCATGCTATTTAGAGAGGTGGTTTTGCTACATCACTATAACAAAGCATTTACCTTGCCCAGAGACAAATTTGAGTGTAGACACAGGCACTAGTAGGTCAATGCAATGAGTCACATTGATCTAATTGTATAGTGTTGACCAGACTTCAATCTGTAATTCAATGTGTTTGTGGGGGGAGCTGCAGAGCTCTCATTTCACAAAAACCCATTTCTGAATCGTTACAGTGCATGCTGAGCATGTTCATTATATGTGACAATCCCTTTCAAAACACACATTTAAACAGATGGCTCATGTTGACTATTTAATACAATCCTACAATTAAGTTAAATCTCAGTGAAGTAGACAATGACTGATATTCTATTGACATCAAAGCTGGTATTTTGCATCTTCATCTTATGAATTTTCATTTTCAAAGCTGCCACTCCGACCTTATTGAAATGTCAACTAAGATAAACTGAGGTGTAACTGAAGAGGCTAGATAAGGTGTCTGGCATTTCAATAATTTGTTTTTTACTATGTTTTACTAGCAATCACACATCCATGCTGGTTTAATGGTGAAAGAAAAGGACAGGTGCTAATGTATTGAGCTAATTTCTATAAATAAACATAGTGAATGGGTGAAACCTTGCCCTCCCTCTCTCGTAGATGGAGAACTCTAAGCTGGTTTCCATGGCAGAGAGGGCACGTTGTGGCAGCATGTTCTGTGCACTGGTAGCAGAGAGGTACCATGTTCTGTGCACTGTATAGCAGTCTCTGCTGCCTTAGCAGGTGTCTTTAGAGGATGGGGGCAGGGCTACTGAATACTTCACCATACAGATGGCCTAATTTATTTGTTTGGTTTTGAAAATCAAAGACCTGGGATCTACAAATTTAACTTTTTACTTGCTATTCCAGCAACTTTATCTTTAATTTCTCAGGCAACTTTTAAATCACTTTAGTGTACAATTGCTTAAGTGAATAGTAATCAGTCTTGTTTTAATTACTGTACAACTTACTCTGGGAAGGTGTTCAAAGATCATATGCCACATGAACAGAAAAAAACCCCAACTTTCTAAAGCACACTCTAAAACAAGGTGTCTCTAAGGATACATCTAGGCTGCGTCTAGATTGGCAAGATTTTGTGCAAATACTTTTAACGGAAAAGTTTTTCCGTTAAAAGTATTTGCGCAAGAGAGCATCTATACTGGCATGTGCCGTTGCACAAAAGATTTGCTTTTGAGCAAAAGCATCCGTGCCCAGTATAGACGCTCTCTTGCGCAAGAAAGCTCCGATGGACATTTTAGCCATCGGGCTTTCTTGCGCAAGAAATTAAGGTGGCTGTCTACACTGGCCCTCTTGCGCAAGAATACTTGCACAAGAGGGCTTATCCCTGAACGGGAGCATCAAAGTATTTGAGCAAGAACCACTGATTTTGTACATTACAAAGTCAATGTTCTTGCTCAAATACTAGCGGCCAGTGTAGACAGGCGGTAAGATTTTGCGCAAAAGTGGCTGCTTTTGCACAAAATCATGCCAGTCTAGACGCAGCCCTACAGTACAACATTATTCCAAAATAATTTAGTCCGCATCTACACAGCAGGCAGTTATTTTGAAATAAGTGTCAAAATACTGTCAAGCTGGAGGACTTCTTTCTCTGACTCCTGTAGCCCTCATTGGACGAATAATAAGGGAAGTCAGGGGAAGAGTGCTCTATTTCAAAATAAGTAGACACTCCCTATTTTGAAATAAGATATGCAATTGATATAGCTCAATTTGCGTAGCTTATTTTGAGTTAAGCCCTGAAGTATAGACATACCCATAAGGCACATCTAGACTACGTTTTTCTTTCGAAAGACGATATGTAAATTTGGTGAAAATTTGCATATCTTCTTCCGATCGCCTTTTTGAAAGAGGTTTTTTCAAAAAAGAAAGCAGTCTAGACGGGGTTCGTTTGAAAAATAACCCTTTTTCGAAAGAACGCTGTAAACCTCATTTTTTGAGGAAGAAAGGTTCTTTTGAAAAAGGGTTTTTTTTTCTCAAAAGAACCCCATCTAGACTGCTTGCTTTTTCAAAAAAACCTCTTTCAAAAAAGTGATCGGCAGAAGATATGCAAATTCATACCAAATTTGCATATTGTCTTTCGAAAGAAAAATGTAGTGTAGACGTAGAGTCTAATACCAACAATCCAGGAAATAGTAAAGCCATTTGAATGTGCAAGGCACAGAATTTATGAATATTCATTCAAACACCAAATACTTATATGATTTTATTATGTACTTTTTGTTATTCATGAACATTAATGTAAGTTTTCATTATTGCATGAATATTTACAGAATGGTTGTTAATTGTGTTTGCATGTGAATAAAAACTTTCCAAAAAAAAATAAAAGGCTATTTACTGTATAAAATGTGTTATTCTCTCTATCACTTGCTATAATTTCTAATTCCATAAATTTGTTATGCAGTTAGGAAGCAGAATCAATTCCACATGACTTATGTAAATAGGTATTTAAATAGGTTCCCTCACTTGGAAATTTTAGGCCAGTAATTAGCATATTCAGATGCCCTCTGTAAGACTCCCCCATTGTAGATTTCTGTCTAAATGAGGGAGATAAGGGATTTCCACAAGAATCGGCTACAACATATAAGCTGGTGAAAACCTGGCTAAATGTCTTGGACCCTCTGTGTTTCTCTGGGGCGTTGGAGACCTAGAGGCTGCATCTAGACTGGCAAGCTTTTGCGCAAAAGCGACTGCTTTTGCGTAAAAACTTGCCAGCTGTCTACACTGGCCGCTTGAATTTGAGCAAGAACACTGACTATCTAATGTAAGATTGTCAGTGTTCTTGCGCAAATATTATGATGCTCCCACTCAGGGATAAGCCCTTTTGCACAAATGTATTTGCGCAAGAGGGCCAGTGTAGACAGGTAAAAACTGTTTTGCGCAAAAAAGCCCCGATGGCGAAAATGGCGATTGGGGTTTTCTTGAGCAAAACCGCATCTAGACTGTCACGGATGCTTTTCCGCAAAAAGTGCTTTGACGCAAAAGCATCAGTGCCAATCTAGATGCTCTTTTCCGCAAATGCTTTAAATGGAAAAACTTTTCCGTTAAAAGCATTTGCGGAAAATCATGCCAGTCTAGACGCAGCCAGAATGTCTCAGTATTCTGTCCAAGAACCCAGTGTTTGAGGATGTAGCTTTTTTATTTCTTCCCAGTTTGTCCGAGAACTTACAAAGTGAAAAGACACTCTCCATCTACAGTTGACATAAGTATTTTTCAAATGTGCTTCCTTGTTGAGGACACAATCGCTAACCCAGGTATGTCTGCTGGGGTGGGGAATCAGTTTTCTATGTAACAAAGCTTGTAGAATGCTTAGGAGGACTTATGTCCAACGTGGCAGGAAGTGTGACAACAGTTCTTGGATGATTTCCAGCTATTATCATATGATGATGTTATCCTGCACCTGAAACAAAAGCAGAAAGAGACTCCTTCTGGTTCTGATCCAGAACTAGAATTAAAAGATATGAGGGTGTTTATATTAGAGCTTCCAGTTTGAGTGACAATAGTGCAGACACCCAAATAGCAATGTACAAAAGATGAACAAGGAGAGAAAGCTGATGCATGTGAACTGCAAAACATCTAATTACCGTGTTCTATCTAGTGGCTGCTGGAAGTGACACCTGCAAAAACAGAGCATTTCTGGGAAATCCCTTGGCAAACTAGCTTTGGAACAATATATGGTACATAAATTTCTTTTGACTGGACTTTGGCAGTTGTAACTCAGTAACAAAATAACTTTATCCAGACTGATCCAGATTAATGTTATCATTAATTGCAACAAAAGTGCTGGCTATCATTGGGCTATGACATGTTTAAACTTCTTATGTCAAAGCATCCTCATTTGGGGGTTATAAAATACTTTGGTGTCTTTAGCAAAGCCAATAAAATAAGTTATAACCAGACTATCTATTTTCTGAAAAAATAAAGATGCAACTGAAATGAAGTTCTAGGAATCAAGTCTAGTACCAAAAAACAGCAGTGCAGATACTTCTGAGATGAAGCATAATGACAGCAACCTCTCATGTGGCTACTAATTCTATACATGAAGAGAGGGGCAAACTTAAAATCATGCTGCATGCACAACTGATTAAATACTTGTAAAGCTCACAAATGTTCTGTCACTACATAAAGGTATCATGCCCTAAACAGCTGTAATTACAGTCCTCCAAAATCACATGGCAAAGCTGATTCTTTTTATGGCTTACTCGGTGTCTGCCATAGGATGAATTTGTTTCAGAAAACTTCAGCCAAATATACAGCCATTACCGATGACAAGGGCGGAGGAAATGTATTGGTTTGGTCACAGGGTGAAAGGTACTTCAGTTTCTTACGGTACTGTCCCATCACAACCCGGGTCCCTGCCAGCTTTTTAAATAGCTCCTTGCTGGCTCTTGCCACAGCTCAGCCAGCTCTTGCTGGAGCTGCAAACCGAGGTGCACATGCTTACTTTCACCTCTGTTTGGTCATATTAAAAACAAAAAATTTTGAACCTTTTTCTTTAAAAACTCTAACACATCCATGCTTTGGAGCAAGGACCTGAAGTTTGGCATGGGCTTGTTGTCATCTCTGTGGAAATCTCCCCCAAATTTGACCAAGTTATAAATCAGTGCTAAGTCTGTCTATCCTCTTAGGTATTTCATATAGCACCGCAGCAGAGTGTCCGTCCTGACTTAAGCATGACTGATATTCAAAATATTTCCTATGTGTGGTTTGTTATAATGAAACCAATAGCTATTGCTAAAAAGCCTTAAAATGGTAAATTTGGACAACTAGCATTTGTGGTCAGCATGTGATAGTGTGAGCTGATGGGTTTTCAGCATAACTGCTAAATTACATGATGAGAAATCAATTGGTTGATGCACTTCTTATCATTATGAAAAGGGAAGGACAATGTCTTATGGAATTGACTTCTCTCTCTAGAGACCAAAATCTAAGATGACTTCCCACTGTTTTTTGGAGATGAGACTCGCTGTTGCAGAGCATCTTAGCGTTGCTGTCAAATAGGAATATTTTGGGGGTTAAAAATTCAAGTGTGGGTCTACTTTGACAGGTGATGTGAAAAATGATGCAGAAAGTCAGGTCCATTTTCTCCATTTTTATTATTATAGGACTTCCACATGGAGCACAACTGAGAGTAATCTGAATTCTCATAGTAGGGCCTTTCTACTGTATTGAAAATGGGTAGTAGCCACTTAAATAGTTTTGAAGCCCAGGCTTCTTTGTCTTCTGTTGCAGTTTGGAAGGACAGAGTAGGTATTGCTACGCTAAGAGGTACTGGTGATTGCTTTGATTCCACATCTCTTTGAGATTGGTGTGAATGTATCATTCAATTAACGTAACTGCAAGAGGAACCAAGAGTTAAAAGAAGCAAGGAAGCAAAACAATGCAGATTCTTTGTAAATAAACAAGACTGCATTAAATATCAGACTCTATCAATTTGCATTTCCAACGGGAAGATCCCCTGCACTTGAAAATTTGAAAAACCTTTGAAAAGCCATGGATGTCAATTGATAGTTAAATCTGTTATCTGGAACCAAGCTGTGTCCATTTGGTGTCCTCACTCATTCATAAGGAGAAGTCACCTTTGATCTCTATACACAATTAACAGAATTTTGTGTAAACAGCAAGTTATACTTGTGAAAATGCAGTGAAGATGACCAGGAAGTTGCTCAAATATAAGCGAGCATGTGAACGGGTTTGCAGAACCTTAATCGGTGTAGGTGTTGCAGAAGGAGAGATCTTAGTTTAAATCTATGATCAGAAGTTGAGTTTTACATGGCTAAAACCAGAAAAGCTACACTGCATTTTGGGGTCTCCTTTAAGAGACAAAGAGACAACACAGCCCCACTTTCACTGCCGACAGCCTCAAGGACAAATCTAAATTTCTGCTGCTGTTTCAACTTTAGCTTTTAAAACCAACCTTTCCACATTTTTAATTTCTTCTGAAGATTTGTGGGTCATGGTAGATAATCAGCTGAAGATGAGCTCCAGCGCAAGGCTGTTGTAGCCAAAAGGATAAATGAGAAAATCTTGAGTAGGGGCTAAGGGTTTTAACCAATATATTTGGCTTTGGTGCAAGAGCTGCTGGATTACTGTTTTCACTTCTGGTGCCCGTAACTGAAGTAAGTTAAAGTTGTGGTGGATTTTCCATCACTGATGATTTATACATTGTGATTGGATGTTTTTCTAAAGGATATACTCTATGGATTATTTTGGGGAAGTTCTGTGGTCTATGTTACACTGGATATACACTTGGTTTACAGAAAGAGCTCACTCACTGATCTTCCTTTCATTAGTAGCCTTCTCCTACATAATGGGATAGCAGGCTAAATTCAGCATGCTAAAGGCAAGAGGTGTTTTCAGTATCCAATAAAGGCTTGTACCACATCTGTTCCAAGCCTGCAAACTTTCACTTGGATGGAACAATGTGCCAGTATGGATGACCTCTCTCATCCAATATTAGCTGTGACTGTCAGACTGGGACATTAATATTTGCATAATGTAAAACATTAAGGGGATCCTTTTATGAATAAATCTCCAAGTCCTGTATGTGAGGCTATGTCCCCTTATTTTTAATGGAAAGATGTTTTTTAATATTAATGCATAACTTGAATATGCTTATTGCAAAACAGAACAAGTAACCTGTCATTCAAAAGCTTGTGATCCCCTGAATGTGTATATTCTATTTGTGTGCATGGAATCATTCTTATATGTGAAGTTAGAAATACGAAGTTTGAAACCTGTTTTATTAATCTAAGTCTTCCAGGGAAAGCCATTAGTGGTACTTAAGGAACTTAATGGCCCAGTTCCCAAAACAATAATCTGCAAATGATTAACTGATAGAGGAATTGTATCTTAATGCTGAATATCTCCTTCAACTGCTAAATGTCAATCATGTGATGTGCTGAAAAGAGCAAGCAATGCTATTTTGTTGGAATACTAATAAATAATAGAATTTTGGTAGCATGGAAAGCAGTGATCCAAACCAAGAAGCAACCATTTTGTATATGAAATCAGAGATCTTTGCCAAATGTATAAGTAAAATTTAAATCTGACATCCATTCCAAAACTACCATTGATATCAATGGAAGCAGGTGTTGAGCCAACACTGAATGACAGGTAAGCAAGTAAAAACCATTCAAATAGAAAGTAATAGAATAGATGCAATTTCAAGTGCAGGTTATTTGTGATGAGAATTGCAAACATATTTAAGAATTAATCAAAAGCAAAACTTAATATATCAAATTACTCACTGACAACACAGAGGAAAGATTGACAGAATTAAGATAGCAATGATTTCTCAAAGCTTAACCCTTACTACAGAGGTTATATGAAATAAATCTGCTGATCCTCTAATATTTACAAGGATTTTTTTTAGACTCCTGTGTCAAACCTTATTGCTATTGCTCATGACTATGCAAAGGTAAGACCAGTGTACTGATACTTGATATATAATAGTTCATTAATGTTGGTTTGGGCAATGAGTCAGCAGCTGTCTGACATTAAATGTCATTTTCTACTTCCTTTCTTCACCAGCATAAATATGTCAGGTTTCCCAGCCATACAGGCAAGTAAAGGAAACTCATAGATAAGCCAAACAAATAAGATTGCTAGGACCTAAAAAGCTGAATCACATATGGACCAAATGCTACTAGGTTAACCTTTTAACTGCTGAACATGAGTTCAAGTCCTATGCTTTAATTCCATTTTCAGACTGTCACAAGAGCTTCTGGCCATTTCATAGGGACCTACCAGATGCAACCTGGACTCCAGTGATTGGGACAAGGCAGGGTTATCTGATATAGGGCACAGTTCTTGGATAGTCCATAGTGGGTTGAAATTCAGCACAGGCAAGCAGAGATAGCTTCATGTAATTCATGTTCACTGTGAACTATTTTGACATTCTGTATTCAGTTAGCCCTGATAATTTGTCCATAGGAAGCAAATAGCAACAAAATTGACAACCTTCTTCCTTATTCAGTCTTTGCAGAAATGCTAGTTTTCACTGTTGTTCTGGTGGCATAGCTCTGAATTCTGCAGGCAGTCCCTCCAAGTTTGGCTGTAGCATGCTGACGGGCTGCTCTGATGAACCATGCACCTCCACTCTGCTGTTCTGAGTATATTGACTGCTCAAAAGTGACACATTTACCCAAATGCTAAGTTGACATTATCACTAACAAACAAAACAAAGTGATTATGAATGCAGGCTTGGAGAAACCTAGAGGCCACTACTTCAGGCACAAATTTAACACCAAAATTTGGAAATTAAGAGGATTAAATGTAGTCCCACTTATAGGCTCAAAAATTGGAAGTGTTGAAGAGTCTCCATTAAAACAGGCAATATACAGCTACTATAAGTGCATTAAGTGCAGGGGTGGGCAAAAGGGCCTTTCCGGGCCGGATCTGGCCCGCCAAGCAGGTTGATCCGGCCCACGGACACCCTGCTGCTACCCTGCTCCACCAGGCCAATCAGAGCCTGGGGACAAGGGAGTGCATAATGTACACGTAATGTGGCCATTAAACAATTGATCTGTGGTGGGATGGTGTTTACATTTAGAATTAGATAGAGAACCATTTATATGCACTGTAGAAGCAGGGCCCCTTAATCATAACTCATTGTGCTGTTAAATTAAACCAAGTAGGAAGAGTGTTAGTTGCTGAATCACCATACCTTTTCTAGTAGTTCTTTGGTTTACTTCTAAACTCTCTCATCCAAACAGTGGCTAGTCGGAATCCTACTTTTCTTTTCTTTGGTATGGCTAGATACAATCAGTAGCAACTGATGTTTGTCTGTAAGGAACACAATTTATCATGCTCAAAGCCACCTATCTGAGGACACATTAATAACAGGTATAGCTCATTCTTTATATATACCTAGTATTAATCCAGTGAAAAAAAAGGAAAAAACCTCTGTTTAAAAAGTATATTTTATACTTTATAACTATATATATTATCTTGCCCTATATTTTATCTATATATTTTAACATAGACCTTGTGTTCTACTACCAGTAATAAAAAAAAGTGAAATTTATTTGAGAAAAGACTATTTTTTTCCATTGATCATCAGACCAAGTCAGTTATGAGCGAGCTGTCTGATGCAGTTATTCATTGCAATAAGCTTTTATCTTTTTCTGGCTACACTAGTTCCCAGAAATGTGGCAATGGTGCTTCTGCATACAATTCAGATCACTAGTAAACATGCCCATCTGTTCAATATTTTCCTTCCTGCATAATTTTGACTCTGTGGGTAAAAGCAGTTGACTGAGGGCAGCACACAAGAAATATATATGCTTATACAGACTCCATCCTATTACTGTACAACTTCATTGGAAATCAGCTGTAATTTGTTGCATCAGAATACACAATTAAGAACTATACTGTCCATGATGTAGCTTTATAAATTAGAGGTACCTTTTTCAAGCCCAACCTCCGATTGCTCAAGTGAGCTAGTCACTAGTTAGGTTGGGTATTTTGGTGAGGAGAGTCCAATTCTTAGAAGGATCTGAAGCCAAGAATTTGTAGCCTCTCAGCTGTTATAACAAAACAAATGCTACTAAAATAATTTCATTAATACATTATTTGTCTGATAAAATTATATCTAAGATGAAAACACCCTTTGTATGTGTTTATATCTCTAAAACCTGTTGAAATAAGCAATTTTTAGAAATTACATTGTGTAAGCCAATTATAAATTGCACACCTAGACAAAACAAGAATCAGAGAACATATTTGAAGTTAATTTGCCATAATGGAATCAAAAGAGGATGAAATCAATAACTAATTATACACATTAAAAGATTTTGACTTTTTCAAGAGATCCAAGAAGGCAATTAGACATGATTTACAAAAGCATCCAGAATTCTATGTTACACTGCATAATATCACTCCCCCGAATCATTCTTGGGGGAGATTGGGGGAGGGGTAATCCCTTAATAAAGATGTTATACCCTTTCTGCAGGGGGCATATAACAGTTTTCAGATTTAGGCAGACTTTTCCATTTAGGCCCCCAGACTATCGTTCTTGATTTTCTTTAATATAAAGTAATTCAAAGGGAAGATATTGTTTGTGTATGTGTGTAATAAGGATTCTGTCCTATGTGAACATGGAAATCTAATGAGTATAAAAACTGACTAGCTCTGTTGCCTCAAGAAGTTTAATATGAACTCAAGTAAATTGAACAGACTTTGGTGATCAGATGCAGTACCTGGGCCAAATTCTCTGACAGGGGAAATGGATGCACTTCCATTGACTCATTTACAGAGTCAGCCCTGGTCTACACTACGACCTTATTCAGAAATACCTGCCCCTGCAAGTTTGAATTTTTCAGTTATTTTGAAATAATGGGCCACGGAATTTGATTCTGTACTCCTGCTTTTCATCAGGAGTAATGCTAATTTCGAAATAATTATTTCAAAATAACGGTAGTGTAGATGCGCCGGTGTTGCTATTTTGAAATAATTACTCCCAAGAGTAATACAAACGAACTACTCCCCAGTGCTTCCTGGGGCTCTAAGACGAGGCAGTATGTCCACTTTAACGGAGCCTGCCTCGGACTAATTTCCCTGTAGTATGGACATGCTAGTTCAAATTTGTTAACTCGCGAGTTATTTAGTCGAATTTACTAATCATATATATATAGTAGCCCAATGTCTGTGACGCTGTAACACCAAAATGCTGGCTGTTCCCTCTGGGGGGTGCTGTTGCCTCCCGCCGTGGCACTCGGCTGACTTCTGCGCCACTCAGCTGGGCCGCCGTGCGGGAGCAAGCAGCTGTTTGGGGTCCGTGCTCCCCATGCAGCACCCTCGTGGGGCCCAAATGGCCGCTTGCGCCACTTGCTCCCATGCGGCGGCCCAGCTGAGCAGTGCAGAAGTCAGCCTAGTACCACGGCGGGAGGCGAATGGGGGGCAGGGCAGTGACATGTGGCGTGACAGCGGCTCCAGGCCCCGCCCTCTGGCTGTGAATGTCATCCCCCGCCCCCTTTTGCCTTCCACCGTGGCACTCGGCTTACTTATGCGCCGCTCAG
>JANRFK010000875.1:2340786-2361561 GCA_030068395.1 Apalone spinifera
AAAGAGAGAGATGGAGAGAGAGGCAGGAGGCGGAGGAGAGCTGAGAGAGAGAGAAGGGGAAGCAGGAGGAGGAGGAGAGCTGAAAAAGAGAGACGGAACGAGAGACCGGAGGCTCAGGAGAGAAGTGTGCGATAAAAAGGGAATAGGACATGGAGGAGAGACCTGTAAATCCCATCTTATGACGGGCTATTGGCTAGTTTCACAATACTTTCCTGGTGTAGTCATGGCCACAGTGACTCAATTTCATCTGAGGCTTTTTTAATATAAAAGAGTATGTGGGTCTCTCTCTCTGTAGTTTTCTTATTTCTCTAGGGGACCAAATAGTGGGGAATGCATTTGATCTACCAAATGTAGTGGAGAAAAACCAACATCTTCCCAAATTCTGTCAGTTGCTTGAAGGAAGGCCAATCTGTTGTTTCTTGCTAGTTTCAGAAGAAGCATACCAGTACAACTGACCTCTCCAAACTGTACACTAAGATCAAGGATGTAAGGAAATGGGTTAGTTTTAATACCATTAATCCTAAGCATCTTTTTGATATCTTCCCACTTCAAGGGGTAATGTTCCCATTGCTTGACGTGCTGACTATTCTTTAATTTAAATCCACTTCAGATTATTAGTCTGGGCAATCTGAAAGAGAGCTTGATTAAAGTTTCAGGATTCGTTAAAATACAAATAAATGTGTGATGGGGTGTGATCACAGAAAACCCTTTGGAGTTGCTTCCCAGTATGCTGATAAAGCCACTAAGACTTGCCTTCTTGCTCTTTGGCTGGGGTTTCTCACCAACCTATCCTGAAGGGCCAGATCTCCCGGTCTCCCCAGACAAGGCACAGAGCTGAGATCACCCCCTGCCGTCCCAAAGAGAAATGCAGACACTGCATCCAGGAAACCAACCCCCAAATGGGATCAAAACCCCAAATTTGTTTTTCACTGTGTGAGAGTTTCATATGTTGAAAGCACATTCAAGTAAGCCCCCTTTAACAATGAAAGGAGGATATACACACTGATTGCTCTCCCAGGTAACAATTATTTACACTGGGCTTGATAGAAAATAAAAGCGATTTTATTAAGTAGAAAAACAATATGATTTAAGTAGTTGCAAGGGAAAATGGACAGAGCAAAGTAAATTACAAATTTAAAATAAAAGAAAATGCATAGCTTGTTCTAACACACTAAACCTTATTGCAAACTTACCTTAAAACTGTTCTTATTTTAGAAAAACCTTCAAGCCAGGGAAGATCTTTTATCTCTGGGATCTCTGGCTATCCTTTTGGGTGTGTTATGACAGCCAAAGGCAAAAAGACTGATAGTTTTGCAGCTTAAACAGACTTTGTGCTCTATCTCCCCTTCCCTGGAAAATTACCTGGTTAAACTAGTATACAGTAATTACTCGTTTAACACGTGCTCACTTTACATGTTTTTGCAATAGCACAATTTTTTTTTTTAGGGAATGTTTTTCGAATAACACGACCATCCCCGAAATAACATGAAAATAATCAAGTGGTAGACTACTTTGCACAGCGGTAGAAGTTGGTGAAAACAATGGTAATACACATGAGCAGATGAATACATGTGGTCACAGCGCTCTTTCACTCTCTCATGTGTTTATCTTTGTGTTTTAACAAACCATGGCGACTTGTGTTGCTAGATATCTAATGTTGACATTGATGATTCAGCACTATCAAAAAATTGACTTTGCCACCACTGCTTGAAAAGCAACCCCCACCTTTTACATTATTTTTAATGGAAAAATTGACCCCGCATAGCATGTTTTCGCTTAGCACTAACATTTTCAGAAACGCATCTATAGTGGTAAATACAACAAAATAAGATATACAGGTCCAGCAGATTGAGACAGTAAAATTGTTAGGTTACATGAGGTAGTTTGTCCAAAGTTATGCATATTGGTATCCCTAAAACAATTTCATAAAGCATGGGAGTGTGGGTCCTTCACAATGTGCTCAATACTTATACCCCCACACAGCCTGCTCAAAGCATCCTACTATATTGTCATACTCAAAACCTTGATAGGGACAAATTCTTAAATCTGAAGAGTAGAATACGAAGAGTTTCTGCCTAGCCCCGTGGAAAATAAGACACAAGGAGAAAAATGGGTGCGGCGCCAAAACAGTAGAATATCTAACCGCGCCATAATATTATATTTAGTACTGGTTCTATATGTAGGATCGTTGGCCTTGAAGACTTACGCTTTTTGATTACATGCAAGGACACAATGGGCAACAGCACTGCATAGATTTTTTCCTATGCTGCCTTGAGCCTCAACCTTATCTCATAGAAGCCTCCTTAAGGGTAAAAAAAAAATATTCAATTCTATATAACATAAACAGATGTTTCTGTCATTACTAACCTTGGTAGGGATGTTAAATAGTGGTTAGGAAGCTAATCGAGTAGTCGAAATTTCCATCGACTACTCGATTGGGGGTTTGCCGCAGCTCTGTTTTTTAAATGTAGTAAGAGCCACCAGGTTGCAGTGTGTGGGACCCGGTACAAGCTGGAACTGCTGAGTCCTGGATCATGCCATTTCCCCCGCTGCACCTCTGCCTCTTCTGCCTCCCATGGAGACAGCACTGGGAGGACGGGCTTTTA
The DNA here is from genome assembly GCA_030068395.1 of Apalone spinifera. Taxonomy (NCBI): domain Eukaryota; kingdom Metazoa; phylum Chordata; order Testudines; family Trionychidae; genus Apalone; species Apalone spinifera. The sequence goes on from JANRFK010000875.1 coordinate 2,343,393, forward strand.
AGCCGGCTCCCCCCAGCATTGGCTCCTGCTCTGCCCCCGCTGCCCCCGCCTCTGATACAGAGGCTTATCGGGTAGTCGACTAGTTGACTAGTCACTTAGATCTCTAAACCTAGGATTGATTTAAACCAGTGACATAGACCATCTGAAAGTCTATGTCCCCCTACCAGTACACTGAATCTTCCAGTTCCTCTTGTTTAGGTAACTAATTATTGAGGGGTAATTAAAGTAGTAGCAAGGTAGTGACTTTCTCATATGATAGTGTCCGATAGCATCATTAAAATTTAGCTAGAGAACAGAATTTCAATGACAAAACTTGTCTTTTAAGCTTTATATAAAGCAGAGGTTTCAGATAAAAACAGCACAGTCAGTGCAACAGCTCACTTCTTAAAACGTTCTCAAGCATCACAAGACAAACCTTTGGGGTAGACAGCAATAATAAAGACCAAAAATTTGAAGTTTTCATTTCCCCTCTGCTACATTAAACAAGATTTTTTATCAGCTCTATCAAGTGTAATGATATAACCCCGCACTCTACAACCTTAGGTAATAACTATATTACAAACATTTGGGCCTTGATTATATGGATGAACCCTTGCACTACTGCACAGTCCCACTTCCATGAATAGGCCTCATCATAGCATACAGATATTGCTCAGGTGCAGGGGTAGGCAGCCCAGGATCAGGGCTTGGAATTATTGGTGACCCTTTAAAAAAAAAGCTATCCAAAAACCTGTATTTTAAATGGCCTAGACTATTAAATGTGCTTGCATGGACTCTTGCACTGGACCACGTGTGCCCTTTCTTCATGCGCGTTTTTTAGTTTAATATTTAAGAGAGTACTTTCTTGTCATAGCAACAGCAGCACTATTTGCTTTTGGTACATATGCTTCACTGCAGTCAGTAATAAAGAACTGACTGTACAGGAACCAGAGGCTCTTCATTCATAGTTTCTCAACTGCCTAATTCAGTCCTCTACTGAGTAACCACTTTTCTTTAATAGATCTTTTATTTTTTCTCTGTCATTACTTTTATGCAGTATCATTAAATAGCTTTTCCTTACTTCATTTAAGTGACTGGGCTATACCTGGAGACCCTTTTCTGCCTTTCCAAGCTACACAGTTTGACTGTACGATAGGTTGATGATTTTGTGACAAAGGCAGGCCAATGGGATAAACCAGTCTTTCATTGAGCCCAAACTGCACTGAGTTACAGAACAGTCTCAATGAGTATAGATCAGTACACAAACACCTTTTGCAAATCACGGGTTCTCCCTGGGCAAGATGTGGAATCTATAAGCTTTACAGCTGTAGTTTTCCTTCTCCTGCCACCTGCAGGCATCCTCAAGAAAAGAAGGAAATGCCTCTGAGGCCAAAGTGTTAATGAGAACCTGTAGGTGGAGAGAGTGGTAGGGTAGTTTTTGATCCCCTATTACTATAGTAACTTAATGCCTTCAACAATTGTACGTGAGGCTCTGAGTCTAAGCTAAAAAGAATCAAGGATTCTATACTCTCTTGACCTAAAGGCAACAGGGAAAGTGATACCTTTAGTTAAATGGGGATCTCCCAGCTGAGTACTCAGACATACCTGTAACTAGCTTCAAACTCTGGAACAATAAAATGCAGTGAGAACAAGAATATTATTTTCAATAAACATGCACAGCAAAAGGGTAAGCATCAACTTCACGTAAGGTTTAGGTCTTGAACACAAGAACGGCCATACTAGGTCAGACCAAGGCCTATCTAGCCCAGCATCCTGTCTACCGACAGTGGCCAATTCCAGATGCCCCAGAGGGAGTAACTACAACAGATAATCATCACATGATCCCTCTCCTGTCATCCATTTCCAGACAAACAGAGGCTAAGGACACCATTCCTACCCATCCTGGCTAATAGCCATTGATGGACCTAACCTTCATGAATTTATCTTTCTCTTTTTTGAACACTATTAAAGTCCTAGTCTTCACAACATCCTCTGGCCAGGAGTTCCACAGGTTGACTGTGCATTGCGTGAAGAAAAACTTCCTTTTGTTTGTTTTAAACCTACTACTTATTAATTTCATTTGGTGACCTCTAGTCCTTATATTATGGGAACAAGTAAACTTTTCCTTATTTACTTTTTCCACACCACTCATGATTTTATAGACCTCTAACATATCCCCCCTTAGTCTCCTCTTTTCTAAGCTGAAAATACAAGTCTTTTTAATCTCTCTTCATTTGGGACCCATTCCAAACCCCTAATCATTTTTGTTGCCCTCTTCTGAACCATTTTCAATGCCAATATATATTTTTTGAGATGAAGTGACCACATCTGTACACAGTATTCAAGATGTGGGCATACCATTTTTTAAATAATGGCAATAAGATTGTGGATAGTTCTCTGTCTTATTCTCTATCCCCTTTTTAATGGTTCCTAACATTGTTTGCTTTTTTGATTGCTGCTGCACACTGGGTGGATGTTTTCAGAGAACTATCCACAATGACTCCAAGATCTCTCTCTTGAGTAGTTGTAGCGAAAATAGTCCCCATCATATTGTATGTTTAGTTGGGATTATTTTTTCCAATGTGCATTACCTTACATTTATCAACATTAAATTTTGTTTGCCATTTTGTTGACCCATCACTTAGCTTGGTGAGATCTTTTTGAAGCTCTCCATAGTCTGCTTTGGTCTTAACTATCTTGAGCAGTTTAGTATCATCTGCAAATTTTGCCACCTCACTGAAACAGTTCAGTCCACAATGTAGGGCTGTTCCTTTGCACATGGAATGTTCACAGTAAAGATTTCTGGCCAAAGAAGCAGCTTTCCTAATCCAGTCACATTGAACAAGGCCATAGTCTGGTCACGTTGCAATAGACCAAGGTAAAATGTTATAAAGATAGATTCCAAAGGTCACAAAGTTGAGTTAACAACATATTTGCAGAGAGATGTGAAATTCCAGATGTTGTAAGGGGAAATAACATGGGTAATGTCTTGCCAATGCATTCCATGTGTTATCTGGCAACTTCCCATGGGAGCCCGGTAGTAGGGACAAAAATGCAATTATGTCTATTTATATAGCATTCCTGTCCTCTGCTGCAGTAACATGCTCCAAAGAATAGCAGATTGGCATCTGTTTCCCAGTTTGTAGTAGGTAGTGTAATATAGCCATGTCAGTCCTAGACATTAGACACACAAGCTGGGTAAATTAATATATTTTATGGACCATCTTCTATTGGTGAGACAAGCTTTTGAGCCACACTGAGGTCTTCTTCAGAGCTGGGATCCAAATTTTTAAAGCAGTCTTGGGTTTCATGGCTCTGCCTTATTATCTGCAAGCTTGTTGGACATAACGCTAAAATAGCCAAAGGAGACTGGTGATTCCGGATGCCTCTCTTTCTGACTGCAGAACATGAGACCTGTAAAAAGGGTCAGACTTGCAGAGTGTCAATCCTTAGCACTTTCTGAAAACCAGACTCCATTGAAGTATCTAATTTGAGCATCAGAAGCATTTAAAACATTTGAAAATGTAGGTCCAAGAGTCCAGAGGATGAGATGACTATTTCAAATCTGGCATAAAATGCTCTTGAAAGAATTACAGTGATACTAACTGCCATGTAGTACTAAGAGGGAAAAGTTTACCTCAGTGACATATGGTGTATGGTGAGAACTGAGTTTTGCATCTCAGAGCAAAATTAAAAGCCTTCCCCCAATTGCTGAATCTTGTTCTTTATGTGATGTTTTTAGTGAAGGATGCCTTTCCATCCCAAAACAAAAAGAATGTAGAGTTGGTTAGCCCAATACTCATTGGACACTTGATCAGTCAGCAAAGTTGAACTGCAGAATTGAAGTTAAACTCATTGGATTTTTTGCTTATGTAAGAGGAGGAATGGTCCCGCTATTGTGGGGAACTTTCCTGGCTTCTATACTACCCCGGTGAAATGGACCAGAGAAAGGATCTGAGTCCCTGCTCCCACTTCTTTTACCCAAAGGCCTTCCTGACCCTGAGGGCTCTCCTTCCACTCTCCTGAGTAGCAGAGTCCTCAAAATCCCAACAAGGTTGGGCCCAGGTTTTTTGGGGATTAATCCCTGACCTTGTAGTCACTTGGGGCAGGGCCTAGGGTGTCCCCACTCCGGGGTGCTCTCTACACACTACATGCTTTCTTGACCCAGTGATCATTTCATACAGTTCAAAGCAAATACAATGTATTAAACAACAAGGCTGCATCCAGACTGGCTGATTATTTTCAGGCATAACGGCTTTGCGCAAAAGGGTTTTTCTTGCACAAGAAGGGGCAGTGTAGTCAGCTCCGTCTTGCTCAAGAGCCTCTTCTGCGAAAATGGCGGCTGATTAGCTATGCAAATGAGACTCGGCGATATTCCAACGCAGAGCCTCATTTGCATAGCTCTGGCGCAAGATCGCACCAGTCTAGACGCAGCCCAACTGATTAAAAAGAAAAGAATAAGGAAAAACAAGAAAGGTTAAATGAGAACACATAGTCCTGCTCTGTGGCACGGGGCCATCACAAACAGCAGTCTGCAGAGTGTAAGGACAGTTCACAGTCTGTTCCTTATAGGTCCCAGGGCTCTTTCTCAGGCCGTGGCTGTGCTGCAGGGGGGCTGCAGATTGGACATGCTTGCTCTGGCAGTGACCACACGGGCTCAGGCTCTAGGTGGCAGGACCCCTCTCCCAGTTGGAGTTACAATCCCCCTCCAAGTATGGCCTGCCAGGGCCTCTTGGCTGGTGGCGTGTCCCTGCCCAGAGCCTCTTTTCCCCCCTTTGCTGGTCCCAGCTGCTCACCACACCCAGCTGCAGACTGTGCTGCTTTGCCAGACTCCAGCTCCTTGTGTTGCTTCTCTGACCCCTTTGGCTCTCTGGTCACTGCAAGTCTGCTGCTCAGTACAGGATCTGTGCTCCTTGGGCCGTGTGTGTGGCTCTGTCACTGCCAGTCTGCCCCTCAGCGCAGCTTGCACTCCTTGGGCTGTGTGTGCCTGGCTCTGACACTGCAGGTCTGTCTCTCCACACAGCTTGCTTTTCCTGCTGCTCTTCTCAGCTCTCTCCTTTTCTCACAGAGGCCCAGAAAATCCCAGCTCACACGGAGGATGGGATCTGGCCTTCTAATTCTCTCATTGATCTGTCCAAGCTGTCAATCAGGCTGAGGTGGAGTGTTGGTCTCATCCCATTGTCCCTGGGGTCTGTCAATCTCATGGACCCTTCCCCTTTTGGTACTGGGACCTGGCCAACCAAAAACTCCCACTGAGTTTTAGTAAGGGGCTAACAGTCCCCTTACACTTAGGTTGGGTACAATCTGTTCAAAATTACAGTTCAATTAAAATGAAACAATTTGAGCTCACTGTAACTATCAAAATTTCCAAACTTCATAAAGCCTTGACTAGATTACACTAAAGCCATGTCAATATTTCTGTCAAACACTTGTTTGTGGGAGGCTCTAATCCTCTCTGGATGAAACCTGGAGTGCTGTTCTACACCTACTGGTAACTGAATTCCATAGGCAAGCAGGCGGCGGCTAAGGAACAAAGAGATGAGGGAAGAATCAGACCAGGAGAATGAACATTGTTATAGGTGGATTTTTCACTTGAAGTGCTCAATCCTAGAAATTGCTCTCAGTAGATATAGTAAATGAGTTGAATGCAGATGTTTCAGATCAGCACTGAAGTATTCAGTCAAAGCAAAGGTGATGTTTGATGTCTAGCTCTAATGTTCTAATACCTTACTGGTGTCATAACTGTTGCTTATGTTCACACATATTAATCTTTCCCCCACTGAGAATCCTGGTAAGACCTATACCTAGGATCAGCATCACAGCCACAACAGGTTCAGTGATAACATTATTTGTCCCTTGTGGAAACTGAAATAAGTTAAACTTTAAAATATGATGAACTTTCAAGAGAAGTTGGAGACCTATTACCACATGATTGGAAACATTCTTGGCTGACTGTGAACTGGAAAAATAAATAAAACCAGTAGGCTGCTACCATGAGAACCTTTTCATTGAGCTCAGGAAGGAACTTCCCGGGCTATTACAAATTATATCTTTAAACTCTTGGAACTTCTGTTCAACAAGTGGATGAGGGATTTTCTATGTAAGGTCGCATGATGTTAAACTCACATTACCCAGCACAGTTACAGGCTTATTCCAGGTGTTGACTTAAAGTGTGATCAAAATGAAAGTGAAAACTTAAAAAACAACAAATAGTGGTGAGATCTTTAAATCCATAACATACTTTTTTTTTTTTTTTAACACAAAGCCTATTAAATTCCCGTAATATAGAACATGCTATATATAATATAGCCTGCCTCTGGCATTCCAATCCCTCCCTCCTGCCAACTCTCTGCTCTAGGTCACCACCTCCTCCTGCCCCAGGTCCTCATCCAAACCCTCTGCACCCTCCCTCCATTCCTCCCCAGATCACAACTTCCTCTCAGACTCTGCACTCCCTCCTACACTCCTCTCCTAGGCCAGAATCCTCTCAGGACCACCCCCAGGGGGATGAAAAGGCACACCCCTACTAGGTCTGGACCTGAAACCGCAACCCTCCTCGAGTTGTGGGGTGAGGAGTCATCGCTGCATGATCCCCTGGCCAAGTGCCGCAATGCAGAGATCTTCTCCCGCAAGGCCGTATCCCTGACAGAGTGAGGTCACCCTACTCGGAGCATGGAGCAAGTCCGGGCAAAGGTAAAGGAGCTCCGTCAGGGGTATGCAGGGCGTGCTCAGGGGCAGGACCCCATACCTGCCACAACTACCTTGAGCTCCACCACATATTGGAGGGTGGAGAAAACTCTTCCCCCCATCGTGGTGGACTCAGGGCTGGAAACCCCAGTGGTCGTCCATCTGGAGGTCGCCTCCAAGGAGGAGCCAGAGGGCCAGGTCCAGCCCCAGCCGGAGGAGGAGGAGGAGCAGGAGACTGTTCCCTCCCTTCCCAATGCCTATGCCTCCTCCCCAAGCGAGGCCTGCCAGTCTGAACTGGTTTCCAGCCCCCAGCAACAGACTTCAAGTATCATCCCTTTTAGTATATTTCTTCTCAGTTCATTTAAACCATTAATAGCTGAAATCCTAGTATAATAACTGCATGCATATATATATATATTAACATTTTCCTGAGCCAAGTTAGCATCTTTCAAACATAAGACATCTCTTGGGCAGATGAAATATAGAGTAAGCTGTCACTGACATGAGTAAGAGAAATTGCCTCTAAAATCACACATGTAAATGGCTATTGCTGCAAACTCCCAAACTATATCTAAGGTCATGTCAATAATTGGATGTAAAGCTATTTAAACAGGCAGTATCTTCCCTCTTTTCAAATACAGGGTTGGCAAATACATGCCACGGATTTCCATATCAGCAGCACGGGTAACAAATCTATCAATCAGTGGTCTGACATGCTATCAAAAACTCCAGTTTTCTGTTAGTGTCTGTAAACTTCATGCACAGCAGTGGGGATTTCACAGGGTCCTGCAATTGCTTTAAATTAACAAACAGATAACTGAAGTCCTCCCTATTGTACGATTTAAATACTGATATGTGGGGGAAAAATTGCTTATTAGCACTCACTTACATACAATGTACCTGAAAATAAAACCTTGCTTCCCAATTATGATTTTAAAATAACACCAATTATTTATAAACTAAAAAGAGATTAGATAAGCAAGGGAAGTAAAGTATTTTATTTATACACATTTTATTCATAAATAAATTTACTTTGCTGAAAACAGATGACTTAAATTGCTTTCCTGCCCCTCCTATAGGCAGCATACTCCATAAGTAAAGTTCAGTTTTAGCTAACATACAACTCTTCATAATAGATGCTTTATTCACAGCTTTTATTTTGATTGTCTGTGAATACCATTCTTAGAAATACCATCAAAGTCCTCATGAAGGATGGGATTTCTGCAACACCTTCTGTTTTCAGGACAGTAGTCAGAGGACAGTCTCAAGATTCCTCTTCTATCAAAAAATATTGTATGTGCACTTTTAAGTCTCTCTTCGCCATTAGCAAAATCCTGAGGAAAGATGGGTGAATGTGACCCATAAAACCTGTGTGCACTTGCATAAATTTGCCACAGACTGCCTATTGGGCTTAGGGTTGTTCTCTGTCGAGCTATCTTCATCTGTGGATAAGGAGTTCTCCCTTGGAATACTGGATTTGCTTTATGCTTTTAAAGCCCTGCAAAGCAGTCCCTTTGGACTCTGAATTGTAAATAAAGAGCAAGATTTAGGAAGGGATCTTTTGAAAAGCGGGAAAGTAAAAGGGTAAGAGGCAGTGGAGGAATGAGTATTGCAGTCACAAGAATCTTGTCTTGGCAGGTATTGATGCCTGGAAGTAAGTCTGGCAGCTACACAGTTGATGCTGCTGGAACCTTTGTAGCAGATTCTGGAACTCTGAAGCAAGAGTAGACAGGACACAGAAGAGTTGCATGGGTCACTGTGAAAAATACTCTAATTTCTTCTGGTATGGGAGCTTCCCAGCAAAGTACAGAATCCATAGGATGTTTTCACCTTAAGAAAATGAGTCAGGGAAAGTACTGCCTGTGACTGTGGGTATGTGATGGTGCTTTTTTCTATTGAAATTAAATTATTAGCAATTTTGGTTGAGAGGATATGTGGCAGATGTGTGCTGGGGTTGTGAACAGCTTCACAGTGAGGGTAGAGGTTGGTCTTTGCATAAGGCTGGATGCTGGAGCTGAGATCCCTGATAGAGTGAAGCTAATCAATCTGGACAGGATACAAATCCTAGAATCCTGTCTGGAGTTCAGATGTTGGGAAAAGTAGCCATTGATCCTTGGGCTTTATTCCAGCAGCAAACCCCTTCTCTTTCCAACACGACTAGCTCCAAAGCTTTTCTGAGTTTCTCCAGGCAACACATCAATAACAGTTTGTGATACATATAGCTGCCATACAGCAGGAGAGTTCTGTCCCAGGGGAAAGGCCGGTGACTGTAACCTGCAACACAGGAAAAGCAAGATGAGGATCACTTTTCATAAAAGTTAGCAGCCAGTAATAGACCAATGGAGACAGAATTAAACAGCGCATCAGGAGGAATCAGCTACAGAGTTCATAGTTAGGGAAGGAAACTTAAAAAAAAATAATCCTGCATGCAATTTTTAAATGAATTCAAGCAAAATCACAAATGTAAAGAATTAATGAGGGAGTTTTGGTGAGACATCAGGTATCTCTAGGAGTTTACATCAATTTTCCTGAACCACTAACTTGGTTGAAGGACTTCTCTTTGTGCAAAATGGGCAGCGATCACTTGGTTGCTGTTAAATGGCATTTAACAAATAACACTTAAAAGCTTTCGGCTTTTTAATTTATAAGAAGGCAAACACCTCACTTGACTTCCAAAGCTGTGCAAGTTAAATCTAAAAGGGTACTGGTTTGATGACATTTCTGACATGCTGTTAGAAATGGCTGTATATTGTACAATGTAAGACCTCTAATTTTTGAAATACAGTGGGACATTCCCTGCTAATGTCATTTAGATGGGACACTACAGTAGATGTTGAAATTGTAGGTCTCCTGTAGTTGTCATTCTGTTCAGTTAGAGAAGTGGTTTATAAAGGCTAACCAAAGTGCTCACAATCAGATACTACAGGCCATCCTAGCTATAAGTCCAAGAAATGTTCCAAAACATTTGGACTTATAGCAAAACAACTTAAAGTGGGGAATTACTTCCCCACGGCTGACTTCCATGTGCGCAAACAGTGGCAGCCTGTCAATACAGGCAAACTAGGCAGTTGCCTAGGGCACCAAGATAAACGGCCATTTGAGGGCTTTGGAGGCAGGGGCGCCAATCATGCATTTTGCCTAGGGTGCCAGTTGCTGGAAGCTCTTCTAGGACCGCTCCTGTGCGTAAATTAGTGTCTTTTTTTTGCGTGGCTTAAGAACGGGGAATGGGAGGAGTTATAACACATCAGTTCCTGGAAGCATCAATGTATTTAGTGCAGAACGGATGTATACTTGGGTGACTTATAACGGGGACGCACTGTACACCATCACCAGTGGAACCTTGCTCTCTTTTAGGCAGTAGACATCCCCACTTGCCACTCTGAGGATGACATGTTACCTGCCATAGCAACATAATGCAAGCCCATCCTCTGACAGGCTTCCAGTGAGTTTACATGCTGATGTAAGTGAGTTCATCTACTGCTGCAGCCATGCAACATAAAAGCCTCCAACAGAGCCAGTACACACCACCTCCTTGTAGCTTGTTTAGGTTTGTTATTTGCTCACATTAAAAAAAAAAAAGACAGCATGACAACGTCTACAGCAAATATAAAAGGAAGTATGATAGAAAGGAGTGGATGTAGTAATGATGATGCTTCCTGAAAAGAATGGTAATTAGATTATCTAAGTATTTAGGGAAGGTAAGAGAAGAGAAATGGCAAAATGACCAATACTGATGGAACTAGTATCAGAGAGAGGGCAAAACTGCAATAGAGCACAGAATTTCATAGCGCAAAAGAATTAAACTATAAACCTCATATAAATAGAAAAGACACTGATACTCAAAGATCCAGAATTTAGCACAGTAGTTTCTAAATTGTGATCCACAGCACCACTTTGCTAATGACATAAGGAACGAAGGTTGCTCCTATTGTGTTGGATTTTCACTTAATATTCTGCTGTATTTTCTATCTAAGCAGCTACTTTCAGCATAGGCATAGGCGGCAATTGCCAAAAGCAGTGTTGGGATTGCAAGGCAAGGAACATATGCAGTGGAACATTTTCACAACTTTGCTCCTGCCTACTCTGAACCGCACTCTTCTACAAAAAGTCCCTCTATTGTCCAAGGCTGCTCAGTGTATCGGCAGTCGCTACATAAGGTACCATACTTACTTATGGGTAATGCCAAATGCTGAGTTCAGATTGTCCAAACAGCTCCACCACCTTATCTATATGCTTCATAGTAAGGATGTTAACAATTGTGTAATAGAGTAACTGTCTAACCACTCAAATTCTCAGTGGTTACATGTGCTGGGAGCCCTTCAGCATAAAACTTAGCTTTATACTACAGACCTTGCAGCGAATTCGCCTCCCTTGGAGCAGGGCCACCAGTCCCTGCTGGCCTGGCTCCCGAGGAGGTGGCTTTGCTGTGGCAATGAAGCCTCCCTGAGAACACAGCATGCAGCTCTTGCCTGCCCAGCTCCCAGGGAGGAGGCTTTGCTGCCCTTCCACAGTGAAGCTTCCTCCTCGGGAGGCTGAGTGTAACCAACACCATTAACTGATAAGCATCTGCTTATTGGTTAAACCGTTAGTCATGTACTGTACACTGCAACATCCTTATTTCCTAGCACAGTGCTCCAGGCCATTATTTAGGAGTGGCTAAAAACTCCCCAGATAAATCCTAAATAGCAGGCATTATTTCAGAGAGCTAAGGCAAGTTAGTGTCAACAAGGCAATCACTCTAACACAGGGGCACATGGGTTGGCAACCCATTCTGGGCAAAGAGCCAAGATATCAGTGGATCCAGCGCGAAGAGCCGGGGCAAAGTTGTTGAGGGGGGGAAAAAAAAAGAAACCTCTGCCCCTTTAAGAAAATGTGTTTAGAGGCTTTTTGGTCACATCAGGCTCCCGCCAGCACACAAACTTCTTTAATGGCTGCACCGGATGGCTCCCTTGCCCAGGTCAGCACAGGGAGCCGGGAGGAAAGGGCTATTGTGGAGGCATGGGGATGGCTTTACGAGCCATGGGGAGGGGAGCTTTGCGAGCCGCTCCTGTGGCCGGGGGGTGGGGAGAGCTGCATGCGGCTTGTGAGCTGCGGGCTGGCCACAGCTGCTCTATCATATAGTATGCCTTAAGAAAAACTGATATCCCCCTGAATTAGGTCATGGGATACTCCCCAAAAGTACTTGTGATTTCACCTGCCATACTTCTACTTGAACTGACAAGTGATAGGCATCAGAATCTGAATGAGGATTCAACACAATGGGAAAGGTTAGCTGTGCGAGGTAAGGCTACTGAAATGTCAGTTCATGCTGTCAGAAACCCTGAACATGCTGCACAGATCAGGTGATGCTGGAGCCTTCAGAAACCCTCAAAATAGGAAGCCATGAAAGTGAAAGTTACCCAGTGGTCTGATCTAAGGTTCCCAATCAGCATCGACTTTGGTCCCAGACTTGATGATGAGCTCTGAACCATAAAGTGCTGGGATAGTTGCCAATCTGGGCATGATTCTTCTCTCATATTGATTTTATATACAAAGGAGGATCCTTGGTGGAGAGAGACAGAAGTCTTTCACCTTTTCACTTTAGGATGGGTGATGCGTGGGACACATGGAATCTTGCCATCCTTTGTTGGACTAATTAGAAGGACTTAGTTCATCAGGTAATTAATTTTCTTCACTGTAATTGTGCCATATCTTAATTCTTTTATTTAAAGGCTTTTAACTGTCTCTATAGTAAATTTTAGCCTTTGACAAATCAGTGATCCTTCAAGGAAAAAAAGCACTGCCAGAGCCTGAACGAAACTCTCACGCCTGAACCTGCCCTGAAAGTGCCTATGCAGCAGCTTTTCTTATTCCATCAATTCTTGACCACAAAACACAGTTGTATCAGTCCCTCTCATTTCTAATCTAGAAAACTTCACCTGAGGAACTCTGGTCACATAGGCATTCATGTCCACCATGCAAGTGATTACAAGTGAACATTTTGTGATGAGAGGTAGAGTCTGGACTTAGGCTAACAGATGTAGATGACCTTACATTTCATTGTCTGCTCAAAATTAATGCTCATATTCTTGTTCTCTGATGACTGTTTCATTCATTATGGAAACAACGCTTAATACAGACATCTCTGATTCTATCTTCTTAGAATTTATCTGCTAATTGTTTCCTTCATATCAGGACCCTTAACAGTAATTATTCATTCTTCACCAGCTTCTGAGGTTTTTCTTTCTGTTTTCACAGGCTATGATTATCTCTGTACTATCACAATCACTGTTCCCAAACATTAATTTCTAGTTGGCTTCATTATGTTAATTTATACCCAAGTACTTGAAGCATATGCCATATCTTCAGATCATGTTTTTTCACATCCCTTTCAAAAATGATTTACAACTGTCTGTTCTAATGAAATGGCATGACTGAAAGTATTTGATGATCTTTCAGGAGCTTAATCAAAAGGTCTTTCATCAGTTCTGGATTTGCTTTGTTCAGCAGTCACCTTTAACAAGATCAAACACAAGATACAATGTTCTTGTTAATCCTTCTCAAAAGATTGAAGCCTTCATGCTCCTAGGGTGCGTCTACACAACACTGTAACTTGAAATAAGATATGCAATGTGAACTACGCAAATTACATATCTTATTTCAATGCTATTTTGAAATAGGTTATTTCTAGGGCTGTCAATTCACGTGTTAACACTCGTGATTAATGCAGGGCAGGATTAATGCATTTTTTTTAATGCATTAATCACAGGTGTTAATGCTGCACTGCCCCTTTGAAGTGCTGCTCCAGCGCTTCATAGGGGCAGCACAACACGGAGCCTGGGATCAGCTGGGGAGTCCCCAGCTGACCCCGGGCTCCACTGCCCCTTTGAAATGCACGGTTCTGCTGAAAAGCCACGTGAAATGCTTTGCGCTGCCCCTTGGAAAGGCTGCTCTGGTGCTTCAAAGGGGCAGCACTACATGGAGCCCGAGGTCAGCTGGGGAAGCCTAGTTATATTGGAAATAAAGATTTCAGGATACAGTTTGTCTCTTTCCTGCCCCAACAAGTCCATATGCAGGCACATCACATTAGCATTGCAACATAAAATATTGCTGATATGCAATTATATTTTCTGAGATCTGGTTTCTTGTAAAGAGAATGTGTGCCTTTTCAAGTGCTGTTCCTTCATGGCTTACGGTACAACACTTAAAATTTTGGAATGAGTTGGCATTCCAGTGATGTTCATGCTGGTGTGTATTATCAATCTCAATACCTGTGGATCTGCCACATGTAGCAATATTTTATCCTCTGGTTTCAGTACTGTTGACTTGGAGAAAAATCTGAAAGTGGTACAGTCACTTCCTAATCCTCTCTAACAAGTCACCTGCTCACAAAGGCTATTTGTGTATTTTGATTTGATACACTCTTAGGCTACATCTACACTGCAGGCTTCTTGTGCAAGAACTTATCCACACTGCCATGTGCTTTTGTGCAAGATAGCATCCACGCTTCCATGGACGCTCTTGCGCAAGAAAGCGCTGATTGCCATTCACAGACTAGCCATCAGAGCACCTGTGCTTTTTCCAATAGAAACCCCTGTTGTCCGTCCACACACGCCTTTTTGCGCAAGAGCTCTTGTGCAAAAAGGCTTATTTCTTGTAGAAAAAGGAATAACTCTTGTGCAAAAAGCTCTGTCTTCTGATGATCTACTGTACTTTTTGTTGCGCAAAACTGCACTTGTAGCGTGGATGCTCTGCGACTTTTGTTTTTGTGCAAAAACTCTGCAGTATAGACATAGTCTTAGATGCTACGCAAACATATAAGATCTGGTACAGAAGAAGTGGGTTAGACTGTAGACTTCATTTATTCCTGTCACATAGCAGAATTCAGTATCTGCTTAGTCTAGTAGCTGTAAAAGGAATGTATATAGGTGAAGATGAAATATGGTTGTCATTTGTTTTTAAGTATTTGTAAATTAACCAATGAAAATAAAAGGGCAGATGTTGATTTGTCCTGTGCAGAATTTATGAGGGTAAGAGAAAGAGGCATGACGTTTTTCCCCTTTACCTGTTATATGAAGTAATTGTGGCAGCTCATTTCCCCAGATAAACATTTTGGATAATTGTATATTCTTTCCCAGTGCTGCTTGCTGTGAAACTCAGTCCACTATTACTTTTTTGTGGTTTTCTGATGTTGGCAGCCTGAGGCTGAGAGAGTGGGGCTACCATTGTCAGCTAGCTGAGGCTGCGCATGGCAGCAAGAGCCCCCATGGTCAAAATTATCTCCGGTGAACTGTGTCTGGGCCACTTATTGCCCACCTCAAGATAGAGAATGATACCCCACTACAGCTGTTAGTTAGTTCATAGCTCAAGAGTCAATAGTTTGTGTGACAGATCAAAAGCTTCCAGCTGTGTTGATAAATCACCTGGTGTCAATATAACTCCATGTGATGAACTTTGTTTTTTTCAGGTTTTCTTTTTAAATCTAGCAAATTACCCACAAAAAGCTCCACTCTGAGCAGCTTTGTAATGCTCACATTCATTCATAACTCTCTCACCTCCAGAAGGCTCATCTCTATCTTAAGTTTACAAGTAAATCAACTAATAATGATATACAAAGATGTAACTGAGATGTATATTTTGTAAAAAAAAAAAAAAAAATCAAATGTAAGTAATACATCCAATCTGCAATCTGACCATTTGCCTAGTGCATTGTATCTTTCTCCCACCCTTTATCTTTTCCCTTATTTTTAAAACTGTTAGTGACTTGGGGCAGGGCTGGTTTCCTTCCGTATGTCTCAACACATATATTACTTTAACTCCTTGCAAGCGATAGCTAAGGGATAAGAGAGTAATGGGTTTTTGGAGTACCTAATGTGCAGCTCATGGCTGGCCAGCTATATGAAAAAGGAGCAGATGCACCACCTGCACTCATAAAATCTGCCACTCTGTGTCCCTGCAATATTCAGTTAAAATGGGTGTAGATTTCATGATGGAAGATGAATTCTCATTATTTCCACAAAAACTGATAAATAAAACTTTTTCAGTGCTTGTAGATCACTGGTTCACAAAGTGTGGTCTGCGGCTGCCTCTCAGGTGGTCCGCGGCAGGAGTTCACCTCCCCTTTCTTCTCCCATGCAGTGGGGAGCCCGCACTGCTGCTGCAGCCTTGTGGTTGGTGTGCAGCCATGAGGCTGTATCACCAGCTCTGGCCAGCAGGCAGGGAGGTGAAGAAAACAACCCCCCATCCCCGGCACAGGCCATGGAGCTACATATGGAGGAGTGCCACCACAATGGGAAGACCCTACTTCCAGCCTGCTTCTGCACCCCACCTCCCTCCCAGATCCTGCACCCAATCCCTATCCCACTCACTGTCAACCCTGTTCCACACACTGAACCCCTCATTTTTGTCCCCACCCCAGATTCTAAGGGGGTCCATAAAACCCCAGAAAAGTAAATCTGGCTGATGGGAAGCCCTGAACCCCAGTTCTCCTTCTCCCTTCCCTTCCCCTCGCCCCATGGGACTGGAATGCCAGAGGATTGAGGTGTCTCAGTCGGGGACCACATCCATGAGGGTTGGGGATTTTTGTTTTTTGTTTTGCTTCTCACTTGTCTGAGAAGTCCCCAACTTACTTTTCTGTGGGTCGGTTGCCCCAGACACAAAAAAAGTCCCTACACCTACCATAAATAAAGAAAACACTGAAACCTTTTGTTTTGGATATACATTAATATTTTACTTTATTTAAAATTAAGTTTGCTAAAATAATATGAGAAAGGTAAAGTGCTTAATTTGTTTAATAATTTAAATTAAACTAGTCTCTCTACCTGCAGCACTAGCAAAATGGATCAGGCATAATTATGTAATTAACGGTGCATTTCCATTAGCCAACTGATGGTTCACGGAAAGGTTTACATTGAGCCAGGTGGTCCACAGGCCCAAAAGCTTGAGAACCACTGTCATGGACCTAGTTACCATTTGTCCATTTTAAGGAATGTTGCTTATTTGGTGCCTAATCTGGGCTCATCAGTTAATCATTTGGTTACAGGCAAGAACCATGCAGGCATGATATGTAACCATATATGAAGATCTGTGAGATGGCTTGTCTGAAATACTTTTGTCCTTTTTTCCCTTAAAATATGCGATCAGATGTGTTAGATATAGTAGGCATTAGAGGGGACAGCAAGTAAGGTGCCCACCCTTTGTCCCTGCAGAATGGACTTTGTTTACAGAGTCTGACTCTTGGTTTGACAATGCCACTAAGCCTCGCCAGCATTAAGCTGCTGGAACTAACACAGGCTGTCTTAGAACATGTACACTAGGGATGTAATAGATTAACCAATAAGAAAAAACTTACAGGTTAATGCTATAGACTACACACATTTCTCCCTCCCTCCCCCTGACCAGGAAATTTGTTAGCAGGCTGGACAGCAGCCTGGCTCAGTCCTGGCTTGTACCAGGTCCGGGACCTACTCCTGCTGTGGCTCTTCATTTCAAGTGTATTAACAGCCAGATGGGCACGCAGCCTGACTCAGTTCCGGCTTGCACCAGATCCGGGAACTCAGACCTGCCCCAGACAAGGGTTTCTGCCACCCCATGCTGCTGCCTCTGTACCAGAGGCAGCGGTATAGGGCAGGCAACCAGATCAGAGGGGAGCTGGTTTTTAAACTGGATCCCCTTGCAAAGCAGCTCATGCCTGGCACCCCAGGCAATGGCTCCTCCGGAGCGGGTCGGAGTGCGCTGGCTGCCGGCTCCACTTACGGGCACTACAGAATAGTCGAGTAACCCAGAACAATTCACGAGGTTAACGGACTATTCAATTAACCGATATTTAACATCCCTCACGCACACGCCAAGGACCTGGCCCCGCTGGAGGTGGGATGCCGCTGTCCTGCTCCCTCCCGCGAGCTCTCTGCGAGCCCAGGATAAGGGGCCCCGCCCTCTGATCCTCTCACCATGCGGGAGCCCCAACAACCTACCTGTCCCGGAGCGAGGCGTGGGGGCCGCGCCCCTCCCAGCCTCAGGGCAGCAGGCCGCGTCCTCGGCACGTTACCCCGGCGCGCTGGGATGATGGCGGGGTGCGGGGCTGCCCGGGGCGGGAGGCGGCCGGGGTGATGCTGCACCCTCCGGCCCGTGGCGGGAGGGGCCGTGCCTGGGGAGAGGGGGTGTTTGGGAAGGCCGCTCCCACGCGCTGCAGCACCAACCAGGCACGCGCGACGCTGTGAGTGACAGGGCGGCCGAAGCGGGCAGCCGGTTCCGCGGCGCAGTCGCGCGCTGGCTGCGGCGAGGACCCGCCCCCTCCGGCGCCAGTCACATGACATCAAGGCGCTGCCGGGGGCGCGCCTGGCGTTGGTAGGCTCCCCTCGGGCGGTGCTGCCGTGCCCGCCGCCATGGTGCTGGAGTCGGTGGTGGCGGACCTGCTCAACCGCTTCCTCGGCGACTACGTGGAGAACCTCAACAAGTCTCAGCTCAAGCTGGGCATCTGGGGGGGTAAGCGCGGGGCGGCGCCCGCGAGCCCCCTGCCCCCCCC
>JANRFK010000875.1:2377929-2393509 GCA_030068395.1 Apalone spinifera
CTTGCTACGCATCGGGATGGTTTCTTTATGATTTAGTTTAATTCAGTTCCACACAGTTTGTGACAGATTAACAATATCTCAGACAGTTAGCATCACCAGCATATGGAGCAACATATTTTGGGATGCACAAACAAATGGGAGCAAAGATGAATAACCAAATCAGTTACACAAAAATGGGAACAAAATTATGCACTAATGTAGGTGATAGGCAGAAGCCAAATATTTAACTGCCATAATTACAGAATTAACTATGTTACTCCAAACCAGTTTAGAGTAGAACTAACTTTGTCAATGTTTAAAGCTTAAAACCAATTTGTAGGCAGTATATTCTTCCACTGCGTCATCAAAAAGTGTGGGGAAGGGGCATTAAATTACTAACTGCTTGTCAGTAGACTGTGGACACATTCCAGTGAAGAGTAAGTTCTTACTGGATCAGTGTCCTGGACAGCCTACACAGCACCTGAAACTCAAAGAAAGATACGCAATTTGTGCTATGCAAATTGCGAAGCTTGTTTCAAGTCTATTTCAAAATAGTTCATTTCGCCATTTGACACAATCTACACAGCACCAAATTTTGAA
Organism: Apalone spinifera; assembly: GCA_030068395.1. Taxonomy (NCBI): domain Eukaryota; kingdom Metazoa; phylum Chordata; order Testudines; family Trionychidae; genus Apalone; species Apalone spinifera. Next base: position 2,378,509 of record JANRFK010000875.1, read on the forward strand.
ATACAGCGCTATTTCGAGCCATCCCTTACTCCTTGTACAATGAGGTTTACAGGGATGGTGAAATAGCACATCTGCTATATTTCAAAATAGCGGATGCGTTCAAAAGATGCAGGGTAGCTATTTTCAAATAACTTTCCTGTGTAGACACACCGTAAGTGCAGAAAGATACTGACAGCGAGGTACAAAATCATGTCACCCAGGGTCTTGACCACATCAAGATAAACCATCTCTCTTCATGGACTGGATTCCTGTTTCTAAAACAAGCAATCAAGCCAACAATGGAAAGTGGTGGGAGCAGAGTTAAAAGTTCTGCGATGGGACGTTAAGTAGCTATATATGCTAATTGAGTAGTCGATGGAATTTCCATCCACCACTCAATTAGCTGATAAGAGGGCAGCATGAGGTGGGATTGAGCAGTTCCAGCTTGTGCTGGCTCCAGAACCACTGCGGCTCTGCTTTTTAAATGTAATAAAAGCCACCAGGCTCTTAATACATTTAAAAAGCAGAGTCGCAGAGGGGGCTCTACCTTCTCTACTCCCCCGCCATGAAGACGGTGCTTGGAGAAACTAGCTTTTGAGACAGCTCCCCATAGCACCGGCTCCTGCTTCTAGCCCTTTGCTGATACAGAGGCAGCAAGTAGGAGAGTGAGTAGTTGAATAGTGACAACTAGTCACTTCCATCCCTAGTTCTAATATCACAAAGTAGAGAAACTGTCATTATGTGGGGAATTCGTGACTATGATAAATATATAAGTAGTCTATATAAGTAGTCTCTGTCTTCGCAAAGATCAGCGCTCATGCTGGAATCCGACCTTGAAATAGGGATGTAAGCGACTTGTCGACTATCCAATAAGCAGAAGCTTATCAGACAGTTAATTAGTGATGCAACTAGGTGCTTCCTCCCACCTTGCTACCTCTATCAGTGAAAGGCAGTAAGTGAGGGTGCAGAAGGGAGGAGCCACCTTAAGTCAGTTCCCCTCCAGCACTGTCTCTGCAGTGGGCAGGAGAAGTAGACACACAGCAGGAAAAGGCGCGAGTGGGGACTAAAGCAGTCTGCTGCAATTTTTGCTTTTGAAATATACAAGAGCCCCAGCAGGGCTTGTAGTAGTTCAGGACAGCGATACAATAAATTCATGATTCACTGGCGTTGCATTCTCACAGGTCTTCGGCTGCATGCACTTTTGTATTTTTCCTTGGGATATCATGCTGCTCTGCGCAGATAGCTAGCATAAGAGATTTCACAAGAGCCCCCAAAAGACCACAGACTCAAATAAAATACAAAAGTCACCCGAGTCAGGTTTATTGTTGAACAAAGTACATTAATAGGTGTTGGTAGCCCAACGGCCTGTGAACCCCTACGTATTTGTACCCATAACAACGGTTAGTATGGATTTCACTATCATCCCCTCAGCCGGCCAAAGAATTTAGTCAAGGAACCCCAATATTTAGAGACAGAAATGAACAATCTATGATATACACCATACATATCCATCTTACACACTAATGACACATTTGATACCTCCCCTTGTACTTTCCTCGAAAGCAATCACTACCCATTGTTATGCTTACACTCTTGTTGTGTCTAATTATTTTATCGTATACTCAGCTGGGTGTCCCTGTACTGTCCTGATGGAAATCATTCACATACTTCATGTGCCTTTATCAGTGCTAGCAGTTCTAGTGCTGAGACACACTGATTTGCAGGCAAACATTTGCTTTTGACACAGCCTGTCTATATCTCATAGTATAACTCTTGCTTACTTTCGTTCAAGCACTAGGCCCATGCTTCAGACTTCCTTTCTCCTTCAGGACTCTTGTACATTTCAAAAGCAGAAGCCCCGCAGGAAGTGTGGGGCCAGCGAGGGACTGGACTCACACTCCCTGCGAGGCTTTGACATGAACAAGAGCCCTGAACATTTCAAAGGCTCAGGTGCCACAGGGAGCACAGGGCCAGTCCTCCACTGGCCCTGCGCTCCCTCCGGGGCCTGCGCTTTTGAACTGTAGCAAGAGCCCAGCAGGGCTCTTGCTACAGTTCAAAGGCGGAAGCGCCCTTACTGACTAATCGAATAGTCGGTGGAAATCCCATCGACTATTCAATTGTTAAATTTAGATTAACTATCCTGACCTTGAAAGTTTATTTACATTGTGGCAGTTCAGTTCTGTGTTCTCTAATGATCACTGTTGTTGCCATATGTAAGGAGAATGACATCCTAGGTGGTCCTCTCCCCTGACTTTTTTTTGGGGTAGTTCTTCAATTTCCCCACTGTTCACTATCTTCCTCTTTTCCACACTTCCTTTGCCTCCTTTGGTGTTTCCTCTAGTCAGCTTTCTTCATTCATTCAATTTTATCATGCTTTTCAGATCTACTTTTCTATATTCACTAAACAATTCTCATGAGTGAGAATTCAATCCATCTTGTCAATGTGAACTTCATCACAATCAACTTCTACACAGATAGATCACCTCAGTTATTTTTATAAGCCACCCTCCAACTTCTCTTCTATAAAATCCATGCACAAGACATCCCATTATAAATCCATGTAGGCATCAAATATTTCCTGATAATATACTTTATGGACTCTATACCTGAACATTATTAATTACTGGCAGAAAAGTGTATAAGCAGTGTATGCGTAGACACAAAAGGGGGCAGTGGGACAAAGAACATTTGTTTAAATGCAAAGAACAGCTGGTTAAGTGGATACTTGTAAACATGAGTGCTGGCAGGAAAATGGATTTTCCATCTCAAACAATGATGAAATAAAGTAACTTTATCAAGACAAAATGCCACAACTTAGAAATTTTCCCCAAACAAAGAACTTCTAAAAAATGTTTGTTGGGACAATCAAAATATTCCCTCTTAATCAATCTAAAATATTCTGGTTCAATTTTGACCCTTTAAGAAATAAATTTTGAAACAAGAAGTCATTTCAAAAGGAAAAAATGAAATATATTCTGAGTGTCAAAATGGGGCATTTTCCAAATGTTTTTCCATTTTTTCTACTTCAAATTTAGTCTCATATGATTATATATAAAAGTTTGGTTTAATCAAAATGTAACACTTGATAAAGGCTTTCTGACCAGCTCTAGTGAATACCTTTTGTTCTATTAAAGCCTCAGCTACATTTTTGTGTCATCTATATTTACATGATCGCCACCAAGTGTTTAGGTAACGCCCATAAGAGCAACTTCAGTGCTTGTACCACTATTTTAATACCCTAACAAGCTACATTGGCACTTGCCCGCAGGCTCCATGCAGAGCATGTTACCTACCAGTACATATTATTCAGGGGTAAAAGCACCCAAGCAAAATTTTTGTAAGTAAGAAAGTACAGGATTGATGACATAGGACAGTTATGCCACACTCACCAATATCACATTCCACTTTTCCCTTTGAAACATCCATTTGTATTGAACTGCAAGCATCCATGCACATACACTTTGTGGGATTTTTTGTATGTGTTCAAGCTTTTGAAAATTTCTTAAGCCATCAATTAGCTAAATGTATAAGCTTCACATTGGAACCACCTATATTTGAACAGATTATACTCATCCCATGAGCTGCACAGAGAGGTATAGTTTACATAGGTTTTGACTAAACAGTTAGATCAGTAGGTGAAAAATATTTCAAATAAAAAAAGGTTAGATGTCTGTCTTCAAAAACTTTCCAAGCAAAGTTAAACTCCTGTACAGTACTTCTGAAGATATACTTCATAAAGAACCATAAAGCTGAAAGATACTAAACAAAGTACTACTTCAGTTAAATAATCTCAAAGCAACATCTGTTAGTCTTACTTAAAAATTAGGCAACCCATTTAAAATCACATTATTAAAGAAGCTGTATGATGTAGTCTGCTTACTGGTAAACTGTGATTTGGCAACTGATTCTCTGGAGGACCTTGCCAATCAATGGGAACGGGGGGCAGGGGAGGAAGGAATACACGAGGCAGTCTGGAGCCATTTTCCAGACCCAGCCTGAAGCACTTTGCATTGTCTTTCATTGCGAGTAAGTCTACTTGAGGAGAACTCCATTCTCTTAAGAGTGTGAGGGTCACCTCGGGATGCAAAGATCACTTGTGGTGATATGAGAACTCTATGCTCAGGTGGTCCACTGTCATGTTCTGGGCTCCCAGGAGGAGATGTGCTTCTAATGAGATACCATGGAGAACACAGAAGTCCCACAGCCGAACTGCGTCCTTGCAAAGATCTCAATACCACCTCTGACCAGTTGTCTATGTAGAGAGAAACCCCTTGATGCCTCAGGTATCAGGCTACCACTGAGATACACTTTGTGAATGCCCTGGAAGCCATGGCTAGTCTGAAGGCAAGCACTGCAAACTGATAATGGTTCTGACATACTTTGAACCACAAAAATTGCCCATGTCCCTTGAAGATTGCAATGTGAAAATATTTGTCTTTGAGGTCAAGGGCTGAATACCAGTCTCTGAGATCTATCAAGAAAAAAATCAATGCCAGGGAGACTAGGTGAAACTTTAGACTAATCAGGTAACAATTCAAACCTTGCAGGTGCAGAATGAGCCTGAGACCCTCCCCCTAGCTTTGGGGATTAAAAAATATCTGGAGTAAAAACCCCGGTTATGGAACTGGATAGGTACCCTTTACACTGCTCCTACTCAGAGCAACTCTGAAACCTCCTGCTAAAGAAATTGCTTGTGAGAAGAGTCCCTGAAGAGGGACAGGGAGAACAAGTGGGAGTAAAGGACAGCAGGAATGCGTAGCTATGCTATAGAGTGGCAAAGACCCAACGATCCATGGTAATATCTCTTCAGGCTGGGAGGGGTAGGGACAGCTGTGGGAGGCAAATAAATGGGAAGGATCCAATATGGCCGCCACACGGCCTTCAGATGCACCCTCAAAAGGTGCATTCGCCAGAAGGTCTGACCTGTTTAAAGGAAGGTTGGGAAGCAGACTAGGACTGATATCCCCTATGGAAGGGCTTGGGACATGACTGGGCAGAATTTTGGTGGGAATTTCCTTTTGACTGAAGCCACTAGGACTTAAACTTCTTCTGCTCAGGCCCCAGAACATACAACCCTAAAGCTTTTAGTCTTTTTAAGTCTTCGAGCCTGTATAACTGAGTCTGTTTACTCAGCAAATATGGCCACATCATCCAACAGGAGATCCTGTATTGAGTTCTGGGCCTCCAGACTCAGGTCAGACAAAAGCAGCCATGCCACTCTGCCTCGAGATTGCAGAAGCTATGGAACATGTCATTGAGTCTGCTGCATCAGAAGCCACCTGCAGAGCCACCCTGACCATAATGGCTCCCTCTTCTGCAAATGCCTTGACCTCTTTCCTAAGGCTTCTGGGAGAACGGCCGCAAACTTGAACATTGCCTGCCATGTATTGAGGTCACATCAGGCAGAAAGGACCTGATGGTTCACCACCCAGAGTTGGCAGCTTGCTGACGAATAAAGCTTACATCCAAAGAGTTCCAATCATTTGGAGTCTTTATTCTTTCAGGTGGGGGCGGGCTTGCCTTGGCACTCCCTATGGACTGCACCATCAGGGAATTGGGCACATGGTACGTATACAAATATTCATGGCCCTTGATGAGCAGAAAGTATTTTCTCTCTGCCCACTTGGAAATAGGCAGGATGGATTAAAGTGTCTGACAGAGCTTTATAAATCTTGGCTACTCCTCCATGAAGGAGCAAGGCCATTCTGGCTGGTTCTGCCTAGCCATGGACCCCAAAAACAGAGTCTGAGGTCTCCTTGACTTCCTTCACATGGAGATTCAGGTTGGTCATCACCCTCTTCAGAAAGTCCTGGTGGGCCTTCATGTCATCAGGCAGAACCACGTTAGGAACCACTATGGCCTCAATGGATGATGAGAAAGATAAGGCTTAGCCCAGCAAGGCACTCTTCCAATGAAGCAAGCCAACGGCCCATTCCCTCCTCCAACTGAGGAGTAACTGGCTTGGCCACCTCTGGTCCCTGCACATGACCCACACGGGCACTGAAGAGGTCTCTGATGCTCCGGCTATCGACTTGGTCACCTGGGACTGAACCTGGAAACCTCAGGAGGTCCAGGGGCACCACTATGCCAGCCACTGCACCTGAGGCCATCAGGTGCCTGCAAAGTCATGTGCATCACTGGTTGGAATAGTCCCAGGTGCGGCACTGAGATGCAGATGCTGGCTGAAGCCCATGAATGGGAGCATGTGCTGTGCTCTCTCCAGTACTAAGAACCTGGTGACGATGGTGATATTGGTGATCAAGTGAAGTGCCTGGACTAGAACACCAGGAGCAATCCCTAGACTTGCTCCTGGCCAGCTATGACCGGCACTGAGAGGATGATCACTGGTGCAGGGATGCCAAGGCTGAGCCACCACATCAAGTGTAACTTGGTGCCAGTGAGTATTGGCAGCAAGGAAAGCAGTGCCATAGTCACAGGGAAATTATCCCTGGAGCAGAGATAACAGTATGGGGAGCAACTTTGCCTATAATGCCGCTGTTGATGGAGGTCTCATGCCTCCAAAGGTCTGCACCCTGATTCTGGTGACACTTGAGACCCAACGTCTGGCCTCGTTCTGTGTCTCATGTATGGATCAAAACTACAAGAAGCTCTCCTGTCTGACTGAGCAGGAGAGTGGAATGTTGGGCGCTCAACGACCAGGGGGACAATTGGCAGCTTTCCACTATGTCAGTGCCCTACTGATGCTGGAGGAACCAGTACCAACATGGTCAAAATTTCCTGCACTTCCTGAAATACTTCTAACGTGCAAGGGACTTGAACGTCCAGGGCAAGTGAAAAATGAGCACGGGCAGAGCACGGGTGGGGCCCCACTGGTGATGTGGGAAGGTTGTGCCTTCTCCCACCTATTATACTGGATTTCCATGAGCAAGGGGCATATCTCATCCCCTGGCTAAGTCCCTACAGAGGACTTACAAACTGCTAATTTTAACTATCTACACTTATCTAGAGAGAAACTATTTACAACTAAATAAAGGGATTAACTAAAGCTACAGCTAAGGTTGGAGCACACTGTTCCAAGCACCGTTACTGGCAACAAGAAGAAACTGAGGAAGGAAGGATCTGGGGGTCACCTTATATAGCGTGACATGTGCACACCACTCTAGGGGCTTTGGACCTGGTCCTCTACAGATACTGCGGAGGGAAAATCATCCAGCACTGGTGCATGTGGCAAGCACACATTCAATGGACACGTGCAAGCACTCGAAGAAACTTTGTTACAAGCTACAGTAAGTCTTCTTTAACAGTTAATATAGATAAAATTGTGTATATAAAAATTGCTTAATTCTGTGATTTACTGTTAAATAGCAGCTTGACAGAATTCGACAGACCACCTAACTTCGATTTGATATTCTCTCTTCGCCCAACAGTTCCAGCTGTTGGCAAGTCTTGCCCTGACTTACATGTCAGCTACATTATTTTCCCCAAATGCACAAAATACTGTTTCCGTAATCGTTTTCCTGACTCAGAAAAATTCCGCTCACATCATTCCACTGGATCTCTCTCATGCACCACAAGCTCTTTGTTTGTCTTTAAAACCCACTGATCTTTCATATATACCAATTTATTAAGCTGTTGACCTTTATCTTTCCTCTGCCAACAATGGCAGCTTTGTTCATGCAGTTTTCTATTTTTCCTGCAAGTCTCTCCATCTTTTTATTAATGCTGACCCCTATGAGTATGCAGAAGGTGGGGGCAACAAATTCCGTAACTCACCACCTTATCCTTCAAATTTCTCCTAAAAAATACTTCTATTGTGATGGCTACAAGTCACTTCCATCTAACAGTTGTTAGTCAAGCTGCAAACATAGGTTTCCATTTCAATGTCAAGTTAGTGTTGTCAAGTCACAAATTCACCCTCCCTCATTAGGTTTCATTGTTATATCACATCCTGTCCAACACCTCAATAGTAAGATCTGTGGGCAAGGGAGTATCTTTGTTATTTGTAACCATAGATAAGAACTGGTACAAGATAGTCAGCAATGGACTACCAACACCAGTGTAGCTGAACCTTTCTAGTTTGACATTGGTCCCATCCACTGCCTCAGTTTCCCTCAAATATTCCCCTGGCTTTCAAAATGGTCAGATGGCTGATATGTCGCCCAAAAAGCCCACTCCTTCCGAAGAAAATCTGAAGTTCGAACAAACTAATATTCTGTCCCAAACTCGCTTGGCACAGTCTTTTTTCCCCTCAAGTCTTTTTTCCTCAAGAATGTACTGTGAAAGAATGTCTTTCACAGTACATTCTTGGCAGCCCCTTTCCCTTAGGGCTTTAGCCAGTTTTTGTCTTCATAGTCCCATTTTTCACAGGTGTTACCATATCACTTCACTAGGTGGCAGCATAAGTCTCTTTACTGTTTCATGAACACTAAAGGCCCACAAATCCCTTCCAATGTAACAGTACAAGGGAATACACATTGACCTTTTGCTATTAGAACCCTAAACAACCAGATTGTTTGTTTCTGAAACCTTGATCTGTCTTGCTTCCTCCAAATGTCTTTCTCTACATTGCCTTTGGCACATGATTTCAGGACACAACCCCTTTCCCACACTTTTTACAGATTAGCTTACCCTGTGATGGTAGTGTAATACATTAGAGTACTGATCCCTGATTGAGATTTAGTTGCTTCCACAATAAAATTAAAAATACCATGGGTGGAGAAACCAACACAAAGCCCAGGTTAAGTTACTTAATGAAAAAAATAGGTAGGCCACAATCAATTTTTGACCATATGAGAAAAATGAATGATCCAATATTGTGAATTCTACAGTCATGATACTTAAGTGCTTGTAATCCCCCAACAGTTAAAAGAGCAACTTGCAAATATTAACAGGATCTGTTCCTGAGTTCATTATACTACTGATGATTGAAGAGAGTAGAAGGAATAAAAACTAGAAGTCACCCAGCTCTACTTACTTTACTTAAAACTGTCTTAATGATCAAAGCACAACATACAGTAGCAAGGAGATTTTTATGCCAGAAACGGGAGTTAGGCATCTAATTTCTATTCTGCATTTGAAGTCTCCCTCTATGAGCTTATCCTAGTAACATGTTTATATTATATAACCCTAATTTTATATATATAAGTACGTATGTAGCCTTCTAAATTACCAGAATTTGTTCGCGGGAGCCATGATAATACATCTCACTATCCACATTCCAATAGGCACTAAGACAATCAAGACGCAGGAGCTGAAAAATAAAGAAAACTCAACTGATTCCACAATTTAGAAAAGCAGACAATACCACTTACATATTAATGAAATAAGCTTTCAATGTAAGTGAAGAGCCTCATTTTGATGGCAATTTCTGTTTGCCAAGTTTGATTTAAATGCATTGCTCAAAAATGTGGCCTTCTTTTCCTGTTTCTGTACTTGAAGTCTATTTGTTAAGGTAAATGAATGAATGCGAGGTGTGTCTGGTTAAATTTGCTTTCTGATGTCAATATTTGATTCCTTGAATAAGAAAGCTAGAAGCTGCATGAGGTTAGCAATATTTCAGATACCATTTAATGAACAGCTTGCTGTTTCTATTTAATATAAGGACCCCATTTACCCACGGAGTTGAAATAAATCCATTGTATTTAAGAAGTGACCATGCTTCTACTTCTCACTAGTTATAAAGAGGAAAAAAAAATAAAGGAATATAGAGCTACAAAATTATTTAAAAAAACCCACAGCACCATTGTTTCCGCATTTTGGTTCATTAAACCAGAATGTTACCCTCACCCAGCCTTTAATTTACTACTAAATTCAATTCATTTTGGTCCAATTTTCACTCATGAAAGTAATAATGAACTTTAACATGTTACCTTATATATGATTTTTGCAGCTTCATTTAAAATGGAAGGTGTCCAGTTTTCATTGGCTGTCTAGAAGTTGAAAAATATTAGAAATTATTCTCCATAAAGCCATCTTCAATTCATTATGCAACATTTATTTCAAGGATATTTTTAACCTAGGGTGTGTAGATAATTTTACAATTTACAACACTAACATGTATTTAAACAATGAAAGCAAAATAGCACACACACGTGTATTTCATGTTTCAACGCTTTGTCCCATTTACAAAGCTCAACAGCCTCTCAGACACAACTTTCCTTTTTTAAAAAGTGTTGATACATTAACAGATTTTAACACTTGCACAACTTAAGAGGTTTAAAATCAGTTTCACTGTAATATACAATTATCTATCTTTAAACAGGTCAAGACGCACAACATTTCAGAAATCTCAGCTCAGAAAAGTGAATGTCCTTTGGCAGCCGTCATGTGGTCGCAAGGAGCACCTCTCTCCATACACTCAGTGACAATAGGCAACCACATGCTTCCTACAAATGTGAATACATAGAGACCACCTCAAACAAGAATTTCAAGCTTCACATAAGTAACATGAATACCGAGATTAAGGTGGAAAGAGATTCAAGAGCCCTCAGTGCTGACTTAACTGCTCAAGCTGCAGCCAATATCCAATGCTTTTGACAATCCCAGATTCCATCACTACACAATTTACAAAATAATGCTCTCGATTTTTCATCTAACACCAAAATGTTAAGCCTCTGCAGCAGATAGATCCATGATTCAAAGTTGCATCTTTTTTGTACTCTTGAAGTGTTATTAAATTTTGAAGGGTGCATAAAAGCAAAAACGTGTACACACATTTTTTTCCTCTTCTCCAGTCAGCGTGAGTTAACTAGAAATCATCTTCAGAACTTTTATATTTTATACCGAGTAGCTGAATTAGGGGAAAAAACTGTTCAATATACAACATAGAATTGTTTCTCCTATCTGGGACAAATTACTTCAAAATCAGCAGTAACTTTTCCTTCTATTCAATTATACAGATGAGCTGTAGTATGAAGTCAAATAATCTGGTCACAGACTGACTTCCCCATCCAAACTCTCAGCCAATGTCTGACCGCAAAAACATCTTGATATTTGTAGAGATGGTTTTTACTCTGTTTCCAAATCTGTTCAGCAGACTATTATATTATAAATCCTGCAATTGTGTTATGTATCAAACTAAATTAAATGAAACAAAGCTAAAAAAAAAATCCAAACATTACCAGTAAACTGAGTTCACCCAATGTCACTCCCAAAGAAAGTGGCCGAAGGGGATCTGTGATCTACAAACATAATAGGATAAAAAGCAAATTTTATTTAAATATTGTATTATTTTATGCAGCAAACATCTATCTTCTCACAAGACCTCTTAAAACAGCGACTCCATTTTGTAGCTTTGGAATTTAAATCTTCAATCTAACATACACTTCGCTGTGTATATTAGACTGAAGATTTCACTAGCTATGCCCATGAAAAAACTTCTAAGAAAGCTTCCATTAATCTGTCCATTCATTCAGTTTAGCAGCATCATTTTTAGCTTTTTCTTGCCTCCAGTACTGAATTGAGAAGCCTTTTTTTAGTTGGGGTGGAAGATAACAGGTTGAATCTCACCATAACCTTTATTCCAGCACCCATTTTCTATACAAGCTCCATGGAAACAGTCTCCAAATAACAGTTGTCTTGGCTACATCGTTCTGATATATAAAGTTCTCTCTGAAGTTTCACTTTCAAAAAGGTCCTGAAGTGAGGCCATTTTGAAATAAGACGACATCTTTCTTAGCATCAATACAAACTTTTGCTTTTCAGGTGTATAACGTCCATAACTAATTACTAGCCTCTCTCTTTACCAAAAGGAAATATCTAAGTCAGTCAAGTTTTTAAACATGAAAATCCTCCACTTTTCATCAAAATGGTATTAAGACTCCTTTTAAAATGGTAAAATGTTCTCTTTTTTCCAGAATGGATGTCTACTATTATTTTTCTGACATAATACACCAAACCATCAGCAGCTTCTTTTTCATGCATGAAACGCAGTTGATTGTCCAAATTGGAGTGTCAAGTCTAACTATATATCACTATATATTAAATTTCAAGTATGCTGGAGAGCTTTCTGAATTTTCAATATGGTTGAAAATTCAAATGTACTTCAAATTTACTGTGCAGACAGAATGTGCCTTTTGTCACAATGAGATGTCACACAGTTGCAGTTTGGTTTAAAAAAAAGCAGAAGTAGTTTAGGACACTCACGTCATCCTCATATTTAAGATGAATGCCTGTGATTTTGACTTGCACATTTTTTATAACTTGTGTTGCCAGCTTTTCCAAGAATGTATCTTTTTTCTCTTCTTTTGGCTTATCTAAAAAGGTGGTTTAAAAAAAAAGTAGTCAGCCTTCATTGTGTTCATTGCATTTTGCCAAACAAGACATACAAAATTTCACTCACCATATTTCAACAACTTCACACACTTATTCATGTTAAGTATTGGCATTTAAGTTTTGGTCTAATTTATTTAGAGTCCTTTGATGCTCAGAAAAAAATCCTAAAATATTAAAGCTTAAAGAGAAAAATTGCAACAAAAAACAGAATTATAAAATTACTTGAATTACACATCTTGAATATGTGAATGAAGACAGTTAATTGCCAAACTATATACTGTATTAAGAATTGCAGCAAACCTTCAAGAGGCAAAAGTAGCAGCTATAGTTATCCCTCTCAAGTGGATAAGTTCACTAATCCTTTGTCAATCATAGGATTCTTTTTATATTTTCTGTGGATCATAATAATTCTGCCTGTACTGATGTTCGGAATGTATGTTTTTAGTTCATCGAGTATAACAAAAAACAGCTAGCAACACATGATCTGAGCTACATTTATATTTCTACTTCAAGCCAGATGATTCTAACCCACGGACTTTAGTTAGACCAGGGTTTCCTAACCTATGGGTCGGGACCCAAATATGGGTCACCATTACATTTCAAAAGGGTTGCCAAGTGTCTCTCCAGGTGGTTCTGCCCCCTTTCCTTCCCCCCGTTTTTGAATTGCCTTGGGTCACCAAGTCTTCCTGAATTGTCAAAATGGGTCCCCATCTGGAAAAGGTTGGGAACTGCTGAGTTAGACTGATTCATTTACACAATCATTATATTTTCCTCCTCAATTGGACATGGATTCTTGAAGCCATGCTCATTCCGTATACACCTTACAAGTAACTGGAATTTAATTAACTGGCATAAAGACTAACACTATAAAAGAAAATGCTATGCATGGCTAAAAGTTGGATTTAAGGACATTTACTTTGTGAATTTTCACATGTGATGTTGAAAATAAAGCTTTAATTTTCAGAATCAAAATATCTACTGGCATTAAATAACAGTGTGTCACCCACCATCTGATTCCCCTATAATTTCCCAAAACTATGAAAAATGTAAACAGACAAAAAAGGGGAAAATGCTTAAGAAGAAACATGGACATTATCTATATAAATTATTTTTTAATCAAATTCTGCCAAATGCATATACAAGTGACATGGTTAAGGTAACGATTAAGGTTGCACATATAATCCTATCTGATATTTGAATGATTAATCTTCAAGATAACTATTTCATGAATAATTTGTCCTTAAATATAGAGTATATAAGGACTGATAATTGTACATATACAAATGCCAAGTATATCAACTGTATGGCTCGAGAAAAGTGAAGATAACTGTATCCCACAAAACACTTCACACATCAAAGTTCAGAATTGTTTTGTTTAAAAATGGAAAAGTGCACATGGGTCTTGCTACTGAAAGTGAATGAGGGCACTGTTCACTCAAGGGAAAGCAAGTAATCAAAAAAAGAAACCAATCGTCAGTAAAATGTTTTGCACATTTGCATCTAAATCCTCCTATATATGCAAAATCATCCCAAAATATTCAAGAACTTACCTTCCATTTTCCCTGCCCTGTCCACTTAACCCATCTGAAACAGATCCCAACTTCCACTGATTTTAACAAGGAGTCAAGGAAACTATTTGCCCTCCATGCCTTTGAAATTTTTCATACTTATTGCTTTATGTACAATCAATAAAGAAAAAAGAAAAAAACCCTCAACACTAATATTAACTTCACACGATGTGAATTCTGTCCTCTATATGCTTGGTAATAGCTTATCTACCTACATAACTCTGTTTGGATTTTAACACAATTTATTTATAACAAATGCTAACAGAAGTGGAGCTGAAAAAACAATGCCCCCGGTTGTATCATGCAGGCATCATAAGCCTCTTGATTTAGGACCTCAACTATTTTCAAGTTATGAAATACTTTCACACAAAGAAAAAAAAACTTGTTGAAAAAGAAGGCACAAAGTGTTAAAACAATAAAATCCCATGCGTACTGAAGTTATATCCAGAGGATTGACCAAATTCTGCTATGAAGCCTGCTAATCTAAATTTTCACAACACTGAAATCAACAGCATTACTCCAGCTGTACAACAGAGGAGAAGAATTTGGCCCTGGAAGTCTGCCTCTCCCATTTGCTATTAAAAAACAAATAGCAAATAAAATATGCAATGTAGAAGGCTACATTGTACCCACCTTTTGAGTGACTTTTAAAAGGTTTCTTAAAATGCTTTTTATGCTTTTTACGTTTACGTCCTTCTCATTGCAAGCAATTTTGTGAGAAAAGGATAAAATTCAAGTTAGTAACATTACAAAGCAAGTAAAGATAAGGAGGAAAATGAGGAAAGCAGGTAACTGGCTTTCTAAAAAGAAAACTGGCTCATCTTAAACAGCTGTCTTTCTTCAAAACCTTTAAAATATTTCAAATTCACTCAGTGAAGCAACATGCTGTTCTTTATCATCTGTTTCCTATCCTCTTTCATTTTTCAGTTCTATATGTAGGCAGCCCAGTACATACAAAAATGTTTTTTATATGAATTATTTAAGAAAGAGTGTTATGCTTCTCTTGTACACCATCATTTGCTTTTAACTTCAAACTAACATCTCTTCGCTGCTACTTTACATCATCCCCAAACCTATACACTTTATAAAAGTCATGAGTTACATGTTGAACATAGTAATGTCAGTTGTAGTCAAGGCAATGCAAGTTTGAATTTTCTTTATTTGTTCTTTAGTATCAGTTTTCAAGCTTTTTGGATATTATACTAGGAGGCTACGTCTAG
>JANRFK010000875.1:2398061-2409569 GCA_030068395.1 Apalone spinifera
TGGCCTGCAGGCTGTTCAGGGCTGGGTCATGGTTCCTATCTCTGGCCTCTCTTGGAGGTGGTGGGCTCCTGGATGGGGCTAGGGAGTCCTAGGTGGGGAGGTGTTGGGATGGCTGTGGCTGGGGAGGTTGGGTTCTTCCCCACTGGCATTGTTTTGAGGGAAGGGACTTAGCTTCTCAGTTGCAGAGCCCTGTCCTTAGTTGGGCAGTTTCTTCCTGGTTCAGCTGTACCCAGTGGTCCCTCTGCAGTATAGCTGAACTCTGCAGGCTCTCTTTCCCCAGTGGCCATTCTGAGTATCCTGTCTCCTCTCTGCCCTCCCCTTTTCAAATTCTGGAAAACAGTGTTATTCCTGGCACTTCCTGTTTTCCTGTCACAACCAAACTCTGGGTTTGTTGCTTTAAATCAGCGTAAGCGGAAGCCGCATACCAAATTTGGTGGCCCTAGCTCTTACCATTTAGGACAAGTTCTTGAACGAACTGACTCGCAAACAGACACACAGACAAACACACTCGAAGTGTGTGTGTATGTATGTGTATATATATAATATATAAATAAGTGTGTGTGTGTGTGTGTGTGTGTGTGTGTGTAATTGGATATTGATTTTTAGAAACTCCATTTAAGCATGGACTCCTGCTTAGTATAAAATCTCAGTACTGAGATAATAAGGTAATAGGTCCCTTAACATATTAGAAAAAGGGATAAGAATTAGGTCAGGTTGAGAACTTGCTGATGGAATATTTCTTTGAAGAGATTCTGAGATAAATTAGCTGTGTTCTGATTGTTAATCACAATACTATTCCGTTTTAAGGAATAACAAATGAAATTATAGAAAATCCATTGAAATGTGTGTAGCAAGCTATCTTAGTCAGATGCCCTCAGAGTGACACTATACAAAGGTTCTAGAAATTGACCAAATATTTTAAAATTTCTTGATTTAACATAGTAAATGGTGCATTGTATCCTTCAGGGATGTTAGCACATAGTAGTTTAAAGAATTAACTGGTAAGTTTGGGCTTATCAGTTAATCCAGATGCATGCATCCCCTTTCCCTAGCTGCCTCCATTACCTTTAGCCCCCTGTGGACAGGGGCTGCAGATAGGAGCCGGTAAGTGCAGGTAGCAGATTTTTAAACGTGCTTCTCTCATGGACCGACTCCACCTGCCCCCTCACGCTGCTGCCTCTGATACGGAGGGAGAAGTGCAGGGTGGCAGGGTGTTCCCTGGGAGTGGAGCCAGAAGCGTTCTGGCTGCCAGTTCTGCCCCGCAGCAGGGAGAGCATTTTAGTAACTGTATGTCGGGGCTGTTCCCCACTTTGACTCTCCGAATGCGGAAGGTGAGGGCCCGCAAAGCTCAAAAAGAAGACCCCCCCCATCTTTGCCTCTACAGTCACTGGTTGCAAAAAGCTCCCCCCAGAATCACAATACAAAGATTTTTGGGACTCATTGCCACCATCAAGTGATTCTATTCCTGAAACCAAGGGTGAATACTTGAACCCACCGCCACAGGTACCCCAAAAGAACTTGAAAAAAATAAGAGAAAAACAAGCTGAAGGTTTTTTGTCTGTCAAGACAGACAGACCTTCCAGGACACAAGAATCAAGTCATCACCATAAAAGTTATTTTTATTACAAAATAAAAGATAAACTTGATAAAGTGTACTTTGTTGCTAGATGTTATAAAGCAACTAAGAAAACAAATTAAAACATGGAGAAAAGTCTCTGGGCACAGTGTTACATGGTAAATGGGGAGGGGAGGCATAAATTCACAGAGTAGTTCAAACCAAGCCACAAAATAAAGAAAAATTACCTTGATGTGACTAAAACCACTTTTCCTTTACTTATTTCCAATCTTTTCTTTATTAAGTCCACTTCCATGCCCCAGATTCCTTGGAGGCATGGTAGTCCTGCCTGGGTTTAAATCATTCTGTGTGTCTCAACTCCTGTCTCTCCCCCCCCCCCCCCCCCCCCCAAACAAAAAAAAGGCAGGTAAGGAATCTATATCTAATTCAAATTTCAACACTGTATCTCAATTTGTTCTCCCAACCCCCTGGCCAACATCTTTGCAATCTTCCTGAGTTTAACCACTTAGTTACTGAGTGTTGGTCAGCATTCCTCCTGTCCATTACACTGTGTAACCGCTAAAAATTGTTGCGGCTACATGATTATTAAAATAATCAATATTGAACATCCCTAATATCCGTTGTCTTTGTACTGAATCTCTTCAATATTCTTTAAGGAGATCATAAAGAGCATTGTGGGCTTCAGGTAACTTTTACTTGATTAAACAGAAAATACCGAGAAATGAGTCCATCTTTGTTTTCTCCTCTTGAACCTCAAGTTGGCTTAATTGGATTTAAAAACACTAGTTCATGTACAGGATGTATTCCTTAGGTATGAAATAATAACTTTTCCCTGTAAATTCTAGTCTGTCTTGTGAAAACTAGGTTTGATGGAACATTTTTGGTCCTTATCTCTAGCCATGCTATATAGTGTCCTTCTTGGTAGCTAGTAATATAGTCCTAGTTTTATTTTATAACTCCATGTATAGCTGATTTGTCAGCTGCTCTAGTATGCTTCTTGAATGCTTATTGTTTCCCAACAGCACATTTCTACTGTAGCTGATTAGAATAAAAATAATAATTTTGTTATCTTTGTCAAGGTTTTAAAGGGGCACAATCAATTTAATATTTTCCTGTAATGTTGATTTACTAGCTTTGTAGGTAATGCAAGGTTAATAATTTGTGAAATGTTTAGCTAAATGGAGTATCACCTATTAGAACTTGTGTTCTTGCTATTTTGTTGTGTTCTTGCCATTTTGGCATAAATATTCAATTAATGTTTTTCTGTAAATATAAGACTTAAATGCTTTAAGTTCAAACTGTGATTCTAAATCAGATTTAATACATCATGTTGTTTCCTGATGATAACATGTTATCACAGGATCCTTCAGAATGTCATTAGTGGCGGAATGTGTGCAGTAGTAATTTTACCAATAAAAAAAATTTAAAAAGTAGGTTTTACCAATGTAGCGCCACTCAGAACTATGGTATTATTCATATTTTGTATATTGAAGTTTTTAGGCCAATATCAGCCTCTGCAAAACTCTACATCAACCCACATGCAGAAATGGAACTAAAAACTCCAAAGTTTGATTGGAATATAGAAGTACAGAATATTGCTGTTGAACTCACGAAGCCGCAGGTAAATTATCTGGTTATTTTTACTTTCTATTGAAGAATCATGACCTTGTCTATAGATATTTAATCAGATAGGTTTGTTAGTTACATTTGCACATTGATATCCATTGGCAAGTGTGGGGACTTATTTGAGTCTGTGTTGTGACCGGCATTGGCTGGTGCTGGTTCGTGATTAGGGCCCAATCAAATACATTTTCCTTTCCGGTCAATTTCAAGGCCATAGGATTTAAAAAGTCATAAATATCATTTTTTCAAGTATTTAAATCTGATATTTTATGGCAGTTGGAGAGTAGTGGTTCCTGGCTGGGAGCCCAGCTATGAAGGCAGTCACTGTGAGCAGCAGTACAGAAGTAAGTCTGCCATGGTATTGTATGACCCCTACCCCTTACTTCTATGCTAATGCTGACAGCACTTTTCCTTCAGAGTTGGGTCACTAACTAATAGATAATGGCCAGCCAAATCTGAAGGCAACGCAGAAGTAAGGTTGGAAATACTGTGCCCCTCTTTCAACTTCCTTTTGGATCAGGAACCCCAATTTGAGGAACCTTAAATTTTCCATGATGTTAAGCAATATTCATTTCTGCCAAATAATCTGTGCTATGACGACATATATAAAGATGTGATGATGCTCAGTGTTCACATGGGACATAGTTTCTGTATCAGTGATCATGCAAATAGTAGTGTGGTATTAGTGTGACCTGGCGTAATGCTACATAAATAAGAAGAAAGGTGGGGATCATGTACTGAATGTGTTTAATATGCTCAGGAGAGAGCCACGGAGAAGAGCCATACACAGTCATATTTAAAGCTAAATAGCATGTGATTTTTTTTTTTATTCCTCACTTTGAGTGTTATGTGGCTATATGAGTATCTCATTTGGAAGAAGCTAATTACAGTATAAAATAGACTCTAGGACAGTTGTGTTCTTCAAGTTGGAGAGGTATATGTAATAGAACTTGAAAAACCTTACAAAGCTTAAGGAAAATAGAATGAACATCTAAATAAAAATACAAAAATGTAAAATTTGGGAGATGGGTAATTTATTTTAAATGGCCCATGGTGTATTGTTTGAAATTATCCATGTAAATTAAAGGGAAGAAGAGGTAAATGAATAACAGTGAAATTGTAAATGTTGGTCACAGAAACTGTTATATATGAGGCTTTTGAAGCATCTCCATGAAACATTAAACCAGAGATGAGTAATGTAGAGAATAGCTAGTATCAGGGCTAAGGAGATGGGCTTGATAACATGGGATACTTCGCAGCCATGGCTTTGGGGCTGTTATATGACTGCACTGCAACAAATGGAAAGCTGTATATGATTTTCAGTTGCATAGTCCTTTTCAGCTGCTTAGAACTTGGTTAAGGTTGGTGTTTAGACTGAGTTTTTTCCAGGTCTGGTCTAGTCTAAGAGCGTAATCTTGTGGTATCTATGCTATATTACACAGAACATGAGGAATTCCAATAAATTTGTGTGTGGATTCCAGTAATGCAACGGAGACATATGGATAGTGTACTGTGGATCATATGCAAAGTGGAAGTGAGGGAGAGAAACCAATTTGAGAAGCTCTACTGCAGGGAGACAAGCACACTAACCAAAAATATAAATGTATGCCTTTTGACTGTGATATATACATGCAATTTGATACTTTATTACCCTTAGACCATGCATTTCTATATATTTCAGGAAGGCTAGAAGACCATTACATATCTCTAAGTGTAACCTGATCATTTCATGTAGTTAAACTATGTAAATATGTGATGGTAAGAAATAATGGTTTGTTTCATGTATTTAGTACCTCAGTATGATTGACCTTCTGGAGTCCATAGATTACATGGTTCGAAATGTACCATACAGAAAATACAGACCAGAAGTACCTTTGCATAAAAATGCCAAACAATGGTAAGATGTATTGCTTTACAGAAGTACATTAAGTTATCAGCTTCATATTGAATATCCTGCAACTGTTGGGTAACTGTAATAAATGCCAGAAGCTTTCATATGGGCCATGAGCATTCTTTCTTTTCAGGATGGAACTGTTTGTTAGCCTCTTTATTTTTCTTTCATGTTAATATGCCTTAAAAGTAGATGAGATGGCTTTGGTACTACTTGTTCAATTTTAAGTTCTCTCTTTTAAAGTAATGCCAATAAGGAAAACTGTAGTTAAACAAGTGGAGAGACAAAGTGGCGAAGCTAATATCTGTCACTGGGCCAACTTCTGTTGGTGAGAGAGACGACTTTTTGAGCCAGATAGAGCACCTCTTCAGGATTGTGAAAAGTACTCTGAGCATCTCAGTAAAATTCTAAGTGAAACAAATAGTTCAGCATAAGGAATCAGTGCATATTCTGAAAGAACATTCAAGGTCACAAAAGCTCTTCCCTCTCCCTAAAACTCTCCCAGCTTAAAAATGCAAAATTTGATTTAGAACTAACTGAGTATGTTCAGAACAATTAAACTCTTTCCTTCTGTACATTATTTACTATTATTTTCAAAATGACACTTGGGTTCCTAAGAGTCCTATTTCAGTGCACCTTGAAGATTTGCATGTGAATAAACTTCCCCACTTTCTTCTGTATAACTTCCTTTGAGCTGCTGCCAAAATATTGATATTCTGATCTCCAAATGCCTGTTTTACAGGAGAAATAGTTAATAAGCCATCCCCATTATCTAACTGGAAGCTAAACAGAAAAATATGGGAATTTGCAAAAGCAACTTGTGAGGTCTTCCTTAGAATGTTTAATAGATGAGCTCTTTTAAGTAAGAGAGAGAAGCAATTAATACAGAATGTAATAGCTAGTCGCTTTCTGCAAGTTGTTCTAAATGAATATGCTAGTGCATTTCAGCCAAAACATGCAAATGTAGTTCCAGATGACTTTGTTTTGAGCAGTGTGTCTATTGTGCTAAGTTTGGGTGGTGTTTAAGTCAAATGGGTTATTTTGCAGTTGGTCCTTGAATGAGACCACGGTTCATGAAAAATTAGTGGTATGATTTGCTGCTGGAACATAAGTCAGGGACAATTAGGTGTTCTGTTCTTTCTCATCCAATTCCATTATACTATCACCAGCATCACCTTATTCACTGTGGAAATGCATTTAAAGTCTATAGGCTAGCTCAGGGTGGGCAATAATTTTTTAAGGGGAGCTACTTCACAAATTTCGGAAGTGGCTGCAGGCGGACCCGGAAGTGGCAGGGTTGAGAGCTACCCTGTCGGAAGCTTTGTTTGGCCTAGGTTTCTACCCCCTGATTTCTGGCCAATGGGAGGGACCTAGAGCAGAAGGGTGGGTGTCGGGGGCTCCCAAAGTTGTCTTTGGTGGAAGCTTACATTTCATATAACAGGGCTTGCAGCTCATGGCCCCCACTGCTAACCTGTTGTCTGGCAGCTGTCTGGCAGGCACAAGCCGTTTGAATAGAAGCAGTTGAAAGGGTTCATGCCTCCGGGCAGCTCCCAGGTAACAGGCCAGGGGGGCAGAGCTGTGAGCTCTTTTTAATTGCCTTTGTTTAAAGGACTTGTGGCTGCCAGGCAATGCAGCCACAGAGCAGATGAGCTCTTTAAACAGAAGCAGTTGAAAGGGCTCATGTCTTGGGCTCCCTAGCAACATGCTAGAGGCGCCCGGAGCTGCAAGCCCTTTTAAGTGCTCCTGTTTAAAGGGCTGGTGCCTTCCTTGTGCCTATCAGGCAACACGTTGCCTAGCAGCCGCAGGGAACACGAGAGCCATTTAAATAGAAACAGCTGAAAGGGCATGCAACTCCCCGTGCCTCTAGCATATTGCTGGAGACACGTGACCCCTTTCAGCTGTTTCTATTTAAAGGGCTCTTGTGTTCCCCGGAGCTGCTAGGCAACACTGCCTGCAAGGTGTGGGGAAGGTGACAGCCCTTTAAATAGAAGCACTTAAAAGGGCTTGCAGCTCCCCATGCCTTGAGCACATTGCTAGGGAGCCAGAGATGCAAGCCCTTTCAACTGTTTCTATTTAAAGGGCTTGCACCTTCCCCGCAGCTGCTAGGCAAGGCATGGAGAAGACAAAGCCCTTTAAATAAAAGCCGGTAGAAGGGCTCGCACCTCTCTCCTGCTCCAAGGCAACTTGCTAGGGGGTGGGGTCTGGAACTGCCTCATGGGCTGGATCAAAGCTAGGCTGGCAGGCTTTTATCTGCTAAGAGGCTTTTACCCTCCCCTTGGCTAGCTGCTAAAGATGAGGTGAATTGGCATGCTGATGTGCAATGTTGTGAAAATTAATCCATTGGTTTCATATTTAATTTCTTCAAAAACTGGAACAATTGATCTTATAGTGGAAGGTTATAGGGTTACAATTTGTTCAGATACTATGAACAAAATGTTGATTTACTGTTTTTCTTCACAATTTAAGTTGTACATCATAAAATGCAACCAAAAATAATTAATACAAATGAAACGCTTACAGGTGGAAATATGCAACTAACAGTATTCTTGAAGTTCATATTAGAAGATGCACTTGCATGTGGTCATGGAGTAACATGAAACATCATAGGAAGCTTTTGAAGAGTTATAAAAATGTGTACAAGAACAAATTAACACAGAGCAAACTATCAGAAGAAGCACAACGACAAATTAAGGTACTTGCTGTTAATATAATAGCATATTTGACAGTGGAGTATTGCTTGTTATTTTTATTGTTCTATATTTTAATCTACTTTTTGTAAATTAATTCTTCTCTTACAGAAGAACCTTGCTTAATATTCACACTTGATTAAAACTAAGGGACAATCTGGAGTAGTATTCTTTTACTTATGCAGTGTTTTAAAAACAATCAGCCTTTTATCAACAGTGTGTGCCTGATTCTTGCATGCAAAATGTGTGTAATGAAGTGTAAGGTCAGGAATTGTAAATGTGGTGTTTGTTAAAACAGCATGTGTCATTTTTACAGTTTGGTGTTGAATAACATTTTAGCCATTTGAATAGTGTCATTTTTAAATATTTCAAAAATAGAATTTTAAAAGTGGGGTAGATTTGAAATTTTAGTTTTTTTTTTATCATTATAATTCTTGACCTCTTGTACAAATAAGATGATGTAGTTTAAACACACATGGGAAAAGAAAGCCAAGATAATCCTTAAACTTAATAAGATAAGTTGATGTATGGTGGCTTTCTATACTACAATTCTGAGCTCCTGTGTATGAGAGTACTTCAATTTTCAGCTCCAAAGTATCACAAAAGCTACATTTTATTGTTAATATGTGGGCACTATTAAAAGGATTTGTGATCTTCAGTTACGTTCAATTTCCTGAATTGTAGATGAAATGTACTCCCAACATTTATTGAACTGGAAAACTAATTTATTAAATATTCTATATTAAGACAACTTTCACCTTCCAGTGACCTGTTGTAGAGGGATCAATTCTAAAAGGCAGAGGCTAGAAAGAAGACATAAATGGATTTGTGGAAATGGATGTGTGGAGTAGGTTAATGTAACAATTTTTTAAAAAAATCCTTAAATTAATTCATCTTGCATTAAACGGTATTTATTTTTTCCTTTGTATAACAGGATCTAGAAAGATCATTGGATGTTTTCAACATCGTTTTAGCAAGACAGCAAGCACAAGTTGAGGTAATAGAATAAATAGAAAAAGTGTCTAATGTCAGTAACAATTATGTATGTACTTGAAGTTAAGGAATGGCTTGTAGAGAATTTCTAGCCTTATATGAAAGAATTTACAGTGTTTTGTTGTCTTGTCTACATTATAGAAGGTAGAGGAGAGGAGCTTCTTGCTGGACTGTTTCCTATACTATATTTTCTCAGTTTGGTGTTGAGTCTTAAGTTTGTATCAATCATTGAGACTTCTAATACTTCTGCTGGCCCAGTATTCCATAGCATGTTATACCTTTGTCATTTTTTCCTGATAATATAGCTAAATATTCCCTTTCTTTATTCCATTGCAGAACTACTTATATTCCTGCATGACCTCCTAAATACTTGATCTCCACCCTTATTGGTACACTTCCTAAATATGTGGCTGTTTGATATTTTTTTTTAATCACCCAGCCAAGCATTATGCCTATTGAGGCAGAGATGGAAACAATGAGAGATACACCAGGGTGTGGCTAAATGCAGAGATCACAATTTATCAACCAATTAATAAATAAGGAACCACTGCCTGGGAGGTCTGTTACAGTGCAGTAGCCCTGAGTTTTGCAAACCTGAGTGTATGTATATGTATATGTAAGCAGTGCCTTTTTAATATCCCCTGGCCTGCTTGGAAATCTTGGCAAGAAGCCAGAGTCTAAATCTTTTCTCTCCATCCATGCTGGAGGTAGGAGAGGAGAGAAAAGAGACATTTTTTGCTTCACAGAACATGGAGGCATATCTCCTGACTGTGCCATGTCATGCATGGGGCATAGGGTTTCTACGTAGTGCTTTTTTCTTAACCCAACCATTACACTAGAACCCACCATAGGGAATGACAGCAATTGGCTCATCTGTTCTCACGCTGCTGAGAAGCTAAACAATCTCTATGAGATCAACCAAGGACATACCTGGCCCCATGTTAGATTAGATGTATTATGGCCTTTTAAACAGATTAGAAGTGGTAAATTTATTTTTTAACAGAAAATTATTGCACCCTTTATTGTGGCAATATATTTACTCATATCCCAGTTCATTTTTTTCCATGCCTGGTTCATTATTGCTGATATTTTGTAGCCTAGTTTAGGAAGATTTTTTGACCAGACCTAGATAATATCAGCTGGCTGAATTCTGTCTTTTAATGATTAGACTAACAGCTTTTGCTATGCTTAAATCACAATGCTGAATGAATAATGATCACGTGTGGAGGATGGAACAGCCTGCTTGGTCTGGCTTAGTGCGGTCAGCAAGTCCCACAGCATTCTTCTCTTTCAGCATTCTTCTCTGACATTTCAAATGGCAATCTTAATTGGAGAAGGCTAAATGGAGTCCCTATGTTCCTTTCTTGTGCCCAAGGAAAAATACTGTCTACTAACTGAGAATATCTATAAGTGTGGCTTTTCTGTCTGTTCCAGAAAAAGACAATGTATTAAATAATGAAATAATAAATTTGTTACTCATTTGGACTGGTTTAATATAGGATATAAACATAGCGTGTGCTAGCATCTTTTAGATTGTATCTCATAAGCATCAAGAGGAGACTAGGACCCTGTTAAGGAATGAACCAAGAAACACTGAGCAGGAATAATTCCTACTTACTCCTTCTACCTGTGAAGATATAAGACCATAAATGGAATGGCAGCAGAAGTGGGTGGAATGACCTCAAATGCTATTGGACACGGCCCTCCTGGGAAGAAAGGGAGGGAAATTAAACATAAACCAGAGTTTACCCTTGCTTTCCTTCTGCTCAAAATGGTGGGAGGTGATTGTTGATGCATGTGTCCTCATTGTTCCCAGTCATATCTTAGGTAGCAAGATGAGCTCTTAAGTAAACTATGAATAAAAATGATGTGGCTTTCTCTAGTTTTTTGCTCATTTGTAATTGCTCCAGTTTTAAATATATTTTTTAACTTAGTGCCCAGAAAGATGCTGAAAAGTCTGACAAAGTAGTGTTCTCTTTGCTGACTATCCTATTGCAAAGTCTTTTGAACTTTGTCTGCTATGACACCTCAGATTAAACTAAACAGAGTTTGTGTTTCTAGTGCCATGAGAGGCAGCTATTGATGTAGTTTAAATTTCTCAAGCATTTATGCTAAAGGTAGCTGAAGAAATAATGTAAGACGTATCTTTCAATTGCAAATTCTTTGGGGGTAGAACTGTCACTTACAATTTGGAGTAGTTTCCATAGGGTAAAGCTTATGCTTAATACCTAAAGTGGAAGGTCTAAATATAAATGAACAAAAGTAAAATGGTGGAATTATCAAGATGGATTTCTGGCAAACCTGAAAAAGTATCTAAACTTATAGATCCTTCCCTCCCTTTCTCCCCTTTGGTTTTTTTGTTGTTGTAGTTTCCACTTGATTTTTTTTTGTTAGATTGAAGCCTTTTTGGGAGAAGGGATTATAAGTAGATAGAAGG
This sequence comes from Apalone spinifera, assembly GCA_030068395.1. Lineage (NCBI taxonomy): Eukaryota > Metazoa > Chordata > Testudines > Trionychidae > Apalone > Apalone spinifera. The sequence goes on from JANRFK010000875.1 coordinate 2,409,269, forward strand.
GCCCAACTTAGAATAAAAGTCATGTTACACAATGAAGCATTTTTGCCCCTTTAAAATATGGAGCCTCATAATAAATGCTTCCATTATGTTAGGACTGTCTTTGGTTAGTCTCATTACAGTAATTCCTCATTTAACACGTGCCCGCTTAACATGTTTTCGTGATAGCACGATTTTTTTTTAGGGAATGTTTTTTTGAATTACACCACCGTCCCCAGAATAACACGATTTCCTCAGCCGGCCCGTTGCTGGCGGCTGCGCGGGGCTTCCCCCGCCTCCCTACAAGGCGGTGGAGGGTTCGCCA
>JANRFK010000875.1:2412635-2428093 GCA_030068395.1 Apalone spinifera
CCTCTGGTGCTGGTCCCTCCCCTGCAATTAACGCGTTAACAAATTAATGCGTTACTCCTGCTTTGTGTTAATCGCAGGCGTTAATGCAGATCAATTGACAGCCCTAATTAAAAACACAGGAATATAAGTAATACCAGTCAGTATGATTAAGTGGAAGGGAGTTCTAGTCAAACTTGATTTAAATCTTTCAGATTACTAGTTTGGCTGATACATTATATCCATGCAATTAATTTTAAGTTTCAATGGTCTGTTTTAGTGCCAAACAATAGTCTTATACAATTAGCACTGCTTGCTGTCAATAAATCCCTTAACTGAATTAAGAACTGGTTAACTGACAGATTTAAAAAAAGCAGTTGTCAGTGAGTAGAAATGTATATTATTATTTGTATATTAGTAAATAATATAGACAAGGCAGTCTTACCAATGGGTAAGATGGGCCCATTCTAATGAAACGCATTATAATGTAGCCAAATGCAGCTATACATCTAGGAACAAGGAATGTAGTTTCTACCTACAGAATGTGGCTTGAATCCCGGATAGCTATAACTCTGAAAAGGAATAAAATGTCTAAGTAGAATAAAATGTCTAACCAAACTTGACCTCCCACGAGCTGTGGCAAAAATCTAATGGGATCCTGGATATATAAATAAGGAAATATTCAGCATGTGTCTTTCTGTGGTATATGGGAGTGGTGAGATGGACACTTGAACTCCAGTTTTCACATTTTTTTAAAAGAATTATGAAAAATCAGAGTAGTGCAACAAAAATAATTGGAGGACTGGAGAAAATATTGGACTTGATTTTAAAGTACTAGAAGATTTACCCAGCGCTGCTTGCGTCCTTAACTCAAATTAGGTTCAGTATTGCAGGCTGCACATGGGAGAGAGGACAACTTCAACTCTCTTACCGCAGCAGCTTGGTGCCTGGGTGAGAAGTGCCTGTCCATGGCTGCTGCAATGGGCACAGCCGGGAAAGGGTTGCATGTCCCTCAGCTGGAGCATAGGCTCACAGACAAATACACACAAGCAGAGTAACTCTCTGAAATATATGGTAGATAGCTGTCCTTTTCTCCACCTTTGCCCCTTCTTGGCCCAGTGGGGTTATAGCTGTCCTGGTCCCTCCTCTTGCTGCCTCCCTGTGGTCATTCTGTAGTATAACTCCCTCCTACCAGACCCCTCCCTTTCTATTTTGTGAGAGAGGATCAAATTCAAGGCACATAGCATTGTCTTGACACAACCAAACCCTTATCTTGATTTAAATTCTCATAAGAGGAAGCTGCATGACAAATGTTGTGGTCCTAGCTCTTACCTTTTAGGAGGAGTTCATGAATAAACAGACTCACAGATAGATGGATAGGCAGGTGTACATTTCTAAAATATATAGTAAGATATTGCTTGAAATAAGAATTAGTAGTAAATCAGAGAGATTAAAGTTTACAGAATACTGTCCTTGAAAGCGCTATCCCTTTGGCATAGATTGGGCTAGCCATTTATGTAGTTGTGACATTGTAGATATATTGAAGTTCAGCAAGTGTTACTTACTTTAATGTGATTTTTTTTTTTTTTGGTTCTGAAGACTTTACTAGAGATCTTAATAGTGTAATGAGTTGTAACTTCTTATAATTGAAGGAAAAATTAGAATAATTAATGATGCTCATGAGAGAGAGAAGTCTGAAACAGCAATCTTCTATTTATCTTGTGGAACATTAACTCTCAGTATTGACCTTAAGTATTAGTTCACTGATCCTGTGACCACTGGAAATTGTTTATAATACTAACATAAACATGCAGAAATTAACTTGCATGTGATAACTTCTCTATATAAAGCATGCAACTTTTTACTGAGTAGAAAGTGCAGGCACGTCCACCAAGAAAATTTACAGGGGGGCATCACAAGAAAATATTTGTACTTTTACAAGATAGATGCTGTAAGCTCTGGCCTACTACCTTTGAAGGACATAGCTATTCCAGAAGTCTCGCAACATTGTGGAACAGCCTATTCCCATTCTGAGGATCTCAAAATGGGTTTCAGTATGCATTATGCTCTATGAACTAGCAAGGGTGATCCCTATTAGGTGGGATACGAGCCCATTCATCAAGAACACAAGCATTAACAACTACTGCACTCCATGATGTGCCTAAACTGGCCATATGGAGCTTGGTGCACACCTTTTCTTCTCTTTAAGCTGTGGTGTATGATTCAGAAAAGGATGCTTGTTTAGTAGAGTGATCCTTCGTTCTATGATTCGGTCTTCTTCCTTTGCATCCTCCTCTGTAGGTACTGCTAGTTAGTCACCTCAGTGGAATACAGTATGGGCAATCACTTGAAGGAAAGATTACTTAGTAGTTACAGGAGGTTGTTCAAGATGTGATGTTCCTATATGTATTCCACAAACACCCCCTCTTCTCCGATGTGGATCTTCTACATCTGTGATAGAAAAAGAGCTAGAGATATGACAAGTCTGCCTTGTACTTTGAGGCAGTGCAAGTGTACATGCGTGGACTGAGAGATACTACTCATTTTAGAAGCTCTAGAACAGTGGTCTCCAACCTCTTTAAGCACAAGATCACTTTTTGAATGTAAGTGCAATCCAGGATCTACCTCAAACCCAAATACCTGTGCCCCTTCTCTGAGGCCTGCCCTGCTCATTCCATCCTCCTTCCATCTTGCCAGTCCAGGGCAGAGGAGTGGGCACAGCTTTGGTCTTGGGCTAAGGGATTTGGAGTGTGATCAGTGCTCTGAGCTGAGCCTGGGGCAAGGAGTTATGGTGCAGGAGGGGTTCAGAGTATAGGCTCTGTAAGGGAGTTTGGGTCCAGGGGGCTCAGGGCTAGGACAGAGACTTGTGATGTAGGAGGGGGTTCATGACTGGGGTAGGGATTCGGAGCCTGGCTCCTCCTGGACACTGTTTACCTCAGGTGGTTCCTGGCTGGTGGTGCAGAGGGGCTAAGATAGGCTCATCCCTGCCCTGGCCCTGCACCACTCAAAAGCAGCCAGCAAACATCCTCCATCCCAAGCCCTGTTGTGCCCGCCCTCACTGTTCTGTGGCGATAGAATACAGGGTGGGAGATGGGGCACCCTGACATCAGTCCCCTCCTCCTCTTCCTTCCCTGTTCTGTACAGCAAGCAGGAGGCTCCCAGTGGAGGCAGCTTCAAGGCAAAGGGCAGAAGGTGCACAGCTGTGGGGGGAGGAGCATCTGAAGTGCTGTGCTTGATTGCCTCTTGGCCAAACCAGTCAGGATCACTTGTCAGAGGCTCCAACATCTAACAGTAGTTCCTTATCTACTGGTTGGTGACCACTGTTCTAGGAGCATGGATTGTGCATATTACCCTCCACAGAACACAGCTAGTGAGGAAAAAAACATTTGTTACTTAATGAGGGCATCTTTGGTGGTAGCAGTACTTTTACCAGTATACTCCTATTTGGTGTACATTGCTACCCTTTTAATTTTTGCTCTATACGCTAGTAGTCGTGTTCCTTATAGGGATGTTAAAGAGTAACTGTGTACACAGTTAACCGATGAGCCTGGGATCACTGGTTAACCTGCACAGTTACACGCAGCCTTCTGATATGTGCAGGGAGCTGGCTCCCAGGGAGCCACCTGCCCCTTCACGCCCACGTATAATCATGTAACCGCTGAAAGTTTCAGTGGTTATATGTTTACTTAAATGCTTAGCTTAGGACTCGTAATCATGTACTCAAAGAATTTATGGGTGACTGACAACTTTTTTCCAAGTTCTTATGGGAAGGAAAGTTCCAGTCCTCTTTTTTGTTTAAGATTAAAAATAAATTATTTCCTAGTCTCAAAGGAAAAGTATGCTCTGCTTTTGTGTGGATGTACTCAAATGTAGGTTCCAGGACAATAATCCAAAAATGTTTATTTACATAATCTATCTTGCTGCTTAGACTAATGTATATGTTGTTCAAATTGTGAATCAAGGTTAATGACCACACCTAGTAATGGTGCCTTTTGAGTTCAGCTAGTTATGGGATTAGGAGTTGACTGGATTTCTATCAAAGTAGCGTTTATGTCTTGAGTAAAAATAATTGCAGTGAGATTAAATTGATTTCTCCTCTTTCAGAGAAAGGAAATACCTCAGTAACTTTTTTTAACTTGATGAGAGGGAATGATTGACCTCAGGGGACTCTACAACAGGTTTCTTGCCTGGGTAACCAGGCCATTGGATAGGCTGTATTAAAACTGTCTAAAATAGTTAAATATGTGGTAAATATAAAACAATAGAAATTATCAGGAGGCATTTGTGCAAAGACTCTTAATAACAATTTCTTTATTTCCCTGACTAGTATGTTGCTCATGTAATGACTCTGAAGCTTTTAAGCACTTCTCTTACAATTAAAGAAGACAAGGATGTGCCAGAGACTCTTAAAGTACAGATAATTGATCTAAGCACGAAAATATCACAGAGACCAGGAGCACAAGCACTTAAGTAATTACATGTTTGCTTTTTCATATTTCTATGAACAGAGATAATATTTTCAGGGTGCTAATATTCACTCTGCTTATTCCTTACTTAATTATTGATTCTTGAACAATGCAATTTGTTTTGTATGACTCTCCTGATTACATTTTTTCAGGGTTTTTTTAGATTTTAAAATGTTTTTGTAGGTAAATGAAATTATAAATATTGATTTTTAAAATATTTAAGGTAGCCATTCATACATATGTTGCTTGTCTTCAAACCTTATTTTGTTAAAAGTAATACCAAACCAGGCTCTGTAGTAAATACCAAATGGTCTGGCAAAAGTGCCCCCTTCTACTGTCCAAGTTAAATAAGTGATTGATACTACTTTGCATATAGTCCTATTGCACTTGAAAATCTCAAAGCACATTTCAAAGGATTAATTCTGCTTAACGGGTAATATAATACGATACAGAGATTTGAAACAATAGATATGGTGTCCTTTGTCCAATACGTGGATCTGTCCTCAAAGCAGAATTAATTTCCCAGCTCTTAAATGTTGTATTGAATCTTCCCAAAGGAACTAATACACTCTCTTCCTTAGTTGCTGCATCTGGAAAATGAACTTGTGCACATTTTCTCTAATTCAAAGTACCATATTGGTGGTGTGAGTAGAAATGACTTCAAAAAAGAAGAAATTTAAAAGTATAGTTGGCTATTCCCAAAACTGTGGAAGTGATGATTTTACTAATATCTACCTTTGTAATAGACCATGATTACATCCTTAGTTACTCTTAAAAACAAAAAAACAACCCCCCCCACATCTCTATGAACCTGCTCAAAGATGACTTCCCTATTCTAAATTCTGAAGTTTTTATCACTAAAACTAAATGAAGATCTTAATAGTTGTGGAAAAACTATGTATTTTTTTTCTCACATTATTCAGAAACTTGGTTCCTGCTTGCACTGAAGTAAATAAAGACCCCCCCCATGGATATCAAACTGAGTCATAACTTGCATTGAAATCTGCAGGATTAGGCTCCTAATTGGCCCTCCTAAATCATTAATAACTTTTAAAAAATATAGCACAAGTTGACTATCTCTGCATAATAGATTCAGTTACAAGAGAAATGCACATCTGAATGTTAAATGAAATTATGTCGAATGTAGATGATAAGGATATTAAAATTTCAGGGCTTAATTTAGTCTCCTATTCTTTTCTTTGTGTAGCCAGTGTTGTCAACTTAAACTGTTCAGCTTCATTTAATCTAAGGAATTTTGTGATACCTTTTTTTATATTTAAGAATCTCCTAAAATCCTTTGGTATGTAGTTATTCCTATGAATTTGGGATATTTCTTGAGTTTTCTGGCTAATGTCTTTAAGACACTGTTGTTTCATGATGGAGCAAAGTGAAATTGCTATGTTCATATATACTCTTGAATATTTAAAACAATTCTTGTCTTCATTTATAGACTGGAGGCAAAGCTTGAGCACTGGTATGTAACAGGACTGAAACAACAAAGTATCGTACCTTCTCTTGTGGCTTCTATTGGGGATACCAAATCATCTTTGCTTAAGATAGTGTTTGAGATAAATCCAGAGGATAGTACTGCTGACCAGAGCCTGATAGTAGACTCACAGCCTGTGGAAATCATATATGATGCTGTGAGTAATAGTCACATTTGAAACATATGGGAATAGCTTTCACACTCTCAACCTCATTGCCTTTTCATCTCCTTTCAAATACTGTTCCAAAATATTTTTTCTTATTTGCCTCAGTTTTTTGCCATCCCAGTTTATTAAATATTTAATTTAATATTTTGGAATTGATGCAGTTTGTATTGAATGATTGTATATAAACTTGATGACATTTGTTTTTAAAGAAAACAATAAATGCCATGGTGGAATTCTTCCAGACAAGTAAGGGAATGGATTTAGAACGGCTAACATCAGCCACATTGATGAAGCTGGAAGAAATTAAAGAAAGAACTGCTACAGGTAAATAGATAAAAGTAGCTGCTCTTGATAAGTGAACTCTTAAATATTAAGCAAAGAGTGTGGGGACCTTAGCTGCTAGGCAGAATTAGTTTCAGTATTGCTGTTTGAAAATCTTTGAATCAGAATTGAGTTCTGCTTCTCTTTGGGCAACCTAAGCTAAGCTGCATAAGTGGTCCTCCTTCTCAGTGGGCTGCAAGATTGTCATAATCAAGATGATCTCCCAGAATAGGGTAGTTTTGCTAACTGCACTTGCACACGTAGAATTTGCATGGTGTGCCATTGAATCGTAGCAGTGCTTTGATTGGATGCAGAGGGAGCACCCAATTCCCACAATCAATGTTGTCTGCAATCAGCATGCACTTCGCTTCATGTGTCCTTGCTTTACATGCATGTCAATTCAGTAATTACCAGTAGGAAATGACCTGTGTGGATAGAAGCCTGTGGAATCTGGCAACCTTGTACTTGAGTGACAGTAAATAAAACATCTTGCTCACACAGAGAAAACCCCAGTGGCCTGGCCACAGGTTGCCCATCACTGCTCTTGAGTCAATACACAGATAATTGATTAGCGTCCAAGAAGAACACTTCTAGCAATCAATTGAAAAGTTGAATAAAAACTTGATAAGATGTTAACCAAAAAGGTGTCTGCATTAATGACTGATCACATTTTATTTGCAACTTACTACAGTGAAAATGTATGACTTTTCACCTTGGTATAGTATTGTTTGTTCAATGTCCCATACCTGTTGGTTACAAATGTGAATATATTTTCATCTTTTAATCTGTTCTTATTTAAGGACTAGCTCATATTATTGAAACACGGAAAGTCCTTGACTTGAGGATTAATTTGAAACCATCCTATCTTGTGGTTCCACAGACAGGTTTCCACCATGATAAGTCAGACCTACTTATTTTGGACTTTGGTACATTTCAGGTATGCACTTGTTTGCCTCTAATTTCTTTTGAGTTTAAGAAAGAGGGTAAAAGTACAATTTCTTCATTCCTAGGAGATGAATTTCTGTTGTGTAAGGCAGCCAGTCCTGTTAGCATCATTCACTTTTATTACTAGTAGAGAGTCTCAATTTAAGACTGACAACAGTGTTGATCAGTGGTCAGAAAGACACCTGTTTGTAAGCCTATTAATACCATTCGTTGCATTATAAACTTCATCCAGAAAAAAGTGTTTTTTTCTTTGTGAAAAATTGGTTCTATATATCGGACAAGTTAAATTGTAAGAGCTATGTGATTTTTCTCTCTCCCCCACTCTATTCTGGAGCTATGAAATTTGATGCTATAGTGTTACTGTAAAGCTGAATCTTGAGTTCCTGTATAAGATGACTGATATATTGTCATAGACATTACATGATTTGATTTACAAAAATGAAAGTTTGTGAACTTGCTCTATTTTCAGTTATATCTTTAGAGCCCTATGCAGATACAAAATTTGTATCCACCTCTGCAAAAGTGAGCCACGGATATCTGCATTCACAATTGTGGATGAAAAGCCGATAGCCACAAATCTGAAGTGGTCTAGATACAAAATTTGTATCCATATTTGCATCCACTAGAATTAACTGTGGATATCTGCATCCACATCTACAGATGTGGATACCCATGGATATAAAGTAGATATCCAGATTTGTAAGGCTCTAGATGTTTTACCAGTTCCAGATATAGAATAGAAGATAAGTGCCTCTTGAGAAGTTTTTCATTAAGGATAATGATGTTGATGTGTGCTGGGTGGGTGTGTGGTGGTGTCTGGTGGTTTTTTTTTTTGTTTGTTTGTTTTTTTAAATACCTCTTCTGAGGTAGCCAAATAAAAAACTATAGGCTTTAAAAATCTAGTAGTTTTGTCTGTACTGAAGTTAATATAATGGAATGTGCATAAATACTGTGCTCTTAGTAGACATGCTTTTATTCCTTTTAATTTCTTCCACTAGGTGACCAGTATAAATCAAGGTGGTCATCAAGCTTCCAGTTTTTCATCCTTGGAAGAGATTATGGACAAAGCTTATGACATGTTTGATGTGGAAATAAAAAATGTACAACTTCTCTTTGGCAGAAGAGGTATTAAAACATAATTTCTACCTCCATCAAAGAACAATCAAACCATTTTAAATGATATATTAGCTGATAGTGTATAATAATGTAAAGAAAACAAATTGAAATATAAAACTCCCTTTTAAAAAAATTCTAATATTGTGAATAAAATTATGTTCTGGACACCTGTATTATCGCTGTACTCATTCAAGTGTTAGCGAGTCAGTTAGGGTTAGGTAATTTAGTATCACATGTGTATTGATAGGCTCGTGGGTTTTTTGGTTCATTTGAATTAATAGACTAGCTTAAAAGTATATGTGAAATTTTATGATGATTTTATTTGTGGAGTTTGGTATGTTCAGGAAAAGAAAATATCTGACATAGATAATAGCAGATTTCATAACTCTTCTGTCTTTCAAGTTTATAAGTGAAAATACTACTTCTTGGTTTTGGTTCATTCTAGATGCTAATAAAGCATGAGTTGGGGTGGTGGTGGTTTTTTGATGGGTTCATGAACTATCTTGCCAATATGAATGCTGCAGCTCATTAGACAGGTTGGCTTTTTCAAAATAATTCTTAATGATTTTTTGATTATTTTTATACTGTTTCTTCATTGTAAAATAAAGCTCGAAGTTTAATTTTTAAGCTAGATAAACACTCTTTCAGGTGAAGACTGGAAGAAAGCTCGATTTCAGCACCCATCAGCTTTGCACATATTACAACCTATGGATATGAACGTGCAATTAGCCAAATCGATGGTGGACAAAGACATCAGAATGGCTAAGTAATGTATCAGTGATATCAGACAATATTTGCTTGGTTATTTGTTCTTACTGAAAAATAGCATCATAGGTGGGACAAGATGGAGTTTGAAGACTTATTTGCCTGGTCTTAATTTTCTTATCAGATAGACTTACTATTAAGTCTGTCTAGCAGTTAATGTATTGCTTGTAACTTTGTCAAACTTTAATATTTTAGATCAAAACTTTTTCCTTATTGTTTGCTGCAGACTAAGATTTTTGTAAAGTTTAGCTAGAACAATGCAGCCTTTTGTGAGAATCAGATAAAGAAAAAACACCTTATTTTGCTCATTTTAAATTTCTAAAGTGTCTCCATGCTTTAGAGCAGGAACTTAAGAAAATTCACTCATATCAGATTGTGCTTTTTATCATTTCTGTGAAAATCTGCCCACATTTGTAAAGCCATGTGCAGATACAAAATTAGTATCTGTATCCACAAAAATGAGGAACCAATATTTGCATTCACATCTGTGAATGCACATACTCACAGATATAAAACGGATATCCACAGATTTGCAGGACTCTACAAGTTTGGCCAGAGTTAAGAACCTCTTGAAAAATAACATGGATACTTTTTAGCATTTAGCAGCTAAATTCTGAGACGATTCCATCTGCACTGACTATGCTTAACGCTCACACACCTTTTAGTTGCCAGCGGGCCTGCAATACTATAGTCTTCTCTGAATACTTGCACGTGCACATGATGTGAATGGATCCCAAGCACAGTTATCAGATTTTTTCCTCTCAGAAGTTCCCTTCATAGTAGTTGAACCACCCTTCACTGTTGTACACTGTTGTGTGTAGTCATAGTGTTTCCTCTGCCCCTCAGTTTTCTTACTTCCCAAAACAGTAGTTGGAGTCTATTGGTCTTGCTCTCAGTGCTCTCTCAGCTTATTTTTTCTTGTATATAGTTAAATAGGGTTAGTTAATGTTGATTTTACTTTAATGTCTTTTAGCTTTTTCCTGGTTACTCCAATTTGGGGTTACGTTATTGATACTGAGGAATATCTTGATTGCCAGGCTACAATCCCTGCTTTTTTACAATGATATGCTTCTGAGGTTAGGTATGAAGTTTCTGGGACATTTGACCTGTTGTACTTAACTAGTGGTGTGTGCCAGATTGCATCTCAGGATTCTACATAGTTGACTGCCCTCAGTTTTACCAAGCTATCATTATCTGAACACAGTGCTCAGGTGCCAAACCACATTTTAGATTCTCTAGGCTGGTCAGGGAAACAAATGTTGCTAACATTTATGAAGGAGTTGTCCTCCTCCTCAGCTATCACTCATGCCAGTAACAGATGCATCTGCCTTAGGGTGGGAAACGCATCTGGATTCTCTTGAGTTAGGGGTTATAAGTCTACAAAAGATGAGACTTGAGGCAAAGGGTGTTGAGAACTATCTGGGTGGTGTGTCCAGTTTTGTATCCCATTTCAGGGAAAATGCTTTCTCACTCTGACAGCAGTGACAGTATTCTATGTGAGCAGACAAGGAGGTGCCTGCTCATTCCTGCTCTGCCAAGAAGTGCTTCTTATGGAAGTACAGATGATCTGGCAGATGATCTGAGCAAGTAATTGATGAATTACCAAAAGTTGACTATTCAACCTGACAGCGCTTGGTTGATTTTCTAGACCTGTGAGACTTTGCAGATAGACCCATTTACAATGAGATAAAACAGTAAATACCACTAGTTTAGTTACCTATGAGGTCATTATCTCTGGGCACTTTCAGATTGGCTAGAAGAGCAATCTTCTGTATGCTTTCCCACCAATTCCACTTCTTCACAGTATACTACTAAAATATCAGATTGAACTGTGCCCAAATCATTCTTCTTATACCATTGTGGCCAAGACAACAATGACTGTCCACTATCCTATACTTTAACGAAAAAGCTGATATCATAGAATCAGAATTGTAGGACTGGAAGAGATCTTGAGCGTTCAGCTAGTGCAGTCCCCTATACTCATGGCAAGACCATGGTTATCAGCCCCACCCAAATCTACATGCAGTCCGTTGAACAGCATACATGCTCCACGGTTAAACTTTGGGGAGCAGTTGTTCAAGATGTACTCTCGATCAGTAGAAAACAATCTATTACATCCACTTGCTTCTCTGGGTACAGCTAAACAGCAAAGACAAACCAGATGGCTTGGGTTTGGGCTGCAAGGCTGTTTGGTTGTCATGTAGGCTTCCAGAAATGGACTGGAATCTGAGCTCTTGGACCTTCCCGCCTCACAAGGTGCTGGAGCCTAGACTCCAGCCCATGCCAAGAAGTTAATACAGCAGTTAAACAGTGCCTCACTCTGAATCCTATGAGCCTAAACTGGCTGACAAGGGTTTTATTGCTGGTGTCTAATTGCTGTATAGACCAACTCTCTAAGCTGAAGTATTTTTCTGTCTGGTCTGTTCTGGACTATCTTTTGTACCTAAAATATGAATTGATTGTTCATTCCATCTCTTTAGCTATTACCTCCACCGTCGACTCTTAGGTTGGTAACTGCTTTGTCTTTTCTAGTGGAATAATTTAGTCCTGGGGCAGTTCTGCAATTGTTGCATTTGGCAGCATAATAAAATATCAGGACTGATATCAGTAAGATTTTTGTAGGGTTTGGAAAGATTGTATTCTTATGTAAAATATGCTGTTGCCCATGGATCTAAACTTGATACTGTCAAAGTTTATATTCCGTTTAAGCTTTTAGTTACTTGCTTTTGACTGCCTCTTTCAATGAAAGCAGCATTTATTCTTTGAGTGATTGCTCATGTGCATTCCAATATAGGTTGTGTGCACACAGCGTGCACGCGCCATTGGAGATGTTTCCCTCAGCAGTATCCCTGGGGCTAGCAGGGAGCCCCCTGGAGTGGCGCCGATATATCGGCCCATATATACCCTGCTGGCCCCCTCACCCACTCAGTTCCTTCTTACCGCCATGACGGTTGTTGAAATAATCCTCAGCTCATCTGAGTCGTTTCTTCACTGTTCTTCCCCTTTGTCTCCAATCTTCAGTTAGGTACCTGTTAATTCAGTTAAAGTCTTTCATTTGCTGTTTTCTCTTATCCCGCTGCGGTGTGCCGTGCGCCCGTGGGAGGGCATGCCCGGCCCAGAAGGCTTTAAGCCCTGTAAGAAGTGTAACAAGTCTATGCCGTGTGGTGATCCACACTCATCATGTTTGAAGTGCCTGGGAGAATCGCACATGCAAGATTTGTAAGGCGTTCAAGCCCAGGACTAAATGAGAGCGTGAGTCGCGGCTCAAGGCGCTGCTGATGGAGGCGGTATTCCGGTCAGCACCGGCTCCGGCACTGGCACCGGACTTGACTCCAAGCTTCAACAGCGCACCGGCCTCGGTGCATGACAGCTCCCATGCACCTTGCCTCCCCGGTACTGCGTAGGGCCAGACGTGGCTCCCAGTAGCTGGTACCAATCCAGAAGAGGAGGCCTAATGGGTTGGTCCCCGCCCAGGCACGCACCCTCCATGCGCTCTACAGTGGGGCACGCGGCACCAGCCAGTCCACAGCCTGGGCCTTTTAGGTTGGGTGACTATTCTTCCCATCGGAGGGATGTGAATCCTTCAGAGGATCTCCCGGACCCATCTACCCCGGAGGCTTTGGAGGCAGCAAAGATCCTTATAGACTCTTCTCCCTCACCCCCGCCCACTCTGGCACCATCAAGACAGCATGGGGATGCCCGGTACCGCTCCCCTCCTAGGGTGCCTGGTGATATGGGACACGAGCTGCAGCAGAGCCATGTGGTGCACGCAACACCTCCCCTGGCACCGGCTACTGTGACACTGATGCCATTGCCACCGGCACTGGATGCAACGTGAATTACCCGCTTGGCACCACCATTGGCCCATGGCACTTACCATCAGGGATCCCATCTCGTCCATGCCTCCTCCTCTGTCTTGGCACTGTGGCAAGCCGGAAGCCATGTCTCGCTATGTCGCAGAGCAATTAACATCGGTATTGGCACCGCCATGGCCCACCTCGGAGTACTTATCCGACTTGGACGCAGACTCTGCATGTCTTCATGGGGCTCTCAGTCCGTTCATGTTACCGCTCCTGGTCCCAGCACTGTACCTCCCCGCACTGGTACCAACAACAGTGGGCTCAGCCGATCCCTGTGCCTATGGTCCAGCAGACTTGGCCGCCCCACCCACCCAGGCAGTGGCCTCTTTGGACCGCATGGACCTCCGCCAGGGTGTGATCTCTCCTAGACCGACTTCTGTCATGTCAGGTCCACGAATCCCTCCATCGGTGACGCCATTGATCCGTTCCCTCACGTTGACCCACTCGCTACCTCCAGGCCAGTCATCCCCAGCCCAGGGGAGAGCGCGGCTCCAGTGAGCCAACCTCTCCCCCCTTCTTCTCTGGCCACTTTGGATGACCTAGGCTGGACAGATGCCCCTGTGGGAGATGTGGCAAAGGGGTCATTGTCCTTCTCCCCGGACGAGGCACTGGCCGACTCTACGCCATCCATGCCCTCCATGGATGCCAGGGCCCACCAAGACCTCCCCCGCTGCCTGGCCCAAAGTCTGGGAGTCCAGGCGGACAAGGTGTCTGAGGACTCTGACCCAACGGTCAATTTCCTGCACGCAGATACTCCCTCCAGAGTGGTGTTGCCAATCAACAAAATGGTGGCCAAGATTTTGGCAACCTTGTGGCAGACCCTGGCGTCCATCCCGCCCACCGATAAGCATGTGGAACGGAGGTATTTTGTCCCACAGGAGGGTAGTGAACATCTCTCCTCCCATCCTTCCCTGGGCTCGTTAGTAGTCCAGGCAGTCAACCATAGGGAGAGGCATGGTCAGCCCACGGCCATCCCTAAGAACAGGAAAGTAAAACAGGCTGATCTACTGGGCAGAAAAATCTACGCATCTGGTGACATCCAGTACCGAATTGCCAACCAACAAGTTTTTTTGTCCAGATATGCTTACAACACCTGGGCGTCAATGGACAAGTTTACAGACTTGCTTCCCAGAGACTCCCGTGTGGAATATAGCGCCTTTCAGGAGAAGGGGAGAATTGTTACTTGACCAGCGCTACAAGCAGCACTCGATGTGGCTGATGCGGCCACTCGAGTCATGGCCATCAGAGTGGTCCTGTGTCGTAGTTCGTGGCTCCAGGGCTCTGGAGTGCTGTCAGAAGTCCAAAACACCTTGCAGGACCTCCCTTTTGAAGGCACATCACTCTTCTCTGAGCAAACCGACCAGCGGCTCCATGGCCTGAAGGACACGAGTGCCACATTAAAGTCATTGGGCTCTCATACACCTGCCAACCAGAGGTGTTCGTATACTAATAGGAATGCCCCTAGAATGCCTCCACAGGGCCCACGCCCCGATTTTACCTGTCGTAGGGGCAGGGGTAATAATGGCAGAAACAATAGGCGCCACACTCCCCCAGCCCCAGATTCTAAGCAGGGACCCTGCAATAAGCCCCGGGCTCCGACAGGGATTTTGACGGGCTCCCCGAGGGCTTCTTCCCAATTTCCCTTTTACCCTCCAGGACCGTTTATCCCATTTCCTCCAGGCCTGGTGGTCTGTTACTATGGACCAATGGGTTCTGGAGATAGTGGAAATGGGCTATGTAATCCCCTTCCACTCGCCCCCTCCTTCCCAACCCCCTACGCCATACCTTTTCAGGGATCCCTCTTACGAGCCTCTCTTACAGGAGGAGGCTCACCACCTTCTCACCTTGGGGGCAGTAGAACGAGTTCCCTTTGGTTTTCTAAACAGAGGGTTTTATTCCCACTATTTTCTGGTTCTGAAAGCAAAAGGAGGCCTCCACCCAATCCTGGACCTTAGAGCTCTAAACCTCTTCATTGTCAAGACACAATTCAAAATAGTGACTCTGGCGTCCATCATTCCTTCCCCAGATCCCGGAGACTGGTATGCTGCCCTGGACTTAAGACGTTTATTTTCGTGTTTCAATCGCCCCCTTCCACCGAAGGTCTTGCGATTCACTGTGGGCCAGGACCACTACCAATTCATGGTCCTTCCCTTTGGTATTTCTATGACCCCCCCTGGGTCTTCACCAAATGTATGGCAGTGGTGGCCACCGAGCTCAGAAAAAGGGGAGTCCAAGTGTTCCCTTATTTAGACGATTGGCTCCTCCGAGGAGAGTCAGAAACCCAGGTGAGAGGCCACATCGCCATAGTCCGCAAGCTTTTTCAAGAACTAGGCCTTCTTTTAAACCTGGACAAATCC
>JANRFK010000875.1:2428193-2446186 GCA_030068395.1 Apalone spinifera
TTCTGGTCAGACTCATGCTGCACATATTTCCTCACATTTTTATCTAAAAGCACAAAATATTCTGCTGTTCATTGAACAAAAACTTTTGGACATTATGACAGTTGACTGAGTTTTTAATAAAGCAGCTATGGATGGCCTGTCCCCATGCCTTAGCTTTTCTTTTCTTTTCCTTTTTTTTAAAGTCATAAGTTAAGAGCAAAACCAACGGTCTTAATATTGAAGATGTATGTAAGGCAGTATTTCTGGCTTTTGGGGAAAGTGTGTTAGCCATACTGATGGCTGGAGAACAAAGAAGGAGCTAAAAGAAGGACATCAAGATTAACCCCCTGTGCTTCAATAGGAAGGGAAATGATCCCTAAAATTCAGTAGGGGGAAAAGTCTCCCTTTAGATTGTGTGTTCAATATAGTTCCACTGATGGAATTTCTTGTGATGACTCTGTTAACTGTAGGTATACATACTAACAAGCCCTGAATGCAGATGTCTGCCTCATCAGCTTAGTGCTACAATAGTTAATCACACATTAAAATTAAAATGTAGTGAACATCTTACTGTCTGCTGAAAAGCTGGCTCATAAGTAATGTCCTTCCAATATTACACTGTTTGCAATGCTGTTTTTTAATTTCCTTACCCCCAGGTTTAAAGTTTCAGGAGGCCTTCCCTTGGTGCACGTGAGACTTTCTGATCAAAAGATCAAGGGGATTTTTGATCTGATTGATAGCATTCCATTTCCTCAGAAATCCACAATGTCAGTTCAAAGAACAAAGGTAAACTGGCTAGAATAATGTTGAACTAAAACATAATAGTATAACTGCATTAACCCTTTTAGTGAATACTATAATGATAGTGCATTCCTTCATTTAGTATTTATAGAAAGCCAGTATTGGCAGGTAAAGAGAAGGCTACACAATATCTGAAGAAAAATACAGTAATATGTTCGTGTGTTGCTGTAAATGATGAAGATGATCTTCAAGTCCACCTGAACAACTAACCTTATTTGACTAGACGGTGTATTATCATATGTTGAGTTCAAAGTTCAAATTAAAATTTGGGTCTTGTCCACAAATGTTATTTCAGAAGCAGGGTGGATTTTCTTGAATATAAATAAGCATTCATTCTAAAGTCATAAAAAGTTAAAATAATAGATCAGTTTCTATAATTAGCAATTTCTTATAGGAACCTGCTATCCCCACAATTTCTGATACAAGAAAAAGACTACTTGACACATCAATATTGCTAGAAGGAGTAGAATCAGGTAAGAAAAAAATAACAATTTCTAAAACTAAAAAAAACCCCACAAAAACTCCAACTCTATAGTCTCTTTAGCAACAAAACTTTACTGGGTGTTTTTGATCATGAAATAAGTTTTCTGTGGACTTACATACCTATGCCTATCTATGAATTGCAAGACTTAAGGAAGCCTTGCAGATCTTGCTGATAGAATCATAAAACACTAAGATTGCTTTTTAAAAAATGACCAGGGGGCCTGTGTCCCCCACTCTCTCTCTCTCTGGGGGTAAGTGTGTGGCTGGGGGGAGGGTGAAGGAGTGGGCTGGGAGCAGGGCATCTGACCAATGGGGAGGTGCAAGAGCAGGGGAGTATAGGAACAGGTTGGGAGTTGTCTGGCCAAGTGGGAGGGAATAGGAGCAGACTGGAGGTGTGGGGTCTTGGTGGAAGGTGTGAGTGAGGGGGGATGGCGCAGCGTGGAGGCTGCAGATAGCAGTAAAATTATCATGTGTCTTTATTTCCTAGAGTCTGATGAATATTTTGATGCTGAAAATGATCTAACTGAAAAAACTCTACCTGAAAGACGTGAACTAAAAAACCAAGCAGATGCTATTAATGAGGAGTACATAGATCTTCATTTGAAGTTTGAAATTAAAGAGGTACGTGTTTTTCTTTTCTGTTTAAAAAAAAAAAAGTCTCGTTTAATCTGAAGGACAATCCTCAAGTTACCATCTGTTCCATTACATGTCAAAGTGTACTTCCACTAGTTTGATGAATAGTGCAACATTCATAAAGTGTAACCTCAGAAAATAATAGGTTTACTGTAGCAATATAATCCAGCAGGTTCCCTATGTTGAACCTGTCTAGTCCAGCACTCTCCTGTCCGGCGACATCCATGGTCTGGCATTGTTTTGGTTACATAGATGTCCAATTATCATGGGTGTGACCAAGTTTACCATGGTCCTGGCTCTGTGTTCTGTACTTTTATGTAGTTCTAATTTACTCCTAAATGTCTTCTAAAGAGCCCAGGAAACAGTGGAAGTGCTTTTAATGCTGCTAGAAAATATTGACCTCCCATGGTTCAGCAAATTATCTGGTTTGGTACCAGTAAGGTCCCAATGGTACCAGACTAGAGAGATTGAACTGTAACTTGGTAGTGATGCCACCAAGAGGAATTTTAAACATTGGGAGCATTAACAACAAAGAACCAACTCATTTGTTTCTGCTTTGTAACAGCAAAATTCTACTGAAAGTATTTGTTCACCAAGAACTGTGTCCCTCCCCTTTCTATTCTGCTTCAAGTAGTTCTTGTCTTGACAACACCCCTTCCTTTTCAGACTCTTGTGTAAGAATGTTATTTAAGGAAAATAAGACAGTTGTCAGGGGGTGGGTATGCCCACCCACCTCAGGGGCAGGGCGTTAGGCCTCTGAGGCCTCTCAAAGGTTGCTCCATCCTGCACGTGTGTTGATTCTAGTGGTCCAGGGCCAATAACCACTGCTCAGCTCTCTAAGGCAATCAGGCCTAATGCCCACAGTCAATAAAAACACCCCCCTTCTCGCAGAGTGGTGAGACCTAGCAGCCAGAGTCAGTAACTTCACTCCCTTCCCATAGCACAGTGAGGCCCAACAGACATAGACTGTATCAAAACTCCCTGTCTTCAGGGAAAGGGGTCCTAGTGGCTACAGTTGCAAAGTCAATATCAATGCCCCTTCACGCAGGGCTGTGTGGCCTAGCAAACAGAGTCAATAGCAACAATTGAAGTGTCCTCGTTGGGGGTTCTTGCGGATGGATAGGGGCACCCAGGCCCACCCTCTCCACCAGGTCCCAGTCCACTGCCCTATTAGCAGAGCATGGCCCACCTTAGCTCAATGGGGAATCCACCTGAAACATGCCAAGCTCTCAGGAAGGGTAACTCCCAGCCCTGGGCTAACTCCTGCCAGACTCATTGTTAGAGTCTTCATTACCACGTTCTTTTGGACTGGAGGCTTTTCTGGTTGTTCCTCGCTGATTGGCTTCTGTCATTGAGTCCATCTGCAGCTCTTCCTCTGGAGGCCCGATAGCACTTCCTTCCCCAGTGACAGTCAGCCCTGATTGAGCTGCTCCACTGGCCTTTATAGCTGCCTTCCAGCTGGAGCGTGCCCAGGCTGTGTGGATGGGGCTTTCTCAGCCAGGTAACCATTTTCAACTGTTGCTGGCACAGTGTAGAGTTTGTACATCCCTTCACACAGTAAAGGTAGCAGCAATTTGATTTTCCTCTTTCCTAATAAAAATGGAACATCTGATATGAAAAGAGATGATTTGATGCTGGTCTAGTACTGACATTTTGTAATTTTTATTCATGTAGGTGGTTTTAGAACTCACAAAGAAACAGAAAATAGAGGAAACAATGCTTGTATTTAATGTAACTCAGCTTGGAACAGAAGCTACAATGAGAACATACGACTTAACAGCTGTGTCTTATTTAAAGAAAATCAGCTTGGATTACTACAAAATTCAAGGTAATGAAAATAATAAAATAGAGGATATGAGTAATAGTATCTCTGATTAATAGACTTTAATAATTAAACCTTTTTGTACCAAAGTTTGACTGCCTGCCCTTGCCTTTTAGAGAAAAGTACTACAGTAATTTAGTAAAATTTAGAATGAGCCCTTTCTCTCTTGAGGCTGCAGTTGTGTGGGCTGAAATAATGGTGTGCAGTTTTCCACATGGTACTTGTATCCAGACACAGTTGATGGCACTTAGATCTCAAGCACAAAAGTCAGCCAATCTAGTAAATAAGCAATGCAAATATCTCAGGTGTAGCTAGAAAATGGTGAAGTTCAAGTTTTAAAAATATGCCACTTAGGCTTTGACACACATACATTTTTAGGAAAATAATTAGCGTCTAGAAAATCAAATCACTTTTCTTAGTAATAAGTGGCAATGTATGTGTTGTACAGTGGGAAGGGACCAATTGAAATCTGGTCCAGAGAAAGAAGTGGTGGCCTCGCCCTTACTAATTCAAGGAAAATCAATAAAAAGTTACAGGTTAATTCATAAATAAACTTAAAAAACAACAAATAGTCTGATAGTCTTTAAAGTGCTAACAAAACATATAGATGGTATCATGAGATTTTTGTGGGCATTGCCCATTTCTTCAGATGAGCACGAAAGTTCATGATACCATCTATATGTTTTGTTAGCCTTTAAAGTGCTACCAGACTATTAGTTATTTAAGTTTATCTTGTACAGACTAACTCGGCTACCGCCCCTGAAGCAGGTTAATTCATGACACATTCCTCAGGCATTATGATTCCTACTGTTCAATTTCCAGCTTTTACATATTTTAGGAGACACCCCGATTGTAGACAAGTAAAATAGTCAGTTATTGACCATGGCTGTTTTATTAAAGAAAAGAAAACATTAAACAAAGCAGACAAATGACCGAACACACTGATAAAGTAGCTGTTTTGCTTAGTTTAGGTGCACTAATGCTCAATTCAGGCTCTATAAGAAGAACTTACTGATACAGGTTGAACCTCTGTAAACTGGGACTTTTGTCTGGCAGGACCACGGATATTCGAGGACCAGAGAGTCCCAGTGAAGGGCTGGCAGAACAGTGAACTGACAATGGGGCTGGGAGATTGGCTCTCCCAGCAGCTGAACTGCCGGGCGTGATCAAGCTGGCATGACCCAGCAGGGCTGCCCAGTGGGGCTAGAAGCCTGGCACGCGGCAGTGGGGCTGCCTGATGGGCAGGGAGCCCAGCTCGCTGGGAGCTGCTGCCCTGTGTGGCAGAGAAGGTGGGGGCAGTAGGGCAGCGGGGCTTGTGGTAGTGGGGGAGCTGGCTGGGAGGCTGGTAGCTGGTCCAAGACTGGGGGTGGCCAGTAGCAGGGGAGGGCAGGTATAACCTCCCATGGTCTGGCAAAATCCCTGATCCAGGACTGGTCAGGTCCTGAGGGTGCCAGACCACGGCAGTCCAACCTGTACTTGTTCATTAATGATGTTGGTGTACATATAGTTTTTCTCCATGTTGCTATCTTTACAACTTTATAGAGGATTTAGGTAATTGAGATATTTAAGGAGAGGCTATTTCATTTGTCACTTATCCCCTCTCTCCCTTATAACAGAATGCTTTTTGTGAAAGATTTTTCAGGGGCACATATGAACATGAGTCACCCAGCACACACAGAATTTTAATGTGGTACAAAGCTCGGTAATGATCCAATGTTGACTTGACATTGCCTGCCCGAATGTTCAACTCAAGATGGAAACATGGATTCTAGCTTATTGGTGCAATAATTCAGGCAGCATCACATTTTGAAACCTTAAATAAAAATGACATCAGGGGAGAAGGGTTTCACAAAATCACTTCTCTACCTGTTTCAATATTGTGAAAGCTAACTTTTTAATATACTTTCATTTGGTATGTTATAGATAAAAAACGACCTCTTCACTTAATTACCTCTTCAGATAGACCTGGATTAGACCTTTTGAAAGTGGAATATATCAAGGTACATGATTATTACTTAAGTATTTATTTATTAAAATGATCTGTGAAGTGTTTGGTAACAAGTTAAAAATGTAACACTTACACAAGGCATAAATGAGTGCATTCTGTACACTGTAATGGCTCGTTTAATTTGTCTGTCTTTAACCTTTTATAATATGTTTCCAATTCAGGCTGACAAAAATGGTCCACAATTTCAGTCGAACTTTGACAACACCGAACAAACACTTAAGGCAAGTGAATTTTTTCAGGTGTTTAATATTAGCCTGTTTACTTAATAAATACCTGCAAGTCAAAGCTGACACTAAAGAGTGGAATATTAGCCTGATTTGATAAATAGATTGGCATACTCTTACCTCAAGTTAGGCAAGTTAAGGTAAAATGTTGTTAATGACAAGGCAACTTGGAGTTTCAGCAGGTCAGCTTGAAGCCTCGGCTCTTCTATATCTTCTTATCTTGACTTGCAAACTGTTGTGAAAACTACCAGATACTTGAGTTTTTTACTTGACTCTAGCTAATTTGAGTTGACAAACTAAACAACCTTCATTCCCTCCCATCCCCATCTTCAGTGGAGACAGGACTTTGAAGTCCAGATGGCCACCAGACCACTTCAGCCCTGCCCTCATTACATTCTTACGCCTTGGGATTCTTAGGAGACTGCTATACCAGCTTCCCATTTAGGCAGTTTTAGTGTCCCTGTGTGCCATTCAGGCAGTGCAAGAAGGCCTAATATTCGCAGTAGCTGTTACATTGGGTATAGTCAGAAGTCTCCATTCATTCCCTGCCAAAAACTGAATATGTGCTTGCTTCAGGCACCAAATATTTTCAAATAACTAGATAGCTGTAACAATTGGCAGAGAGAGTGAGCTCTTTATTGATGCTTTTTTCCTCCATAGTACAAGAACAATAAGGTATTACAGTTGTAAAGGTACAAATTTAAGTTTGTGAAAAGGAAATATATAGTTAGCTTGTGGCATTCTCAATATCTGATGTTGGGTGAAACCTAAGAAGATTTTAAATAACCTTGAAGACTGAGGGGGCTTTCAAAAAATCCAGCAAATGTGCTGGAGATGAAAAACAACAGAGGTGGTCACTTTTCTTACCTCTGGGTATATCACTAATTGGTGTTGGGAAGAAGCTTTTCCTCCTGTGTAAGCTATGACTGGTGTAAAGAGTGCCTTTAGGATGGCACTTCCTTTAGAATCATCTGTCAGTAACAATCAAACTGAAAATTTGGCTTAGATGGTCAGCTAGAATGGTCAGTTGGGTCTATGAATTCTGTTTGTTTCCAGTACAGCTATTTTAAATATTTCTGTGAATTCTTATATATATTCACAGAAATATGTGCTTTAATGTTAATTCTTTACATTCCTTAATATGAAACTGTCAAGATTAGTAGAAAGTGATGATCCAACTAGACTGAGGTACATCAGCATAATTTTCATGAAAGTGAAGTTATTGTTTATTGGTTACCAGATGAATTAATCAAGTTATGGCTTAATTGAACCACATCTGTTGAATCTTATCTGTCTTTTTGTGTTCCTGGGTCAACTACCATGTAATATAAGCATGCCTGATACCTCTGGATAGCACAGGAATGTTGGTAACATTCAACTGCAGCATATTTGAAAGGTTTATTTTGTCTAGCTTAGAACAGACCATTTAATAATGCAAAGGTTCCTCTGAAGAACTTTCTGGGAAGGTGTTCTCTGCATCTTCTAATAATTAGTATTATGCATTTTCCCTAACAGGGACGTTCTTGAGGCATCAAAGGTGAACCAGAAAACATATACTTAAGACCAGATCAGGAAAAACTACTCAAAGAATATACTTGAGTCCACTAAAAGAAAAAAAAATTACATTTGATTTGTTTTTAGTTGAATTGCATGTCACCCCATTCTTATATTATGGAAAGATGAAACCAAATACTTACTGATGATTACATACGTGTCATGTTCCTGTATAATTGTCACCCTAGAATCCTAAATCCAATTGATCATCTTTGTATCTGTAGCTTTACTTTTTGTAATTTGAATTCCTTTGTTTTAAACAGGTGGCTTTTTCATCATTAAATCTTCTGCTACATACACAGGCCCTTCTCTCAACTATCAATTTTCTAACATCCGCTATTCCATCAGGCAGTCAAAGTGTTGGTGATACAGGACGATCCCAAACACGAGAAAAGCAGCAAAAAGATACTAATGTGAAGAAAGGTATAGTTAATATTTTTGGCAAGCCTAATATTATTCAGTGTGTCTTGTTAATTGAAAGGGTAGATTTAAATTGTTAGATACTAAGTAATTTAGTTCTAAATATTTTAATAATTTTTAGTTGGCAGAAACAAGAAATGGTAGGTCAGTTCTTACTAATTTTCCCTGCCTGCTAACTCAAAGGCATCCGCTGGTTTAATCATGGGAGGTCTTTTGCATAGTTCACAGGACATTATCAAGGCTAAGCAAAAATAATGTCCCTTATTAACTATGGCTGTTTTGTTGAAGTAAGGAAAAGGAAACATGAAACCACCCATGTGATTAAATACAAATAGTAAACTGGTTATTTACATTACAATCTCTGTTGCATGTCTCTGTGGAGAGCTTTAAACAGAGATTACACACTGATAGTGAGCACCTGTGAGGTGTGTGTGGTTTTCTTTTTTTCCCCTCTTGATAAGTTAAAATCAAAGTGTATTTTCCTCCAAATTATTGCGATTCTTTTTTTATTAGATTCTTAGATAAACAAGAAGGTTCATAGATGGGGAGAAGAATTCAGTGTAAGAGAAGAGTTTTCCTTTTCTTATTAATATATAACTAGAGCCCTACCCAATTCACAATCCATTTTGGTCAATTGCATGGTCATAGGCTTTTAAAAATAATAAATTTCATAATGTTAGTTATTTAAATTTGAAATTTCATGGTGGTGTAATTTTAGGGGTCCTGGCTTAGAAAGGAGTTATGGGAGGATCAGAAGATTGTTGTAGGGGTGGTTACGGTACTGTTACCCGTAGTTCTGCCCTGCTGCTAGCTGTGGCACTGCTTTCTGAAAGGGTTTCCAACTAGCAGTCACCAGTCTCCATCTGCCTAGCTCTGAAGGCAGAGCTGCTGCCAATAGCAGCACAGAAGAAGGATCTCATGGTATGGTATTGCGACCCTTGTGTGCTGCTGCTTCTGTATTGTTTTGGTATTTTTTTAATGTAGGTTGCTTATATAGATGGCCAAGGTAAATTGTGAAGTGCTTGTTGTATTCGCAGCAAGGTGTGCATGTGGGGAGTGTTTTTTTAATTTTAATAAAATGATAGAAATAGTGATAACGGTACCTGGGGAATGCCCCCTGCCCACCTCTGTTGAATTAGTTAACTGGTTAAATAAGTTTAAACGGTTAACTAATTAAACAGGATTTTACATCCCCAGATAGAACATACTTTTTCATGCTTGTTTAGCTTGTTTCATGTTTATTGTTGCTTTCACTTTTTCATTGGTTACATGCGTTTGGGGTTGGCTTAGGTGGAACTTCTAGCTGCTGAAGGAAAAAAAGGCTTTATTGAGTTTACTAAATAAGTGAATTTCAAAAAGGATGCTTCAAGTTTTATCTGTGAGCATTTAAATTCAGGTTTTTCTTTGAAAAGAAAAATGGAGGTTTAAGCCCACTCACTTATTTGTTTATGCTATCATGGGCTGTTGTCCTAAGTTAAGCACTTGAGCCGTGTCAACAGGAGAGCAGTTAATGATCGACTTTATCACATTTATACTAGATTGCTGCCCATTGAATAAGCCTTTAGTGAAGATATGCCCATATTCCTGCATTCCTTTCACAACTAGGTTGCTTCCAAAAAGTGTTTGTTTACATGATTTATCTGGTTGTTGCTGTCCTTGGGGGAGAGAAGCAGGAATCTGGTATAATGTTTTGGATGAACTTTACAACATTTTCTAACATAATCAGCTAAACACGTGTATTGGTAAATTTCCAAGCCTCTT
Organism: Apalone spinifera; assembly: GCA_030068395.1. NCBI lineage: Eukaryota > Metazoa > Chordata > Testudines > Trionychidae > Apalone > Apalone spinifera. The sequence goes on from JANRFK010000875.1 coordinate 2,437,879, forward strand.
GTCTATTCAACTTCAATTGGGGTTTTTATTTCTATATATTCTTGCTTAAAAGTTGCTTCAAATATTGCTCACTCAGACTTTGAGATATGCCAATGGCTTTCTTTCTCTGTGTGTGGTTAAAATGTAAGGCAGAATCTTAATCCTCATTTCAGGGTAATACACAGAGAGATAAGTTGCCTATTGCTTTATCCAGGTAGTTATTGAAAGCTTGGTGCTGAGCTAGAGAAAGCAAGAATAAACCTTTTCTGACAAGAGACGTCCTTTTTTTCAGCCTAGTGAAAATTCTACAAGTGCTTCTGGGCACAGGAGCAAAAGATGGCGAAATCTCAGGATTGAGGCAGCAATCTGTACCATGTTTCCAAGAGTTATAAAATGTACCTGGCAAGTGTCACACGAGCCAAGAAATGGACTACTCTGGTAGAAGAGCAGTCTAAAGCAGTTTATCAAGCTAAATGGTTTGTTTATGGGTGATAGGGTTTTCTCTTTTTTCAACCAAGTAACAATGTTCATTGTGCTGACGTTCACAGTTTAACACAAATATTTAATCTCAAATGTTAAGAAAATTATTTCCTATCCAAGCAATAAAGTTAATCATGAAAATACATAGATGTACATTGATACTCATGGGTTTTTGTAACTAGAAAATATTTATTTTTGTAATGTTTATATACAAATTTGTTTAATTAACTCTGCACTTACACCTAATGTTGCCATACTTGATTACTCTAAAACTGTTGATTCTCCAGAGGTAGCAAAAGTTGGTGTGCTATTTTCAGCAGGGCTTCAGGCAACTGATGGGATTTAAAACATGTCCTGTAGACTAGATCTGAGCATTTTAAAATGCTATTTGTTTCCTGGAACCCTGTCAAGATTAGTGCTGATGGTATGTGCAATTCTTAATGGAAAAGAAAGTAGCCTTGATGCTCCCTTTGTCTACTTGACAAAGGCAGAAGGGCTTTGAAGTATATTTTTTTTAAAAAAAGCATCATGGTATATATTTTGTTTACTTAGTAGTGACCAAAACTGCCAAGGATAAGGATATTATTGACTTCAAGCTGTTTGCCAAGTTGGATGCCTTCTGTTTAAATGTGTGTGATGAAAAGAACAATATTGCTGAAATCAAAATACAAGGTAATGGCTTCTTTAGTTAAAAGAAAAAAGTGATTACTGGACTTGTTAGTAAATTAGTGGTAGTTGCTTCCATTACTTTTTACTACTTTATAAAATAAGGTATATCTTGCTATGAAGGTTCTTGAGTTTCACTTTTTGGGGATTTCTTTCTGGTGTACCAAATATGTATGCTGAAGCCATCTGGTGCCTCAGTTTTCTTTTTTTAAATATTCACATATGATGTAAAATATTCCCACTTTATAATATGTAAATAAAGATGATTTACTTACAGTAATAATCAGCTCTTAAAAAAACATTTTGCATCCATAACATTTAAAGGACTTTAGAATGCAGGCCAACATCATTATTCCAATTTAAAGATGAGGAAGTTGGGGTACAGGGCAGGTTGTGACTTGCTTGAGGTGACCCAGTAACATTAGAAGAAATGCCTCCTGAGTCCCAATCTGTCCTCTAGATCTCACTGCACCCAACACATAACCATAATAGAGATGAGCAAAGGGACACAGGAAAGAGGTTCTGTTCAACTCAGGTGCAGGTGGATTATGGTGGTGGTAAATCACAGTGGAATTGATACCTTATCTTGGCAGACAGGACTGTTGTCCATAGACATTCAGTGGGGGATTGAGCATAAATCTAGAAACTCTGTATCTAGCCTTGAGACTTGTAGTTAACCTATGTGGAATTGTATTTGCCTGGCTATACCTAAAAGCAAGCAGCATGGGATCTAATTTTGAAGTGTAGAGAATACACATCTTTCTTCTCCTGAACCTCTTAACTGGACAAAATGTTGTTAGTATCAGTAGCAAGACAAAAAGTAAGATGCTCTTTTTTCTTCTATGCCTGTAGCCAACATAGGAACAAAAATGGCTAATGTGTTATGTTTTAAGTATAAATGCATTATGTTTTAAATATAACTTCTTCAGAGCTTTCAATGGAATTCATGTACTGTCTATCCTACATAAAACTACTTGGCATATATTGCTGAAACAAATAATGCTATTGGGTAATTTGGAATAGTATTTACCTTTCATTGCCTTGCAGGTATCGATTCATCACTCTTCCTCCAGCCAAGTCACACTCTGCTCTTTGCCCGTCTTAAAGACATAATTGTCACAGATGTTGATTCAAAGACTATTCATAAAAAGGTATAATTCATAGTAATTCCTGAATGGGATTACTGTTTTACTTGATCCCTGATTACTTTATGTATATAAATTATGTGACAGAACAGTTCAGCCCAATATCTTTACATATTAGATTTGCTAAGTTATAACAAATTACAATGTTAGAGACCCAGCGTGGGTGAGGTAATACCTATTATGGGATCAAATTTTACAAGATATTACCTCTGTCTATCGTGCAACCAGCATGGTTACAGAAATACTGCTTACAGGTTGAATCTCTCTAGTCCAGCATCTTGGGGACCTGACCAGTGCCACACCAGAATAAATTGCCAAACCATGGGAGGTCAGGATTGTTTAGCAGCATTACCAACCATTCCACTGCTTCCTGGGCTCTTCGAAAACATTTAGGGGTAAATTAGAGATAAAAAACAGCATAGAACACTGGTAGTCAGGACAGATGGCTGTATACAAACTTCATGAGATGGAAGGAATCTTGACCATGAATCTTGCCGGACTAGACAAGTTAACCTATACAAGATATGATGATTAATTTCTGGGAAGCCACTTATAATAGACATTTTGGGGGAAAATATATTAAATAGTTAAGCGGGGTCATACACTGTCTTTCAAGCAGGCTTTAAATGCAGGTTTGCATCCAGCAATCTAATTTTAAGTTGTATCTTGAATCATAAAAAGCTTAATTTGGCACAATAGCATGTATAGTTTGAGTTGCACTCACCAGAATAGTCAGGGAATATTGTTTCAATAAAAGTGAAATTACAGTTACGTTTGGGCAGTTATGCAGTGTCCTGTCTTCCTGGCACAAAACACTGAGTTTCATAGAGGTAAGTTGACTTGAAAACTTATTCAAAGTTTAAATTTCTTTTCCTTGCTAACGTAATGGGAAGCATTATCACAGATCAACTGATGGATTTAAGGCTTGCAGATGGAAGATTTTTATAAAACAATTGAATGTTAGCTCAGTCTTGGTACCAGTTTCTGTCTTGCTATTGGACATAATTATAGTTTTCACCTATTGTGGTAAGTCATAATTTTTGCCTTTTTGTTTTGTACTCTGTTAAATAAAAATCAGTGAGCATTTAGGTAGGGTTTGGTTGGTAATATTTTACCCCCACTATTGAAAATGATATGAAAGCCCAACAAAATTGAACTTGCAACTTCTCAAGGAAGATCACATTTCTTTATGCTTTATTAGTAGTGTTAGCACAGTAATCACCATTGCTTAGTTCTATAAATGAAGAAAACTTTACAAGTATTGTTAAAGAGCTGAGACTTCAAACGTGTTAGTTAAGCAGTTCACACCAATAGTTCCCAGCAGCCATATTTGTCTTACTGCATTAAGACATTTAATGATGTGGTTTAAACAGTTACTATAGAAAAATAGAAGTCTAATTGTTTGTCTCTTTAAACAGTGAGCTTTAAAAAGAGAAAAAATGGGAGGAAAAAACTGACCAGAGTTACCAGTTGATTTATTTGATGAAGGAAAGTCATTCTGATTTTCACTTTGACTGCACACAGATAATTTTAAAATTAGACTAGTTCTTATATTATATGTCTTAAAAAACAAAAAATACAAGCATCACAGGTCAGTCTCACAGAAATATGGGGCCTTTTATGTCTTCATGATAGTACTGAAAATTCAGAGCTCTGAAAAAGGAAAAAAAAAAAAAAGGATTCCAATGGAAAACAAATCCTATGGGATCAAATTTTGTCTGTAGGTATCAGGCACAAAATATCTGTGCAATGTGCATGGCACATGGTATGCTGTGCACAGACAGTATGTTGTCACTGTTCCATAGTTCCTTTATATTTAACCAGTTTCTCTTGGACTTAGACTGCAAATCATTCCTTATTGATGTTCATACCATGAAGGAAGTTTAAATGTAGACAGATCACTGGATTATTGGACTGCTGTGTCGACTTCTGACAATTAGTTTAAAAATATTTTCTTGATCATAATACTGAAGTGCCTTAAAGGAATTCTTAGCAGAGTTCAAAATAGTTAATAAATCTTTGAGCAATTTCAGATATAAGAGTTGTTTATATTTTGCCTATGTATTGAATTCTGTACAAATTTTAAAGGACTCCACATTTTTTAAGTAGAGCGTGGAGTATTTAAATAGATTCCTAACTTTGGTTGACTTCAATACTAAAGGAGTTGCACTATTTCATGCATATACTGCATTAGAAAAGTTCACTGAAAAAGCTAAAATGCATACAGGTGAGTGTAAAACAACAATTATTTTGTGATTATGAAGATAAATTAGTACTAGGATTTGACACTTGAAAATTGGATATACAAATTATTTTTAAGTAGAATCTTTTGAGTACCATTTGACAAGTGTATATGCTTTGTCTGCTGTTCACATATTTAGTTTACTTCATCTATTCAGAAACCTCCAGAAGGTCACTGATATGAAAACTTGATTACATTTTTGTTTTGCTGACTTAACTGGGAATAGTGGTATAAAGATCCTGTTCCTATGTCTTCTCCAGGCTGTCTCTATAGTAGGAGATGAAGTCTTCAGTTTTAACCTGACACTGTATCCAGATGCTACTGAGGGAGACGCCTACACTGATATGTCCAAAGTGGATGGTATTGTGTGTCTAAAAGTGGGCTGCATTCAGATAGTTTATCTTCATAAATTCCTCATGTCACTTCTGGTAAGATTGCTGATTGTATCGAGTTACCAGTTCAGTGTTCCTGTGGCACTTCAGAGACTAACAAATGTATTAGGTCATCTACAAGTGCTTGAAACTCCTTTCACAAAGAGTCAGACATGGTGTTAATCAGAATTCAAACAATATGTTTTTTTCATCTCTCAGCATCACACATGATGACTTTATTCCTCTGATGCTCAGGGAGTGAGGGGAATTGTGCAGCTTCTGGGAAGTCTCCTCTGCTTGTCCCCTAGGCAGCCAGGAGCGACAGGAAGGCACACAATCTGCACCCTTTGCCCCTCGCTCCCTGATAGTCAGGGTCGGGGAAGAGCAGCAAAGTTCCAGGTACATGTGGCTAAACCCCCACCATCCTTCAAGGGTGTGTGTGTGCGGGGGGGTTGGATTTGGGGCAGCCCCAGATTGAGTGAGGGGGTTGCACTGACTTTCACCTCTGGGTTTGAGCTGTCCTGTGGTCATGGGCCTGCATGTGTGAAATGTGTGCCCCTCATTGAGACCCTGCCCAGCACTATTAGTAGCGGTCTGCTCTGGCAGTTAATTATCTATGCAATACCCTACAGGTCATGAGATGTATTTTTATTTGCTTTTCTGCTCTTCATAAAATCAATGAGTGTTAAATGTTTTTATCTAGTTTAGTCTATTTGACAGTCATTTCATTCCCATAGATCTCTTTAACTTGATCTAAACTGTACCAAATAGAGAGGGAAGTCCCACTTGCTCTTTAGGCAGCTCCAGATATCAAGGAAGAAAAAGACCCTTCTCTGTCAGCTTCTGAATTTTGCATACATGTTTCTTATTACATGATAGACTTATGAGAGAATTCCACCAGAAGAGTTGCCACAATGTGGGAAGAAAGAAGATTGGAAGAACTAATTTTTTTGAATTGATATGTGCCTTTGGGACAAGAACATGGGTGGTGGATATGAGGCAAGAGGAAGTGATGCCTTCTCTGGGGGTATATCTACACTACAGAGGGTTTTTTTTCCCCCCGGAAAAATGGCAATTTTTCCAAAAATACTTCAATTAAGTCCACACTGCAATCATGTTCTTCCGAAAGAAAATTGAAAGAACAGAGGGGTTTTTCTGACATTGGTAATCTTCATTCTATGAGGAAGAAGCCTTTTTTTGAAAGAGCTTTTTTGGAAAAAGGCGTGTGTGGATGGGGAAGATGGAGTTCCTTCAAAAGAAGAGGAAAGAGGAAAAAACGCACAGGTGCCCTGGTGGCCATTCTGTCCATAGTTATCACAGCTGAAATGCAAGAGTGTGTCCATTCAGTGTGGACGATATCTTTCGAAAAAGCAGATGGCTTTTTTGATGTGCTTTTGCAGTGTGGACACACTCTTTTTTTGGAAGAAGTTTTTCTAGAAGATCTCTTTGGGAAAAGCTTCTTCCGAAAGAAGCCTGCAGTCTAGACATAGCCTGGGTCTTTGTGTTCAATCTCTTCCTAGTCATATTTTGATCATTCCTGCATGTCCCACAACAGGCATTTGCAGCTTAGTGAATATCCGCCCTCTCCCCCTACCCCCAACTCTCAGTGGCTCTAGTAACTTAAAAGTGAAAAGCTTTTCCGCTTGCCAGACTTAATAGCATTGAGACTGTGAAAGAACCATTAAATGGTAATGAAGCTATTTAAAAGTTATATGTCAGTCTGAAGTCAGTCTCTCAATTTATTGTCAAAAATAGCTGTGCATTACTATAAGAAGTCTACAGGACCTTAGTTGAAATACTTAAAGGAAATTTTCATTAGTTTGTTGTTTAAGATTATAAAATCACATCTCTAAAAATCCTTGCGTACATTTGTAGACGCACTGAGTATTCACCTTTTGCATTAAATGATTGGGTCTTCAGACATACAATTTTTTAAATAAATTGTTCAAAAGACCATGCTCATCTAAAATGCACATTTTAATTATTATAGTACAAAAACTTGCTTCCAGAGTCTTCCTCTCCTTTCTGTCTGTCCCTGCTCTCCTATCACTTCTCTGTTAGAAAGCCCTTGACGGGACAATGTCCCATTTCTTACAGATAGCTGGACAAATGAGTTTCCCTTATTTTTTTTTTTTAACTTCTGACTCTTTGAACTAGTTTTAAAAGAACCCTCCACCAAAATCAGTTCCTTAGTAAGATATAAAATCTTTAGTTATGCCTAAAATCTTTGGAAACATTTTTAACATTAATATAGGGTGAAATGTAAATAAACATGTCTATTGTTATGGAGATTGCACTATTCCCTTTTTCGTAATACAATGAACTTTGTTATGAACTCACTAAAAGACTCAGATTAATTTTAAAAGAATGTCTTTGTTTTAGTGCATTCAATACATAGTAATCTAGAGTGATTACTTTATGAAGGTTTAGGAATACACTTGAAATATAGAGTAAGAAAATGTAAAAGCAGGAAGAGCCGTATCATGTATTCCATAATATTTAATGTTGTATGTAACAGGACAGCAAATAAGTCTCTGGGGGGGGAGGGGGGAAGAGGTGTGTGTTAAAATCCCGTGAGTGACATTTTTTTCCTCCAAGTTTAGTTTTTTAATTAGGTTTCTGCTTGGCCAGTCTTCACAATCTGGCATGCTGTGGAAAACATGCTCCATTTTCTTTAGAAAGAAATTTTAGTAGACCGTGGTTTTCTTCATGTTACTTGCTATGTTAAGGTTCAGGGATTTGGCTGGAAGGGGTGAGCAGAGGGGAGGAGGGAAGGGAAGAGAAGAGAAGAGCAAGACAGAGGGAAGGTGATGGGATCTGGGATGAGATGGAGTATGGGTGGGGCCAAAAGCTGGAGAGCTTGCCTCCCGAAGCCAAGCAGCAGCTGCACCCACCATCCATGTATAGGGGAAACAAGTATCTTACCTGTTATATTGCTCCATGTTGAGGTAACATTGATGTAGTTACTCACTGTATAGGTACTGGCTTGAATAGAGAGAATGGTACCAGGGGGAGAAGAACCAAATGAAAATACAGCCTCCCCTGCCCTGGTCCCTCGTGGGGGGCAGGTGGCACTACAGAGCCAGTGCTGGGGGGAGTTGGCTTTCAAAACCAGCACCCCTTAGCACCAGCACCTGCCTGCCCCCCCCATGCTGCCTTATAAGAGGCAACAGCGGGGGAGGAGGGGGACGGAGGAGAGGGGAGCCACAAGTGGATCCAGTGCTCATGGGGAGCCAGTCTAAAGTAGGCTCCCACAGACACCGGCTCCCACCTCCTCCCCTTGCTGCCTCTGTAAGCCCAGGCTTACTGGTTAATCATGTAGTCATCTACATGTTGACATCCTTAGGCAGTACATGGCACCAAACTGAAAAGCCTTGTTCTAGGGAATGGATGATGGTGTGTAGATAAATGCAAGAGTACCTAAT
>JANRFK010000875.1:2451928-2463593 GCA_030068395.1 Apalone spinifera
TGAATCGGGGAAGCCAGGGGCAGAGCAGCTCCAATGGTCTGGCTGCCTGGAGCACTTCCAGGTTCCTAATGGTGCCGGACCATCAGATGCCGGACAAATGGAGTTTTACTGTAATCTCCTAGTGTAGACATGGCCATAGATAGTTGACTTGGCCTCTAAAATGCACTGCCACTGGACCTTTTTTGGGTGGGGCGGGGAGGTGGCCATTGTTAGGTGAATATTTGAAATAACTGAATAGTGATTCTGACCTTTGCTGCAAAGAACAGTATACAATGTTATAGTGATGATGATGTAAAAATAGCAATGTAAATAGCAATGGGAAGATACACATTTTTGGTAGGTTCAATGTAGTATAAAAACAACAAAGACTTCTAATTGGATAAAATTACATATTTGTTGTCATGAGAGAGCTCTTGATCTTTGGGTTTTGACCTGAAAATGATACATTCACTTTTACTAGCTGAGTTACTGTTAAAGCATTTGCATAGGAACTTCCTTATAAAATATGTATGAGATAATGATTTGAAGTAATATAAATGCATATGTGCCCTTTTGTCCACAGACTCAAAAGGAGATCCTCTCCATATTATTAATTCTTCAAATGAGACTGGTGAACACCTTCTGAAAATGGAATGCATAAAGGTTTTTGTATTGTCTTTATTTAACCCTCCTTATGATCTTAACCAGTTTTAAAGGCCTGATCATGCAAATACATCTGCATTAAACTTCAGTCATAGGCAGAAATATTTGTAGGATTGGGGTCTAAAGACCAGTCCTGTGCCAGTTGTCAATTTTCAGTAATAAAATCATCATTTTGTTCTAATACTAACAAACGTACTCATTCATGTGAAGAAACACTGTAAAGTAATTCAAAGTAATATCTTCCAAATAACTGTGCCCTCTCCAACAAAATGCCACCTATTGTGGTGAGCACCCTTTCCTGGGCCACCCACTAGCATTGGGTCAATCTGAGGGGAATTCAAGCATCAAGTGCTCTGGATTCTCAGTGGTGTATTACACTTCTGGAGTCTGAGCAGTCTAGCCACTATCTCAATTTTGGGTTGACAAGATGCACTTTCTAGATGCAGACTTTCTAGTTGAGACACTCCAGTGTGTCAGAGCTCATTGTCCGGATGTCTAGCCCTCGGGATGTAGAATACTGACCTTTCCAATTCCTTAGGGGTTGAAGATACCCTCGGTCCTAGACTTAACTCCAAAGCTATGAAACAGCTGTTTATAGCAGCAGCACACCCCTAAGAGAATTCAATTGTAAGACAGATAACACACACGCAATATGGTCCAACATCTTGATGCTCTTTATATTTAATCCTGAAGAGCAACAGGAAGGTACAGATCATGCAAAATAGTAAAACATTCTAAACACAAAGTTCCTCTTGAGGTGGGGATTGTCCGTGTTTTGTCAGGGAGAGTCTTCAACAACTTCACATACTCTGCAGCAGCCTCTCTCCTTAATCTGATGCAAAATGACTCTCCTTCCCAGTTTCTGCCCATAAGAATTTTTATAGTTTCCTGCTTGAGGGTATGTGTGTCTGTCAGTCTGTCTTTTTGCTGCTTTTATTTTCCTTGTGGTAACTTTGCACATGCAAACTGTTTCCTTATGTCAAGGGCAGGAAGTGTCTTCTGCCAACTAGAGCAAACCCATTGTCCTAAGGTATTTTACTTTAAATAGATGTTCCTTGAGTGCAGATGACTCACCATAGTCTTTAACTTGACAGAGACATGCTAGAACCCTGTTAACTAAAGGGGGAGTTATATACAAGTACATTTTTCACAATACAATAATTTCATAAACATTTGAGATGGGTAGCCAGCCATGTTAATTTGTATCTACAAAAACAAGATATGTATCCCTACCTCTGTGATTTCCACTCCATGCATCTGACAAAGTGGTTTTTACCCACAAAATTTTATGCCAAATGAATCTGTTAGTCTTTAAGGTGCCACAGGAATGCTCATTTTTATAAACATTTCATAAGTTCATAAAATCTCTCACAATTCAAAAGGGGAATGGATTCTGAACAAGACAGCCTCTCTGATGCGTTAGCTATGAAATTAGATTTAGTTACGACAACAGAACCTTCAGCAGGTACATTGTTATTAGGGAAAGTCCAGGACACATCTCAGTCCAGTGGTTCTTAATACTAGTGCATTACTTAATCCATTTCTTTGTCTTTCTAATGTGGAAGCACACAATTTTAACTAAGGGAATTGAAGAAAACAAGCTTATTAAGGTATTTTCTGAATGGCTGATAGATGGTTTATAGATGTAGATTTGAATTAATTATTTTAACACACTAAAAAGACAGCTATAGAATTTCACCCATTAAATTTGTACGTAAATGCTACTATTTTGTTGGCAAAAGAGGTATTGTTTAGTAAGGCCTTCTGTCTTAATTTTCAGGTCTCTGAGTTATGGAGAATTGATTACATCGTTTCATGTTTTCCCTTGATTAATTATTCTCATGGTTAAAAATGGTCATCTTATTTGTTTAACTTTGTACATCATCTATTAAAATACAGATATAGTTACTGTGTGCTTTAGTCTTTACTCTTTTTATAGGCTGATGCAGATGGACCAGAGTTTGCCACTATTTACAAAAGTACCAAACAAGCTGTTAAAGTAAGTATAAAAACATAGTCTTCAGCAAGCTTTTTAGATCAGCTCCTATTTTAATATGTAAATATTTTGTTAGATTAACTAAAAATGTACTTGGTTTTAAGGTTATTTTTTCCTAGTAGGTTCATTTTCAAATTGGAACTGACAAATTTTTTATGTTTGTAGGTAAGTGACAATGCCTGTTTCTTGCAGTACTTCTTGTGGAATGTGATTTGCTGAAAGTGAAAAGATCTAGCGTAGTAAACTTGTTAATATACCAAATATGAAGAACTTTGTGGTAGAAAATCAAAAGTTCTTTGAGTGATTGCTCATGTGTATTCCAATGGTGAGTGCATGCGAGTTAGAAAGCTTTTATCCTAGAATCAGCTGTGGAGCCCCTGGAGTGGTGCCTCTGTGGTGGCTCATATTAGACACTACTGGCCCCATGTATTCTTACTGCCCATGACTACTTGTTGGAATAGCTCCAGTCTCTTGCTTTGCAAATGCCTTGGTTCTCCTCATTGAAGTTCTTGTAGTTTGATCTCTGTTGCTATAGTTTTGTTGGATTAGTTAGTAGTTTAGTTGTCACTGCTTCGAGGGTTCTCCCCCATTAGCTTTCCATATGTTGTGCTCACAAGGGCTTAAAACCTGTGAGAACTGTGGCAAACATACCCAAAGGCAATCCTCACATTGATTGCCTCAAGTGACTCTGTGAGGGCCATCAGACTGACAGATGCTCCATTTGTCACAGCTTCCGTTCCTAAATGAAGAACAAGTGGAATCACTGACTCAAGCTGTTCTCGATGGAGATAATACTCTGACCTCAACCACCTCCAAAGTTGTTCTTGGCAAAGATGGAGTGCTCCAGCTTTGATATGGCACACCTCAGTGCCCAAGAAGCACTCCGCTCCCAGGCACTGCTCCGCTGCTCACCATACGGAATCAAACACGTGGTACTGCTCTCAATCTCTGATGCTGCACAAGAGGAAGAAACCTGAGAGAAGCTAGTTGCTTACTAAGATACCACGCAAGGACCCAAATGGAGCGTGCCTGGCAAATGCACCCTGTTGGCTCTACTGTTGAGCCCCATCATTCTGGTTTCCCCAGCTAAGGTTCAATTGGAATGCTTCCTCATCTTCATCCCCAGATTAGGCGGTGGTGGGAAACTCCACTGCTTCGTTGCCCACCATGGTTAGTAAGGCTCACTGAGATCTCTGATGTGTGGTGCAAAACTTTACACCTTCACGTGGTGGAGGAGTTTGACCCCATTGTGGATGTGCTAAACCCAGAGGAAATATCTAGAGAGACGCTGCCCCTCATAAAAGCAATAGATGCAAACGCAAAGGTGCTTTGGCAGACACCAGCCTCCATACCTCCCACAGCAAAAAGGGATGGAAAGGAGATATTTCGTACCCCAAAAGGACTAGAAGCACGTTTTTACAAACTCCCAACCAGGCACATTAGGATTGTACAGGCCAGCCAGGGCCTACAACTAAAGCTAAAAAGGGCCAAAAAATGGAGCTTTTTGGCAATAACAATAAGCCGTGGGGGTACAGTTTGTCTGCCGTTGGGAGGTGTGACCAATCAAGAGGCGGTTCTTGGTTGATGTGCATTTAACTCTTGGAGCACTATGGCTAAGTTCCAAGAGATACTTCCATTGGACTCCTATATGGCGTGCCTGGCTCCACGTCTCAGGCACTAAGACCTACCGTTGGACTGAGGGCCTGTTCACAGAAAACTTTGACTCACATCTGCACAGTCTTGAAGACACTTGAGTGACATACCCTAACCCCACAGAGATAACCCTTCAAGCTCAAGCCTCCCTCCTGTTTCTACTGTGGTCAACAAAAGTATGAGTTCAGCTAATGGAGAGGAAGAAACAATAGGAAGCACCAGTTACACTCCTCCTGAGGATGGGGCAGGGCTCTCTAAGCAACAGCACAGCCCAAAACCCAGCTTTCGATGGTGTGTTTGAGGACATTGTACCAGAACCCAGTCTGGATCCTTTCCCTCCTTTCGGGAATCTTCTATCGCACTTCCATCGTGCTTCCATTGTAAATTATATCAGACACGGGGTCCTAAGCATGGTGGGTGTGTGACATTCTATACAATTCTGTTTCCTATCACCTATTCACCCGTCTACCTTGTCCCTCTTCAGGAACCACTCTAATTCCTGTGTAGGAGGTGCTCCTAGTTCTTGGTGCAATAGAGGAGGTGCTTTGGGAATTCAGGGCAGGGGATTACACTCCCAATACTTACTAATCCCCAGAGCAAAAGGGGAATTCAGGCCCATTCTGAACCTCAATATGTTTGTCAAGAAAAAGCAATTTCACATAGGCTCACTAGCCATCATCATTCCCTCCCTGGATCTGAGGGGACTGGTACGCTGCCTTTGATATGCAGAACATTTATTTTCATTATCCCCACAGACAATTTCTACACTTCAGTTCGGGGACAAAATTGTCAGTTTTGTGTGCTCCTATGTCTCACAAAGTGTATGTCAAATGTGGCAAGCCTTCCTCTGCAAGTGTCAGGTTCCAGTGTTCCCATATCTGGATGATTAGCTCATGAAGGCCAACTCCAGTAACTTTGCCCTCCTCATCAAGAACCTCATTCAGCTCTCCACTGTGATGGTGAAGAATTGCATGAGGCTATTGGGACATGTGTCGGCATGCACACTTGTGGTCGAGCACACGTGTACAAACCTGGTAGGGACCCATCAGACAGGTTCATGCTTTTGCCCCCATCCATCGTCCAGATGCTGAGCTGATGGGTGCAACAGCACAGTGTGTGCAGGGGGCCCCTTCTCCAAGCTGCAGCCCACAAGGTCACTAGAGGCACATGCATCCGTCATGGGATTGGATGGAGGGTGCATCTTGGCCAGCTGTGGACTCAGGGCCTCCGGTCCAGGGGAGAGTTCAGGATACAGAAACTGAGAGTGATTTGCCTGGATGCCACGTGTCAAGGACCACCTCGCAGGCACTTGTCTGTGCTCATAGACAACACCACAGTGACGATTTAAATAAACAAATAGGGTGGTGCCCGCTCTTTTTCCCTGTGCCACAAAGGCCTAGAACTATGGCAGTTCTGCATCCACAACTCCATAGTTCTGCAAACTTCATACCTGCCAAGTGTACAGAATGGGCTAGGGGACGGACTCAGTCGCTTCTTCTCCAGCCATGAATTGTATCTCAGGCTGGATGTTGCACTTTCTATCTTCCAGAGGTAGGCCTTTCCCCACCTAGACCTATTTGCAACAAGAGCTAACCAGAAGTGCCCAAAGTTCTGTTCCCTCTTGGACATGTTCCACGTGATGTGGATAGGCCACACACACTGTATACCTTTCCACCCTTTCCCTTCATACACAGGGTCCTCAAGATCAGGCAAGACAGCTCTTGTATCATAGGCAACATGTGAGGGTGCACATAGGGCAACAAGCACCTCCCCAGAGTGTACCCCTCAAGGCAAGAGGGGCTGGCCAGCAGCCAGAAGGAGGGCTGGCACAGAAAGCCAACTAGAGCAAACCCATGCCCCCTCCTCCACTCATTGCAGCAGCAGTGAGGGGAGGTGCAAGCCAGGTGGCTCCAACCTGCAGAGCATCACTCCCCAGCCGTACTGCTTCAGAGGAGGGTCAGGACCGCCCCAGCATTCCCTGAAAATAGCACTGCTTCTACTTCTGGGGAGCTCCTCTGGAGTGGTGTGGACGGAGCTGCCGAGCCCATGCTTTCCCTGCTGCTGCCGGTGAGGGCAGGGGTCTGGGCACTGTACAGAGACTCACAGGGGGACCAGTGGGGTTGGAGGGCCACGTCGGCACCAGAGTTCCTCCCCCTCTCCCCCCACTACCACCTGCAGTGGGCAGCAGGGAACATTTAGGCCAGGTGGCTTCAGCTCGTGCAGCGCTGCTCTATGGTCCCACCCATACCCTGGAGAGCGCAGCCAGAGTCACCCACCCTGCACCCTCTCTGCTGCTTCTGGTGAGTGCAAGGGAAGAAGCGCAGCACATACTGCCGGTCCCAGTTCCATGGTCCCACCAATCCCCTGGGGGTGGAGCAAGGGGGAAAGACAGGCAAGGCCTGTAGTAGAAGGGACTTATTCCCGCCCTTCCCCCTGCCACCAGTTGCCACTGGCTTGCATCATCCTGATAGTGCCAGTGGGGCCCAGACAACATTGATTCACTTCACTGAGTTGATCCATTGCCACGCCCCATAGCTATACACTTGTGGAAGGACCTCCTCACACAAGACCAGGGCAGGCTACATCACCCCAACCTGGAGTCCCTTCACTTCACCTTGTGGAGACTCCAAAGTAACACATCAAAGTAGAGTTACTTTGTTCGGGCCCAGTATGAGAGGCCCTCATGGGCAGCAGAAAACTTTTGTCCATGACCACATACTTGGCAATATGGAAACTTTCTCCTTCGAGTGGTGTCTCTTGTGGTGCTCTACTCTAGGTGTCGGTGTGCCTCTGCACTGGCAATCGGAGGTGTTTTCTCCAGCAGTGTTTCCCAAGTATTCCAGCAAGAAGGAACTGAGAGGGCAAGGGGTTAGTAGCATTGTTTCCTCTAAGCTGTGCAGCAGCACAGCTTCACAAGTGATTAATCAACCCCATCCAGTCAGTCAGCTCCATGCATGGAGCCTGAGCCTCTGACCTGGTGGGCTGATTAGTCACCTGTGAAGCTGTGCTGCTATGCAGCTTAGAGGGAATGCCGGTTGGCAGTATCTTATGTGCCGCTGTAGAGGTGACACTCAAAGGGCTCAACAGCCAATGAGACGGATACCAGTAGGGCCAAGCTTTCTGATGAACATGCACATGGCATGCGCACACACCTATTGGAATGAACATGAGCAAACACATTTCGAGGAACACCAGTTACCAGAGGTAGGTAACCGTGGTGTGTGTGGGTTTTTTTGTTGTTGTTGTTTTTTTCCAAATCAGAGTGGGGTGGAACAGTTCTGGAGTGCAAATGTCTGGACTGGGTGGCCTTTAAATCCTGGCTTGAGTCAAGCAGGCTCTAACACTATCTCATGTGGAACATGGGATACAGTGTTATAAAGAGGCCACTCCTTGAAGAATCTTCAAGGATGAAGAATGAAGAATTCTCAGATGAAGAATTCTTGACAATGTTTCTTTGGGGAAAGATTGGTCCACAAGTGAACTAGGTGTGCTCTATTTTCCTTCTCCCCATTCAAGCAAGCAAGCACAACTCAGATCACATGGAATATGGTGAGCTGCTTCAATGTAGCTGTAGTGAAGGAGACTACTTGCTTCTTTTTGGGGGGCAATTCACCCATTGTACCTTAAGTGAAGATGTGTGCACTTCAGAGGTGGATGGGGGAAGGCCAGAGAGACCATGATATTTAATAAAATAAATATTTGCCAAAAGTTACTATAGTACCAGGTGATACTGTGCTAGCTTACATTCTGTCATATTTTATCAATATAGATTTTAGTAAACAACCACTATAGCTCGCTCTCCATTGTGGATGTAGAGTTTGAAGCCCTTCTTTGTCCCAGAACTTCCTCT
Source organism: Apalone spinifera (assembly GCA_030068395.1). Lineage (NCBI taxonomy): Eukaryota > Metazoa > Chordata > Testudines > Trionychidae > Apalone > Apalone spinifera. Next base: position 2,460,070 of record JANRFK010000875.1, read on the forward strand.
GGATGTAATAGGTGTTAAACAGAAGCAGCTGTGTGTCCTAGATTGATTTTTGTCAGCCCCAATTAAACATGCACCGCTTTTTTACTTTGAGCAGTGACCTGGAGAATGATTAAGCAGTATGAAATAATATTAATACTGTACTTTATATTCACATAGGTAGTGATAGTTAAAATGCAGATTAACATTAAATATCAGATTTGATGTTTGGCACGGAATATGGCATAATATCCTCTGTACGATAGTCTTGTATCAGTCTAAGCTTTCACATAATAGCATTTGGGTCCTTTCTTTTGTATGTCAGGGCTACATTTTTTTTTTTAAAAAGTAGAGTTATGTGAATAGGGAGTAAGTAATTTTTTTCTATTTTTCAATAGTAATACACTTGAATTAATCATACCAACATGTAACATACATGTATATGTTTTAGGTAATATTACCGTTTCTCTCTCTCTCTCTCTCCCCTCCCCATATATCATGTTAGGTGTCCTTTTCATCTTTGGATCTTGTACTTCACACAGAAGCCTTACTTTCCATCATGAACTTTGTTACATTCAGTGTTCCATCAGGTGGCCTTACCAGCTCTGATAAGGAATTTGACCCAAAATCTCAACGAGAGGAACAAAAAAGTGCTATCATCAAAGCAGGTATTGTGATATTGGAAATTCAACATCTTTTATTTTTGGTTCAGCAGCATGCTTCCTACTGTAAATCAGCATTGTTTGCATGCAACTCAGAACTCTTGATGCAGTTCATCTGGCAACACATTAGTCACACATCTGTTTGTACATGGAAAAAGAAAATAGTATATTACAATATTTAACTGTTTTAACTCTCACATTAAATGAGTTTCTAAGGATATTCAATCTTCCTTTTGTTATTGTTAAATACTTTGTTCCATAAAAACGACTAGCATTCGATATTTCCCAATTTGTGAATTCATTTGTATAGACAGTTATCTTGAATGATTAATTTGCCTGACATTCACATTCATGAGACATGTAAAATAAACAAACCTTGCTTTCTTAATGCTTAAAGTATTTAATTAGTATTAATTATTGACATTATGTATGATCATTTCACATACCTATATTTCCCCAGTTAGCCTCTTGGATAACTTTAATCATCTGACTTAATTAAAGTTGGTTATATGACAAACACATTTCTTTGCTCTTCCTTGTAGGTAAAGTAGTATCCTAATGTAATACTATCCTAATGTAATACTAACAGTGGTTGTGTAATACAGATAGTGGTGATTTTAGATGACAGATGGAGGTAATGACAATTCAGCTGCCACAGTATGTATATCCCTTCATTGCATTTTTCAAAACATGCACAAGATATTGTTGGTAGCTTTAACACTTCTCTGAAGGAAATAGTATGACCAATTGAAAAGGCAAGAGTAATGTCCTGTAAAACTTACTGGAGCTGCAGAAGATGAGGCATTATTGTCAGATTTCTGCACTGAACTACAGCTCATCAAAACTCACTACTCATGACAGTAGCCAGTGATGAAACATGCCTGAAGTGCAGTGTTTTGTAAATATATATGCTACACAATCTTCTTGATGCCTAATATGATAGTTCGATATGAATGCTTGCATCTTGTGAAATGGCCAGATTTCGCCAACTTTGTGTTTATAGTGAAAAACAATTTATAAGAGGACTCCTAAACAACCTTTCCTATTTGTATTATGATCATATCGGAAAGGGCAGCCTATAACTTTGTGATGGGGGCAGTAAAGAGAGTTTCGTTAGAAGCTATTTAAGCAATGGTTGGTTTGGGGTTTTTTTAGGATTATTTTTAAGTCTGATAGGCTTCAGCTTGAAATTGGCTGTGTCCTAATTGGCTTTGACCTGTGTCTTAGGAGCTGCTTTTCTGCCCACTCTTCAAGGTTTCCCTTCCTGTTCAGGATAGACAGTGCTGAGAGTGATTTCTTACCACATTGTGAAGTGTAGCTTTCTTTCCTGAATACATAAAGAATACATTACTAACTGTGTTTGGATTTATATTTCAAACGAGGCATAAAAATGTAAAAAATGGACAAGATTCTGTTTCTAAAGTGATTGATGTGCCTGTATTTCAATTGACTATTTGACTCAGAACAATTCAGTCTTCACCACAATGTAATCAAATTTCCAAAGTGTTGCAAAAGATAAGTTTTGAACCATGTCTCTACATAAACCTTAATTACTACAGATGATTTGCACCTGTTATGTACTGGGATGAGTGCGCCCTCTTCTGATCATGTTTCTTTCTGCTATATAGTATCTAGTGGTGCTGCCCCTGATGATGTATATGACTTGAAACTCACCGTGAAGCTGAATGCATTCAATGTTTTTGTGTGTGATCAGAAATGTAATATTGCAGACATTAAAATACAAGGTAAGTTAAGTATTTTGACTAGAAGAATATAAAGGGATGCAGCCCCGCTTTGCCCTCTAAGTTTTAAAAAGCTAATATAGAAGTTGTACATCAGTGTTTCTAATGGGATGAGACCGCAACTGAGCATTAATCGGAGATTTTAAATAACCAAGATACATGTATAATGGAAGAAAATATATTTGACAAAGATACATACATGTTTAGTTTCTAATAGGGTGAATTAAGAACACTTGAGTCACTAACTCACTAGAAAAACTGTGTACTTGAAATTCTCTAAGCATTTAGACACTCACAAGTTCTAGTAACTGGTACTCAACCCTGTATTTTCAGAGAGATAGAAGTGGTTTTGTGTCTTCATCACTAATCTAAGAATATGTGGTATAGGGCATAAAGAAAATTTAGATGAGAAACTCCTGAGGTTGAATAGCTTGTACCAAATTGCTAAAATTAAAAAAAAGGATATATATCTTCATTAATGGATTCATGTGAAGGTACTCTTGTATCAAAATCCCTTAGTCATTGTGTTCTGTACCTGTTATTAAAACTAAAATTGGGTGCTTTTTTTCCCCAACAGGAATGGATGCTTCTGTTTCTATGAAAACCAAAAAGATAAAGATTTTTTCCAGACTCGAGGACATCATAATCACAAATGTTGATCCAAAGACCATTCATGAGAAGGTGACATTGCAATATAGATAAGATTATAAAAAAGGTTTTTAAAAGACACTAATCAGTTGCTTAATTGTATTGAGATATGTATGTGGAAGACAAATGTATTGCTTCAGAAACTGTAAAGTTAAAAAACTCAGGATAAGTAGTTATAAACTACATCTAAACCAGGGAAGCAAAATAGCATCTTTTGAATATTTCATTATTTCTTAAGATAGTGTTCTGATATTAACTTTGGCAAAATGACTAAAATCCCCAGTAGGTCACAAATAACTAAATAAGATGACAGAGTTGACTTAATTCACTCAAATTTGTGTCCAGTGTATGCTGTATTAAACATGGAATCCTAAAAATGTTTAATACTTTGCAGAGCACTTTGCATTTGTTCTTTTTGAATTGTATACTATTTATTTTAGACCATTTCTCCTGTTTAAGATAATTTTCAATTCTAATCCTGTCTTCCACAGTGTTT
>JANRFK010000875.1:2471755-2488029 GCA_030068395.1 Apalone spinifera
GCCTTAAATGATGGGTTCAATGTCATACTGAAAGTCTGACAAGGTGGGTATTGAGAAACCCCCAGATCTTCCCACTGCTAGAAATGTGTAGCATAGGCCACTGCTTGCATTGAGGTGGGAAATGACCAGAAATCCCCACCTACCTCAGTACAGGAACTCGGCAGTGAGATTGTACCTGACCCTGACACAGTGTAACCCTGACACAGTGTAAAGGCTGGCTCTGCCCCTCTGTACCAGGTGTGGTTGGACAAGCTCAGCCCAGAATGTGGAGGGGCTTACTGTGGGGGGATCCAGGTGTGGGACAATGTGAGTGTGAGCAGCTCAGTGGGAGATCTGGATGTACAGGGGGTAGTTGTGATGTTCTGGGTGTAAGGACAATGGGTCTCTTGTTGAGCTCAATGACGGGGTTGGAGGGTGGAGCTTAGTGGGCAATCTAGGTGCTGGGAAAGTGGGGCTTGATGGGGTGGAGGTCCAGGAGAAGCTTGCTGGGGCACAATGGATGGGAGTCTGGATGTGGAAGGCTTGTCAGATGGGTCCAGGTGTAGGAGAGCAGGGCTTGTCAGGGTGAGGGTTTGATGGTCCTGTTTAACCAGGAACCTGCAGCTGAGGGGGCTGGACTTCTGCTTCCCCCTATGATTCCAACCCCCTTTTCTTCTCCATCCCCCGCCCCTCATTCCTCTGCATCTGCCCTATTGCACTCCACTGCCTCTTTCCCCCACTTTCTCACTCCCCTTTCCACATTTTCCCCATGCCCACCCCCCTACCCAGCTATACTGCTGGCATAGAACGCAGGAAGGCTCCCTTCCTAGCACACAAAAAGAGAGACTGACAGGCACTAGGATCCAACTAACAAGCTGCATTTGGCTGTAGAGACAGTGGAACCCCTGAGGCAGCATTCAAGCTAGGCATCCCTGCCTTTGGAATTTGAGCTTGTATCATGCCGTTTCTGAGGCTGAAGAGGCTTCCTGCTACTCAGGAACCTGCATGTACCATAATAAAAACATCAGCACGTGGAACTAGGCAGAGGTTTTGATAGCACTGCTGCAGCAGTGTGGGAAGGCAGAGCCTTCCTTTGCCTTATGGATATACCGTTCATGGTTTTGGAGTCTGCTGCTTAGGTTAGATCTTAGCAAAAACAACTTTTCTATTGTTATGGCAACCTGCTGTGTGCTCCATAATATCTGTGAGTAAGGGAGATAGTTATATGGCAGGGTGGGTGGGCTGAGGTGTGCAGCACCTAGTCAGTGATTATAAGTAGCCAGACACCAGGTCAATAAAGAGAGCACAGCAAGGGGGACTGCAAATCAGAGAGGCTTTGAAAGATAGCTTCATGAATGGCTAGACTTCAGAGTCATTCATGTTGCTCCTAATGAAGTGCCCCTGCATTCAGTGTCCTTGCCTGCAAACCCTATAACTCTCCCCACTTTTGACACAAGGAATAAAGAGACTGTTCTTCAGAAATCATGCATTTTAGGGAACATAGCAGGGACAAAAAAGGAGTCCTGGGTAGGAACTTGGAGTGGGGGTGATTACAAATTTGAGAAGGACAGCATTTTGCTACATGACGCATCCCTGCAGGGATGTGTGTGAGGCTGCCTTTAACTACTTCTCTCCACTGCCCTTCTAGGACAGCTAGGGGAGGAGGCCTTAGAACTTGCTGAGGAAGGAGTGTTGGTCTTCAAGGGCTGGAGGCAGTGTCTGTGCATGTAGGCATCTGTTTGCCTCCTTTGTCTTTTTGGTATGATTGCCTCAGCTCCTTTATTTTCATTTGACACTGCTGGGTCTCTCTGGCATATCCTTTCTCTTCCAGGCCCTTTGCATTATTGACATAGATATGTGCATTTATTTTTGCTGGTTTGTACTACTTCAAGAACATATTCCTCTCCCCACAGCAATCAGTCAGATCCAGCATCTCCTGCAAGCTCCATGCTGGTACTTATCTGCGACCCTGGGAATTCATGGAACTCATGGTCAAGCATTCCTCCTGCTCTGAGATTTGCTCACCTTGCTGGCCCTACAGGAAATAAAATTCAAATATTCCCCAAGCTTTTTCTGTTCACTGGGGAGAGCAGTAGAGTTGAAAGTCCTTGCTAGAGCAGTCATAGAGGGGCACTGTGGGATACCTCCCAGAGGCAAAGAACATCATCTTACATACCTCTTGTGTCACCACTACTGTAAAGTCAACCATGCAAGGTCGAAGTTAGTGTTATAGCTCATGAAAGCAGGAGTACCAAAATATACTTTAACAACTGTTAATATCAACAGGACAGGCTTGGTTGTGTGGACTCGTTGTTTAGATGATCATCCTAATGTGGCTAAGTTCAGCCTAAAATCCCAGAGTGAATCAGGCCAGAGATTCAGTAGTTGTTGCTTTAATTTATTTATATACATATTTTTTTTCCCAGGAGTATCATACCCAATGCTTCTCAACCAGATATTGAAATTCTGCAGCCAGTAAATCTGGTTTTGTCAGTCCAGAGAAATTTAGCAGCAGCTTGGTATCATGATATACCAGCAATTGGGATCAAAGGAGACCTAAAACCTATGCAGGTAATGCCACAGCAGATTAAGTTTTGTATTTTACGTAGTAATATATTTCTGTAATGTTTACAACTGTGCCTGTTTTGTAGCATTTTACATTCTTAATACTTCATTTAGTACTAGGGTGTTCCTTGACAGAGACAGACAAGTTCAGTTCCACCCTGACTGTGATCAGATGTGGTTGTGGTATCAGGTGTGGTATGGCTTCGTTGTAGTCAGATGATGAATATTTAGTGACTTTTTGGGGGTGGGTGCATGATAAAGTATATAATATAAAATTAAGCCTGAATTTCAGCTGATCCTGGCAGATACTATAGTTCTGAGAGTTAATAGCTAGCAGTATCCGGCCACATGAGTTTTCCTTTATTAAGCTATCACAAGGCAAGCAGACTAAATCTGGCTGCTTTATCATAGCAAGAAAGAAGAGTGTTTTGTTAGAATGCAGAAGTTTAGCTGAAGGCTCTGAAGCTCAGCTTAGTTTGAATTACACACTTATTTGAGTGAACGTTAAGTCTGTATCAGTTTTTATTGTAAATGGAAATAGTCAGACCTCAGCTTTATCTTTTTTCTTTCTCTTGACTTCATTTCATAGGATAATATGAGTCTTACTTTAATAGCCCCAGGAATCTTAAATTTTAGCCAGGAATCAGAGTTGGGATTGTTTGGCCCCTGTACCAGTAAGGAGGAAGGAATTTATATATTAGCTTGTACCACAATGGGAATGATCCTTCTGGGATTGGAGATGTCTGTCCCCTGTTCAGAATTGACCAGTGGCATTGTACAAGCTAGTGCATATCTCACCAAAGGAGGCCTAATGTAGCTATTCATATTTTGTAAAACCTAAATATGTGAACAACATTAATTTCTAGAAACATTAAGGATTGGCCCATTAATGTTTTTCTGTTCCTTACTTATACATTGTATGAATAATTATATATTTATAACATTCTATTTTGCATTCTTTAACATTGAATTATTTATTTACTCTCATAAAAAGTTGCTTCATGGTTTTAACACTTCCCATGCTTAATGTTGCCTGCTTTTCTTTTTATTGGCAAAGCGATTCTGTTCCATAGGGTGTTAACATGCTCTTTTATTAAATAATTATTAAGCTATGTGGGGCCAGCAAGCACTTGAAAGTGGTGAATTACTTTTTTATTAAATTATTTAAACAAAAAACTAAGTGGTATCTTTGAAAGAGAAAAAATATTCATCTTAGAATTTTTAGACTTTTTCAGACAGGATTGTTGTTTTTCAATCAAATTACAAACTCATTTGGAAAGGAAACATCTCTTAATTAGAATATGAGTGGCAATTGCTGGAAAGGAAAGACCTTGACTAATATAAAATCTATTGCACTGCAGAGTCTAGGTGGGATAATTTTGATGTGACGTGGTATGGATTTAGTAATAAACACGCTTGTTCTCAATATGTGTTGGTGAATGTCTTCACTGACGATAGTCATGTGTTTAACAATTTACAGATAGCTCTCAGTGAAGATGACCTAACTGTCCTCATGAAAATTTTGCTGAATAATCTTGGAGAAGCTCCTTCCCAGGCAAGTGCTGCACAACAGACCCCTCAAGAAATTCAAAAAACAAAAAAGGAAAAAGTTCAGAGTGATGCTCACTTACATGCAGGTACAACTTTAATCCAGAATTTCAGAAAAAGATGAGCTGTTCTTAATTAATTTTATGTAGTTTGAAAGTATAGCATTGGTAAACTAATACATTGTTTTCCCTGCTGACATGAGCATATATGGAGCTCATCTGGCACTGCAGTTAAATGCTGTGCATTTTTTTCTTTCTTTTGCTTATTCTTTAGAACTTTAATATTGATATTTGCTTTTGGCTTGTGGAATTCACTTAATGGATCATGGGGAAGTTGGAGAATAAAACAAAATCTGTAGCTAAAGAACTGAAGACTAGTTCTTTTACTATGAAGCTGGATTGAAAACAGAAGAATATTTAAAATGTTTATACTTACTGCTTTTTAAAAACAAGTTTCATTTCTAAGTTCAGCATCACAAATTGCTTTCATAGATATAATTTCTTGAGGTAGAGTGACAACCCAGGTAAATCATAAATCCAGTCAGATTCAAAGGCATACTTTGTGCCTGCTGTTTTTATTTAGATGGAAAATATGCACCCAGCAACTCAAAGGTCTTGACAAGATCCTGCCACTGTCCACAATTAAACAGGGGCTTGGTATGCAGAGATCTCAACTTGCTCAATACCATTTGCAAACACACCTTTAAAAAGTTCTTTTAATAATGAGAATAATAGAATCATAGTGCTGGAAGAGACCTCAGAAGGTCGAGTCCAGCCCTCTGCCCAAAGCAGGACCAACCCCAACTATATTTATTATGAATGTAGAAAAGAAAGAAAATCAGTTAAAACAACTGAAATGTAAAGTATTAACTAAGGATTTCATTTTAGCACCTTCCATTGTTTCCCTTCAATGGAAAGAGTTTTTAGAAGGAAAAACCTCTTTCTATGATCATCCTAGATAGCTTTTACTGTCTTGAGTACTATCCTTTTGGAGAACAGAGATGTTGATATGGATTAGAACTGTTTGTTGCTGTTAAAATCTTATGCTGTTTCTTAAAAAACATAAGACAGACTTGTATAAGATGGAATTGAAAATAATAGTAAAGCTAGGAAATGCAGCTTCTGGCTCTGATGTTGACTCTCTTGCAGTCTAGTTGCTGGAGAATCATTGGTACAGCACACGGTTTTTATCAGCCTCTCAAGAACTGGAAAATTTGTACCAGCTTTAGGCTGTTGTAGATCATTGTTTTTAATTGCCTTTTTCTGGTGACAGAGTAGTAGTAGTGTTGCATACAATTACACAGTCATTTAAAAAGTCTTGATTGGCTGGCTGAGAGAGACTGTAATTTCATAGTGGGAGAAAGGAAAGGAATAGGAAAGGGAAGAGAAAAGGGGGTGGGAAAAGGAGATGTGGTAGGCAGAGACACAAAGTCTCTCATCCTGATAGATGTATGGGATTCTGCTACAGGAGGTTGAGGAGGCAATACCATATGGCTCTCTCTCTTTGGCCTCATCTGGTCTGGATGCTTCTCATATTGGGATGACAGACTCAGTGTCTGAGAAGATGGTGGGAGTGGCAACCACAATGGTTAATCCAGCTCCAGTAGTCAGTATCTTCCCCTAAATTTCTTAAAGGACTCAGTAAGAAATGAGTGGAATAGGCCATCTTCTCATTTTGTCTAACAATTAAATTAATTGTTTCTGATAAACTAATTTTGGTTCACAGATTTTTATTTTGCACTGTGGTGTTTACCAGACATCATTTTAACATCATCCTTTAATTATATCAGGTGGCTTTTTGTTTGGGATAATTCAGTATTAACCTTCTGAACTTTTTGGTCAAATAGACTTCTAGGTTTTTAAAAAAGGTATTAATTTGCTGTGAGTGTATGAAATTTTCTTCAACTTGCAGACCCTGTTTGCAGTTCAGGACATACAGATATTTCTGCATTGCAACATCCTGTGGAATATTATGCAAATCTTAAATTTGATTTCAACTTTGAGTCACTTTCAATAGTTCTTTACAGCAGTGACCATAATCAGGTATGTGGTGAAATCTTATAAAAATTGGAGGAGAATGAAAGGAATAACTTTTTGTTTATATTCTCTTACTGTGAGTTTTACTGACAAAATTCCCTCCATTCCTGTTAAATTTGTATCACTCCTTTGGTGCAGTACAGCTTATGTATACTCAGTAACTTATCAGCTACTTGGGAAAAAGTTACATGTTTTTCCATTTTAATAAATACAATTAGGAAAATATTAAACCCGTTAACATGAAAAATATTGAAACATCATTGCAGTTCACATTGGACATGATTGTGTAAAATGGAAACTGCTTTAGTGAGATGAAAAGGACAATTGATTTAAAAAAAATGGAAGTGTTTTGACAATTGAGATGTACAAGTGAGGCTGATCTTGGAAAATGTTAAGGAAAATGACCCTTAATATGCATAAATATGCAGTTAGTGGCCCTTGGGGATGGCAACAATTGATGCATTGAGAGGTTTATTTAAAATAAAAATCCTACACGTATGTATCCATCTTAAACATAAGGCATAATAAAAAAGTGTTCATTCTGGTTTATCTTGTAATTAATGTATTTTTCTGCATTTGTAAACATTGATAAAGAGCACAATTCAGTTAAATGCAGAGGTCTCAACTTGATTTAAAACTTAAATCCAACTGGACTGACCACCCAGATTGCCAGATTATTCTGATATCAAGGAACACCAATAGCCTGGTTGGACTGTAAATCTGAGGGTAATTGTGAAGCTACCTCCCTTTTTTGCATCTCCAAGAATGCTCAACAACTCTGACTGGAATCCAGAGTGCTAACTTGTTCCTCTTTTTTACATTAGAAGTTGGGGAGAAGCTCTGAGAGGAGCCACAAGCTGAAGAGAGACATATGTGCATGATCCCTCAGTAGATATGTGGTTAAAGAACCAGAACCAATGCCTAAGCAGGCCACTGGGTTACAGAAACCTCTGTCAGACCCTTTCTAATTCACAATCTGCACTGGAACCTGCCAACATTGCAATGGTTGTGATTGAAACCCTCAAAACTAGATCGACTAAATGGTGGCTGGCTGAAAGGTGAAAAAATCCAGAGCAGTTTGCTAATTTGATTTGTGGATAAATCCATTTCAGATCGCAAAACTGGCTCTCAGCTTTAGCTTCTCACATCATCACTAGATATCTAGCAACCACTTCACCACAGAGGAAAGACATGTACTCTACCCCACCAGGCAGGAGTCAGTTGCCCACCCTCACCACCTGATGCCAGCGGTAATGTGTTGGACAGGCTCAGGAGCTGAGGGAAGAAGCAGCTTCCTGGATTGGGGGTGGGAGAGGAAGTGGAATAGAAATGGACAGCTGTTCCCACCTGAGAGCTTTGTCCTCTACCCTAGCTAAATCTATCCTCTGGCTAGGAAAGTCAGTATTTGGTGTGACTAATGTGACAAAAATCACACATGTTGTAGCTAGATGACATACCTGAATCATTCATTAATTATGCAGAATGAATTCCTTTCTTCCTCAGATTTACCTTGCAATATCCCAGTTTTTTCAAAGAGAATATAAATTTTTTTTGCCCTCATTACTATTTGTATGGAAATGAACTTAATAAACTATTAGCTTATCAGTTATAATATACAATTCATTCCAAAAGTATAGTTTACTCTGTCACAGATAAAAGTAGACTTTTCCTGACTCCTTTTTTAAATGAAATCATAATACGTTAATTGATGTCTGAACATTTGTAATTGTACAAAATCAGAAGCTTATGAAACAGAAGTAGCAGAATTAGAATTGCCAGAAAAAAGGAGTTAAAAATAAAACCTTAATCTTAACCTTATTTATGCTTCTTTCCCATTCTTTTTCAGTTTCTATCAGTGATCTAGTACAAATATTATATCCTAAAGGCAACAGTGATGCACAAACATTATCACTTTATCCTTGAATCATAAATGGAGTTTGATAAAAGGTGCAAAGAAAAGTTGCTTGAGATAGGGTTCAACTTAACTCTTAAATATTTAGTGAGTTCTGAATTATACCATCATAATCAGGGCCTTGGCAAGTCTGAATTTGATGCGGGTTGTCAGGGTACTTGAAAGTACGGCCAAAATATCAGTTTTTGTTGTTCAAAACCTTTAGTTAATAGTGCATGATAGATCACAAAAGACTTTTTTTTTCTTCCTTGCTCTTATCCTTCCCATGTCTACTTGGTCCAGTTTGGAGATTGCTCAGTTGCGTTCTTACCCATTTGCCAATGTCAAATACAACAGTTGAGAAATCTATGGCATAGGTTTCCAGAGGATGGGATTAGTTGCTTTCCAAGTCATTAGTGTTCTTCTTTGAGTAGTTCAAGGAAACACTAAGAAAGGCCCATAGCATATGAAGCAAATATTAAACCTAGTATGAGAATAATATATAACTGACTTTCTATATTGTATCAGGTGGGCTTGGTGACACACACAAATTTGGTTCCATTTCTCAGTGATCTCTCGTAGTGGATGTAGATCAGATGGTTTTAGATCAGGCAGATGCTTTTGATATTATTGATCGTGAGATGGTGTTAATTCATCTATGCACCTCAGTAGTGAAGGGGGCTATGGTTAAATTGGTTTCTTCCCTCAACAGTAGTGGGAAACTGTTTTTCTTGACAGAGATCTTCTGTAGGATGTCTTTCAGTCACACCTGTTGAAGTGTGTATGCGCACACATGTACTCAGCTAAAAAACTCAGTCAAGAAGCTTGATTTCTGGTTGCTGAATTCTGACTCTGATGCAGTTCAGCATCTCAGCCTTAGTTGCTGTCATCCATGCTTAAGTCTCATCTAAATTAAGTATAACTTCTTTCATAGCCAAATCATAAGGTACATTCAGCCTCTAACATAAGCAGAAACACACATTTAATCTTCCATTCTCTGATTTTCCATTCCCCATAATTACTGTTTCCCACTGTTTTTGTAGCAGTCCCTGCTTTCACTGCATAGTGACAATTTACGCCTTGGTGAACTCAGACTACATCTCATGACATCATCAGGGAAGATGTTTTCAGATGGTTCAGTGGATGTTAATATTAAACTCAAGACGTGTACCCTGGACGATCTCAGAGAAGGGATTCAGAAAGTAACAGCGAGGTTAGTTGAACGCATAACAAAGAAGAGTTGCTGTGAAAGTGTTACCACTTGTAAATTACTTTTGAGAGGAATCTTGGGGTTAGAAACTTTACTGAAATTCTATAAATAAATGTTAGGTATAACTTATAATTTGTATGTGTCAAAATAAAGCTACACAGATAGACAGAGAGAAGTAAGTAAATAGGAGGTCTGGATGTCTGAAATTTCATTAAGCTTGGAATTGCTGAGTTGAGTTGAATCCAATTTAGAATTAGGCTGTTTTGTGTCCTAAAATACTTGATTCACATATTTCCTGTCACACTATCTCAGTTTATGGAATGTAGAATAAAATACAATAGATTTCATTTCTGTGAATGTAAAACAATTCATATTTGTGCCTAGTTTGCTTGCTTATAGAACACAAAAGAATTCAGTTGGGATTTATTAGAATGAGTGATTTTTTTGAAGAAAAAAATGCATTCTATTACAACTCCTCTTCCCTATCCAAATTCTTCTAATGTTATAGAAGTTTATTACAAGTTTATTGTACTTTTTGCACTTATTTTCCAGAATGATTGACAAGAAATATGATAAGACAGATAATTTTATGATTGATACAAACTACAAGCAAGATACAAACGGGATTGAAGTAGTTGCTATTCTTGACAAGCTGTATGTGTGTGCCAGTATGGAGTTCCTGCTAACAGTGGCAGACTTCTTCATTAAATCCATGCCAACAGCTTCAACTGAAAGGTCTACCCAGGTTCAATTAAAGCATGTTCCTGGAAAGCCCAAACATGAAAAAGGTTGGCAAAAATTTGTCTGGCTTTTTAAAGATTCTGTGAGAGAAAGAAAACATAAATTGCTGATGATAATTTTCTAAGTTGATTGGGACAGTATATCAAAGGGCACTATTGTCCCCAAAATTAATGTCAATATTGTCTATTAAGGTGCCAAGGATCATATTGAACTGAACAGTATACATATCCACATAACTCTTGCTATCTTACAGTATCAAGTTATGCTTACTAGATACCTTAACAGGGCTGGGATCTGTTTCTACAGTGACTAGAGATATTTTTCCCTATTACAGTAAATTCTGTAAAAAAATAATTTGCATATCGATTTTTTTTAAAAACAGCAGTTGCCATATATCTGTAGGCACTTTAAAAAGCACTTTAAGATTCAACAGAAACACACTAAAATTACCATGCGGCTGTATGGCCCAGTAGTCTAAGCATGAATCTCTGCTTTTAAGAAATTAAGAAGGTGAAGAGAGAAAGTGTACACTGGAAATGCAGGTTACAAAAAGCATTTGACTCTTGGCATGTAAAATTAGTCTTTAGCTAAAGGACACTTGATAACATGAAGTCCCTAGAAGGATTTTAGTTAAGAATCCAAAACCTATCTACCTTCCATCCCCGTCCAAGTGGAATTTTAAGGCTTCAACACTGAAATATAATTAAACAAGAAAAACAGGCAGTTGGTTTTTTGTTCAGAACAGTTGTGGCTATGCCAGCTTCAAATTACTCATGAATGGGGTAAGCAGGCATGGTTGGATTTTTTTGCTTTTTGTTTATTTTTTTACTACTACTGGAATAACATCTTGAATAATTTCTTCCTGTTCATACAGACTGTATCTTGACCAGTCCTGTAAAAATCCAGTGTTTAAGCTTTTCATCTGTAGCTAGCAATTATTTGTTTTACGTTTAGCTTTTGATATCACAAGGGATCTGTTTCACACGTGTTTGGATTCTCCAGCTACAACATATGGAACTCTCTAACTTCAATGTAACCTCCTGTAGGGAAGCATAGTGGAGAACTTTGTGTTATGTAGGCACCTCTTTCTGAGAAATTTCCCTCCTGGAAATAGGAGTTTGAGTAGTTTTTAAGGTTAGGATGTACAAGTAGATGTTTACAGTAGCTTTTCTGTTATCTGGTGGGGTGGAGATTGCGAGGTGTGGTTTTTTGTTTTTTTGGTCTAAGTGATTACTTGATAGCTGTGGTATACTCTGGCTCCATTGTTTTGGAACAAGTTTTTTCATTTATAGCTTTACTGGCTGATGGATTATGCAAGGCATTTTTCTAAGCGAAACATGGGTTCTAATAAATGACTGTGAAAAAACAAAGTCACAGCGTAATATATCATAATTTGAGGAAAACTTTCATGGGGTCCAACTTCCGATTGGAAACTAGGAACAGATACTTTTGGATTATTTCTACTATATAAAACTTCGATGCTTCTTAATCTACCATACATTAATTGTTGCATATCCTTTCTGGTGATATCATTTTAAGATGCAATCTAAGTATGTCTCTCGGTACTTATTTCTTTTTTTTCCTAGAGGGTTCCTTACGACCAAACATGTCAGTAAAAGCAGTGATCATGGATCCAGAAATTGTATTTGTTGCCAACTTGACCAAGGCTGATGCTCCTGCCTTAAAAGTTTCATTCCAGTGTGATTTCTCTTCATCATCTGACAAGCTTGTACAAAGGATGACAGCTCAAGTAAAGGATTTAAAAGTGCTGGCCTGTGCTTTCCTAAGAGAAAAGCAGGACAATAATATCACCACAGTAAGAAAAACTAGACATAAAACTGCTGATACATATACATGTCAGTTGCTCATCCTCCCCTCTCAGTCTCTTCCCCCATCATCCAGCTCAATGCCAGGGTAACATGAAGAGATGTATAAGGATGAGGAGGGGCAGAGCAATTGTATTGTGCATTTTGGGCTATTTTGGTCAGAGGGAAGGGAGGTAGTTTGGAAAATGATGGGATCACCTAGAGAAACTCCATGATATTCCCTTCATCTGAAATCAGAGGAGCTGCAGCTTATGCACCCTCTGCTGGGTAGCAGTTGTCCAATAATGCATGTGGAGAGAGGCCACGTAATTAAAACATTGAGTTGGTATGAGTGGTGTGTTTCTGATTTTTACAAATATACTGCTAACTCCCATTTCCCCAGCTCCGTTTCATTCCATTTGTCCACAAGTCAACATGGCTGAGCTCCATAAGAAGCTTCTCCAATTGCTTCTTCCTTTCCTTCCCTTCCCTTCCCCTAAGAGAAAAAGGAAAGTTTTACTTCAACAGGACTCAGCTTTCAAATAGAAATATTACAAAAAAGTTTAAAAAAATATGGAGCATAATCACATTAGGTGAAAGATCTTTTAGAGAAGAACCTTATTATGTAGTCAGTATTTTATTTGAAAAGCTCAATGAAAGCTTCTGAGCTGAGGCTTGGGTACAAAGCAGAAATTAATAGCAAGAACATTTTGTAGATAGAAAACTAAAGGTAACATTCTAATGATGAGTTAATAGTTGTTAGAACATTTTCACTTCATATTATGGGTTAGTTTTAAGTCTTTGTCAGCTTCGATATGGCAACTCAAACTTAATTTCTCCAAGAGTAGCACTGTGAAAGTCACTGGGTTTCCCTTTTCTGCTGAGAGTATGGGGAGTAACTTGTTTAACTTTTTTTTCAGGAAGTTGCTTACTTCAGCCCATGAATCAGCCTAGCTTTTTCACCTAGCTTTTTCTACTCTGGCTTTTAGTCCTCTTATTCATGGGAGGGAGAGTATATGATACATGGCTACTGGAGCGCTTGCCTCCATGCCAGCATCTCATGTTTGCGTGGCTTATATTTATTTAGTGTGTACATGGTCATCCAATCAGACAATGGCATCTTCAGGGATATGATGCAGTTCTTCTAGACCACCGCTGAACATAGTCAGCAGGAATTCATTGACAATGTGCATCAGTCTGGCTTCTATGTGACCATATAAGACCAATATGGGAGGACTGTATTCCCTTGAAACAGCTGCATAGCTCTGTGCTTTTTGCTAAGTGTTAGGTCTCTTTGGCCATTTATTAGAAAGATGTCAAACATTTTTAAAGGTGGAAGCTTGGAATTAATTTATATTATAAGCATATATTAAAATTATTCTTTCAGGTGTTACAGCCATGTTCTTTGGTTGTGGAAAATATGACACATGTTTCAGGAGTACAAAGTGTGCTGGTGACAATACAAGAACTTATTATAAAGGTTAGTAATACTATTAAAAAGTTGACTTAGAAAAAGCAATTATGCTTCTCAGAGAGATTGAAATTGTAACATGTCTTTTTTTTTCTTGCATTGCTATCCAGAGTTTCTAATATAGACCACTAGAATTCTGTGTGTAATTTTGCAGTAGGCATCAAAACATTTTTGGCAATATCCCTGTATACAAGCACTGATAGTTCAAAGATATTTTAAAATATAGTGTATTACATTATTAATTTGGATTGGTATATATTCATTTATGTAGTAAAATATACACAGTGAGTATAAAATCTTATTAATGTATCTATACATGTGTAGTTTGAAATCTAGTGCATTAAAAAAAGCTAGGGGGTGGTGCCCACTGCTCGCTACACTTGTCAACGCCTCTCTCTGGGACTAGGCAACCCCTGCTCTGCCCCAACCACCAGGGAGGGCCAGGGCCAAGGTGTGGCAGCCATAACCTGCCCTGGCTCTCCCTGTTCTGGCTGCTGGTGGGGCCAGGTGGACCTAGGCTGCCCCAGCTCCCTCCCTCTGGCCACCTGGGAATGGGTTGGACCAGACAAGAGCGGCAGCTGTCCCAGATGTCCCCTTCCAGCCGGCAGGGGGTTGGGCAACGCCGAGGCCGTGGCTGGCCCAGCCCTCTACCTCTGGCAGGGAGGGCGAGGTGGTGTAGCTCCTGCGTGGCCCCCTAGACTACGGGGCTAACGCATGTGTACTATATGCTCCAAGTCCCTGCAGCTCTTCCTTGCCACCCTCCCCCACCTGAGCCTCCATGGCCCCTGCGCTCCTTGCCCCCACACAAGCTCCTGCAGCTGCTGTGTACCCCCTGTCCTCCACTCAGAATCAGCTGGCCCAGCTCACACTGGGTCCCCCATGCTGTGCTTCAGCCTTTTAAATGTATCGAGCCAAGGAACTAGTCGACTATCCATAGTATGTACTCTGCAAGTCGACTATCCATAGTACATACTTAGTTGCCAGAACCAGGAGCTAGCCCTCCTGTGGTTCCCTTGCTTATCGACTAATTGACTAGTCTATGGAAAAGCTGATAAGTTGATTAAACTATATTTAATATTCCTAGTATGTATCCATACTAACACAACAAATACAGTATGATATGTTGTGTTAGTATGGATACATACCTTAGCAGAGATGGTGTTCCCATTTAACATTTTATTATTTAGCATGTAAAAATATGTGCTGTCTATGTACAGCAAAAAGGTTAGGACTTTGTGTGTTAGAATACCTAAGAATGTGTGTAGAAAACTAGTGAGGTTTTAAGTAGTACAATAGTTGGGAGACCCTTGTTCATGATGGCTGTTTTGTTTTCTGAATTTAAGTTACTTGCTAGTGTAGTCAGATACATTCCTTATTTATGTGTTGATGAATAACGTAAAATAGGTGCCACGTTTTGGGGGTATATGTTCCATGTTTGATTATTTTCCATCTGGCTTGTAAAATACAACAAATTAAGCTACAAATGAAACTCTTTATTCTTAAAGATTTCCCCAATCATTTTGAATACTGTGATGACTATAATGGCTGCCATAAAACCAAAGGCCAAGGAAGAAGATTCCAATGGGACAACAAGTGATTCTGGAAACTTATGGGATGTGAAACCCATTAACCAATGCAATGCATGGTTTCTTGGTGTCGATGTAGCCACAGAAGCAACTGAAACTTACACAGACAGTGAAAATGCTCTGAAGAATGAGATTTTTGATGTAGGTGTGAAGTCGGTTCAGATTACCTTGGAATGTGGTCTGGGACATCGAACTATTCCTTTATTATTAATCGAATCAGCATTTTCAGGAACACTTAAAAATTGGTCTTCCCTGATGGGTGCCACTGCCGATGTGACACTGGAGGTAAGTAGAGTCAATTCATGCTTCCAAATTCAAATTGTTACAGGCAGAAAAAATGTTTAGAAATGTTAAGACAGTTGTTGGATTTATTTGTAGTAGTGCTTAAAGTCCTCAATAATTATTGGGCTAGCATTGTACTAGTGCTGTAAAAAGGGTATACGTAGTTATAATCAATACTACGAATTGAACTAGAGACAATATTGTAAGAACTGATATGAGAGAGAGAGTCAGGAGAAACCATTATAACATAACATGGTTTCATAGTCTATCACTAGCTTGATGGTTCCAAAAATGTAAACAATTATTTAAAAAACGCTATCAAACGACGACTCTCTTCCTCACTACTTCTTTAACATCTTCCCATTTTTCTTGATGTCACATTGCAAGTACCCCTCATCCCAAGGCAGTGTGGCCCCATGGCACAGTCCATAACATAGCCCTAGGATCCAGGGCAGTAAATCCTAATGGTTAGTCAGTAGCCCAGCCCTCAATTCCATGTAGCACAGCCTAATGGCTAGAGTCAGTAATTACAGCCTTCAGTTCAGGACAACATAGTCCAATGGCTAGAGTCGGCAGCAGAGCCTAATGGCTTTAGTCAGTAATTTTGAGCAGTAGTCCCAGTAGGAAGGCCTGGGCCCATCCTCCTCAACCAGGCCCTGACAGTGGCCGAGTGCTGTGCCACTTGCTTAGCAGGAAATCTGACTACAACACACTGAGGTCGCTCGGGTGCGAGGTACCACTCGCACACCCTCCTTGGGTTACTTCCTACCAAATTTGGCATGGGAACACTCCACATGGTCTCCAGTTCCTGTGATTCCGCAGCAACAGCTTCTCCTGGGGGCTCCTTTGGCGCTGGTGGCTTGAGATGGTATCCTGGGTCTCTGGCCGGGGTACCTCTGGAACTCCAGCAGCAGATTCTTCTCTGGCATCCAGCCCAGACTGAGCTGAATTGCTCCCTTTTATACCGCTCCAGCCCTTGGAGTATGCCCAGTGTGGCTGTGGGTCTGGGGCTTCCTCCGCCCATAGGCTGTTAAGCCCTCCTGGCCCTGTGTGAGGTATACACACCCCATCACACTTGGGATCTTGGTGACCAACCCATCCTCCTTAATCTCTATGGAAAAGGTGATCTTGGGCATCATGATGTTCATGCTTCATGTATT
>JANRFK010000875.1:2488129-2501662 GCA_030068395.1 Apalone spinifera
TAGCCTAGTACTGTAGGGGTGGCAGCAGCATCACAAGCTAGCCAGCCTGAGTACCAACCTGCTTGAAATTATAAATTCATACTCTAGACATCTAGTTCATACTGATGTTGCTTGTGCCACTGTGGCTTCATTGATGTTTTTAATCACACTTATGCATTTGAGAACTAGTGTGTGTGTGTCTACACTAGCTGGGAATTGCATCCTGAGCTTGTAGTGTACATGTAGCCACAGACTAACAGCAGCTACTCTGGTGTTTAAACTATAATCTATATCCACAGCTCTTTCTGATGAATTCTTCCCAGAGGGGGGTTTCAAATCCCAATTGGGGTTGAAAGGTTACCAACACCCCAAAGATTATCCCATCCTCTCTGGTACTGTCCAAGTAGAAGGAATGGATCCCTACAAATGGGCAAAGGAGAATATCCATTAATTTGGTAATGGATATGTGTTGATGAGCTGTACACTAGATATCCTTGTAGTTCAGGATTGTGAATATGCTGGTAGAGTCTATTACCTAATCCTCTAATCCAGGGGTTCTCAAACTTTGTGATACCATGACCCCCCCTCTAAGTTGCTCGCAATCCCCCGGGGGGGTCAGGACCCACAGTTTGAGAAACTCAGCTCAAATTCCTTTTCATTCACATCCCTCCAGTATGGTCAGTTCCCAACCCTCACAGAATTAGGACTTCTGGATCTCCAGATGCTGACCACTGATGCTGTGGAAGGGGATAATGAAGGAATGAATGAATGAATTAATTAATTAATTAGGAGTTATGAATGAATTAATTAGGAGTTCACTAGACTAACGTCAGTTACTAGAATGTCTATGCAAAGTCCAATTTAGAGTTAATTTCAATTTCTAAGTAGTAAATTGAAAGTGTCTAACACTGTGAAAGGTAAGGAAACCAAATGTTTGCAGTATGTTAGGCCTGTTCATTAAATTCATTAAAAGGTCTGCATTTTATAATATTGAACCCAATGAAAGAACCATTATATCAAATTTTGAGTTGGGAGAAATGCCTGTGTTTTTATAACATGGTTGCTGTAAGGAATAATCTAAAATATGCTTTGCTTCAGACTCAATTTTAATTTTCTTTTTCAGATTCATTATTACAATGAAACTTACGCAGTGTGGGAGCCTCTTATTGAACGAATTGATGGAGCAAGGAAACAATGGAGTTTAAAACTTGAAGTATGAAAACATAGAAAATATATAAAATATTCATTATTAATATATAGCTTTAACATGTTGATGCATTAAGATACTGACCTTCTAAATGCTGTCCTCTTTGACTGATGGCATGTGTATACTGCAAATAAAAGCTCATGGTTGTCCTGTGGGGCTGTTTCATTGCATTGTAGCTTTCTGGGCTCTTTCTGGAGCCCACACTGTAGGGCGCTGCAAAATAGGAGACTCCTCGAGCTTGGGCTGCAGCCTGAGCCTGGAAGACTACACTACAATGCAAGTGCTCCAGCCCTGAAGGCCTGAGCTAACTGGAGGTATCTAATTGCAGTGTAGACATACGTGTTACAAATTCTGTCAGAGTTCTGTGGAATTCTAAAGAAGCCTGCCTTCAAAATAAATAGACTTTTTTTCCTTGTATTTGATACTAAATGTGTCTTACTGACAAGAGGGGGCAACACAAGCTTTCAGGAGAACTTTACAAGGTGTAATAGATGGGAAATTGTAATTATCCACACTTTTTAGACATGCTATATTAGGCCTATATGGAAAAAACTGGTTTTGTGGATACTGCCATTAGGCTAAGTCTCAGAGGTGCTACTGCACTTTTAAGTAACAGCCCTGTATTTTAAAGAGCTCTCACATGGAATTGATTTTTGGAGTCCAGTAAATCTGTGTCCCACATAAGCAGATTATATCCCACTTCTGAAATAAGACTTGCACTCTAAGAAAACTGTTGCTTTACTTTTCTTAAAAACCAGATTTTTAAAAACAATTTGACACATTATGTGAATGAGCAATTATACAGCCTTTTTTAGTTTCAAATGGATTTTGGGACCCAGGGTAGTCAAGTTAAAAAATTAAGAGCATAACAAAAAACTTGGTCAAGGCTAAAAGAAATAGTAAAAACTGAAGGAGGACAAAGTAATAAAAAAAAAGGAATATCACCCAATTGTGAAGATACTAAAAACAACATTAGGACAAAAAGGTTCTGCTAACAAGACCTTGGCATTAAGGAGGCATCTTGAAACGCCCAGCTGATAATGACATGTCAAAGGTGAGGAGAAGAACTAAGTGCTAATTTAGACATCTTGGAAATGCATGCAGTTACCACTTGAGATGTGAAAGCCTGAATATTGGTAGCAATGGAAAAACTCAGCCTCTCTATATGAATAGCTAAATGTCATCCTACTATTATCCAGAATGAAATCAACAGAATCCAGCAAATGTCCATGTCTTGATAAGAAAAAAGTAAAGTGGAAAATTCTATTGGTTCACATTGTCACCTTGCACCGTTATCTTCCAGATTGCTCATTAATTCATAATAACCAATTAGTGATCTCATGGCACATGAATTAACGTGCAGCTGGATATGCGTTAATAAAATGCAGAAAACAATGCTGTTTGACTTTTAATATTGGTGGCTATGGGATAAAGATCATATGAAAGGAATTTGGTAATGATATGTCACACATTTGTGAAATAGGGTTTTAAGAAAATTGCAAACCTTCATAAAGCTACTTAAATCTGGAGAAATGGTTGTGTTCATAGTTACAAAATTAAGCAATGAGAAAGTTTGATGCTATTTTTTTCCTTTTAGATAAAGACTAACCCTGTACAAGATAAAAGCCTGATACCTGGGGATGATTTTATTGTTCTTCCAGAAGCTCAAACAGCAATTAACATCTCTTCAAAGGATACGATGAATATAACAATATCCAAATCTTGTCTTGCTGTTTTCAATAATTTAGCCAAGGTAACTTTAATAATTACAGGACTTGTAGTGAATTCCGTTTGTGGTCAGTCCTGAATTCTTATTGGTAGTGTTCTAATACTCCTAATCATACTCACTCATTATCTGTCTCTGGTGGGAAGGTGAATTGTTCCTTTTGGTACACAATTGATCCTCTAGGTATTAAAGAGTGTGTTTAACTTGTTCAGAAAGAAGGCAGATGCTCCTTTGACTATGAAAATGGAGGTGCTGATACAGGAGCTCAGGAAGAGGAAAACATGATCAAATGGAAATCTTGTAATTTAATGTGAATTGGTACAAGACCTAGTTTGTACCATGTTTGTACAAAGAAGCAGCCCTTTCCCATAGTTTATGGTCAGTGTGGCCTGTGGCATCTGTATTACAGGGTTATGATCATACCAAAAGCACATACTATGTAACATACTGTATATACCTTGCCTTCTATACAGATTGTAATATTATGAGTGGATGTTTGTGAGTTAACTGTGTAAAGTATTTTATACTGTCATGACTACTATTCTTTACAATTTTTATTTATTTACAGGCATTTTCAGAAGGGACTGCTTCCACATTTGACTATTCTTTAAAAGATAAGGCTCCTTTCACAGTGAAAAATGCACTAGGTGTTCTTCTCAAAGTGCATCCTAGCGCCAATCTTCGAGTGGTTGGTTCAACCTTAAAAGAAGATATTTGTGATGTTGAAATTGGTCAGAAATTGGAACTGGAATATTTCATTTTGGAACCCCTGCATCGAGGAAAGCTGTCTGCGTTACACCGTCAAGAGAGCTGCTTGTTCACTTTGAGCTTAGGTAGTGTACAAATAATGACTGGTGGTAGTAATTGTGCTTGAAGAAATGCAGGGGAGCGGTACTAGGATAATCCATGGACCAAGTACCACGTGATCAAATTTAACCACCTGGTCCAATCTGGAGACAACTGGCAGCCACCAGATGATGATGTTTTTACTTTTGATCCTGCTGCAGCCAGGGTTGCTGTTCCATAGTCAATTTCTCATAAAACAGACTTGGGTGCTGGGAAAAAGAGTGGGGAAAATTCAAGTTCCTTTACCTTTCCTTCCCTAAGAATAGAACTAAAGGCTAGTAAGAAGCACAGGTAGGTAGAACATCTTGCCATTCCTCTGAAGGACTAGCAGAGCTTGAGAACTGACGTGACTGCACCTCAGCTATCCTACCAACCTCCCCAGTGGTGCTCCTCCCACTGCTAATGCTTGCTTTACATAACCAGATTCAACCTCTTTGGCATAGTCAGGGGTTCCCACATGGCCAGTGGTGCCAGTCAATTCTTTGGCAGGAGTAGGTAGTGTAATGCCTACTATACTGAGGTTCCCCTATCTCTTCCTTACTAAGAATCCTGAGTTGCTTCTGTGTGAAGGACTTTGATTCTTCCACTGAACAAATAGTTGAGGGTGAGCTATAATCCATTATGTAATAAGGGTCTGTTGTAGAGGCTGGTACAATCATACTTAGTTTTCCCAGACACTTTTGATTTAAAACTTACTTTCAATTTTCCCTTCTGGTTAACTATTTTCTACTTATTATGGGCCAGAAACCAACCTGTGAAATTTCTTATGTTGGATATTGTGGGGTAATTTAGTTAGTGGCTGGCATTGCATGCTTGCTTTAAAATGAATGGTTTGTAAGTTTGCAAAATAACATATCAGTGTGTTTTGTAAAACAGCACCTCAAGGATATACAGAAGTGACAAACATCCCCATAGCAAAACCAGGCCGACGATTGCACACTGTACGATCTCCTCTTGTTGACCACTCGGACTCTATTCTGGTACAGATAGATGCAACGGAAGGGAATAAAGTAATTACCGTACGGTCTCCTCTGCAGGTAAAAACTATAATAAAGTGCTTAAATAATATGACTCTAAGGCCACTGTTTGTTTCTGGACAGTAACTTTTGCTTCCTTTCTTTTTATACATTTTGAGATTATTCTTCTGCAAAAGGCAAACACAAACATATAAAGTTAAAGCAATAATTTTATAAATTTAATAATATTGTTTTAAATGTGTATTAGATGGCAATTTTAAATGTAACAGGATTGAATGAAGCAGTGATATCCATGTGTTGGAATAAAATCTGTTTTATGCTGAATGGGTAGAAGTGATACCTTGGTTAGATTCCTTTTTAAAGTTGGAAGTTATGAAATTGTAGCTTAAACTGGCTCTAAAGCAGCTCTAAAATATATCTTTAGATTGTGATTTGTACGGTAAAATTCAGTGTTCTCTTCCAACCAAATAACATTGTTAATTGAGTATTAGCATGATTGTGTTTTGATGTTTCAATTTGCTTTTTTGTTCATTTACACATTAGTAATTTTATGACGACAAATCTTTGTACATTTTAGTTTGCAAGGGATTATTATAATTGGATTTACTAATTTGAAAATATTATGCATAGTTCATGATTTCATTTTTAAACTTGTGAAATATATTTAATGAAACATACACATTTTTATCATAGATTAAGAATCATTTCTCTGTCCCATTTACAATCTACAAATTTGTCAGAGATGTTAGACTGCTGGAGCCAATAGGAGTATCTAAGCCTGAAGAGGAATTCCATGTTCCTTTAGATTCATACAGGTACGCTTCTTCTGTTATGCAGAGTCTTATTGTGAGATTTGAAATTACCATTATTTGAATAATCTTCCCCCTAATTCAGTTCACTAATCTCACTAGGTACAACTCATACTCATCTTGTGTCATGGTTGAATTGGCAAAAGCCAAATAATTAATTTTTAAACAATTGTATCATAAAACTGGGTTCATTAGAAAATCCCCCAAAATAAGAGTACTTAGCAAATGGTCCTTCAAAATGGTTGCAGTTATCAGAGTTGTGCAGTTACTTGCATTACATGAACACAACCATGGTTGTTAGTCGCATTTTGTGAACAATTTCAGAACGTTTTGGTTATCCAGTGTGATTGGATTTAATTTCAGAGTATACTTAAATAGAATAACCTAATGTCCATATTTTATGAGTGTGAAGGCTCTATTGGTTTTTTTTGTTTTCCCCTCCACCTAGGTGTCGTCTGTTTATTCAACCAGCGGGGATTTTAGAAGGTCAGTTTAAAGAATCCACAACTTATATCACCTGGAGAGAAGAGCTTCATAGGAGCAGTGAAGTGAGATGTATGTTACAGTGCCCTTCTATGGAAGAAAACTTCTTGCCTCTAATAGTCATGACAACTGCTGTATCTGATCAACTAAACTTCATTGCAACACATGGGGAGGACTGGGATCCAGCCTACATTATCCATCTTCACCCAACACTCACTTTGAGGAATCTTTTGCCATACTCTTTGAGATATTTACTGGAGGTATGGAAATTAAGTAATCGTGACTTCCTAAAATCAAATTATGGAAAGCATTCAATGATTTCCATCTATAAACAGAGGTTATTAAGTTATTCTATTTGATAGAGCTCAGGACCTGTCTATACAAGAAAACTCAGGAAAGTTATTTCTATTTAATTAAAGGTATTAAACCACATTAAACCACTGTGATATGGGAAGGCCATTGCTTATTGGCAGCACAGAAGAATCCAACTTTGAAAATAGTGCAGCTAGTAAATGAATTAGAAACTATGGGGAGTGAACAGTTTGTTGCCAAAATACAGGTTGGACCTCTCTTGTCTAGCATCCTTGGGGTCTGACTGGTCCTAGATGATGGATTTTGCCCAGCTGAGGGAGGTTATTTCTGGCTCCCCTGCTGCTTGCCCTATGCCCTGCCCTGCTTCTCTACCAGGCTTCACAGCTCCCTCAGAAGCCTAGCTGGGTCACGTGCCAGCCTTCCTGGCTCCCTGCCCCCCAGCCAAGCTGAACCGCATGCCAGACTTCCCGACTCTTGCTTCCCTTTGCCCCCTCCTAGCTGGGCTGGGCTCTGAGCCCTCCCAATCCCTGCAGCATGCCAGGCCTCTGATCCAGTTCCAGGTTATAGAGGTGCAACCTATACTACAAAATTAAGTCAAAAGCAGACATGATAGCTAATGGTCTTAAATTGGCTTTACAGTGTCTGGAATTTGAAAAAGCTTTTCTTGTTTTCACGAGAATATCTTTTTTCTTCTTTGTACCCTGACCTGTTGTCTCAGAATTTCATACTGTACTTCCCAGTCTTGATCTGCATGAAGTGAACTTGCACTAGAAAGATTGAAACTAGGAGATAAGGAATTAATAGCTGAACCTGTTTAACGCCCCTCCTTACAGCCCACCATTATCCTATTAATTAAGAAAATTTAGGAAGCCTTGTACCTCAGAGGACATGAGATGGACTGATTTGGTTCTTGGATTATAGGGCAAGGGATATGAACTTCATCCTGAGTCAGGCTGGGTACTCTTGTATGGTGAGGTTTAGTACCCAGAGACAGTTGAAGCTGAGTTACCATTCACCTGGGGTAACAATGGTTAAGTGACCCAGGTTTTTCTTTGTAGAGGATCAAAAATTGTTCATACAAAGAAGTGGTTCCCCATTCTGACCTTAGTTTAGTACAACGGAGGACCTTATTGCTAAATGTCAAATCTGATGGACATCAGATTTTTTTTCTGGTTGTTGGTCCAAATCTTCAAGATGGCTTTCTATAGCATTTAACTTAGCTAGAATGTGAGGAAGTTGGTGGCTTTCTTAATAATTGCCCCTTCTCACTTTCTTGTTGAATTAACATGGAGAAGCATTCTGAGTGTCACATAGGAGGACAGACTTTCATAAATACAGTAGTTGGAAAATATCCTCCCATCCTTTTCTCCAATCCATTGTATATGTGCACACTCTCTCTCCCACTCATCTCCCCCCCCCAAAACAAACAAAACCCCACCCAAACACTTAATTCTGTAGCTAAGATACTAGAATACTGCAGAAGGGAGGACATTTGGTTTTGGATTTATTTTCTTTTTATTTTATAAGAAAAAACAACCCCTAAAAGGATGAAATCCTCATAAGCTTTCATACAGAGATAGTCTAAAATGACTGTAGTGAGGTGTTTTGGCCTCCTGGCCTAATGGAAATTGATATCCTTCGATTGGCCAAGAAGTAGCCTGGTATTGGTACCGCATATTTCTAAGGTGTTGAAGAGCACCATTGGTGTTTATTCCTGATAAAGCTAGCTGATTGTGTGTTTTGGCTTCACTGATAAGAGGTAAAATACATTACTTGCATATGATCACTCCGGGACCACCTTAGGGCTTCAGAATGCTATGACAGCGAGCATATTAGTTCCAAACTAGGAGAGTCTTTGGATGCACAAGTAATCATCAAACAATAAATTGAGTTTCTGAGAGAGGCTCATGGATTGTAGACATGTCACTAATTAGCCCATTTCAGTTAATCAGAGTAGTTACTAAAAAAGAAACAAACAGACCACCTTTGTAGGTAGAGCTGATTGCTACAGTCATTTCTCTCAGAAAGGTTAGGACAGGCTTAAGTGGGTAGGTCATGTGCAGATCCAAAATTGCAATAGGAGTGTAATCCCGTATGGAGAGAAGAGTAACAAACAGTTGTCCTTGGGCAAGTGATCCCCTCACAGAAACAAATAGCTCCCAATTTGCTAAACTAAATGTTTATGCTCTAGTAGCTGGAGAAAAAGGCCAAATTAGTGTGCATGTCTGCCATGGGTTTTATGTGTAAGTTAGGGCAAATTGGTTTAGTTACTCTGCTACCAGTAAAATATCTCTTTACCTGTGAAATAGTTGAATGAAAGGGGTTGACATTCCCCCCCGCCCCCCGGTTGATGATTCCATCGGTTTAGGTTTTGAAACCAGATTAAATTTGTAAGCCACCTTCCATCCAGTCATACTGAATACTGAAACATTTGTACTTTAGAAAAATGTAGTTCAGAGAATAGTTGAAATAATATGATTAATCACTATGCTATAATATATTGGTTTGTTCTGAGTTGTTGCGGCTGCCTGTGTACAATGGGTAGCCGCAATGACTCTGAAGGGTGTTTTTGTAGTCCGACATATCCCTTAGGGTATGTCTAGACTACGCTGAAGTGTTGAAAGGTGAATTTGCATATCTTCTTCCGATTTCACTTTTGAAAGCAGAGCTATTGAAAGTGAAAGTAGTCTGGATGCATTTTTTTTGGGGGGGAACCCTCTCCCCCTTTTTGAAAAGCTACTTTTCCTCCAAAAATGAGGTTTACGTAGATTTTCAAAAAAGGGGGGGCTGCTGGGGAAAAAAACCCATCTGGACTGCTTTCACTTTTGAAAGCATTGCAGGAATTTACATATACTTTTTCGACACTTTAGTGTAGACTAGATGAGCCCTTAGTGGAAACTCTGGAGTCAAGTGAACAAGACTTAACAAATAGAATTTAAGCTATTGCACCCTTTTTGTAGTAGCCATTCTTCAATACTATAGGTTTAGCCAGTAAGCGTCTTTAAAATTGTTTGTTTTTATTTTAGGGAACAGCAGAAGCTTATGAGCTACTAGAAGGGAGTGCTGCTGATGTTCTTCATTCAAGAATCAGCGGGGAAATAATGGAGTTAGTCCTGATAAAATATCAGGGTAAAAACTGGAATGGACATTTTAGGATCTATGATGGGCTGCCAGAGTTTTTTCCTGTGTGTTTTACCTCCAACTCCACAGAGATGATGACAATAGATGTCTATATACATGTTAAGCGAATTAGTAGCCGTTTGATACTGTCTGTGTTCAGTCCTTATTGGATTATCAATAAGACTTCCCGGGTTCTCCAGTATCGTGCTGAAGACATACACATGAAACATCCGGCAGATTACAGAGATACAATCTTGTTTTCCTTTAAGAAAAAGAACATTTTTAGTAAAAATAAGGTATGCTACCTAACTTCTTCTAAAATGTCCTGAAGTACGGAGTTACTTATTTTTTTGACATTTATTCATGCTTGTCTTTGAAATTCTTACCCTGCTTTTCAGTAGCAATACTTAGGTTAAAAAAAAACCTATCCATATAGTGTCAGTATTTTGGTGTTTTGTTTATTTCTTCTGCTTTATGAAGAATAATTAGCCCTAGTTTTTATCTCTCTTGACTCTTCCTCTTTCTAAAATCTTGGAAGTTTAGGGGGAAGGGAGAAATGTGTGAAAGCAGCACAGCATTAGTTCATTCCACACTGATAGAATCTGGAGGGCAGCTTTTAAGAAAAGGAAATAAAGAATGCTGGTAAATTTCAAGCATTGCTAATCTTGTATCTGCAAAAATTACAATGAATAGTGTTGTAATTTTGAAGGGAATTAGGAATTTTATTGGGGGGGGGTTAAGTATTTTTATTGCTTTGTGGCCACTCAATTTCAATTCTTATCGATTAGATTTGGAGAGAGGTATGTTAGTGGGAGGGTAGGCAAATAGGATATTTGCTTCCTTCTGATTTTTAAGGCTATCATTGTTTCTGTTACAGCTCTTTAGAGTTATAATCTGTTTAACAGAAGTTCACTAGGCGAAGGGGACTAACCCGTTAGTTCCTTGTCTGAGGGTACATTGTGTTGAATAGCTTAGTTATGATTTTTAAAGAGGTGTTTGTGACAAACTAAATGAAACAATTTTTGCTCTTTTCATATTTTTTGCATTATGTAGGCTTTTGGTCCTAGAAGATCCTTTTTTAAGTCATCAGGATAACTAAAGAAGGGTCTTGATAGTATCTTTTGGTTGGTACCCTGATCTTTAAATAGACACCACAATCATTTTATACATTTTCCTTTCTCACTTCAGTTCTGTTTTGAGACCTTTGCCGCATACCATGGTCACTAAGAACCACCTGGGCAGATCACATACTTGGTTTAATGTGCTTTCTTATTGATCATTTATCTTCTGCTGCAGTGTACCTATTTGCCAGAGAATGAGTGTGCTTGATTCTAGTGAGAATGAGTGTGCAATTCTAGTGAGCTGGAATTGCAGTGATGAAACTGGGTGACTTTGCTAATAATACATCACAGGTGGGATTTTCAGAAGCATATGACTTATATGCTAGTGCACTTATGCAGTTGGGCTAGATATTTAATATAATGCAGTATGAATAGTCTTACTATCGATCAGCATATAAACTTTAAAGTTTAAAAAATTTATTTTAAAATTCTTTACCATGTTTTTTTCTTCTATAGATCCAGTTATGCATTTCAACTAGTACGTGGTCCCCTAGCTTCTCCCTTGATACTGTAGGAAGTTACGGATGTGTAAAATGCCCAGCCAATGACAGGGACTACCTGGTAAGGCTGATTTTTCTGTATGTGTTTGCTTACTTTTCTGAAACCTAATAATAGTAATTAAGTATATTGGATACAAATAAATTTAGCAAATGCCAATTTAATATTTCATCTGAATTTTTAGGGTGCATTGGTTTATTAACATAATCACACTAATATGCATATCATGTATATTGACATTTGGTAGTCAGCAGTTACTGCATTGGGTTTTCAGGCCTAGCTGATAAAAATACATGTTTAAATATTTAGATGTGGTGAGGCTTACTACATCCTACCTCAGGTATGTTAGTGACACAGACGATCAAATTGCAAATATTGTACAGCCCATTCCCTGGCTATGTCTGCTGGAACTGCAGAGGCCATGGAGAGGCATTTCTCACCTGGCCTCAAACTGCTGCGGTGAGAGCAGGCTGGGGTAGTCCACTCACCCTGGGACAGCCTGCATACTGAACCCTTCATCCAAGGCCGTACTCGAGAGCCGTGATTTAACTGAAGCATATACATTTTCATGTTATTTTCCTAAAAACAAAAATGAATTTAATTTAAGGACCCAAGCAATGCTGGGTAAATCTTCTAGTAATAAATTCACAAATAATAATAAATACTCATTTAATTTTGTCAGTCCTTGAAAAATCATATTCAGATTATATTCAGTGCACAGATGTACAGTCTCTTCTTCTTCACTTTTTTTATTAATGTCAAGCAGATGAAAATACCATGGCAAAATAAGCTGAATTTAACCAAGTTACTTTTCTTTCAACAGGTTGGAGTTAGCATAAAAATGAGTAGTTTTAATCTCACCAGGATAGTTACCTTAACTCCATTCTACACCATAGCAAACAATTCTTCTTTGGAGCTGGAAGTTGGAGAAATCATGTCTGATGGCTCATTGCCAACTCATAACTGGAGTTATTTCTCATCGTCAGAGGTATCCTTTTTTTTCTTGCTTTAGATGTTTCTAAAACTCTGTGTAAGGTAAAATTTAGAAACAAATACTCAGTTTTGTTGATCATGCTGAGGTGTTTGTCAAATTAATGTAGAAAATTCAGTAGGCAATCTGATAAGCTCATCACAGATTGAGTAACTTAGTGCAAGTGTAAATGTGTACTGTGATAGCAGGGATACGGAGGGAGAGTTTCTAAAAGACTAGTCCATATTTGTCATTAACTAATTTGTATGACAATATTGCTGAATTATGAACATATCACGTGTCCTGTGTGTGACTTTTTTTCCCCCAGTGTCTTCCATTTTGGCCCGAGAATTTGTCTGGTAAACTATGTGTCAGAGTGGTGGGCTTTGAAAGTGCATCCAAACCATTCTTCTGTAACAAACAGGACAATGGTACTTTGTTAAGTCTGGAACAGTTGGTAAGTCTTTGTCTCTTACTCTTGAAATAGTAACAAAAATAACAGTAACAATTTTTTTACACTGCATTGCTTAACACCAAAAATATAATTCCTTTGTCCCCTGCATTGAGGGCTGATAGATTTAAAGCACCTATTGAAAAGTCAAGGTGAATGTAGCAGAGTATGCAAATAAGGTTGTACTTTCATACAGCTAACAAACAGAATTCTAAAAACTAGGTGAAATTGATTTCTTCACAAGCTTATAAGGAGCTGCACATCTGTACTGATCTATAAATAGATTGGTATAGAATCATAGAACGCTATAATTGGAAGGGTCCTCGAGAGGTCATCGAGTCCTGTCCACTGCCCTCATGGCAGGACTCAGTACCATCTAGACTAGGGGTGGGAAAAAAGGGCCTCCGTGGGCCAAATTCGGCCCGCCAAGCGGGTGGATCCAGTCCGCGGAGGCTCTGCTGCTCCCCCACCCCCAGACCACTTAGGGCACCTTTGAAGCGCCGCACACTGCTCACAGGGAGGGGGCAGAGCAGAGAAGGCTTTGTACGCTCCCCTGGTCATATTTGGCCTGGGGCAGAGGTGTGTGGGAAGTCTCCTCCCACGCCAAGAGCATGGGCACCTAGTGGGAGCGTGGGGGAGCAAAGGCAGTCCCTCAACCCCAGATCAAGTGTGGAACCTGGAAGTATGTTGGCCCCATCCCTTCTGCTTGATGTCCCGCCACTTCCTGTGCAGCCCAGGGCCACTTCAGAAATTTTTGAAGTGGCCCCGGCAAAAAATTATTGCCCACCCCTGATTTAAACCATCCCTGATAGATGTCTATCTAATCCTCTTCTAAATATCTCCAGAAATGGAGATTCTACGAACTCCCTAGGCAATTTATTTCAGTGTTTAACCACCGTGACAGTTAGAAAGCTTTTCCTAATGTCCATCCGAAACCTTCCTTGCAGCAATTTAAGCCCATTGCTGCTTGTCTTATTCTCAGAGGTCAAGGAGAACCATTTTTCTCCCTGCTCTTTGTGACACTCTTTTAGATA
>JANRFK010000875.1:2509046-2527032 GCA_030068395.1 Apalone spinifera
GGGGGGGGGGAGAGAGACAGTGAGTAGATGGTTCAAATAGGGCCGACAACCAACCAACCCAACAATGGAGGTGCTAATTGTTCTTAAGTCATTAGGATGTGGAAGGTAGTGTGTGAGCCAGCCAATATCCCTGTTCATACCATTTGCTTAAGAATTGAACTTTTAAATGAAGTTAAGTTCCAACCCTTTTCTGTGTATTTGGCTTGTGGAATCGGTCTGAAACAACATGATGATTTGGACATCCATCAGTGAGTGTCCAGATAGATTAAAGTGTTCTCCAACAGGTTTTTGTATATTGCCTTTTCAGATATCTGATTTTGGTTCCTAAATATGAGACGATTTGGTGTACTACTTCAATGCATTTTTATTCAGGGGTGTTAATTACATTAATGTACTTATCTTGTAGTTCTGGTGTTGTCTGGGAATTGAAACCAAAGCAGAGATGGAAGCCTTTTAATCAGAAGAATATAAATCTGTTGGAGAAAACCTATCAAAAATACCTTTCCACAAGTGCCATGAAGGATCTGGGCTGGGTTCAAATAGAGAACAACTTTGAGGTACACC
Organism: Apalone spinifera; assembly: GCA_030068395.1. Taxonomy (NCBI): domain Eukaryota; kingdom Metazoa; phylum Chordata; order Testudines; family Trionychidae; genus Apalone; species Apalone spinifera. The sequence continues at coordinate 2,509,611 of JANRFK010000875.1, forward strand.
TGTGCTGGTTCAGTGTTTAATCAATAAGTTTAATAGCAAAATTTCTATAACTGTTTTCACTATGTCTGTCTGTGTCTATATATAGTATTTTATTATGCAATAGTGAGAGAGCACTGGAAATTCAATTTTTTAAATACTAATATGCATTTCTCTTAACTCATGAATGTCTATTCATGTCTAATGAAAGTGATTGTGATGAAATCTAGGAGCAATGGTGGTAGCCAAATGGAACTAAAATGTATAATGTTTCTAGGTGAATTTTTGTAAGATGCCAATGAAAATGCGCCTTCCAATAAAATGCAGTATTCGACGAAACTTCCTATCGGGCATTCATGTTGAGTTAAAGCAGTCTCCTCACCAAAGAAGCTTGCGGGCACAGTTGAATTGGCTTCAGGTAACATTTTTCATTATTCACTGAAGACTGAACTACTAAGCATTGAGTTCAACTCCTCAGCAGGTGAGATCATCTGAAGTTGAGAATCCTCTTGTGGTAAAATAAGAAGGGGTAGCAGCAAGGTATTTGTAGTGAGTAATCCTTTGATCTGGAACTCACAATTTGCTTTGCTTCACCATGGTATAGATTAAATTACCTTAAAGATGTGCTATGAGACTTTACTGTATTGCAGAATTTCATAAGTGATACTAGTGAGGAATCTATAGGGCAGAATAAAGAAGAGTGGGCGATACTATAATTGAATTAATGATGGAAATCTTGTGACAGAGAAAGTTTTTAAACATTGCTTCAGCATTTAAGTTGATGTATTTTGCACCTGACACAGGCTACTATGAACAATCAAAATAGAAATGACTATTCTTGGTAGTAATTGTTGGAAGGTTTGGACTTTTCAGTGTATTGGACATCTGAAGTGATACATGTACGGTCAGAACTTTTCCTTTGTAAAATTTGAGCGTTTAGGCCTCCTCTTTGCCACTCCCCATAATTGCAGCCCTGTTCATTCACTGTCAGGAATTCAACAGCAAAGGTAAATCTTCTGAAGTGCTCTTCAGTTGGAAATACTGCTATTAAATTCCAGCTTGTAGATTCTGATTATATACAAGCTTAGCAGATTTTAGTGTTTTTTAATTGAAAGAAGAGTATTTCTCTGAAAGTAAATAATGCTTTCTTAAAGAATAAAAATTGGGAGTTTGTGGGGAAAGAAAACTTGTGGTATTCTGGTATTATTTCTGCAAAGAACCTCTCTTTAAATAACCAGCTGTTTTCCTCATAGCTTGATGCATTATCCAAATCCTGGGACTGTAGCAATTACTTGACTCAATGCCACAACTGAAAGTATTTTTATATTCCATTTCTTTTTATTTTTCTAACTTTTTAAAAAATCTTACAAACCTAAAAAGTTCAGTCCATTTAGGTATGAAATTTTAAGAAAGCAATTAAACAATCTTTAATTGCCTGCCAGTCTGTTAGCTTCTCATTTGTTACATCACTTCAGTCATTTATATCGTAGAGCAAAGTCTAAGTTCCATGTCCCCACTGTGTGTACAAGGATTTAACATAGTTTGAAGTAGTGCATCCCCAGTAGGAAGACTGCCATCGACTGACAGACATTCACTCTAAATAGCTTATCCCACAGTGCCTGCACCATTTTACATTCTGGATCGTGCTCCTTGTGCATGCTGGGATCAAAACTGTGGAGCAGTGGTTCTGGATTCATGTCATCAGCACCTCAGAAAATTAGAATCGGAGTGGTGAAAATGCCAGTAGTGATCCTTGGCAACCCAGCCTACCCCCTGTTCCCATGGCTCATGAAGCCATACATGGGCAGGCTGGACTGTGAAGAGCAGTTCAACTGAAGGAAGAGCAAGTACAGAATAGTGTTTAAATGTGCTTTTGGGTGTTTAAAGGGAAGGGTTGTTAGTCTCCCGATGAGGTTAGACCTCAGCAAATACAACATTCCCTTTGTGGTGGGAGCCTGCTGTCTGCTCTGTAATATTTGAGAGAGCAAGGGAAATTTATCTGGTATGATGGTGGTGGCGGGGGAAGGGAGGGAGGAGGAGGTAGAGCTCGCACACACCAAGGCAGTAAGGAGAGTTCAGTGCAGGGCAATGCAAATCAGAGAGGTTTTGAAAGAAAATGTCATGAATGGTAAGGTTTGAGAGTCAATCAGTTTATACTCATTGAGGTGCTCCAACATTCTTTGTGTTCGCCTGTAATCCTCCTTTGACCCCTGCAAAACAAGCAATAAAGAGACTGTTGTTCAGGGATCGTGCGTTTTTATTTAGGGAAGGCAGCAGGGACTGAAAAGAAGTCCATGGTGGCACCCAAAATGGGGATCAGAAACCCAAAGTGTTTTCCCTCCCTAGACCCTGGAGGTTGAGTGTGAGGCTGCTGTTCAATCCCACACCCCCAGGTGCTGGGACTCTTGGGGGTGGAGGCTATGGAACTGGGTGATAAGGAGAATCTGGGGAGGTGCTCTTCTCAAGGCATGCCACCAGGTGCTCCATCACAGCCCTCAAGGAGGAAAAGACATTCTCCTGTTGCTTTGCTTGCACTTCCCTGCACACTCTCCTCTCCTGCCACTCTACTATCCTGTCCTGCTGCTCTGCTTTCATCTCCTCCTCCAGGAGCATGTTCTTCCACTCCATTTGCTCCTTGAACATGTACATTTTCACCTATGGATTTGTGTGAGCCAGACAGCTGCTGGAGCCGGGGGAGTGTGCTGCAAGCTCCCTATTGTTCCCATTGTAATGAAGTTACAAGGGCACACATTATAGGAGGTACACTATGTAGCCTAAAACCTAATCTGTTAACATAAAGCAAAAGTCTCTCTCAAACAATGGAGATGTATTCTGTGCAAAGTTATGCTTTAAAGTGGCCACTGTACAGCAGGTACACAGCAGAGTTCTCTAGGGAACATCTGGATTCATGCGGTTTGGAAGCAGGCATGATAAGGGGCCTGCCAGGGCACAATCTGGAGGACAGGGGAGCAGGAGGGGAGTGAAGAGTGCTAGATGCTGAAGTTATGCTAGCAGCAGAGGCAGCTAGTTAACAGCTTCCCCTCCTTATTCATCCAGGTTACCAGGTGAGGTATCAGACTTCTCCAAATCACAGAGTGATAGGGCAATAATGCTGACTAAATATGTCCAGAAAACTGGGGCATTATGCTGAAATGCTTTGCACTGGAATGACACCAGGCCACTTACTGCTGGCTTGACATGGGAATGTGTCCTACTGTGGAGGATGGAATAAGTCAGACTTCCCCAAAAATCTTGTGAGAAGGATCAAAGAGTTCCTCTATAAGAGCGAAATGGAGATATGCTGGGCAGATTCCTGCTCCATCTCCAGACAGTTTACAAGCTGTTCCGGGCCCCCTGTGATGTGTAGGCACATAGTTAGTACACCGCATGCTACACCCAATTACCTTAGCCTGCTTGTAGCAAGAAAAAATTGTGAACTCACCAGAAGTGCCCTACTGAGATTAGTGCCTGCTCTGAGGAGTGCTCATAATGCTGCCACTTGGGAAATGAAAATCAAAACCGAGGCTTTTCCTTCTGGAAAGCAGTAGAGCTGTAAACTCTCGCCAAAGCAGTCACAGTGGTGCACTGTGGGATGCTTCCTGGAGGCCAAGAACATCGACTTTCTCAGCGCTGGTCTATGATACTGGAAATTCAAGCATGCAAGGTTGAAATTTGAGCTACTCCTCATAAAAATCAACCTGAAATCAACTTCAGTGGCTTTTACATTTGATGGAACCGTCTTGGTAGTGTAGACTCATTGTTTAGGAAATCTAATTTACGCAGCTAAATTTGACTTAAACTTCTAGTGTAGAACAGGCCTCAGTGTTCACATTAGCACTTTGTACTTGGAAGACAATAGGGTAACAAGTATTCATTTCAAGCCACATTTAGTTGTAATCTCAAATCCTAAAATAAGGTACATGTACTGGAATGGGGCTGTTTAAAGTGGAGTTTGTGGAGACCACCATATTTGATTTTAGATGGACCTATAAAACTTTTTTTTTTTAATTCTTTTGAAATAAAGAGGAGTTTGATTTTAATGGGAATCTTCTGTGCAAGATGTGGTCCATCACTATTTAAAATATAAAACAGCAACAAACAAGATGTGTCTCTTTAATAGTATATAATCCCTATCTGTGCTGAAATTTGAAAGCTTATTTGCACACTTCTAATCACAACTGTTATTCTGGTGGTCCTAACTTTCCTTGATAAATTGGTGCTGGCAAACATTCTAAGCTGCTAAAGCCACGTGAAGCCAAGGAATCCTTTATAAATCTTACTCTCACTAAATAGTTGCTCATCTGGTCTGACTTTGTTTCAGGTTGATAACCAGTTACCCGGTCCAATGTTCCCAGTTGTATTTCATCCTGTAGCCCCTCCCAAGTCAGTAGCTTTGGATTCGGGTAAGTAAATTCAAGAATTATCTAAAGTTAGCTGTGATATTAAAATATTTCGATTTAACTGCAGAATGGAATCTATTATAAAACTAATTTATACTTTCTCATTAGAGCCAAAACCATTCATAGATATCAGCATCATCACTAGATTCAACGAGTACAGTAAAGTACTGCAGATCAAGTAAGTAAAAGCATATTATATCTTGCTTTAGAAATGCAATATCTCTCGGGCTTGTACCACACCATGCTAAGATTAGCATACCAAGTCTTTCACCCCAAGTACCAAAACAAGTCTCCTGATCATTGGTATACTTGAACATGAGCCTTTTCAGTTAGATATTTAAACGTTTTCAGAGAACATTTCAGTTCTAAGTGCAGTTTTTGCCCCAGAAGCTGATAAATCTCTGTGACAACCTAGGTAAATGCTTGCATGGGAGTTCTACCAGAACTATCAGAATGAGTGTTGGGGAGCTCTGAAGCACTCATCTCATGACTTGTACTACTATCTCAAAATTTTGCATAACATATTTGTACTGTACTTAGTTATTGGGATAAATCCTAAAGAGATTATGAATGTACTAGCAGACTTATTGGGTGGTGTTAGTGTTCTTCAGGGCAGGGCCTTGGGTGTATATGTGGGGGAGGGAGGAGGGTTCAGAAGGCTGCAGGCCAGGGAGGGTTCAGAAGGCTGCAGGCTGGGGGATGCTGAGCACCCCCTTCCCTCCCCCAACCCTCTCCAGGCCTCTCGGGACCTATTCACTCTGCACCCCAGGCCATTCCTCCCAGCCTGCCTATTCTCTCTGTCTCTCTTTCCCCTCCCCCCCCTTCCCCAGTGATGCAGCTAAGGACTGGGAGGGGGGAAGGGTTTGAGGTAAGGGGGCTATGTACCAGTGTCCTGGTAGGTAAGATGGTGGAGCGCCAGCCCTCCTGGCCACCCCCTTGGTGGTACATCTGCCACCAAGAGTGGACGCTCTGTATGATAACTCCCCTGCAGGCTCGCTACCCTCAGTGGGCATTCTTATATTTCAGCCTTCCGAAAGCAGCCCCTTCCTTTGCATATTATGGAAAACTGTCCTTTTCCTGGGGCTCCTGGTTGTCCTGGCACAACCAAACCCTGACCTTACTTCAAGTAAGGAGAAGAGCAAGATGCAAGCCAAATTTGGTGGCCTAAGCTAGTATTGTTTAGGAGGAGTTCTTGAACAAACGGACTCAGGCAGACCTAGACATACGGACACATCTAAAATATGTATAAACCAACACACAGAGAAAGAGAGATTGTGCCTTTATGATGTTGAATTGCAACCCAGTATTAATAGCATATCTCTTCAGATGTCTTTCTGTTAGGCCCTCTAACTATAAACCGATACTTTTTAATACTTTAATCCAAGCATTACATTATTATGGTATGAACTTGAATGCTTAGTATCCAGAATGTTGTGGTTAATTTAAATCTGTTAATTGCAATATGTGATTGTAAGTATGAAAAAAATCAGTCACCATATTTTTCCTGTTACTTTTTTTCTTAGATATTTTATGGTTCTTATCCAGGAAATGGCATTGAAATTGGATCAGGGGTTTCTAGGAGCACTTATTGGGCTTTTCACACCATCGACAGATCCAGAAGCTGAAAGGCAAAGGGTACTATGTTAAAGAAAAAGTGCTTATTTTGCTAAAATGTTTGATTTATTACTGTGTGAATTTTTAGGTATACATTTAAGGGGATACGTATCTTCTCAAACTGAGGTACAGAGCTCAGGCCCTCTCTTAGTGTGGGATTGGTAGTGAGGGTGTGAGTGGGGGGTAGGGGTTCTAGTATTAATAGTTTGCCAGTGTTTGGGTAAATAGTACTCATAAGAAATGTTAAAATATTTGTTTGCATAATGCATATTGAGCTTTTGAATCGCATATCTACAAGATGTTGGGGGCCAAGATTGCAATAGGATACATAGAATTATTTTAAAGGTCTAATGAAAATTGCACTGTTAAATTACATATAGAATGTCTTGTTAATAGTTCCCATTTTAATTGACTGTCAGACTGGACATAGGAATGGCCACACTGGGTCAGATTAAAGGTTCATCTAACCCAGTATTCTATCCTCCAGCAGTAGTCAATGCCAGGTGCCCCAGAGGGAATGAACAGAGCAGGTAATCATCAAGTGATCCATTCCCAGCTTCTGACAAACAGGCTAGGGACACCATTCATGTCCATCCTGACTAATAGCCATCGATGGACCTCTATCCTCCCTTTAATTCATCTGCTTCTTTTTTTGAACCCTGTTAGCCTTGGACCTTTATCAGAATTCCACAGGCTGTCTGAGAGTTGTATGAAGAAATCCTTCTTCCTTGAGAAGTGTCCCTGTGAGTGCATCACTCAAAGCGTTAGTGTCACTGTGCCCTCGCATGGAGTCTTTTACAGTAGTGTTCCTTCGGGCTGTGCACCACACATGCAGTTTGTCTTGCAGTTCTTCCCTTCCCTTTAAAGAGCCACTTGTGGGACCCGGAACCCTCAGTTCTTTTTTCTACCATCCCTGGCTGGAGACAAATGCATCAATGACACTGTCAGCACTCTCCTCAGACCTTTTGTAGTTAGCATAGTTTATCTTAGCTAATTTAGCTAGGTAATGTTGATATGAGAAAAGAAAAAAAACACTTTGCTTCGTCAGTGTTAACAGCCCCAGTTGCCAGTATGCCTGGTTCCTCAGGCTTCAAGAGATGTACCTCCGGAAGGGGGAAGCTATACCTATCTCTGACTGGCACAACCAGTGTGTCCACTGTTTGGCCAAGGGGCATATCCCCTGAAATGTGCCCACTGTGCCAAAATGAAGTCTAGGGTATACAGGGAAATGAATCTGAAGCTCCTCCTAATGGAGAAGCTCTTCCAACCACTCTCTGACCTGGGATAAGGGGGATACTCAGTAAAGTGCTGCCCACCAAGGTCCCTCACAAGGTCCTCCAAGCCACTCAGTGGCAGAAAAGTAGCAGGCACCTTCATTGCAGAGAGCACCAAAAAAAAGCTTTCCAACAAGACCTCTTCTAGTGCCACAGACTGCTCATAGAGTGAACAGTGGCAATGCTTCAGGCACCCAACCCAGGCAGTGCTCGTGCCAAAGCTAATGCTGCTGCCCTTCCTGGCACTTTCCTGGCACTGTTGGCATTTTAGACAGACTCGGCATTAATAGCCAACCTGCTCTCAGTACAGAAGCTCACTGCTGAGACAGGGATGCATAACTCTTCCCTTGCAAAGCACACTGCAGCTGTGTCAGCTCAGGCTGCAGTACCAAAACTGGCCGTACATCAGGTTGTGCTCACCACAGAGCCTTGCAAATTTCCCCAGTTCTAGCCTCCTCACTATTTATGGCACTCCTCTCATCTACTGAGAGGCATCGCATCACGGGCAGCTTCCCTGTTTCCCACAGATGAGAATGCGGGCTTTTCTCCTCACCATTCATCTCCCTTGATCACAGGCTCGACAAACAGCCAAAACACCAGCCCTATTACAAATACCCACTACAGTGGTATGGGCATCAATTCAGGCCACCAGCCCCACAGTTCTCAGGTCCTTGGTCATACCAATGTCCATGGGGATGTGTGGTGGTGTATGTACACCCTGTCCCAAGTGCGGGGTCATAGGCTGTGAAGATACTGCTATTACCACTCCCAATCAGTCAATGACCTATGCCAGTCCACCACCACAGGGCAACCCCCCATCATTTGGGCACAGGTTGGACCTCCCAAAACCTGGACACACTTGTCTGGCAACATCTGTAGTCCAGCAGGACCATGGATGTTCTGAACCAGGGAATCCTGGCTGGGAGTCCAGTGACAGGAGGGCTGGCAGCTGGGAGCTCTGCTGGACTGGGAAACCAGCGAAACTGTCAGCAGTGGGGCTGGGGCTGTAGCCCTGTAGCGTAGCCGTGACTGCGGCAGCCACGGCATGTCCATGATAAGTGGGCATCTAGCTAAAATCATTCCAGACCCTGGATGTTCCCAGACTAGATAGTGCTGGACTAGAGAGGTTCAACCAGTAGTTTTCCCTCTTTTGAATAAGGAAGGGATGAGCATAGTTATCACAGATTAGTGATCCATCATATGCTAAAATACTGTGCTTGTGTATTTGAGGGACATCTATCATTGATACAGTTATCCACGCAATTATGTAATTTTGCTTTTACCTTTCTTTGATTCCATATGTGGTTTTTTTTTTCCATTTTGAATTCAGAGTTTTGATTTTAAAATGTTCTTTTTATACAAACAGACAAAGTTGATACAGCAAGATGTAGATGCTCTTAATGCTGAATTGATGGAATCTTCCTTAACTGATATGTCAACTCTCAGTTTCTTTGAGCACTTCCATATTTCTCCAATTAAGGTATGTTGTAGAGGAAAACATTTTGGAGAAACAAAAACCTTAAATAGTATTTTCTTAATTCTTTATAATGTTTAGCTATTCACATTGGTTGATTAAATAACTGTTTTCTAGCCTTTCACTTATGGTGGATGATATGATGCTGCAGGAATATGTGGTTTCAGATATTCAATACTTGGTGGAAATTTCTCAGTTGATCTGGGAATCATCTACAAATATTTGTCCTATCTTCCATCTGCATTTAATATCATGACAATCTAAACAGAAGGGTATAATGGAAGTCAAAACTATAAATTATAAAAATACTAACATATATGATGGTGAAAAAGTTCACATACATTAAAAAGTGAACATTTTCAATCTGAATAAAAAGTATTAATATTTTGTTGTTTTTCATGTCCTCTCTCATTTCTCTTATATACTTTATTATTCCAGTCACACTAAGAGAAGAAAGCTCACTGATGGTTGTAGTGTAATTCTGCATATTGTAGTATTTTTTTTCTGTGCAGTAATGAGTAAATTGTTTTTGTAAAGAATTGCACTTTTGATCTTCACAGTATTATAGCCACAAGTATTCAAAAATCATGAATCAGCCCCCCCATCCCTATATATAAACGACTTTAATTGTTATATTGAAAATATAATAAAAGATCTTGGTTTCTTCTTATTGGGCCTTGTTTCTGAATCTATAGGGTATATTTGGGTCACATTTTAAGCATTTCTCTGCAACAGTGATGTCTAGAAACTCGACATGTGCCTCCTTTTTCTCTCAGATTAAACTGCTGATTCTAACAATCACATAACTTCAGGGCAAAGTTTTAAAAAAACCATTAAATATTATAGGGCCCATAGTAAAGTGGTATACTTTCATGAATGATTTAGTCACTTGTGGAATTGGGTCATATACCTGTTGAATTTCATTGAAGATGACTGTGCTTGTTGGTCTTTTGGAGAGTCATCTTAAGGATTTAGAGCTGCTATTTTGGGAAAGGGGCTGTTTTTTTCCCTCCCCCACCAAGTAGCTTGTCAGGTCTTAGTATTTAAAAAAAAAAACCCTGGATGGTAGTAAGACTTAAAAATTGACTAAGCAGTTGGAGGGAGAGGGAAGACAAAAACGGGGAAACACCACAATAAGGTTGATGCAGTAAGGAGTTTCTCCATGTATCTGGGGATGAATATGTATAATGGAGACTCTGTTATGCTGCACCCTGCTAAAGTAGAGAATTTTTGAAGAGTCCCAATATGTAGTACCAATATCAAGGAATGTATAGTTCCAGAGAAGAATGTTTGGAGGGATGGGGGGGAGAAAGATGAATTTATTTGCTAGCTAAATTCAGGACAGTTAAAATACAAGCCTTTTTTGCCCATACTAATTTCCATCAGGACCCAAATGAGTCACTTATATTCCACATTATTTTCTGTCAAAGAACGTGATTGATGAAATCCTGACTTATGAATAAGCTTTGGTGCTATTCTGTGATTTTTGTGAAGAGAGGATTTTGTTTGCATTTTGCTGTGCTTTGAGCTCATTGGTAGAGCCCTGCAAATCTGTGGATATCCACAGATATCTGTGAACTACATTTACAAAATCTCAGAGGGATGCAGACCCAGATTTTGTTTCTGCATAGAGCCATCCACATGGGTGAATAAAAGAGCTATTAAGGGAACTTGATCACTATTTCTTTAAATGCATTGCAAGCATTGCTGTTCCAGTAATGGAATTTTTAAAAACAATGTCAACTATAAATAACTTACAGGCATGATAGTTGGATTTCATGCATTCCTGTTGATTTTACTCTTTATAAATATTTCTGTCTTGTAGTTGCATTTGAGTCTGTCTTTGGGCTCAAGTGGAGAAGAAGCAGATAAGGACAAAAAAGAAATGATTGCTATTCATTCCGTCAACCTGCTGTTGAAAAGCATTGGTGCTACTCTGACTGATGTGGATGATCTTATATTTAAGTAAGATAATTCTGGCTAATAGCTTTTGCCTATGAGAATTTAAGTGGAGGTAGTGAATTCTTGTAGGTATTTTAGTTCTTCAGTAGTAATCAGTAAATTATTAGTGTGATTTTAACTATAGTAAAAGCTTTATCCTGCATGTGGGGGGAATGGAGCATTGCTAGCTAATCAGATATCCAGGTTAACTGAGTTGCACTTCCCTGTGGAATACCAAATTTCAAATAATTAGAATACAATGAATAAAGTATAAAATAGTATTCAGGTACTCACCAAGCCAGTAATTGTACTGCACTGAAGAGCAGTTGGTTTCTTGAAGCACTTAAGTGTACAGGTAACATTTTCTATGCAGGATACTAAGTATCACTATGGGGCAGTGTATGGCATACACCCAGGTCACTAAAAATACATTTAAGACTAAAACTATATTGACTGTAATTTAATATTTTATTCAGAAGGCACTTCAGGAACTGCAGTGTCTCAGGAGCATCATTATTAACATCAATTTTCATTGTAAATGTAGAAGATGTAGGAAATTGGGCTGAATCTGTAATTGACCCTATGTACACCCTGCAAACTGCTTTTTTGAATAAATCTCTCATATCAGCTTGTTTACATGTCTTCTGCCTCTTTTGCATAAAAGCAGTGTGCAGAATGTGAAATTGCATAACTCTCCCTGGTTACTAGATTGAAAATTTGCTTTGGGAGGTATCTGAAATGCCAGTTAAAAGAGCTGTCTGCTTGGTGAAGTGCCAGATACATTCATTCTATATACAGTAAAAGCTATGTAGTTAAGAAAGATGACATGCTTGTAAAGTTTGTGTGTTTGTGTTATGTTTAAAAGTGGAATGAGCTCCTCAAAGGAAACAAAATGAATGGGATAGGAAGGGATATCTAATTGTTCTTATCCTGGCACTACATCCTTTGGTAGCTTTTCCTCCCTACAAATGTATAAAGTAATGCTCTAGATGTATTACTAAATAAGGCACAACAGAAGGTGGAGGTTAATTTAAATGATTTTTCCAAACTTAAATACTCTTATGCTAATTTCTGTCTATTAAGTCCATAAAAGATATGTTTCAGCTATTAATCTTGATATTTGTCTTTCAGACTTGCTTTCTTTGAAATTAAGTATCAGTTTTACAGAAGAGATGAGCTAATAAGGAGAGTTGTTACACATTATAGTGAACAAGTAAGTTCATTCAGTGAGTTCTACTTTATTAATATTTTTAGGATAAATCTATCAGTTTGGAGTGTGACGCTTTTCTGAAATAGTTTTTGGGGGTATAAACTACGAGTTTTAGAAATCTATTTTTCATAGTCATTTTTCTGGCAAAGCATCTAAACTTGAATACCTCTTTCAAATGGGTTTCAATTTTGACAGTCATCTGCCATGACATTCTAATAGTTACTTGTATACTTGCAGCATCTTTTGCCATAGCCAGACCTTCTCACAGTCTCTCAGGCAGAGCATACTTACTCCTGTGCCTACGTAGTTTTTTTATCTGGTCTATAGCATTACACAATACTTCTGCTTAAGCCACTGTTTTAACACCATCTTACTTGTGCTTGAAAGATTTAAAAAGCTATGTTATATAGATTTTAATTCTAACTTGGGTTCTAAATTAAACAACAACTGATGAATACTTCTACTGTGTGTCTACTAATATGTCTACTTCTGTTCATTATTTAGTTCTTGAAGCAGATGTATGTTCTTGTGCTGGGTTTAGATGTCCTGGGAAATCCATTTGGTTTAATCAGAGGTTTGTCTGAGGGTGTTGAAGCTTTCTTCTATGAGCCTTTCCAGGTAGGATTTTTTCTTTCAGGTCACTGCATTAGTAAATTAGCTATTGGTTGATAAAAATATATTTTTAAACCTTGTGAAGAATTGGGAGAGCGTGACACTTATACCCAAAGAAATCTCTTGTTAAATCTGTACTGCAGTAGATGATTCATAGCAGGGCTGCAGTTGGCCTGAGTTAGCTGACTGCCTCACTGGGCATGGGGTTATATGAAACTCAGGTTCTGAGACCCTGAGGGGTTATGGGATGTTAAAGACTAGTCGACTATCTGATAAACAAATGCTTATTGGATAATTGACAGGATAGTCAACCAGTCACTCCCTCTTTTTGCTGCCTCTATCAGATAGGGGCAGCAAGGGCGGGGCAGGGGGGACAAGAGGGTATATTTCAAAGCAGCAGAACCCAGCTGACTCCCCAGCTATCCCTGGGTTCTGTGCAGCATTGCAGCTTTGAAACACCGCAGTGGCGTTTCAAAGGGGCAGCGCCACCCTATCGACTAATCAAATAGTCAATGCAAAAATGCATCAACTATTCGATTAGTCAGTTACACGATACTTAACATTTTTTGAAGGGGTGGGGGAACTGGGTCTCAAAGTCTGGGCTCCAGCCCTAACAGACGTCTGCACTGTTATTTTTAGTCAAAGTCCTGTGAGCCTGCATCAGCTGACCTGGGCTCTGAGACTCGTGCCACAGTTTTATCTCGTATAGGCATATTCTTTTCCAATGTACAGCAGTTGCCATTTCATTTTTGAAGAGTTGCAGGAGGAATAGTGGGATTTGTGTGTGTGTGTGTGTGTGTGTGTGTGTGTGTGTGTGTGTGTTAATTTATAATAAATTTCACATTTAGGGAGCTGTTCAGGGACCTGAAGAATTTGCTGAAGGCTTTGTGATCGGTGTAAAGAGTCTACTTGGTCACACAGTGGGTATGTCTCACATACATATATCATTACTGTTTTGACAAAAGTACTTGTTAACCTAGTTCTTGTACTATGTGACCTAATGTCTTTGTGGAGCTTTTGCTATTTTAATTTTATTGTGAAGTACTTTCAAAACACTAATATAGGAATCATGGCAGAAGTTGTGATGCAAAACACTGGCTGAAGAGTTCTCTGAGCTATTAGCAATTATTTTTGAGAACTCTTGAAGGATGGGGACATCACAGAGGACTAGAAAAGGGAAAATATAGTACCCATCTGTTTTTTAAGGCATAATAGCAACCCAGGAAATTATAAACCCAAATCAGCTTAACTTGGGTCATGAAAAGATAATAGGGCATTTGTTCTGTTTGTCAAGCACACAGTTCATAATCTCCTAGAAAGTAATATAAGTAGCAGTTAATATGATTTTGTCAAGAACAAATCCTGTCAAACCAACCAGGGTTCTTCGTTGCTGGGGTAGCAAGTTTGTTGAATGGGAGAGAGCTGTAGATTTGTATAAGACTTTATTCCAGAGTAGTTATCAGTGGTTCATAGTCAAGATGGAAAGACATATCAAGTGGGCTGCCTTAGGGATCTATCTTGGTTCTATTCTATATCTTCATGAATTATTTAGATAGTGGAATGGAGAGTACTTTTGTATTAAGTTTGCATATGAAACCAAGCTCAGAGCAGTTGCAAGTGCTTCAGAGTACAAGATTATAATTCAAAATCATCTTGACAAACTGGAGACAACTGGAAAGTACTGCGGTTAGGAAGGAAAAATCAGCAGCACAAATATAGAATGGGAAATGACTACTTTAGAAAGGAGTGTTGTAAGGAAGGATCTGGGGCAGTGATTAGCAACCTAGGTTAGAGAGTACGCCACATGAGTGGCCCTCTTTCAGCTCACTTTGCTGCAAGATTGTCACAACCAAGACAGTCTCCAGGGTTAGGGTAGTTTTGCTAATTGGGCTTGCATACCTAGAATTTGTAGGATGTGGGCAACAGTAAACAAAATGCTACATGGGCCACATGTAGAACCCCTATGGACCGCATGTGGCCCTGGGGCTGTAGGTTGCCCATCACTGGTCTGGGGGTATTAAAATGGGTCACAAACTAAATATGAGTTATCAGTGTAAGACAGTTTCAAAAAAAGTGAACTTCATTATGAAATGTATTAGCAGGACTGTTGTAAGACACAAGAAGTAATTCTTCCACCTTATTCAGCACTGATAAGACCTCAACTGGAGTATTGTATTCCATTCTGGGCACCAAACTGGGACAAGACACAGTGAACCACAGCCAGTGGGAGCTGCGAGGCTCCATGCCTGTGGACACTTAAATAAACAGAGTGTATCATGATCCGCCAGCAGCTTACCTGAAAGGCCCACGACCCAACTGTGAAACTCCCTGTGATAGAAAGCATGATCCTGAGGAAAGATTGGAAAAAAATGGATATGTTGTCTGAAGAAGAGAATACTAAGGAGGGACATAAGTCTTCAAGTACCTTCAGGAGAGAAGATTCCCCACTGAAACCTTCTCAGAAGAGACAGAAAGTTGTTATAGCTTTGTAAAAGGTTGCTATAGAAGGAGGGTGAAAAATAGTTCTACTTAACCACTCCAGATAAAGCATGAAGTAAAGGGGTTTAAACTGCAGCTAGGAAGATTTAGACTAGACATTATGGAAAATTCCTAACTAAAGATGGTTAAATACTGATACAAATTACCTAGGGAGGGTGTGGAATCTGTCATTGGAGGTTTTTAAGAACAAGTTAGACCTATCAGCTGTCATTATCTCAGTAATACTTAGTCCTGCCTCTATGCAGTGGACTGGACTAGATGACCTATCAAAGTCTCCTCCAGTTCTGCAAGTCTATGCTATGTGTTGTAAAGTCTGTCAATCATTCTTCAAGAGCTTTGTTCGTTTCCAGATTAACAGCATATGCAATAAACTGAGAATTACTAGTTTTCAGCATATTAACAAAAAAGGCAGCTAATTTATGGAGCTGTAGAGTGCATCGTGTCAGTGCTGGGATGATAAACCAGTGATTTTTTTGAAGACTTTTTTGAGACCATGAATAATATATCCAAAAGTGATGTGGTATTTCACACTTCTAATAGGATTATTTAACAACATGGTCATATTGGTAACTTTAGCACAGAAAGATTGCTCTGAATTGCATGCTGTTTAAAGTGTACACTATGATTTGCCTTATTAAATATTATGAAGGTACACTGTGTCTTAATCTTTCTTTGGCTGACAGGAGGAGCAGCTGGGGTAGTATCTCGGATCACTGGTTCAGTTGGAAAAGGCTTGGCTGCTATAACTATGGACAAAGAATACCAGCAAAAACGGAGAGAGGAGATGGGCCGTCAGCCTAAGGATTTTGGTGACAGTTTGGCCAAAGGAGGAAAAGGCTTTTTAAGGGTATGAAATTAAAACTAAATCTATGGGAGCTGACAGTTGGGTCTGTGCTAGGAAATCATTAATTACATGTATGAAATAATTTGACATCCTCCATATTCAGTTAATAAAAGAAGCACTAAAGAAGCAGAATAGAAGCACTAATAAAAGAAGCAGAAACTGAAGGGAAAAATTAAAGTCAATTTATATAGATAGCGTGGTATATTACTATTATTGTAGGGTGATTCATTTTCTGTTTATTTTAGAGTATACCTGGGAGTGTCATAAAAATATTTTAAATGTATTTAAAATCTCTGAAGAGGAAACCATGTAAACAAATTGCTTAGATTCTGAAATGTGTTCCCTTCATGACAATGTGCAAGTATTTTGAAAACTAAGACACCTAATACTATATATATGTGATGTGGGGCAGAATGGGGGAGTGTTGAGAGTTAAAATCTAAGCGGTAAGGTCTGATTATAAGTGAAATTCTAGATAGCAATAGTATTGCCCTGTAAGATTTAAATATTACCATATGCCCAACATATACCATCAGTAAAGGGCTCATTCCTTTGAAAACTGAGCAACAACAAGAATGTTCCTCAAGGTGTGTCAGTGTTGGCAGATCACTTCTGCTCATAAGTATTCACTTACTTAGAGGATTGACTTCTAGAGGGACAATCTTATTGCAAAATGTAGACGCAGCTACCACACTTCTAGATCTAGAAAGACTGGATTCAGAGCAAACCTGAAGAAGTCCACCCTAATAGCCACAGTTGTGGATGAGATTGAACAGTGACTGCCAAGATATATTTACCAGAGGACCAGTTCCTCTCAGTCAGTCTCATACAGTGAACTCTGATGAGCCTCAGGAGGTCCATGCAGTCCTGGCACTGTTGGATCATACAGTTGCCAACATCTATATAATCCTATTAGTTGGGCTTCATGTCAGATGTAGGAAGGCTTGGTTAGAGACTCTGTATACCCTAGTTATGCATAGACTCAACCTGCTAGAAAGATTCTTATACTCTCTTACTTGGTGGGAAGACAGATGAAAAGTGTGTGCAGATCTGAATGCATACTTTTCAACCCACTGCTCCCAACAAAGATCTTTGACCATGGATGCATCCCTCAGAGGTTGGGAAGCATACATGGAGGGACAGGTATATAATATCCCTAGAAATACTATTATTCCTATATTTACCTATCCCTATCTGCCATTTCCAAGTTTCCTATTACTATTCTTCCTCCTCACTGAGCAATGGGCCTACCCTGTCCTTGGTCTTTCTCTTGCTTCTGATATATTCATAGAAAGTCTTCTTGTTTCCCTTTGTAGCTAGTTTGAGCTCGTTTTGTGCCCTTACCTTTCTAATCTTGCCCCTGCATACCTGTATTGTTTGCTTATATTCATCCTTTGTAATTTGTCCTAGTTTCCACTTTTCATATGAGTCCTTTTTACTTTTTAGATCACACAAGATCTCCTGGTTAAGCCAAGGTGGTCTTTTGCCATACTTTCTATTCTTCCTACGCAGAGAAATAGCTTGCTTTTGGGCCCTTTATAATGTCCCTTTGAAAAACTGCCAACTCTCCTCAGTTGTT
>JANRFK010000875.1:2532672-2564491 GCA_030068395.1 Apalone spinifera
GTCTATGAATAAGCTTCAAATGAAAACTGTTTGAATTATCATATATCCATCTTACAAATCAATTAAAGATATTTTTGCCATTGTATGCTCTTTCCATAGACTTTCCTCTGCATCAGCAAATTAACTGTAAAAAGTCAGGGATTGAGTAACTATCTCTCCCAGCAAAGAAGTGGAGAAATAGACCTTTATGTATTAAGATATTTCAACCCATAGGCGCATGCATATGTGTATGTGCACGTGTATAATTAGAGTAATAGGGTAAAAAATAATTAGAATGTCAGCCATACTAAATATAATATCTACTTGGTCTGCGTCTCCTTTTTTTTTATTTTTTCCTTTGGGAAGTTTAACTGGCTTAAACCTCACAGGTAGTTTTTTAAGCCTGCTTCATTCTGTCAATATGATGCATGGTAAAAATCTTTAGCTAAAGAATCAGGACACTGTCACAAACAAGTTTCATTTTTTTAAGTGTTGGTAGAAGAACCTTCAAAATATTAAAAACAATGAGCAGTCTGTGACACCATAGAGATGAACAAATATAGCATGAGCTTTCATGACGCATGATAGAATATATTTATTAGTCTCTAAGGTGCCACAGGACTGTTCATTGTTTTTAAAGTTAGAGACATGCACAGCTAGCTCTGAGACTTTTTACCATCAAAATATTAGTTAAATACATTACATTTCACTTGATTTTTGCAGATTGGTGATTAATTGAATAGCTTTTCCTTTCTTAGCAATAATTCTGTAAGTATGGTATAAAAAAAACTACACCCCATGTGATCTGAACACAAACTTGGCTCTTTATTTGCCATTATATTATTTAGCTTCCCAACCCATTCACCCGCATGAATGGGTTAAGAAGCTAAATTCTGATCTTAATTACATCTGTGTAAATACAGTCTTCAAATTTAGTTCTTAATCAGACCTATGAGAAATGCCATTGTCTTCAATGTAAGTGCACTGGTGTAACGGGCTATGATAATTATAACTTTAGTAAACAATTCTTATAATTTAGAAGAGTCCAGTTCACCTCCCTTTATCTGTTTTGGTTCTGAAGGGGTTCTGAGATTTAAGGTGAACAGCTGTATCATCAAACACAGGCTGGGTAGGGTTCCTACAACAAAACGCTGTCATTAATAGTAATTTTTCTGAGCTGATCGACAAAACCAACTCTTTTGGAATGTTTCAGAATTGTTCTAATTAAAGTTAAATTTTCATAAAGGTGGATTAACTTTGGGATTTGGATAATCTGCAAGGGTATGTAACTAACACTGTATTTTCTTTTCTGAAGGAGCTAAAAAGGAAGGTGCAGCTGGATTTTTCAAAGGGGTTGGAAAGGGGCTTGTAGGTGTTGTGGCCCGCCCAACAGGTGGCATCATAGATATGGCAAGCAGTACTTTCCAGGGAATTCAGAGGTAAAATGATGAAATGGAAGTTATTGATTGTTTACCAAATGGTCTCAGGTGTTTGGAGTATGTGATTAAAGATACACCGGGAACATGTTTGCTTACCCTTTGATGTGATTAAAGTATGCATCAGGAGAACTGAGATGTCAGGAGGACAAAGTGCATGGTAGTGATTCTCTGTTAAGTGGTAGGTGAAGGAAGAGTGCCATTAACCTGAGACTGATGCAATTACGGGATACCTTCATGTATTTTAGTGTCATAAGGAGGTTATAAATCCGCACCAACTGAAAGTCCATACAATAATCTAAAAATTAAATAAAAACAGAACTGTTAGTAATTAAAAATTTTTTGCATATGAATGCTCACAGCCATCTCACTTCACCTGGCTGTAGTATCTAGACCACGACAATCACTGTCAGGGGGACTTGGGATCATAAGTCATTTATGTTCTTTTGAAAGTGCAACTGAAAAACTCTCATTTGGCAAGTTAGGAAGATTCAATTAGAGTTGAGCAGAAACTTCTCCTGTAGGCATGTAGTTTTATAATTGTCTGGCTGAGGCAGTGTGGTAATATAGATTGCCATGAGACACAAAGTCATACACAGGTATGAGCAGGATCTTTCAAGGTTTGAGGAATCATTTCTAAATAATTGCTTTAAAATTTTCTGTGGACTAAACTAGTAATAGAAATGAAATATTAAGAACAGTGTGGTGCTAACTGGTCTGTAGTAGTTCTGAGCATATTGAAATTGTTGATCTTTCACAGGGTGGCAGAATCAACTGAAGAAGTATCTAATCTTCGTGCTCCACGTCTCATTCATGAAGATGGCATTATCCGGCCATATGACAGCAGTGAAGCTGAGGGTTATGATTTATTTCAGGTGGGAACTGCACTATTTAACAACCTAAATTTTCTATCTATCAAAGAGTTGAATGCATACATTATAAAAATGATACTTTGGAGAAGGGACCTCGATATAGATCTCTGTTTATTAAATATGTCCACTTATTATCATCCAGTGCAAGCTTGAGTCATAGTGAAGAACTAATATGTGCTATGCAGAGTAAATTAGATTACATGCAGTCTTTCAGTATTCTGGTGCATATTTTGTTTACCAATTGCTCATCTCCTCATTTCGTATTATATGAATCACTACGACTCTCACTTAAAGGGGGAATATGTGAAGATAGTTGAGCACTTGTGGGACTGTATATTGTGGGACAATATTTACGTTAATCCTTTTACTTACTTTTTTCCTTTGTTTTCAGTCTGTGTTTTTAATGGTAGCATGCTAAAAGCTACACAACACACATGGGGCACATCTACACAGCAGTGTTATTCCGGAATAACAGACATTATTCCGAAATCACTTTGCGAGCGTCTATACAGCAAGCCCGTTATTTCTAAATAATATTGCAATAACAGGCTTCTTACTCTGGATTTTGTAGCCCTCATTGTATGAGGAATAACACCTATTCCAAAATAGCTATTTCAGAATAGGGCATGTGTAGACAGGACAGCTGCAGTTATTTCGAAATAAGAGGCCTCCAGAAAATCCCACAGGGCCACACTCAGCAGAACTCTATAGCTTCCCTTTCCCTGCAGCCCTTAAAGCTGCAGCCTCAGACGAAACTGTGTGTGGCACATGGCAGGCCCTGACAGCCCTGAGCCACACAGCACTTGGCAGACCAGCACTTTCTGCCACCATGAGTGTCCTTGTTGCTTCCATTGAGCCCTCCACAGCTGCAAGAGAGCCTGCAGCCAGCTCCCAGGACCCTGCCCGGGGAAAGAAGAGGCATGCACCTTCCTGCTCTGGTACGGAGATCCTGGACCTCATTGAGGTTGGGGGAGAGGAGGCAAACCTCCAGGATCTCTGCACCAGACACAGGAATGTGGCTGTCTATGGTCAGATGGCCAATAGCTACCTGTGCACCCAGGAGCAGGTGTGCATGAAAGTAAAAGAACTAAGGCAGGCCTATGTCAAGGTCAGGGAGCACAGCTCCCACTCCAAAGAGGCACCGCAGGCCTGCCCTTACTACATTCAGCTCCACCACATAATGCGGGGCCAGTCAGTCCCTTCACCTCTCCTTCATCGTGGACTCAGGGCTAGAGATGCCTGTCATCACCCTCCCAGGAGGCAAAGCCAATGAGGAGGAGGCCTGCACCAGCTCAATGCCTGCCAGCCAGGAGGTCATGCATACCCTGGAGCCGGTACCCATGTCTTTTGATGTCTCCTGGGTATCATCCAAAGCCGGGGAATGCCCCTCAGGTGAGTGCCATTACTTTCCCTAGAGTGCCATTACTTTCACAAATGAGTAGAGGCGGCGGGCGGTAAGGGGCTGCTACGCACTCTTCACTCAGCCTTTTCGGCCTGGGGATTGTGCGACGGCCTGTGCATGTGGAACACCAGTCCGGGGCTGTCCCTCAGTGATGTAGGCAGAGGAGAAGAGCCTGAGACACAGCTGTACATTGGGGAACCTTTAAGTTTGAGCCTCAGCAGTTCCAAGAAGAGAGTGTTGTCCTGATGCCCTGCCAGAAGTGCTTCCAGGAGGCCTTAAATGTGATTCAGCGTCCAATGAGTATGGACGCTCTATTTCAAAATAGCTCAGAGCTATTTCAGTGAACATTTGCTGTTTAGACACACTATTTCAAAATAAGCCATTTTGGAATATTTCTTCTGAAATAGTTTATTCTGAAATAAATATGCAGTGTAGATGTGCCCTTGATGATCAAATCTAATTGACCATCTACTTGGTGTTAGACATGGGTGGCATGTTGATAATGAATGCTGTTTCTCACATACAGGGGAATTTTAATTCAGTTAATTTTGGGTAAATGAAACAAGATAGGAAACAGGAGGAATACTTTAAGAACACACTAGCTGCGATTTTAAATATAATTTAGCTAAATATTGATTACAGTAAAATACTGGAACAAAAATAACTGATTTTAAAATGTTTATTTTTAAGTTAAGGCCAGAACATGGCTCTTAATTACTGATTGCATTTATTTCCTGTAGCTGTCAGCTATTATTTATGGTCCCTTTGTGTGAGTTTCTAATGTTGTCCCATTTGTCTCTCTCTCTTTCTCTCTTTCTCTCTCCTTGCATACGCAGCAAGAACTGGAATGATGGAGTAAATATTTTCCATACTTTTTCATTATTTCCTTCATGGTCTTTTGTCTGCCTTTAAGGACATGATTCCATTAACAAAACTCAAAATATTCATTGACTTCTGTTCATTTCTATTATTTATGTAGCAGTCGAATGGCACATTAAATGACCCAAGTCATAGTAGTAACTAATTAATTTGCCTGTTACTCTTTGGATTGTTAACCCAAATTAAGACTGGACGAGTTAGGAATATAGTAGACACTAACATGAAATCATTTCCTTTTGCTTTTTTTAATGGTATTGCACCTTACTTCTGAGCTCTGAATGGTAAGTGTTGAATAAAGTGGTCACCAAAGAAATACCCATAGTAGTGTAGATGATAAAATGCTCATTGACTAGTCAGCGTTCTCTGGGTGCATGTGTGTTAATAAAATTATTTTTGCTTAAAAATGCAAAGAAAAAGAAAGTAAGCATAGCTAATAAAAACAAATAAAAATTTGCTCTTGTCTATGAAAATGCTTTTGCAATTTCATAAGTCAGTTCCGTAAGATTTGAAAATGTCAGTTAAAATGCTTCCATTCATATTTTAAATAAGCTGCTATAGGCCTGTACTTGTCACTTCTGATTAGTCACATGACTCCGCATTTACATTTGAAAGTAATAATCTTCTATATAATTGGTTGTTCCATTCCTGGAACAGACAACTTGGTTAACTCAGCCCTTTGCCCCAAATAAACCTTTGGATTTTATTTTATGTGATGCACACATACTATTATGCACCATTTAAAACTGTAATCCCTAGAATGTAAATCCAATTTTTTCAGGTGAATGAAGCCAAGTCTCCCCTTGATTTGTGAAATTTTTTATATTAGGGAAACCAGTCATTAATCCTACTACCAACAAAATGTTCTGTTTTGTGCATATACACTGTTGACAGATAATTTAACTGGCTTCAGCCATTTGTCTTAAATAGTATAAGATTGTGATCAGTACTCAGTGTTTATTTTTGGGGTGGTTGTGGTGCTTGAGTGCATTTCTGTGCACTAGTATAAACTTTTTTTCAGTTCCCTTCTCAAAAATTTCTGATAGTGGTGATTTACAAAACTGTCTTAAACTTAGTGCAAAAGCAACAATTTTTTAAACTCAGACATTTGTCATACTACGGTATTGAAATAGTTGTGTGCTTGTCACTCTAGTTGTGTGCTTGTCACTCTATTGCTTAAAAATACTTTTCAGTGCAGTTAGACTTCCTGGTCTGTTATGTGGGGAAAATGCTTTTGGTACATGAAAAAGAAAGATGTATAATAATTAACATTGGAAAATTGGCCATTGTATATACTCAGAATCTCTAAGATTTGTATGTTTAACCTAATTTTGGTGGCACAGAGTTTGATATTATTAAAAATAAATATTACTGTACATAGTTTTCCATGCTGAATTTTTTTTCTGTTGGAAGCTAGGAAATGCTCAGGTGATTGTGAAATGGCTGCTTCCCCTCCCCAACACTATTGCTGTAACTGTATACTTGAGATGATAAAAATTTAGGGTTGTGGCAAAAACATCTGGTGCCATCAGGGAAAATAGAATATTTAATGAATAAGTCTTAGCCTTTAAACTAAGTCGTCCTTTTTTTCATAAAAAGCTTGCAGTTATCAAAATACTGCATAATAACTAAGTCTTGAGTCCTTCCTAATTTTGAAATTTATTGAAATAAATTTGACAGAACCTTACAGTTAGTGAAACACCGATATTTCATACTCTTGGGGAATTCTGTAGCACTGTGCATGTGCAGAATTCATGTCCCCTTGCTTCTGCTGGGGAGACACTGCAGTTACGTCTTTTGCCCATCAAGGGCTGCTGTGGTGCCAGAAGAGAGGGCAGCCAGCAGCAGAAAATAAGAGGCAGCCACTGCCCCCCTCATAGTGCCCTGCCTTCGGGCCAGTTGAGACAAGGGATATAGAAGGAAAGGACAGTGTGGGGCTTACTGGGCTACCTGGGGCTGTTCCTTGTAAGCTAAGTGCTTGGGCAGCTGGCCAGGAGAAATTCAAATGCCATGCAGCTGATTAGCCGTGCTCCACAGCCGCAGCATGTGTTTCTATTGCTAGTGTACATCTATACATGCCCTTGGTACAAATAACAATATTTATTCTGCACATGAACGGAAAAATTTGAGGAAACATTTCTGCGGGGAGGAGAGTCACATAGACAAGGATTCAGTAGAGCCAGTGGGGGGAACAGACTGGAGTGTGGGCACAGGAACTAGTGGGGTAACAACATTAAACCAGAGGCTGAATGAGAAAGGAGGTGCAGGGACATATTGGTGTGCAATGAGAGGGAATACAGGGACACATGGGAATGAGACACAGGTGGGTGGCTGAGTGGGGTGCAACGACACAAGAGGATGGGAGGGCGGAAAAGTGAAGACACACACCAGGACAGGGCAGATGTGCCTGAGGCTGTCTCTGACTTCAGGGAAGATTCAAAAGAGGATATGCAAATTCCGCGTAAACCTCATTTTTTGAGGAAAAGCAGCTTTTCGACCGGGGGGGCTTTTGAAAGTGAGATTGGAAGAAGATATGCAAATTCCCGTAGAACTTGCATATCCTCTTTCGAATCTTCCCTGTAGTCTAGATGAGCCCTGAGTGACTTGAAAAAGCTAGACATCACCCATGGTTTGCATGCAGGAGACTTCTCAACTCTCTAACTGTCCCTCTTTCAATCCCTGCTCCATACTTCTCACACCCACACCCAACAACTTTCCAGATTCAATCCCAAGCTCCTGCCCAGGAATTTCTTGCCTCACCCTGAGCTCCTCTCTCAAGGCTTTACACTACTTCTGGGGGGTGCATGAATTACATTTGTCTTGTAGTTTGAATTATTACTCAGAGTTCTGTATTAATATGTTTAGTAAGGAATCTATTTGCCAAAAAATGTATTGAATCTCTTTTGCTTTCTGTTTTGTTACATACATATTTGCTGAATGGTATTTTGAAATAAATTACCAAAATAATTGAAACTGGCATGATTATATTGTGGTAAAATTTTACAGTATTATGCACAGCATTAATTTTTGGTGCAGTATTCCCCCTAGAGTAATTTCAATCCTCATATTTTTTCCTTCTTAATTGGCCAGAGTACAAACCTAATAAAAGGACTATCAACACTCACTGTCTCAGTCTTGCAACACTGACCTGTTTAGCTTTCCTCTTGTCTGTAATTGGTCATTGATGCTGCCATGAAATCCGTCCACCACCACACCAATTCCAGGCTGCTTTCTTTCTGTTTCAGAAGTCCTTTTTCTGGTCTTGAACATATATGTCCAAAGCCGAGGCAGTCCCTACCAATGCTGGTGCCATACACAGCCCAGCGCCGGAACCTTGCTCCCTGTAGCGGGAACAGATGCAATGGTGTCCATTCTGTCTGGTTCAGGAGAGTTGACGACCATGGAGCTGGGCAGATAGGGAGTGTCACCTCGGGAAAGTGGGAGGGAGGCATGGGGGTGCAAGAACCAGCAAGAGCACTCAGGAGGAGCAGAGGTTGGCCATCTCTGCACAGCTACCCCCTGCTCCTGGGTCCTCCAGCCTGTGCTTGTGCTACTCCCCATTGCTTGGTGAGCAAGAGCTAGGCACAGCCCATAGCGAGGGGTGGGACAGCAGCATTTGGGGGATGAGATTAGTGACTGCTGAGCCAGCACTGAGCCCTCGAGCTGAGAAGGGGCCGCGAGAGGATGGGGCTGCCTGCTGGAGCCATCCTGCCCCCAGCTGCATGGGGCACCATGAAATTTGGGGCAGTTTGGTGTCCCAGATTTTGCAGTACATCACATGGCTGTGTGTTTTGCATATGGGATGGGACAGCTGTTTCTGAAGCACGAACTGACCTCATCTTGTGTAATTCACCTAAAGTTCTTTGATGAATACATAGTTTACCCTCTGGACCATGTAGATGCTTCAGTAGGTTTCATTTGCTGTATGCAACAAATGTAGCCTTCTCATTTTTATTTGACTGGCCCTTCTCAAATTTTCTCTCACTCACTCCCTAATCCTGTGTATCCACTGCCTTTGTCACACTCTTTCAAATGTGAATATGTAGCTAACTGATTCATTTCCCCACCGTTATTTCCATTTCTTTTCCCCTAGATTAGGAAATCGCCTCCTTACCATGTTTCACCCTGGTTAAAATTCATGTTTTCAACAAGATAGTGGTGAAATAGCTCCATATACTGAACCACAAGACTTGGGATAGCTTGTGCCATTAATTCACTTGGCCCTTTATAATCTAGAATGTGAAAACTGACTGCTGTTGTGACTGACTGCTGCATTGTTACACAAGTGGGGAATTGTTTTGTTGTGTTCCCGCAATTTCTGCAAATTCATACATAAGTCAGTTGCAGTTTAATCCACACATAGTGAGGACAGTGACTTTGTTTCCTTTGATTACTAGCAGATTTACCCAGTGTTGCTCAGGTCATTAAGGGGTGGGGGGTCAGTGCAGGGAGCTGTGGATGTGGGGAGTGCAAAAGTCAGGGCAGAGGTTTGGGCCCTGCAGCTGGTCTGGGGAGGAGGGGGTTTGATGGTCCATGGAGTGGCCCCAGCCTCCAGCCAGCTCTCTGCCCTAAAGCTCTGGGTCCCAGCATCCACCTGCTCTCCTCTGCTTTGTGGCCTGTCCGGAGGGTGGTGTGTGTCACTTCTTGGAGGAATGTGAAGAATTTTCTTGGACCAATATTTGGATGTGAAGCTCCTGTTCTCAAATTTCTTTGATTTGGCATTACATATGGTAACATGTCAGAAGTGTGGTTTGAAAGAGTGACATGAACCTGCAATAGATTAGAAACATGTATGTAATGATTTGTGGTGATAGGACGAAACAGATATTGAATTAAAAAGATATTGAAGCGCCTTGTTGAAACCCACTCCAAAGTAGCAGAGTCCATATCACTTTCAGCTCTGGAATTCAGTCTCTTTTAACCAAGTTTAAAGATTGTATATACAGTAATTCCTTATTTAACACGGTAGATACGTTTCAGAAAATGATCGTGCTAAGTGAAAATGTGTTATGTGGGGTCAATTTTCCCGTTGAAAATAATGGAAAATGTGGGTGGTGTGTTTCAAGAGCACGTGTGCTCACAGCTCCAGCCTACACTTGTTAGCAGCTGGAACTGGGACATAAGGTTGGGGGAGAAAGGGGACTGGGTTATAGCAGGGAGGGGAGGTGTTTGGCTCTGGAGAAGGAAAGGGAAGGAAAGGGGAGGGGGCTTGCAGTCAGCAGCTGGGTTTCCCCAGCTGGCTGGTCACCGGCAGCTGCGCGGGGCTTCCTCTGCCTCCTTACAAAGCGGTGGAGGTTTGCCGCTCGCCGTGCAGTTCCCCGGTGACCCCCTCTGGCCGGAAGCAAGGCATCTGGCCAGAGGGGATCACCGGGGAACTGTGTGGCGAGTGGCAAACCTCCGCTGCTTTGTAAGGAGGCAAAGGAAGCCCCGGGCAGCTGTGCGAGGCTTCCCCTGCAAGGCGGCAGAGGATTGCTGCTCGCCGTGCAGTTCCCTGGTGAGCCCCTCTGGCCAGATGCCTTGCGTCCGGCCAGAGGGGGTCACCAGGGAATGGCGCTGTGAGCGGCAAACCTCTCCGCTTTGCAGGGAGGCAGGGGAAGCCTTGCACAGCTGCCGGCCACCAGCCTGCCCTAGGGGAAATCATGTTATTGCAGGGACGGGGTAGTGTTGTTTGAAAAATGTTCCCTTTAAAAAAAAATCATGCTATTGCGAAAACGTGTTAAGCAGGCACGTGTTAAGTGAGGAATTACTGTATTGCAATGATATTTTAAGTTATTTGGAAAGAGTTTTTAAATCTGTAAGAATGATGTTCTAACTGAAATAAGTTTTGAAGCTCTTGTAATGGTCTTTGTATTGATGTGAATCATAGTCACTCTGATACTTTCTCATTCATTTACTTGAACTATACAACTGTAGTCTGCACAGTAGCATATAGAAAGAAAAAAGTTAAGTTAAACTTAATTGTTAAGCTTCAGGGGGTAGCTGAGTTAGTCTGTACAGGAAAAAACAAAAAATGGTCTGGCAGCACTTTATAGACTAACAAAACATGTAGATGGTATCATGGGCATAGTCTACTTCTTCAGATGACCGGAGTTTTTATTACATATTTTGTTAGTCTATAAACTGCTACCAGACCAGCAAAACATGTAATAAAAACTCTGGTCATCTGAAGAAGTGTACTGTGCCCATGAAAGCTCATGATACCATCTACATGTTTTGGTAGTCTATAAAGTGCTGCCAGACCATTTGTTGTTTTAATTGTTGTTGTTCTTGATAGATGCACATTAATACATTGAGTATTTGTTTATGAAATATAGGGAATTATTCCACCTTTTCTCTCATTGAATGCCATTCAGTCCACTGGCTTAAGTGTAACAACTCACAAAATATGCTCCTACTCGGCATGAGTAAGGGTATTCGAGCCTGACTCAAAGAAAATGTAAATAACATCATTAGCAATGAGGAGTTAAGTGTTTGTTTAGTCATATAACATAAGCAAGATGTGGATTACCTTGATAACAGGAGTATTTCTGCACATCCAGTTATCAGCACTAGCTAGATTGTTATCCAAGGCAAATTCATTTTGCATCCGTGAAGCAGAGGACGTATGGTTTTCATCACTCCTCTCGTTCCCCCACATAGTTGCACCAGTTTCTGTATGGTGGCAGTGCATGCTCCATTCTACAAGGCAGTGTAAGGAGTTGGCAGTTGGGTTAGAAGGAAGTACAAAACTGGAATGCACTGATTTGTTTTATCTTGCTCATTTTGTTAATTAAAATATTCTATACAAGTGGTGTATTCATTCTAAAAAGACTTCAGACAATGTTTTCAATTCCAGATAATCAAACACAGATGTATAATTATAGTAATGTTTAACAGTGCCTTGATAATGTCCTATATTTTGAGTAAATGTTTAATATTTCAAATAAGTTTGTGTATTGAAAATCTCTTGGGCTTAGCAATAAATGGTGAAGTTGTTTTGTGAACTTGGAAAGCAGTGATTTGTTTTGTTACAGTTGCTGTCACTTGCCAAAACTTAATACAAACCCTTCCAAATATTAATCTTACAATGCATTGTTTTATGATTTATATTTGCTACATGTTTTGTAATGGATATGGTTTACATTTGAATATTAGTGACTGAATCTCTCAAATACTACATATTTGAAGTGTATATGAACACAAAGCAATCTGCAGCCCACATCCTCAGCTGCCGTATTTATATTCTTCCCCTGACCTTAATAAGCTGCCTTATAGTTGATTAGGGATGTAAATAGTTAACTGGTAACCTCACCCTTAACAAGAGAGGCTTACCAGTTCCAGTTAAACGGTAGGGGCTGGAGCAGCTCTTCACCCTCCTCAGGCAAGAGACTTTTTCCACCCTGTGGGCCTCACTGGAGCAGCCCCTGTCAATGGTGGGCCGGCTTTCCCCTAACCTCCTGCCACAGGTTACATGCCTTCTCCCACGGAGGTGTCACTGGGGGCTCTGCAGTATAAAGCTTATTTAAGCTTTATTTATTTTTATATTAATTTTTAAATTAATTTTACATTACTACAGTTGAGTAATCTTCAGTGTGTTTCTTCACAACATACAAACTATAAACTTGAAACAAGTTAATATACGGGAAGGATTTGGATTCTAAATCACTGTGTTTACCTCATAAGGCAAGAAGTGAGTTCCCTAATGTGTAAAAGTTTGTCTGCATATAATTGTGGAGTTAAAATTGTGTGTTCGGTATGATTTTATTTCTTGAAATTGTATTATTTGTTTCACAGTTTTACCTTCATATCTTACTGTCATTTGGTCTCTTTGTTTTCTCTAGACCCCACTTTTGTTGGCATGATTCCCCATCAGTCTTATTGCAGCAGTGTTAGTGTGTTCTGTGTGTGTAAATGAACAAAGGGAACCAAAACACTTTTTTTGGTATTTGTAATGTACCTGACATTTCAGGACATGAAATTTTTCTGTGATGTATCAGAAAGATAGAGGTTGAATATTAACGACCGAATCTCTCAAATACTACAAATTTGAAATGTACATTACTATAACCCAGTCTGCACATAGCCCTCATATTTATATTCTTGAATTGTCATGTTTCAGTTAAACAGCAGATAAAAATGCTGCTAATTCTAAGAACTTGGTTTTACACGCTTAAGTCCATAAAACTAGATGTGAATAAAACAATTTTTAAACTTCACTCTCTAATTCATTATGTTTCATATATAGAAATGGTAACTGATGTGGTAGGCTTAATATGAATTTTCCTTAAGCTTCTTTCTCAGTCTATAAATTCCATAAAAAACTTTTGTCTAACATTTCACTTGCTAACATTTTTTGTAATACAAGGCCTGATCCTGAGAGGTGCTGAGTATCTACAACCTGATAATTTCCTTTGCAGAACATCTTTCTCTCTCTGGATCATGCTTTGAGTCGTGTGTTTAAAACTACGCATATTCATTAAACATAACATCATATCTGCATCTTTTTGTTTTGTTTTGTTTTGTTCAAGTATCCAGTTTTAGGCTTGGCAGAAGGAGAGAGTTAGTGGCATCAGTGGCAGAAAAAGAATGATAATTGAAAGAATCCGTAGGAATGCTTGTCTAGATTGTTCTTAATAAACTCCAATAATGGGGATTCTAGAGTCTACTTTAGAAAATTGTTCTAGTGATTAAACACTTTTTATAGTTAGAAAGGTGTTTTTTGTTGTTGTTGTTGTTGTTGTGTTGTTGTTTTTTCAATATCTAACCTAAATCTCCCTTGTTGTAGATTGAGCCCATTATTTCTCATCCTATGTTTAGTGCACATGGAAAAGAATTGATCTCTTTATAATAGAACGTCACTAATTTGAAGATTATCAGGTCCTGCCTCAGTCATCTATTCTGAAGACTAAACATGATCAGTTAACATCTTTGTTTTCCTTTTTCAGAATTCTCATATCAGAAAGCTGGAAGAAGAAAATTATCGATATCACTGTTCACTTCCAGGAGGCAAGAAGACAAACCTTGTTGTTACCAATAGGTATTATCAGAATAACTTAATGTTTGTTCCAAAGCTACTTTTGGGAGCATTTATTATTTTTAGACCTTTACCTCTTTCTTAGTGTGATAAATAAAAATCAAGTATAGTTTGGCCTACAAAACTTATGTCAATCTTTTGTAAATTTTCCTGACCTCTGTTTCCTGATATTCTACACCTTCTTTTATTTTGTTCCTATAATAATTAAAAGGGAACCAAATATCAAGTTCTGTTTATGTACCCACTTGGTAATACATCTTAATCAACATCATTGTGGTCTGTGACATTTTCCATGCAACTGTCCGTAACAATGACTGCAAATGAACAACCAGGAGGAGCAATTAATCTTTCATGTATTTAGATGAACAGACTTCAGCACCCTGGGTTTGTTTTCCCAAATGATTTTTGCCACTGAGTTATAAGTCCTATACTCAGTAAGTAAATTAGGTTATAGTGAAACTAGAATTCTTAAATTATTATAACAATCAAACTCTAATTGTGAAAATACAGAAGGTGTTTCTACCTTATTACTCACTGTATACATCTACTTTATCCTACGTGATCCAACAACCCTGCCAACATTCGTGTGCCAATTAAGACACTATCGCTACTTAGGAATAAGGAGAACATCACTTAGTCTGTCACTGCCTCATGGTCTTTGACACAAACAGTTGAGACATTTGAAGGTTTTTAAAGTGCTTAAATAAAATCCAAGAGCACATGAAATGTGGTGTAACCCACCTAAGAAACAGAGTAAATTATAGATTCACCCAATACACCCATCTAAGACCCACATGAATATCCCTCTTAGTTAACTTTGACAACGAGTCAACCTTGAAATTCACAATGCAATGTCTGTTGAATTTCTATTGAAGTCTTAATGATGGGAGAAATTCAGACTTGTTTTCATTGCAGCATGAGCAAGAGATGTAACTCAAATTTAGGTCCTAAGCTGAATCCTGCTGACCCCTCTTCCCCTCCCTCCCACCACCCAATTTTAGAATTAAATGTTTAAATTCAATGTAAATTAGTTAAATTAAAACTCAAGCTAGCTGGCCTGTTGGCAAAATGGGTTGAAGTGTGAGTGCTGCTGATGCTCCAGCTAATAATGAAGCAGGGTTGCAGATACAGGTTAAATTAGTATAAATAATCAAATAGCTCTATGTAGTTCAAGTGTATTTGCTCTTTAGTGGAGTAACTTGAGCTAGTTGTTACAATGAAGATAAGCCCTAAATTTTCAACCCTGATGAAAAAGTGGTTTTAATAGCTGTTGGGCTTTTTCCCCAAACGTGTTTGTTTATGCAGTTTGAGCTAAAACATAAACTATTGTTAAGTTTTCTGAAGATAGTCACAGCATCACAACCCTTTAAATAACAGCTCGAGAAATATGGGGTGCATATCACTGCAATGTCATAAATGTAAGGACAAGTCAAAATTAACCTTGTTTTCTTCTTATAAAGTTGTCGTCCAAAGAGGAGGTTAAGTATTTCAAAACGCTTTTGTCTTTTGTATAGGAGGCTGATGTGTGTAAAAGAAGTGGACATCATAGGCCATGTAACAGACTGGGATTATTTATTTGAAGAGTTTACACATCCTCCTTCTGTTGAAACAAATATGCTAAAAATCACTGTTAAGGTAAAAAAAAGTTTATGCCTTTAGAATGTAGATCTAATTTGAGAAGTTATTTAGATTAAAAATTATGAATATAGCACAGTGAAATTCTGTCAGTGATTTCAATGTGTGTGTTTTCCTAACAAGCTGAAAAGTCAAATTGAGTCTTTTCCCACCCACTTACATCTTCCATTAATAAAGGTATTACAGACAAAATTATTCCCTGAGCAAACATTTGTAACCCCATGAAACCTCTCCAGAATCTCTGCCTTAACAGAGGTGCACAGTGGAAAATTACTGAAACTTTTTAATCTTAAAATGTTTGGTACAGAAAAAGCATGTTTTAATAAGGGTCAAACCTATGTTTTTAAAACATTGCCCCAAAGTTGGAATTTTTGCTGAGATGGTATACTGAAAATTTGAGTGTAGCACTGCTGTTTTCAGTATTTGGTCGTAAGACCGATGTTGTTATATCAACTTCCAATGAAGATTATGCATCCATGTCTTTGGAAAACTCAAGAATTTACAGGAAAGTAGGAATCCTAGATTAAAAGGAGAATTCTATCAGACTGATTATATTACCATTTGTTCTGGTATTGTTACTGTTATGTCAGCCAGCTTCAAAATGTCTGCATTTCTAGGTTACCAGCTACATAAAAAACTATGATAATTTAGCTAATGCATGTTGCGTGTGGAATGTTGATGACTTTCTTTGCACCTTGTTATATGCCTTAAAATTCCCTAACTACATAAAAAGCACGATTGTCAAGAACTTTTATTATGACAACATTGTACTTGAATTGCATCTTTTTATAGTTTAGCACTTTGTTGTCATTTCTGAGTGAAGCTCAACATTGCATCTCAAAATATAACTATTTGATAAATTAAGTTGATTGTGAGGTAAAATCATTTATTCAAAATATGGCCTGGATCTATACAGAAAGGAAAAGCAGATATAACTTAAAAGATGACATTAAAGCAACCAATAGCAAGGAAAAAATTCACAACCCAAATCTTTTAGATTTATTTTTATTCTTCTTTCTAACAGGATCAGGGGCTGCTAATGTTCCAGAAAAAGGACCATGCGGCTCATGAATGTGTGAAGAAAATTCAATTGAAGGATGAAACTACTGCAAGGGTAACTTGTTCTTTTTTAAAAAAACATTTCATGCCATTCTAGCTAAATCAAACACCACTATAAGTCAGCCAAAGGAGAGGGCTTGCTTAAAAGAATTAAAGCAGACCTGTCCTGACTACTGGTTATTTGGTACAGAGGTACTTTAATACTGTATTGCATGTACTGTATACATGTACCTTTTTAAGATATACACCTTTGTGTACGATATCAATCCTAATAGAGACCAAGAGAAAGTCTTTCGAAACATCTCCTTAGGTGATAGGCTGTTGAACATTGGGAATCTTGTGAAAGGTAAGGCAGTGCCTGGGGAGACCTCAAAAGTGCCGTTTGTAACTTCTGAAAGGTAGCGGGAATGGTTCAAAGCAGACAGTGGCTCCAGCTATGTCAGTTCTGTCTTTCTCAATGAAAGTGTGTATGCAAGAACCTCTCTAGGTCCAGAGGTTCCTCTCAGACTTTAAACAAAAGTTTGCTTAAGTTCTTGTATTTTGTTGTATTATCACAGCAAGATATAAGTGTAAAGTAATTTACCTTTCTGTTTTGGATGCTTCAAGAACTCAGATGATAATGGCAGATTTAAGCATTCACTCATTCTCCAGCTCAGTGCACATGCCTACTGACTCTTCTGCTTAGGATTTCTGCCTCCTCTTAATTGGCTATATTGATTTATTGAAGTTAGATACGTGTTAGTCCCAGAATCAGATATAGTAGTATTAGAAATACTGTTTAGTTAGGAACCCTGCCATCAGAGGTGAAAACAAGCCAATATAGCCTGGTATGCTGTACCAGCAAGAAAGTGGCCAGCAAAAAGTCTGGAACACTGCACCAGCTATTTATAGACGATACAGTGTCTCAGAAAGACCCCCACAAAGCTGCCTCTCCTCCCACTCTCTCCTTGCAGCAGTAGCGGCTGGGGCAAAGGGAGCTGGGAGTGGTATGGCAGCTGGAGGAGCTGCTAATGTTCTGCTCCTTTCCTCACTGTTCCGCCTGATAGGGAAAGGAGCAGAATTCCTAGCCTTGTCCTCCGGCAGAGCTGCTGTTGCACAGATGGAACCAAGGGAGAGGTAGCTTTGTGGAGGGGCAGAGGTGGGACTAGGGCTTCTGGTCCTTTCCCTGCTGGCAGGGGCAGAGCGGGAAAGTAGCAGAACTGCCAGCCCCTCCAGTTGCCATGCCACACCCAACCCTCTTTTGCCCAGGTAACATGGGATGGGGAAGAGAGAGCAAGAGTGTGAGTGTGGGGCAGAGCCGTGTGGGGAGGTCACATGGCTTCCCTTTGCTAGTGTGCTCCCCACATATAGGGAAAAATACTTTCACCCCAGCCTGTCATGCACAATTGCAACATTTTCAAATAGGAAATAGCTTTTGAAATTTTCTATAATTTTATTAACACTAGAAAAACACAAACATTTCTATCTAAACAAAAAAAGACAGTAGCACAAAATTAATTTGACTTCCTGCTTCATATTTATATATTTTTTCACACAATTGTGGAGGTGGGAAGAGACCATGAGGGTTTTATCCTGCCTCTAGCATGCCAAGAAAGTCCAGTGGTTGAGATCTCTTAGGCCTCAATACCATCTAAGCCAATCACAGGACTGTTTTGAATATTCAAAAATATTACACGACTGCTTTGAATATTCAGAAATGTATCTGCCTCTTTTGCCTATAACTTCCTCACCTTAATAAAATTTGGAGTATCCTTATCCTATAAGTGACAATTCATATACTAAATCTCATTAGCATATAGGTACGTTTGTTACTATGGCACTCTTATGGTTGCACATTTGCTGATGTTCCTAACCTAAAATACTCAGTGGTATCAACATATTTGTTGTGGTTACATGTCAGCATTTTATGCAAGACTTAAGAAGAACTGTTTATTGTTAAATAGGGATGTTAGATATTGTGTAGTTCAATAGTCATATAATCACATGAAATCTTAGCAGTTGTACGACTATTTGATAGCCCTAGGGTTGGGGCCAGCAGCCAGTGTGCTCCCAGCCCCACTCCCAGGGAGCCCCCTGCCACCCTGTGCTGCTGCCTTTATCAGGCGGGAGCCGGTCCATGATGGGAGCTAGTTTAAAAACCAGCTCCCCACACAGACTGCCTGCCTGCCTCCATGCACTGCTGCCTCTGATACAGAGGCAGCAGCGCAGGGTAGCAGCAGTCTGTCCACAGGGAGCTCAAACCCCCCAAACCCTGCCGTGGGCCGTTGGATGCCTGAGCATCCTCTGCCCACAGGGAGCACCTCCCAGCTTTTAAGCTGGCTCCTCCCAGCACAGGCTCCTTTCTGCCCCCCCTCGCTGCCTTGGTAGGAGGCAGCAAAGAGGGGTGCAGCTGGGTCCGCAGAGCTGGCACGTGTGGGGAGCCTGCTTGAAAGCTGGCTTTCCACACACATTGGCTCCAGCCTGCTTCCTCTCACCCTCTGCGCCGCTGCCTCTATATCAGAGGCAGTAGTGCGGGAGTTGGAGGGTCAGGCGGATGGGGTGCTCATGAGGAGCCTGCCTTAACCCACCTCCTCATGGCTCTTCATGCCTAGAGATGCAGCAAGAGGCAGAATGCGTCTGGTCAACAAGATTAACCGATAAGCTAGGGCTTTTCGATTAATTGTTTAGTCAACTACATGTTGACATCCTTATGTAAAACAATCAAAATAATATATTTTGTGACTCGTTGCAACTGCTTGTCAACTTAATTACACTAAGGCTTATAGGCCTGATTTTCCTTATGCTAACTGTGTAAGCTAATATTTTACAGTCTTGGGTTCTGCAGCTTCTTTGCATTACTGCTGGATACTGCACCAATATTCTATGACTTAAAATATTGTGTATTCAATAGGTTACAGTGTTAGCCTATTCCCTATACTGGTCCATAGAGCCTTCAGCTCAAGCCCGTACTGATAAACAATGGAGGCGTTTTGCTGGCCTCTCCAACCTATTTTACAGGCTGAAAAAAATTCACTTGCCTAATTACAGGTTTTAGGTTGTCTTCAAATTTTGGGGACCCTAAATCTTTGTAAGCTTCAGAGGGTTAGCCAAGTTAGTCTGTATAATATAAACTTAAACAACAAATAGCCTAGTAGCACTTTAAAGACTAACAAAACATGTAGATGGTGGTATGAGCTTTCGTGGGCTGTGCCCACGAATTCAGATGACTGGCCAAGAGTGTGGCATAATCTCTTGCTGTAGTCTGTGGGATATGTAGATTGTAGTGGGTTTTTCCACCATTAGATCCTTAGGTATGATGATCATCTGTTTGCACTTGGAAAGGAAGATGTCTGTTTGGATCTGTGTGAGTTTCTTTGTGTAGTTGATGGATTTCCACTCCATAGGGCTGAATGCAGTGCTTTGTAGTTGGTATTAGTTCATATCCAAAGTTTGCATTGAGGTGCTGAGAGGTATAGAAAGGGAGATGAGATAACATATACACAGGCCAGTTTCACTGTCATACTACAGGTTGGACATCCCTGGTTTAGCACTCTTGGAACCTGACCAGTGCTGAACCCCAGGGACTTTGCCAGAGCAAGAAAGGTCAATGTTCCTGGACTCTGGGCCCCACTCCCAGCCCTGGCCATCAGGCTCCAACATTTCCCCTCAGCCACTGGGCTCTGACCCCCTCAACACCAAGATTCTATTCCCAGCTACCAGACTGGCTCTCTGATCTAGCAATATCTCTGCTCCTGCTACTCCAGTTTTTCCCAGTGAGTGTTGGACCATGCATGTTGCTGGACCAGAGAGTCCTGAATTACAGAGATTCAACCTGTGCATCTACTAAATGAGTACAGAAGCTTCATGGGGTAGCGAAGTTAGTCAGTACAGGATAAACTTAAACAAATAATGGTCTGATAGCACTTTATAGATTAACAAAGGGTATGAAAAATGTGATGGCATAGATCAAATTACTAGATGTATGCCATCAAATGCCAGCAATGCCCCACTGCTATATATATCGGACAAACTAGACAGTCCCTACGAGAGAGGATCAATGGACACAAATCAGATATAGGTAGAGGGAACATACAGAAACCTGTTGGAGAGCACTTCAATCTACCTAATCACTCTTTAAAAGATCTCCAGGTGGCCACCTTGTCACAAACCAGTTCTACTAGTCAAATACACAGAGAGGTGCTGGAATTACTATTCATCCACAAGTTCAATTCTCATGCTGATTGCCTCAATGAAGATGAGGGATGGCTGGGACATTATCAACCTAACATTTAATGAAGGTGCAAACAGCTTTTTGTCTGTGTAGATTCTTGCATTAGTACCCTTCCTATCTATAGCTGTCCTTTGATCCTTATCTGCTTCTTTTTAACTATCCAATCTTCAGGTGCTCACAGATTGCCTTGCTCACAGTAGCAAGTTCTGCCTACTTGCTTTTTCTCTTCGATTTTTTCATACCCTCTGCTCCATGTTTCCTGCCCCCCCTCCTTTTTTCCTCCCTCCCTTCTCCCCTATTTATTTTGGGTCTGCACATCCTAAACTCAAAACTGCGGACATCTGAAGAAGTGGGCTGTGCCCACGAAAGTTCATGATACCATCTATATGTTTTGTTAGTCTATAAAGTGTTACCAGACCATTTGTTGTTTTTTAAGTTTAAATGAGTATAGTTTCTAAAAAGAAAAGCATTGTCAGTTTGAGTTCACAATAATGATGATTAGTGAATCCTCTTAGCTTAAAAATTCCTTGGTCTATTTTTTCATTAAATATGATACTTTCCTCTGGCATATTGGTGTTTTATTTATTTATTTATTTATTGGCCAATACTTTTCAACGTGGGTGACTAAATCTAGCTATACATCTAAGCTGACTGATATTCAGATCTACAGAGTACTGACTTAAATAGACATTTTACATGTGAGTAGTCTTATTGAGGAGTCGTGTATGTATTTTAAGAATATGAATATTCTCAATTACCAATGTTCCCTCTAATTTTTTTCCATCCATGTCCATATTGAATATTATGTGAAGCATCACTATCGAGGTAGTGTGGATATGTGCCACCACTACAAACAAATATATAGATATAATTTTTAATATTTTTTTAAAAGTCCATAGGTATGGAAGAAGAGAGAATATTAAAACAAGGGATAATTAACAAGGTGCACTGCTTAAGATGTTTATTTCATATGAAATAAAATAAAAAGAAAATTAACAATGTCCTTGGAGTACATGTATTGTATCATCTTGACAACTCAAGCCAGTAAAACACATCAAAATAGGGCACACTGAAAACAGCTATATAAATAAAACAAAGATATAGCCATTACGTGAAAGAATATGCACCAGAAGCCCAATTTAATTACTTACTTCTACTATAGACCACTACATCTTCAAGGAAAGATGCTCTCAAAAAATGGAGCATCTGCCAAAACACAAGCATGCTACAGACATTAGCAGTCCACAAAAACTATCTGCACACACAGCTCAGGTTTAAAATGCTAAACAAATCTGAGTCAACTAGAAATATTCATGCTGTCATCACAAATATTAATAAAATATTTTCAGACCCAGAAAAAGAGAGTAAAATGCATTTACTGACTCTTATACAGTTGCTTGGGATGCCAACTCTTAAATTAATACTTCACGCACACACAACAGTAAAAATAAGTAATAAAGCAACACAGAGAGCGAACAAAATCACAAACAAAAAAGTGATATAAAAACAGCCAAAGTTCTTTTGACTTCACACTGTGTATATCACCAACTCAAAAACTTAAGCGTAGGCTCAATAAGTCCCCTGAGTCAGCGGTTCCCAAACACTGGGACACGGCCCGGGACCTCTGGCTGCCAGGTCGCAGCAGCTCTGGGGGCTAGGATACACCGCTGTTGCCGTGACTGTTGGGAGAGGCTTATCTTGCCCTGCTGTTTAGCCAGAACTATAACAGATGATAAAGATCTCGCCTTAAGGGTTTCCAGTACCGCTCCCGAAAGAAACTTAATGAAAATCACTTGTCTGAAATTGAAGTGATTTCAATTGAGAGGCTTCTCTCCTGGCCACTGCAACCCCTGGGCCTGGGATATGAAAGGTTAGAAAATATGTGTTCCCAAATAAAGCTAAATCCAACTTTTTAAGCATCTGGTGGAGGTGTAGCATTCATTTTAGGAAATAGATTAATTAACATGTATGCTAGTTACACAATTCTGAAATACCAGACAAAGCAAAAGCCAGGTATATTCTGTCACTTTCTGTTCATAAAAAAGTTATGAGATTTTTTTTTTAATGGCAATTTTGGGGAGGAGACAAGGTGACTTAATAGGATTCTTTCTAAAAAATAAACCACAGTTTGTTATTCTCCAGCAGAAGTCCCTTCCAGCCCCTACA
Source organism: Apalone spinifera (assembly GCA_030068395.1). Lineage (NCBI taxonomy): Eukaryota > Metazoa > Chordata > Testudines > Trionychidae > Apalone > Apalone spinifera. The sequence continues at coordinate 2,555,321 of JANRFK010000875.1, forward strand.
GCCCAGCTAGGCCTGGGAGAGACTGAGAGTCGGACTCTCCACCCAGCCACCATAATAATTTTTCACTCGCTCTTTTACATACACACTCGCGCTTTTCCTGATTTGCTTAAATGTGTCCCTCCCATTCTTAAGTTCATGAAGTTACTTGTAATGACTCTTCCCCTGTGCTTTGACATATTCAGCAATAGGGCCATCCCTGAAGGGGGCATGTACCCAAAGCAGTCCTCCCTGTCACAGGCTCCATGTCTGCCCCACCCCAACCCTGTGCAAAAAGACCCAGGGAATTACTAGGGGCTCAAGCACACAGGAGCAGCAGGTATTGGCTTCCCTCTTGCACTCACCGCAATAGGAGCTGGAACGGCCCAGCATCCTGCTCCACTCCTCCCCGCCACCCTTTCCCAGCCTGCTGCACTCCATTTCTCCATGAGTGGAGCAGGCTGCCAGGTGGCTCCAGTTCCCGTCGCCATGGTGAGTGCGGGGTGGCACAATCCTTGTTGCTGTCCCTCACTGGTAATACCCCAGATCATCCTGGGACAGTTGCGCTGGCCACTGGTGAGCCCCCCAGAGTACGGTGTAACCTGGACTGACACATGCTTTTTCCTAGGCACCATTTGAGTGCCAGAAGGGGTTGTGACGTGGGGTGCGAGCTCTGGCTTGGGAGACTCTTACCAGAGTAGGTGGCTCCTGATCAGTGGTGCAGCAAGGTCCTCAGGCAGGCCACCTGCATGTGCCCAAACCTGCTGGCAAGCTTCTCTGCACACCCCTTGGGGTGAAAGGGACAGCCAGTGGGAGTTATGAAGATGGTGCTGTGGGTGAGAGCAGGTCATGGATACCCCATTTCCCCTAAGGGGCTTGCAGAGATGCACTTTCCAGCAGCCTTCAGCTGTGGTGCTTCCGGGAGCAGTGTAACTGGGGGCCACAGCAGCCAGGGAGACTGCCTGCCTGAATGTACCACTGGGTGCAGGACATTTTCCTCTGGCCCAAGGCTAGACGGTCATGGCAGGTCACAGGAAAATATTTGATCGGCCAGATCTGGCCCGTGGATTGTATTTTGTTCTCTCCTGCTTTACAGGGAGCTATGTCGGTGACCTCAGTGGGGCTATTCCCTTGTTGAAGTTGAGGCACATTCTTAAGCATCTCGATGAATAGGGCCTACGTACCTAACTTTATGAAGACAAGTTGAAAGATTTGGCCCAATGTAAATGCCTTTACGTTGGTACTGATTGCTTTCAATGAGTGCCATTTTAATCAATCACTGTTATGTTGGTTGCAGAATAAAAAAAAAAACGTACATGTGTTTCAAAAATTGCCATAATTAGTAAGTTGCAGCTGTTTTTTGGTGAGGATAGCTACATAAACATTGCCTCGATTATTTTTTTTTATTGCTTTACAGAGAATTTGCCATGCTGTGAATGAAGCTCAAGCAGCAAGACAGCAGCAAAAACTGGTGAAAAAAGCTTCACTGAAATTAATGAAACCACAATCACTATCTTAATGATAATAGGGTTTGCATTTGGTTTAACCTGTGGTATGTGATCTTATTCCTGAAGATTTACCAGAAGCAATTTGTATACAATGTAGAGGAAAAAATGAAATACCTGTAAGGTGTAGTTCCTATATTATCTAGACCACTTTTCATTTTTAAAAGTTTTTTTTTTTGTTTTTGTTGTTGTAAAAAGTCAGCTGATGCACTGTGACAGTCTCTTTAGCATATATACGTACCTTGACTATTCTGCAGGAAACAAATTCAATGAGTTGAAAGCTTCCTTTGGGGGAGAGAGACCTCTACTGATTGTCCTCTCACCTTTTCCCCAATATTATGAAAAATATCCAACAATTAATTTTTTAAGAGACTTGACTTGTTACTTGCATTGAATTGTACCTAATTTGCACTATAATTTAATGCTTTTCATATGAATTAGCAATAAATAATAATTCTAACTTTTGAAAACTAAAATCCATATTATCTAATTGAAGCTTATTAGCAATATGTCTTGTTTACTAGGAAACCTTTCTAATGTTTAAATATGTTCTTGTGGTGTTGGTCTTTATATACTTGAAAGAAATTCAGGGAGATTTATATTCTGTGGTACAAGAAAATATTGCACTGTAGACTAATGTAAAGAAGAATGGATATATATAAAAACATCATTACTTCTCAATAGAGAGGTTCACTTTAGAAATAGTCATTTGCATATTATTAGAAATAATAGCCAATTTGTGTATTAGAAATAAAGTGGCTTTAATTCGCTTTAAAAATTGACATCTTTGGTTCTCCTAAAATGAAAAACAATGTAATATCTTGCTATGTATTAATAGGAAGGATTTAGTAGTAGACTACACATTAATACTGGCTCTAGTTGAAATCCTAAATAGATTTTCCTGTGAAGAAAGTAAAACTTGTTTTTATACAACAAAATGTATGTAGTTGGTCAAAAACTTCGATTTGTTGTCCATAGTTGAGCGTACAGTTGGTTTTTGCCTGATATTTGCCATTGATATATATTAATCAATAGCTAACAATGGTATTTTTTTATTGTACTACTGCTTATCTTAAATACTACTTCTAGGCCTCAGTTCCATAATATTACCTATGTTCATAACTAATCTTTAAGTATATGTGTTGTCTTATTGATTTCATTGAGACAACTCACTATGTAAAGTTAGGCACATGCTTAAGTACCTTTCTGAATCAGGCCTGTTTGAGCAAATATTGTTTAGTTGATCCATCAATAAATTGAAACTGATACTATCAAATGTCTGGCTTACTAATGAAAGTATATATGCCCTAAAACACCACTTGTACATTTTTGCATTTTTTACTTCATACCTCAAGTAAGCAATGACTAGCTATTGATCTTATATCTTTATATATGCAAGCTTAAAGATTTCCAGTATGGTAAAAAATGGCAACAGTGTTGAATAGATACTTGCTCTGTCAGTGTTTGTACTTTATTTCCACTGAAGCAATCGTCAAAGATAGAGGAAGATCCAAATGTCAGATATGTACCAGTCCAGAATCTAAAATTCCCCAGATATCAGTGATATGGAATTCTTGTATTCTGGCCTGCATCCATTTCTAATTTAGTATACTTTGTCTTACCAAAGGAGAGAAATTAAAGATAATGAAAATATGATGTTGAATATGAAGCATCCAGGGAAAACTTGCATCTGTGCTTCATTTACTGCTTGTATGTATGTCTGTAGTTTTGAACATCACATAGTTCAGTAGGAAGAAAATACCGTCATTCATTAACTTTGAGGCCTTCAATACCACTTTGGCTAGAGAAGTTCTTAATGTTTCATTCTAATGTTTAAATAGTACAGTGAATTGATGGAATGAGTTATCTGGTATTTTCTGTACATGTCAACTACTGTATTTAAAACATGGACAAAATAAAATCTTTATATGCATTTACTTATGGTTTGAATCTCAAACAATGAATGGGGTTTATTTTTCAAGAGAAAAGATGGGGGAAAAGAGTACAAGTTGAGTGTACGTGAGCAAACTTACATAATGCATCCTCACTGCTTCACTGTTTTCTCTACTGTCCTTTGTGAGCCCAGTTTGTGGCCTCTGAGAAGCAAACTGACAAATCTTGATAGAAATCAGAAATTTCATTACTCTTTCCAGAAGTTGTTTTGGATTTTTAGAGGTTGCCATGTTGTCTGAGGGGAGAAATTTGGAATCAGTTTTCTGCCATCTTGAATTAGGTGACTCTCTTCACAATGACTATTATATCAGTAATAGTATTTTAGTCTTCTCTGCAAATGCTGTAGGTAATATTTAATTATTTAAATAAACACAATGAAATAGTTTTTTATATGGACTAAATACAGATGGAAAATTGAAAAAAAAGTGACTTTATACTAACATTTTTACAACGTGGGTCATTTAGATCTCTGCTACTTAAGTCAGCACAGTAACTGGAAGTTACCACCCATGTAGGCCAGCCACCAAAGGGGACTTGAGATGTATACTTTCCCAGTGGGTATCAGACCTGTTTGCTAACAGAAGAGGAACATAGAGGGTGTGTCTAGACTACACGTTTTTTTTTTTTAAAGTGGCCTTTTTCGAAAAAACTTCCCTTGCATCTAGACTGCTGCTGCGTTCTTTCGAAATTAAATTGAAAGAACGTGGCGGTTTTTTTGCTGCGGTAAACCTCATTTTATGAGGAAGAATGCTGCTTTTTTTTTTTTTTTTTTTTTTTTTTTTTTTTTTTTTTTTTTTTATAAAGAGAGTGCTCTTTCGAAAAAAGGCATTCTTGAATGCGAACGGGCACTTGTATATTTCAAAAGGAAGCCCTGCAAGGAGGGCGGTGCCAGTGGGGCAGTCCCTCACTGGCCCCACGCTTCCTGCAGGGCTTCTGCTTTTGTACATTTTAAGAGCGAGGCTCTTGTACGTTTCAAAAGCAGAAGCGCAGCAGAAGCGGTGCAAGTGGAGGCCATATCCACTCATACCATTTCCACTGTGCCTCTACCTTCCCCTGCCCCCCGCAGAAATGGTGTTGGGGGGGACCCAGCTCCTGCTCCCCTCCCCCAGTTGCCTTCTCCCCCCCTTGTTGATAGAGGCTGCAAGATGGAGGAGAAGTGACTAGTCGCATCATTAGTCGACTATCCAGTAAGTTTATGCTTATCGGATAGTCAGCTAGTCTCTTACATTCCTATTTACATATATATCTCTTTATATACCAACATGTGAATATGAACAATGGCCAACTGTCAAAATAGATGCCAGTGGACTAGCAACTTCAACAGGAGTCACAGTAAGACGGTAAGAAAAAAGCACCTGATGACATCTAGCTGATATGCAAGCTTTCATCTTAATCTCTGTTTTAAGGCTCTGTTTTTTATTATATCTTCAATTGATGACAGCATTCAGAAAGATAGCTGGGGTTGGTCTGTTTCATCAAAAATAACAGATTCTGGTGGCACTTCAAAGACTAACAAATTTATTAGGGTATTAGAACATAAGCTTTTGTGAGCTACAACTCACTTCCTCAGATGCTGATGACAACTGTTAATGTATATATTGATATATAGATATGAAGCACCATATTAAGGACAAAACCAAACTTAAATCATTTTTGTAATGCTTCTAGTTGTAATATAAATATATATTCTCAATGAAAGTCCAGGAAATGCATTCAGTTGTGAATGCTTATGTCCTTCCAGTTATGCCGATCCCTTCCTTAGCCCATGGATATTTTATTTCCATAATCACTGTATTATTGTCTCAGTAACAGTGCTGCAAATATGCAAATCTCCCAACTTTGGCTACTATAATCTCTCCACTCTGATTTTCTCCTGCTTGTAGAGTTTTCAAGCTATTTGTTAGCAGCTAAGATAGTAGTCCCATCTATTGACTTGATCTAGCTGAAGCAGAAAAGCTGTGAAATGTATGTGAAAGGGGAAGAATACCGAAAAGAAGATGGCCTGTCAAAATGAACTTCTGAAGTTAAAACTTTGGGTTTATTTTCTTCCATCCACTTCTTTCCTTCTTTGTACAGGTCAGCAGAGATTTTTGTTCCAGAAAACCTATTGTCTATTTGTACTAAAATGGCATAAAGTACGAGAGCCTGAGAGGGGTGGCTTAATGGACATAGAGGAGTAAACGACTGCCAAGAAAGGCCTAAACTTTATGTTTATAAGAAATAGACTGGATCTTTCTCAGAGCACAAGGCAATACTCCACATTTATTGAAAATACAACTTTAAAAATCAGCATCTGCATCCATTCATACATGCCTGTACAAACAGATGTTGTAGTTACCAGTCTATTATGACTTGAGTCAATCTAGTATATAGGACTGAACCTACAGAAACATGGCAATACAACACCCTATGTTCATTGTTGTAAGTTCCCATTTGAGTTTGTCTTTTGCAATGTCATGCTGTGAGCATTAATCCTTAAGTGGTGTTTTATCCCAAGGTTATCCCTATCATCCTTCATGTTGTCACTGGGATTTACCACATCTGGTTTTGCCTTTATCTGTTATCTTGCCTTTGGAGGTATACACCTCTGCTATAGGGTCATCAATCTGCCATTCTCCAGCCATCGTCAGCGTGTGTTGATAGTCTGATTGGCATCTTCTGATCTTTTATTCTCCCTCTTGACCATTTGGTACTGCTGTCTTCTGTTTATTAGGCTATCCTGCACTCCTCATTCACACAGAGAAGTAAATGATAAGAGTAAAACTTAATTTTGCAAAGAAAACCTTTGTTTTTGCAAGGAGAACTTAAGCAGAAGTTAAACAAATTTTACTAAAAGTTCTGTTTTACCACTAAAAACTATTTTTTGTAAGGATTAAACAGTTATTCCAAAGTTCAAAGATTAAAGAATGAAGAATTAACCTAGAGTAAGGGTGACCATATTAGACTTAAGTCTTTTTTCCTGCCTCACGATTAGGGTAGTTATTGACATCTTATCTGATGTGTATTTTCTAACAATTTCAGGGGGTTCCTCCCTGCTAAAAAGGAAAGGTGGCTGGCAGGACCACACAAAATATAAGTATACTACCATTAAACTAAATGTAATGTTACAATTCTTCTACATATTTTAGTTTTCACTATTTCTTATTTTACATACATGAATTTATTATTCTATACCATTTTCTGATTTAAAAGTTCACAGAAGCAAAGATAGTTTAAAGCAGGGATGGCCAACCCGAGGCTTGCAAACTGCATGCGGCTCTTCCCCCTCACACACACACCCCCGCCCCGGGTGCAGCTCACGAAGCCTCCCCCCCCCCCATGGCTCGAAAGCTGCCCCCACGCCTCCCAAAATGGTCCTCTCCTCCCAGCTTCCTGTGCTGACCTGGGCAGGGTAGCTGTCCAGCTTGACCATGAAAGCTTCAGAAATAAAGATGGCGGCAGGCAGCGGGAGCCTGCTGTGGCCAAAAAGCCTCAAAATGCATTTAACTGTGGTTTCTTAAAAGGGCAGAGCCTTTTTTAGAGGTGCGTTTTGTTTTGCTCAACAACTTTGCCCCGGCTATTTGTGCTGGATCCACTGCTATCTTGGCTCTTTGCCCAGAATGGGTTGGCCACCCCTGGTCTAAAGTTTTGCATACTTCAATTTGTTACATCCATAAATGGAAAATACCTCATCCAGCTATGGAGACCTGCTACACAGGTGAAGGAAAGTAAGCCCAAGAACTGTTAATGGGAAGAGGGGAGGGAAGAGATGTGTAAAAATATTGCAAGGTTCAGAAATTTGTGTTTTCTTGCTTCATTTCTGCAAAAAAAAACCCGAGCCATATAAGTAGTTCAATCTCCTAGAATGAAATGGGGAAATCAGTGAAAGGAATACAAGTCTGGGAAGGATGGAGGAGATTGATCAGCAGCTGTTATGCTTAAAAGCACATGGGATCTTTTTCAGGGGGATACGGCAACATGCCAAAGTCTCTCACACGCACACACACATATGTACTTCCTGCTGATGGAATAGTTAAGTCTGTTGCTCAACCCAACCTAATGGTCAGATAGGTTGGGTGCGAGGAAGGAGCTGGGTTTGTGTCAGTCTGCACTGATGCTCCTCTTGGTCTTGATCTTAGCAGGACAGAACCTGAAGAACCATACAATATACCACTCTTTTTATAGGATTTTCCTTCTATGCAAGTCTATGCATTTTGCCTTGTCAGTCCATAATTAGTCATTCAGCATCACAATCAATCTTCCTACAACATATGCTTATTGGGAAGAAGTTGTTCTCACAGTCATCTTATATTAGTATGCTGACGACCCCTCCTGGGTGGTGTCTTTACAGCAAAAGTTGTGATTGGTTCCTTATCAAGGAGAGCTTGCCACTAGCTTCAGAGTTGTCAGTCTGCCCCAGTAGTCTGCGTCTTCAGTGTGCTTTCACTTAGTTTATTATTTGGTGCTTCCGACTCTCCAGCCCCTCCTCTGACCATCTGAGCATGCAGTGGCCTTCACACTTATCTCTCCTAAAACATTCTATCTCTCATTCTCACAAACAATACATTTACAGAATTGCAGCATGGAACAAAGGGTACTTCTAGTCACTTTAACAAAATTACAGTCTTTCAACATTAAACTTCTTTCTACTACTAACATCACTATGTATTACAATATTCCATCCTTTCACTTTAACATGCTAACATCAAAGAGAGCTGGAGAAGTTAACAAAGCTGCCTCTCTCAGGCCTACATCTTGTATTTAAGTTTAATCCAAACTTCTGCTATATATTTATTATAACTGACTTATTAGTTATAAAATTCCAATTCCAGTGTTACACAACTTGGCTGCAGATGTGTTTAAGAGTACTATTCGGGAGAAAGTGACAACTGCTCTCTTGGCTAATGGATTAGCCTGTGTACACACGGTCTTTTTATGGTCCCTGAATCTGGAGTTTTGAAAGGATGGTACAGGACAAGCGGCGCAGTAATCTGCACCTAGGGAAATCAAGGAAGAGGGTCTAGAAGGAGCTTATATGAGCATATTCATTATTCCCTTGAGAATGTTTAAGTCCAATCTCACCTGGCTGTCCTGTTGGTTTCATATTTTATCTGGTCTAGGTGGTAAAGTCCTCATAGAGAGTTGCAACTGAATTGAAGATGGACCTATGGCCATCTATTATTTCTGCCTCTGCAGTGCTAAATTACTTAGTCTTTCCATATTGTCAGTCCCATTCTGCACCTGAGTGTGCTGTCCTGTAGGTGGGGAGGCACTGCCTTCTTCAGTTGCATTACTTCCTGAGAAGACCATGATCAGAGATTAGGGCAAACACAAAGAAGGCCATATGGCTGCACATGTATGGACTGTTCTTAGATAACCATGTCTGCATGGACAACTGAGTCCTGGTGAGAGGGCTCTGGTAGCCCTGTCCCCTGGCCAAAGCTTCTAGCAGCATCAGGAGGTGGATGCCATCCTGCCTTGGCACGATTCTAAGCAGGTGTGTGAACCTCGATGATGATGGTGTGAAGATCAGCATATGCCAGATATGTTGCCTCTGCATTGTGAGGATATAGGAGACCGAATAGTTTAATACTGTCAGTTTTCTTTTTTTCTTAACGAGGTATCAAATGGCCTCTTAATATAATCCATCAATCACTGTAAGAGTATTACTACATTCTCTCTTCTCCTAAGTAGAAATAAAGTAGAAAATCATGGAGGGGATCCTCAAGGAATCCATTTTGAAGCACTTGGAAGAGGG
>JANRFK010000875.1:2566195-2612019 GCA_030068395.1 Apalone spinifera
AGATCCAGAGAAGTGATTATTCCCCTTTATTTGGCTCTGGTGAGGCTACATCTGTAGTATTGTGTCCAGTTCTAGGGCTCTCACTATAGAAAGGATGTGAACACATTGGAAAGGGTCCAGTGGAGGGTGACCAAAATTATTAGAGGGCTGGAGTGCATGACCTATGAGGAGAGACTGAGGGATTTGGGTTTGTTTAGTCTGCAGAAGAGAAGATTGCAAGGGGATTTGATAGCAGCCTTCAACTTCCTGAGGGGAGGTTCCAAAGAGGATGGAGAGAGGCTGTTCACAGTAGTGCCAGATGGCAGAACAAGGAGCAAGGGCTCAAGTTACAGTGGGGGAGGTCTAGATTGGATATTAGGAAAAACTATTCCACTAGGAAGGTGGTGAAGCACTGGGATGGGTTACCTAGGGAGGTGGTGGAAACTCCATCCCTAGAGGTTTTTAAGTTTCAGCTTGACAAAGCTCTGGCTGGGTTGATTTAGTTGGGATTGATCCTGCCTTGGGCAGGGCGCTGGACCTGATGACCTCCTGAGGTCTCTTCCAACTCTGATTGTAAACCAAGATTCTTTCTGGGGAATCAAAGCTCAATCTTTGAGTCTAGGTAGGAAAAGCTTTGGCTTGTACAATGATGATGGGGGGGGGTCTCACTCTCTTACGAATTACTGTTTGCTGGTCCTGCTTTGGGTAAGGGGTTGTAATTGATCATCTCCTGGGGTCTCTTGCTATTGCTTTGCTATAGGAACAACCACTCATTGTTCAGCTCACATGCAGCCTCCAGCATGTAAATCACTCCAATCTATATTAAATGAGTATAGCTAGTAAGACACAATTTACACTAATTCAGATAGCGAGAGAGACTTTCTCTTTGAATTGACTTAGCTTGTTAATTGAGGTGTTAGTTTATGTTTTACCTCTTAGTTCCTTGTAACCAATTCTGATTTTTATGACTTGGTACTTGTAATTTTCTAAAATCTGTCTGTAGCTAATAAACTTGTTTTAGCTAAACCAATGTGTGCGTGGTTTGAAGTATTTTGATATAACAAAATTTTCTGTTAATAAAATGATGCACTTTATATGAGGTTGTATTGTCCAGGAGAGTGCTGGGCATTACAAGATGCACAAATCTGTGGGAAAGTCTGGTACTTGGAGTCTTCTGGTGTTACCTGCAATGTAATTAATGTATGGCTGGCTATAGCACTCAGACAGTGTAGCTGGGAGTTCTTTGCCTACTAGAGGCTGTGTGAGATCAGACTGGGAGTGGTTGCTTTCTCATTGAAGCAATGTAAAATGTACCCCATGCTGGTAAATTAAGGGAATACAGCTGTCAATCAGTCCAGATTGTACACAGGTGAATGTCACAGCCACTTACTTGAGTCGCTGCTCAATTCAGATGTCCCCTGGGAGCTAAATTAGCCTAATGCATATCATTGTCACCTTAATTCCACTCTTACCAGACCTCTCTTTGAATCACTGGATGTGGATGGTTCTTAGAAAATGTGTGGGTGATTCTCACCCTTTATTTACAGCTAATTTCCAGGGCTGTGTTACAGGGATGGGGAAGGGACTGTGAGGGAAGGGATGAAGGGTAATAAGCCCACGTCTTGAGTTCCAATATGTCTATGTAGGGAAGCCTAAAACCATAGAATCTTAGAATAATAAAACTGGAAGGGACCTTCTGAGGTCATCCAGTTCAGTGCCCTGCCCTCATGGCAGGACCAAGCACCATCTAAATCATCCCTGATAGATGTTTATCTAACTTGCACTTAAATATCTCTAGTGATGGAAGTTCCACATCCTCCCTGGGCAATTTATTCCAGTGCTTAACTACTCTTGCCTGGAAGCTTTTCCAACCTAAACCTCCCTTGCTGCAATTTAAGCCCATTGCTTTCTTGTCCCATTGTCAGACATTAAGGAAAATAAGTTTTCTCCCTCATTCTTGTGACACCCTTTCAGGTACTTGAAAGCTGCTATCATGTCCTTGCTGTCTTCTCTTTTCCAAACTAAACAAGTGCAATTCTTTGTCTTCCCTTACAGCTCATGTTTTCTAAACCTTTAATCATTTTTGTTGCTCTTCTCTGGACTGTCTCCAAATCTTTCTTGAAATGTGGTGCCTACAAGTGGACAAAACACTCCAACTGAGGCCTAATCAGCACAGAGTGGAGCGGAAGAATGACTTCTCATGTCTTGCTCACAACACTCCCATTAATGCATCCCAGAATGAGGTTTGCTTTTTTGCAACAGTGTCACACTGTTGACTCACATTTAGCTTGTGGTCCACTATAACCCCTAGATCCCACATGTTCATATCTCAGTTCCCCTGCTGCCTCTGTGCCCAGTAGAGATGAGGCAGCAATGCCAGTGGAAGTCTTCCAAGCACCAGTACCCAAACCAGGTATTCTCTTTGAAGAGCAGTGACATTTGGTTAAATGTGCCCATGAGAACTCTTGAAATACAAGTCCAGTCTGGTTAATGCCCCGACTCATTATAGCCAATAGAACTGTTGCATGCTAATACTGTATAAAAGGATAAGTGTGAGGAGGTAACTGATGTCAATGATTCCCCACTTAAGTTACCTGAGTTGTTACAACTTTCTTATAGCCTATAATCAGAAATCAATCAAATCCCATTATTTTAATTGCAATGGAAGTGTTGTGCAAATTTTGTTGAAGACCACCTTTCTGTTGAAAATTGAAATGATATATCCATGTAATGTAGATTTTTAAGGGGTGATTCATTATACTTTTTTATACACAAGATTCTTCTACAATGAGACACAAAGTGCCTAACTTTTCCTTAATGGTAGCTTGTGCCAGAATTATGAAACCATCTTTATATAATCCATTAAAAAGATAGCTTAAGAAACAGTCTGCTGGTAGCAATAAATGTCAGAAGAATCGATATCTTCTCCTCCTCCTTGCCACTTCCCTGTTCAGGGTCAGCGACTTTTATAGCCTTCTTTTAAAAGTTATGATCATGTGCTAGACTGTCAGAGAGATTGATCTCTCTGAGTTTCGCTGATATCTGGACCATGTACCAAGTCTTCGGTCTCCCATTTAGTTGTCTTCCATCCAAAATCACTGCAATAGCAATCTGCCAATGTAAGGATCTGGTCTCTCCTGCATATGTCCATACTGTAAATTAGCTGTCATCAACTTGTCTTCAATTGGAACAACCAACAGTAAGCCCCTTACAGTTTCATTTGCTATCCAGTAATGGAGTGCCCAGCCATCTGGGCATCTTCATTTCCATGGAGAGCATACTGCTTTCTCTTTTGACCACTGGCCAAGTCTCTGTTCCATACACCAAGATGAGTCAAAGTATAGTTATATGCGTTCTGCCTTTTAACTTCAAAGAGAACTGGCTCCTGCCTTCTGCATCCAGCAGGTTTGGTATGATGCTGGGCATATCTCAGAAGGGTACCATTGTTGGGGAACATTGATCCTTGGTATTTAAATTCTCTCACTTTTCTAAGTTCTCCGCACATGGCATCTTTACTGTGCATCAAACAGCTACGTCTGTAATTTTATAGGGCTTTACAAAAAATAGAAAAAAACTATAACTTTCTGATTTCACTGCTAAGATTTTAATTGTAAAGCACTTAATGTGGTGCAGCATCTTGGGTTATTTAGAAGCTGTGGGTTACTGTGCTGACATATAGCGATGTCTCATAATATCTTGTGAAATGATCCCATAAATTGTTGTATCAGATGTTGTCCACAAGATGGAGGAATGACTTAACATTTATATTTTTCATCTGCCTTTTAACATTTTGTCCACATTCCGCCATCAGTCAAAGGCATTAGTCAATTTAATAGCTTTAGCACAGGACGTAAGCTATATAGCCAAGGATACTATAAAATTGGCCACCTGTGGACAAAAGTCCAATGACTTATGGAGGACTAGTGGAAAAAATGCAGCATATAGAACATTCTTGCACTAATTCTTGCAGTGGCCACTTTTGAATATGAATTGTTGCCCAGTTTGAAAATGTACAACCTACCTGAACGGATATTAGTTTTGAGGTTCAAATAAACCTTTGTCTGTGTTCACTGAACATACTTACCTCTTTGCTGTATTGAAATGCATAAGACTGTGTGTAGATCTTTGTACAAGAGAGTATTATATTAAGTCTGTACTATTTTTTTGTTACAGAATAGCAGATACAGAGGAATCTGAGGATATATGAGGCCATTCCCAGGACCAACTCCACTTAAGCTTTCCCAAAACTCTTCATGGGATCATCTTTTCCTTTTCCTCTCACTATTCAGCCACAATTCTCATTTTTATTTTTGGGAGAATAGAAGTAATTGTTTTCCTGTAGGAATGTCAGGGTCAGATCATTGAGTAACAGAATGTGGGGAAACTGCTTTACAAAGATGAATGAGTTAAAAGTATTTTTGAATTGTTGCTTTTCTGGATTGGCTCTTGCTGGGCATTATCTATATTTTATACTGGCTATAAAATTAGATGAGATTTGCTGATTTAAAACAAACAAACAAACCTCTAATAATGGTGCAGAATATGGATCATGGCTGCTACTTTTTCTCTGTAGGGAAATTGAGGAAAACATACTTTAAGAAAACTTTATTTTGAGCTTGCCTTCGTCATCTACATACTGCAGAGCTTGAGGAACCTGAATCTAGGGGAAAAAAGTGTTTTAATTGCATAAGAGCCCCAGAATGGCAATTAACTTTGACTGTTGTTTATGTATACAAATGCTAATCACTTCAGGATTGTAACTTCAGGGGTTTTATAGAAACCTAGGTGTTGGAAGTATTGGGGGGTGAAAACAACTTAGAAGTCTTACAGGTACACAGGCCCAGCTCTTGAGTGCTGCCCAGCTCATGCCATCCAAGGCTCTGGCTCCTGTTGTGGCAGCAGTGATGGTAGCCAGGAGCCCCAGGTCCTTTTAAATTGCCGAGTTCCAGGGCAACTACCCCTTTTGCCCTTCCCCACCATTCCCCGCTTGGTGACCCTGCTGGTACGGTTCTTAAAGCACTGTCAAGGCAACACTTTAATGTCAACTGTGTACTGGCCCATACTGGTGGCCATTTTTTTTCTACTGATATGTCATCCCTGCACGCTTTCACCTTTGGAAGAATTTAATTTGTGTGTCCACACATGTAGCAACATAGTAATTCATAGCACAATACACACACACATCAGTTGTGTATTTATTGTGCAATAAAATACCTTAAAAGCAATGTAATTTTTTTTAAATGAATGTTTTGGGTGAAGGTCTGTTGCACTGCACTACTTATGGATGCAGCATAGAACTTGCAATCCAGGGAAGCATGAGGTTTAATGGTGCTAAAAAATTTTAAAGTCACCCTTATACCTTTGTGACTGCACTATTGTGCACATTGAAGTGGTCCTTGCCTAATTTAGGCAAACCTGAGGAGCTGTCTGAGTTACAACTGACTGCGTCCTGCTTCTTTTGGGTGGCAGGTCTGCCCATAATATCTACAGTGCCATTATGCAACCTCACTTTGTTTGGCCTTCCCATCCTCAGCTTCATGTCTGCTGTGAGCCTTCTACCAAGGGCTTGTGAGAGGCTCCTCAGAGACCAGCTAATTATTGTCTTCCTCAGTTCTTATGCCAGGGGAATTCTGTACTGGCTGGTCCAGAGTGTAGTATGACTCCTGAAATGCCAATGCAGCCTGTTTATCCAACATAAAAGGGTTAAAAGGGAGGTGAGAATCTCACCCAATATGTATTTTCAGTTTCCAAGCTGATGCTATTTTTGTGAGTTCAAAATTGGGGCCATTTTATTTTTTAAAAGTTGTTTTTGCAATTTGGGGGTTTTTTCTTTCTCTCACTTTTTTTCTATTTTTTTCCTTTTTGCCACATAGCCTGAAAATCATTCACTTTATTTCTCTATTTTTGCACAGTTTTATTTTCTTCTCAAACTTTTAAAATCATCTCCATTTTTTTAGTAGTTAGAAGGTAGATGAGAGGGGAAAGAGAGGGAAAAGTGGGGGGAACCTCAATACATAGATTTACATTTGCTAGCAAAAAGGAAAAGAAAATATTTTCCCTGTTTTTTCCCCACATTGAAAAAGTGAGCTTTGTTGCTTAATAGTGAAATTAGTTTTTTTTTCAAAAGACATTTTTACTTATCACACTTTTTACACTTTTTTTAATGGGAAAAAATTAAAATGGGTTTTTTTTCTTGCCCATATACATTTTCTCTGTTTTCTTCAAAATTTTCTTGCAAGAAGAAAGGGAAAAGACACAGAATTTAAAAATGTGAAATGTGAATTTTGGGAGGGAAACACTTTTTTCATTAAAAATGAATTTTTTACACAATAATGTGTTGATTAAACTGTTTTGACAAACTTTACATAAAAAATTCTCAACCGTCTCTATCATCGGTCCATACTCCTTCCACTCAAACAGGCAAGGAAGGGAGGAGGGGAGAAGTTAAAAGTAACTGGGACAGCTTAAGGGGTAGTGCGGTTGCTAGGCAACAGGTAGCCTTGAGAATACTGGAGTGAACCTAGAAGGGCTGATACCGGATTGCATTAACGCCTGATTCTATTCCCATGAGATTCTGACTCTCGCAACAGTCCTGCTCTATCCCTGCTCGCAACAGTCCTGCTCTATTGGAGGAGGCCCACAGGAATTCCTCCAATTTACATGCATTAGCTACTTCCTTCCCCTGCCTACAAGGCAACGAAGCTGCTCCAACCTCGGAGCCACTCTAGAAGTCAGAGAACTGTCATGGGAAGCAGAGGCTGCTTGCTCAACATTAGCACTTTCAACAAGGTTGCTATCCTATCCCCTCTCAAAATATCCAGTTCCAGCTTCCTGCAGCCATCCCAAATTAGAAGAGAAGGCTAAGACGATTGACAACTTACCCCTTTCATCCAGTGCAGCTTTTCTGGGGAGTCAGAAGATAAGTTCTTCATTTCTTTCTCAGCAGCTACCAATTGGTTCTTCTCTACAGGAAGCTCCTTAGTCCTGTTCTCTTCATAGCTGCCTCCCTCTGGAAGCCTTGACTTTAAAGGCTTCCCTGTTCAGCTGGCAACAATAGTGGATAAGAACAAAGGGTCAGGGTAGGCCTTTGTTAGGAGATCTTCCTGGTCCTCCTAGTCATCCCCACCATAGAAAGAAGATTACATTGGGTGTATGAGGAAAAGGGAATATTAAATGGTAAGGAGAAGCAAGGAAATCCATCTCCAACCCCAATTCCAAGAAAAAGGGATGGTTTTTGTGACACTGTGTTCAGTGGTACTCGTTTCTTATCCACGGTTTTTAAACTGATAGAACCAACTTATGGTTAATGATAACACTTGTAGCATAAGAATTATTTAACAAAACTCTTGGACTAATGAAACCACTCTAAATTCTGTAACACAAATCAATGCTTTCAGGGATTCTTTTTTAGAGGTGGGACTTAGTTTGTGTGGGCAAATACAGTCGGTGTCTACACTTAATGCTCAAGGTGCTGATTTCAGGGTTAAACACAGTGTTAATAGAAATGAACTAGTTTATCCTTTTCATGACAGGGTAGACACGCCAACTCTTTACTTCGTATTTTATTGCAAATGATCAAATATAAAAATAAACTCAGTTGAATAGTGCATTGGGGATGCTCACACTGAAGCTATGGATACTGTGCATATCCTGTAGAGAAACAGAGAACTTCATCTCTAAATGTGATAATCCATCATTTTCCATGAGCCCTCCATTCATTAATGTGCACTACTACCTTTGTCTGCAGTGTACATTTGACTAAGAGGACAGCGTCTTCTACTTTTGCCAATCTTCAGGGTGTGTCAGCTGTATTTTTGTAGTTCAAATACAAATTGGCCATAAATTTCAAAATGAGTAACATACCCTAATTTCTCCCTAAAATAATGTAATCACTGATTCTCTTGGAAAAACGTAAACAGCAAATAATCCTGCAGCACCTTAGAGACTAACAAAACATGTAGATGGTATCATGAGAAACCTGTTGGGGAACATTTCAACTTGTCTACACACTCGCTAATGGATCTAAAAGTGTCTATTATTTCAAAGCAATTTCAAAAGTCACCTGGAGAGAGAAACTGCGGAACTTGGTTTCATTTACAAGTTTGACACCTCCAATAGAGGTTTAAACAAAGACCTGACCTGGATGGGCCACAACTTTCCATATCCTAATGACATAAAAAGCTAAGCACCCAGTACTTCGAATACTTAGAGCCCACTCTATTTGCGTCATTTCGCATGGAGACTCTAATTGACACTTTTTTCTACATTTTTCCCTTCCCTTTCCCTCCCCATCCCCTCTCTTTCTCTGCTATTTATTTGCACTGTGGACCCCTTAATGCCATTCATCTGAAGAAGTGGGATGTGTTCATGAAAGCTCATGATACCATCTACATGTTTTGTTAATCTTTACGGTGCTGCAGGACTATTAGTTGTTTTTAAAGTTTTTTTCAGTTACAGACTAGCACAGCTACCACTCTGAAACTGATTCTTACTAACTTTGGATACAAAATGCATGGGAAGTAAAGATCATTTTTCAACATTTTAATCATCCTCATAATCAAGTGCTATGATACAAACATGGGAATATAATCTACTAAATGACCCATAATGGCTTACCCTGAGTTAATACAGTTTTTCAAAAGTGCAGCAGTCTGAGAGAGAAATTAATTGCCCTAATTCATATTCAGACTTCACAACAAAAGCTTCTCTTCAGATAAAAACTGTTTTTTCCAAGCTTGTCAATTTTTATATCTGATGACCAGATAAAAGTCTATACACACCCAGAATGAAATGAAGAGGGTTTGTTCCACTGTGGAGAGCTCAATGAGTACTTTCTGTAAGGTCATCTGACATCCTTTGAAGATTTTTGGTGGGAGAATGACATGAGGGGAAACATAGGCAAGTATGAAAGAATAATTGTCGCACTGGTTTTTTGGTGGCGTGCTTCTCCCTCTGCCTGGAGCTTCAAATCCAGCCAGTGTTTACCTTTCATGGTGTACCACCTCCTCTCGCCAACAAGGAAAGGCCATGGTACATCATGGGAGATGTAGTCCGAGAGAATCTGTAATTGTTACTCATGGATATCTCCAGCAGGATGGTACTGTAGCATATTCAACTAAATATAGAATAGTCAAAGTTCTGAGAACAACAAGGTCCTTTAGCTGGGAAACCTTAAAAATTGAAATTGTTAAAATCCTCAGCCCTGAAGCAGGAAGAGGCACAGTGTTTGTAGTAGAGCATGCTGGACTTCATTCCTGGTTGTAGTGGGGTACCTGGATAAGTTAGATCTGGCTGAACCTTGTGGAAAATGCTAAGCTTTAGGTAAGAAAATATGTTTATAGTCTTCTTGCTGTTTAACCCTTTTCTTTCGGATTTCTATATGCCAAACTTACTGACTGTCCAAGCTGCATATGATCATTTTCAGAAGTTTAGGGAATGGGGCACACCTGGCGAGGCTTGGGGCCTCAGCCATGTGGGAGAAGCCTGTCCTCTTCTTGTTGAAGCCCTGAGTCCTGGCAGACATGTTCTGAGAGACCCCTCCTTGTGAGGCAGAAGCTCCTAGCTTCCGCTTCCCCCAGTTTGGTATGCAGTGAATGGTGAGAACATGGGGAGCCACACAGTAACTGTAAAAGAGCTGCATGAGGCAAGCCAGCTGTGGTTTAGCCACCCTTGCTGCGTGTCTATGGATAAATAAATAATACTTTGCTTTGAAAAAGCATTTCTGAGTCACTGCATTTTCCTAATGGTCACAGCTCCCTAAGGCACCCAACCCAGCTGGGACACTGAGGAAACATAGCTAGTAAACTGGGGTGCTACATTTTCACAAGAGAACTTGAGATTAGAGCAGGTGATGCAAGGAAGGGCAAGCTCATCTTCAGGAACACTTTCACAGATTATAGGGTTGTCAGGCCAGTACACACTCAGTGTCTGGGGCAAATGAGCCATCTCCCCAAGTGAACAAATAGCGCACTCCAACTGTCAGATGGAAGGAGTGGAGGGCAAACAGTGCAACCTTTTATGAGAGAGGCAGTTGGCAGGGCTGCAGGCAATTCATCAGTCCACTTCCAGATATGTGAGTGTGTGTGACTTTGGGACTTAGGGCAGATGAGTAAGACAGAAAAAAAGTAGGAAAATAAACCCATGTTTGTGTTGAAAAAAATCCCTCTAGCAGTCTAGCTGGATTAAGATTTTATTTTATTTTAGTCCAGTGTGATGGGGTGTCCTTCCCACACTAGCCCTGAAAAAGCTGAATTAGGCTGGGAGGCCCAGTCAGCTAATTAGGTTGCAAATGGGAGAGCTCTAGGTCGGAGGCAGCTTATTAGAGAGAAGCTCGCCTGAGAGAGAGAGAGGCGGGTTCTTCCAAAAGATAGAAAATTGGACACTTTCAAAGTGGGTTTCAGGGACATAATCTGTAGTCAGGCTGGGGGGGGCTCTAGGGATGAGATGCCTGGAAGGAGAGAGTGGGAGGGACTGGGAAGCCCAGAGGAGTGGGGAGGGCTCGGAGTTGTGGAAATGCCTCAGAAAAGGCAGTAAAGTGAAGGAAATGGATCTTGGCTGCTGTGTAGGGAGTACCCAAGCAGGAGCCCAGAGCAGAAGATGGGCCGAGTTGCCCCTGCCAGGCACTGCTGGAATGACATTGAGGCAGTGAAGCAGAAGACTGCCTGGGATGCTCGCCCAGCCCACAATATGACCTGGCCATGGGCTGAGTCAGAAAGAGGATGTTGAGGTTCCTGGAATGAGAGAAGCATTGCAGAGGAAACTGCTGGGGCGTAATGGTTGCCAGAGGTGTTTGCCTGATGGAGCTAATCCACAG
The DNA here is from genome assembly GCA_030068395.1 of Apalone spinifera. Classification (NCBI taxonomy): domain Eukaryota; kingdom Metazoa; phylum Chordata; order Testudines; family Trionychidae; genus Apalone; species Apalone spinifera. The sequence goes on from JANRFK010000875.1 coordinate 2,576,988, forward strand.
AACTGGCCAGAGGCAGAGCCACCCAACAATGAGAAGGGAAATCCCATCACATCTATGTTCCTGCCAGTGAGTAATAAATTGAGCATGATTCAAGACCCAAACATAGTGCCATCTGACAAAATACAAAGTAAAAGATTTAAGAGTGAATTCTGACTATTGGAAGAATGTCTAGATGATAGCTGTTACCCAGTCACTATGAGTTAACAATGCCATCCAAGGAACTTTTTGTGTAAAGACTTCTTAACATTTTAAATTATAAATATGCAGGAAAGATGATGTGAGACCACAGCCTGTCTCTGTTCTGAGGCCATTTGAATTCCTAGTCCTCCAATGAGGAGACATTCTCCTCATTTTAGCAGAACCTGAAATAGATTTCAGTTAATACCAACTACAGATCAATACAGATCACTGCTAAGTGTTTCTAATAGTTTTTCTTATTAAAAAGAACCTTTTCTAAGCTTTCAGGTGGACAACATAGGATAAGTAGATGCATAATTTATTACACATACTCTTTCACTACCCAGGTGAGAGGGGGTTGGAAATTAAGCCCCTCAGGTCGATTAATTTCCACCTGAGAGAAGCTGCTTTATAATTAAGTTTGGGTCTGCATCTCAACTACAAACCTCTGTTTTAAAACTCACTCTAGAATTAACCTTTGACTCTCAGCCCTTTGACTGGTGATGGGCGATCACTCATATAATCATCTTCCATGGGAGTTGTGGACCCTAGGTTGCTGATAAGTTCTATTACAAGTTCTATTACAGTGAGGACAGATGTTTCCAGGTACAGCAGGTGACTGTTGACCATGACTAGAAGCCAGTCTCCCCTTCCTCCTACACCTCCTCAGCTTGTTGGTGGCAAATTCAAAATGCAGGGGGCCATTGCGTAGGACTTCTCTCCATTTTGAGCGATCCCGGACAAATGTCTCCCAAGTGTCAATGTTACACTTTTTAAAGTCATCCTTCAGCAAGTCCTTAATGCTTTTCTTGTCCTCCGATGTTATGGTATCCTTATTTCAGCTGAGAAAACAGGACCTGTTTTGAGAGGCAATGGTCTGGCATCTGAAGAACGTGACCAGTTCAGTGAAGTTGCTGACGGATGATCATTGCCTCGATATTGGTGGTCTTTGCCTCTTCCAAAACACTCATGCTAAGGCACCCGTCTTCCCATTTGATCTTCAAGATCTTGCAAAGGCAGCGTTGGTGATACAGCTCAAGGACTTTCAAGTGATGTCTGTAGGTTGTCCAGGTTTCACAGTAGTGTTGGAAGAATGATGGCTTGATAGACAAGAAGTTTGGTGTCTATTCAAATGGTGTGATCCTCAAAAACCCTGTGCCATAAATGAGCAAAGGCTGCACTGGCACAGCTCAGACAATGTTGGATTTATACATCAATGGAAATGCCTTGAAAGATGAAAGATAACTTGCAAGGCAGAGTTAATTATTAACATTCTCCAGTGCGCCTCCATCGATTTTAATAGGTGGGATGTATAATACCTCATGTGGAGAGGGCTGATGGAGTGATTTGGTCTTCTTGATATTGAGGGTGAAACCAAGAGCTGCATAAGCATCAGAAAATGTGCTCAAGATAGTTTAAGATATTTATCAGAATGGGCAAAAACTGCATTGTCATCAGCATATTGGTGTTCCGTGATAGATATGGTGGAAATCTTACTCTTAGCTTTAAGCCTGCTAAGCCTAAACAGCTTTCCATCCATTCTGTGGATGATTTCAACACCAGCTGTGAGCTTACCAGCAATTAGGTAAAAAATGACAGCAATAAAGACTATGAACATGGTTGGGGTGATGACACAGCCCTGTTTGACTCCTGATTGTACTTTGAAAAGTTCACTCTGGGAGCCAGTGCTGCTCAGAACAGTCTGTTTCATGTTGTCATAAGCAACTTTAGGACACTGATGTATTTATCAGGACATCCAATCTTCAAAAGTACAGTCCAAAGGACACAGCAATTCACTGAGTCAAAGGCTTTAATTACATCATGTACAATGGTCAGTTTTGCTCCCAATACTTTTCTTGCAGCTGCCATGTAGTGAAGATCATATCCACATGGCCGGAAGCCATTCTGAAACTCCAGTAGAATTTCTTCTGATGGGTAGAAGATGGGTTGCAAGGACCCGTGCCAGAACTTTGTCTGCAATAGCAAGGAGAGAGATAACACTATAGTTTCCTCAGTCTACTTCGTTACCCTCTTTAAGAAGGGGGATAATCAAGGCATCCCTCATTTCACTGGGTATCTTCTTCTTTATCTAGATTTTAAAGATAAGCAGGCTGAGCTGCCGAATTAACTCTGGTCCACCGTCTTTAAAGATTTCAGCAGAGATCCCATCTGGATCTGCTGTCTTGTTGTTCTTCATCTACTTGATGGCATTGCATATCTCATACAAATTGGGAGGATCTCTGAGCTCATCCCTAGAAGATAGTTGGGGAATTAGTTCAAGAACATCATCAGCAACCATGGAGGTACAATTAAGAAGATCTTCAAAATGTTCTTTCCAGTGAAAATTAATGGCTTCATTGTCCTTCAAAAGTGTGTTTCTTCTTTGAGAAGTCCCCGTGGATGCTCCACACTTGGTCTTGGTGCTGTCCTGGCACCTGGATTGGAGATTTTGCAGCAGTCCCTGCCGGGCCACACATGCGCAGCATGAACCTGCACATGCCGTGCTAGTCGGCACTGCACATTTGCGGTCTGCACCCTCCAGTTCTTCTCAACCACCCTCAGCCTGAGATGGACCTCTGCAATTCTCTGCCTCATTTACACTTTACATTGTTTATTAGCTATTAATTCCTAGTTTTAGGTAGTTAGTGTTAACATTTTGTTAGTTTAAACAATTTTTTTTCATCATGACTGGCTCCCCAGGCTTCAAACGTTGCGCCTCCTGTAGACACGCAATACCTATCTCAGACGGACATTCACAATGTGTCAGGTGTCTGGGAGAACACCATTCTTCTCAAGACTATACCCATTGTGCCAAACTTAAGGCCAGAGCTCATAAGGACAGGGAACTTTGCTTCAAACTGATCCTTATGGAAAAGAAGACACACCCGGCTTCAGATCCAGGAAGGCAGCCAAGGGAGGTACGTTCACCCCCAGGCAGCCCTCAGAGCAAGAAGGTTCCCAAAAAGAGGAGCTCCTCTGTGCCCCACTAACAGTCCTCCTTGAGGAAATGGTATCTGCCCAAACCATCGGCACAAAGGTATCACATAGTACACATGATGCGCCGGGCACCTTAGGTGTCCAGACACCGTCACACGCCGGCGGCACTGAGGGCAAAGGGCTCAGTCATCACCCCAAGACTGCACTGCCAACTAAGGCACCATTGGTACCAACAACTTTAGTAGTACGACAACTAGGGCACCAACAACTACTGCACTGATGCCACTAACGGCACTGAGCTCTACAGCACAGAGCATTTCCAATGCACCGACAGTGCCTTCCTGTTCATCGGCACCTATCAGATCATTGGCACCATTTATATACATACCAAAGATCTTTGCCATCGGTGCCGAATACTCCATCGGCACAGCACAGACCTACATTACAAACACCAGCACTGATCCTCACAGCACAGTTGCCGTACATGCAGAGTGCAGACTTGGCAGTCACATCTGCCCCGCAATCACCACTCTTTAGCACTGATGCTTTTCTGGTACTGACGACTTCACAAGCTTTATCTCTGGTACTGTCGCAATTCTCCAGTGATGATGATGAAGAGGTACAAGCCTCTTTCTCTCCACACCGCAGCTCTCCGAAGCAATATTACAAGCCCCAATATGACCCAAGAGTGATTCCTTCTTGGTACGGGCATCACTGGATGCCTCCTTTAGTACAGTATCCGACACAATGGCCTTATTGGAGTCCTTGGGGCTATACAAGAGACATCACAAACATGCTGCTTCTCTTACACCCAGAACATCCACATCTATGCAACAATCGGAGGTGCCTGAAGCAACTGAGGAGTCACCCCCTGATTCTTCACCACCTGATTCTTCTGCAGAAGAGAAGAGTGAGGGGGAATTTGATAGCAGCCTTCAACTTCCTGAAGGGAGATTCCTAAGAGGATGGAGAGAGGCTGTTCTCAGTAGTGACAGATGGCAGAACAAGGAGCAAAGGTCTTAAGTTGCAGTGGGAGAGGATTAGGTTAGATATTAGGAAAAATTGTTTTACTAGGAGGGTAGTGAAGCACTGGAATGGGTTACCTAGGGAGGTGGTGGAATCTCCATCCCTAGAGGTTTTTAAGTCCTGGCTTGACAAAGCTCTGGCTGGGATGATTTAGTTGTAGATTGTCCTGCTTTGGGCAGGGGGACGGACTCAATGACTTCGTGAGGTCTCTTCCAACCCTAGGATTCTATGATCTGAAAATCTCTTAGCAATTTTTGAAACATTAGCTATTCTGGAGAAAGGGTATAACCTAATCATAATAATTGCCACCATCTCCTGACCAAATACTAACAGGGGTAATTATAGACTAAGCTGTATGATTAAATTCACTCTGCTGTTTTAGATGGATTAAGCTCTTTGCTTGCATTTGCAACTCGTTAAAATACATATGATCTTGTGGTGAGAATGTCTGCTGAGTTCAACTTCCTACTGTCACAGACTTTGTGTGACCTTGGACAATGTGCTTTTGAAAATACTACCCACCATTATTCTCTCCTCTAAGTCTGTAAAAAGGGGATGATAATACTTCTTCCCTAGCTAACTCTTGGGTTGTGAGGATAAATATATTAAAATTGCGAGGATAAATATATTAAAATTGTGTAATTCTTAAGTAATAGTGTAATAGGACCCATGTCATTACTCAAGATAAATAGATTGTCTCTGTTTAAGCTATTCCTTGAATATGGTTAGTTCCTTGGTACGTGACATTTGGTGGTCCTTAGAGATAAAAGGAGCTATATAAATGTAAATACTACTCTTGGCCCTTACCATGTATGTCCATTTTGGCTGATGTCTCTGACTTTCAATTCTTAATTAATTATGTAAGAGATTATCAAAAGTACTTGGAAGAAACACTTTTTTTCTGCAGAATTTGCAGTTACATAGAGATTAAAATACTCTTTGGGTGGGGGTATATAGCTGAATAGTATGGATCAAATTCCAGCAGAAATCTGCTCAATTCCTTGTAGCCCATCTGTTCTCTAGGTTTTCAGAGAATGCCATCTGGTAGGCTGTCACCTTTTTGAGCATTCTGGGGAGCCACCAAAGGGCCCAGAAGAAAATTTTGGAACTTTTTGCTTTCTTTTCACATGAGAATGAAGCCACATGTTGAAATCTTGAAATCCTCCATGACACTGCCTTATTGTGTTCTACCTAGCTGTAATTCCTTGTGGTTTTGTCAAGAAGTTACATTTTATTTGCATTATAAATAATCCTTTGGAGCTGAGGGCATAGTTGAAATTTAGATTTGGTATTGACACACAATTTGATGCCCTCATCACCTTCCCTTGACTTGGTCCCAGTCTATGTGTTTAATCTAAAAGTTAAGTTTGGGGGGGTCTGATCACACTGCCTGACAGCTGTGGGCAGAAGGCCCTACACAAGAGATGGACTGCCCAGAGCTCTTTAATATCGATGTGCAGCGTTTCCTTATTCAGACACAACAGACCTCTGGGTCTTGACATTGCCAAGAGGACGCCCCCTCCCCTCCCAAACCCAGATCCAGATCCAGCACATCCAACACCAGCTCAACTGTGGAAGGTCTCTCTGGACTGGGATCTTTTGAAGGGTGTTCATAGGGTTGGCCAGCCACTGGAGGCGAGTAAGTATTAACTTGGGAATGGTGAGGACCTTGTCCAATGGATCCCTGGAAAAAGAAGACTGAGGCCAGACATATCTGCAGAGGTTGTGTATGATATGCATACAGGATGCCATTTTCTAATTTGTAAAGCAGTCAGAGATTCTGTCTTTACATTAAAAGTACTGAATAAATCCATTTGTTTGTTAGGGTGTGTCTAGACTACATGGCTCTGTCGATGGAGCCATGTAAACTAGTTTACCCAACAAAGTCAATGAAGTGGGGATTTAAATAATCCTCACTTCATTAAAATAAAAATGGCCACCATGCTGTGCCGACAATCAGCTGATCTGGCACAGCACAGCAGTCTAGACGCAGCACGGTCGACAAGGGAAGCCTTTGTCGACCGCTCCCTTATACCTTATGAAATCCCCGCTTCATTGACTGTCGGGTAAACTAGTTTACATGGCTCCGTTGACAGAGCTATGTAGTCTAGACACACCATCCATGACAATCTAGTATAGGGAACACGTGATAATACTGAGAATTGTCTTCAATGTATGTGTAGTGCAGGGAAATTAGAGTTATTTTTATCCTATGTCTAGTGAGTGTGAATGCATTTTGACTTGGAAATCTGTAAGGTCTATAAAATAGGTAAACTTTCCTTGCTTCTTTAGGAAATATTTCTGTAACTGTTGAGGAATTAAACCAGAAGTTTAATCTATAGTCAGTTCAAATGACTAGTCACTCTGAACTACTTATCTTAGAAATTTGCTTAAGAACTTTAGAAGCATTGTGAATATAATCATTGAATATTCTGATATGTTGAGCATTTGCTAAGTTCAAAAGGCATTATTTATTTATTTTGAATGTGTTTTCTGAAAGCCTGTGTGGCGTGAGCTAGAAAAGCTAGATCTAAGTGGAAGTAAATTCCATAAAAAGTTGACAAACTGCTTTAAACATTCAAAAGCAGAAATGTATGATCAGATCCTAGAAATACTGTTCAGAAATACTGATCAGATCTTAGAAATACTGTTCACTGTAACTACTGTCATAGCAATGCACCAGTATGAGTGTTCACACAGCGTGTAGTCAGCCTGTGGAGCTCCTTGCCAGAGGAGGCTGTGAAGGCTAGGACTATAATAGAGTTTAAAGAGAAGCTAGATAATTTCATGGCAGTTAGGTCCATAAAAGGCTATTAGCCAGGGGATGAAATGGTGTCCTTGGCCTCTGTTTGTCAGAAGCTGGAGAGGGATGGCAGGAGACAAATTGCTTGATCATTGTCTTCGGTCCACCCCCTCCGGGGCACCTGGTGCTGGCCACTGTTGGCAGACAGGATACTGGGCTAGATGGACCTTTGGTCTGACCCGGTACGGCCATTCTTATGTTCTTATGCTTGCCATTGGACAGCACTGGGGAGTCCAATAGCATTGAACGAACTGGGAGGACGAGTGTTTGCCGTTTGGTGACTAGTTGATGACGTTAGTTATGTCAGTTGGATAGTGCTAATAGCACACGTCCAAAGAAACATGTAACAGTAGCACCACGGGAAGGCTAGGAGTCCAATACGTTGCTGAAAGCCATAGCAAATATGGGTCTGAAAACAAACCTTTTCAAATTTAAGCATGGTCCTGATCAATTATCTCATGTATGGTATCAAAGAAATGGCTCTGATTATACACAGAACACCCACAACTATTACTTGTAGCTAGGAAATAAGTCCTAGAACAGTGTTTCTCAGTGTGGCCCACGCCACTTCCCACAGCTGTCCTGGGCCGCCAATGGGAGCTGCGAGGCTCCATGGCTGCAGTGCCAGCAAATAACCACTTTGGTTTTTTGCTGGGGTGGCTAGTTAACAGGTCCATCAAAGTGGTTTCACGGACTGCTTTGAGAAACACTGTCCTAGAACTTGTCTGACAAAAAAGACTATTACCTCTTCCATAACTGGTGTTCTTGGAGATGTATTGCTCATGTCAATTCCACATGCATTAGTACCTTACCAGTACCCATAGGGGAGTACCCCTAGAGACCTCTGGAGTGGTGCCTCTATGGTACGGTATAAGAGGTGCTATTATTTCCCCCAACTTTCAGTTCCTTCTTGATGGAAACTCCAACAGCAAGGGGGCTGGGGGAAGGGCAGGATGTGGAATGGACATGAGTAACGCATCTCAAAGAACACCTGTGACAGAGCAAGTAACTGTCTTGTCGTCGTCTTCAAGTGATTGCTATTGTGCATTCCATAGTAGATGAGTCCCAGCTGTATCCATCCAAAAGTGGATAGGCGTTCAGGGATGAGTAGGGTGAAACGTGACTCTGCTGAACTCAGCATCCTCCTGAATTTGTGTGACAATGGCGTAGTGTATAGTGAAAGCATGCGCTGACGACCACGTGCTCTGGGCAGCACTGTCCAAAGCTGCCTGCAAAACCTCCACAAAAAGAGCCTTGTTGTCCTTTCTGGTGTCTTCAGGAAGGGAGCCTTTGAATTTGGACGTTTTCTACCATAAGGGCCAGGAGGGGTTGGTGCTTTGCCACCCTCAGCTGGAAATTGGAGGATGAATAAATGTTATGACCAAACAAGTCCAGTCTTTGAGTCTGTTTTGCGGGGGGGAAGGGTCACTGTGGGCTGGCCTTGGCGTTCTCTGTGATTAACTGCCTCCCTCACCAGCAAGTTTGGGGTAGGATGGGCATAAAGGTATTCAGGGCCCTGGCAGGCACAAAGTATTTCCTTTCTGCCCTCGTGGAGATAGGAGCTTGCCACAGGGCATTTGTGATCTTCAAAACCCCTTCATGAAGCAGCAGTGCCACCCTGGCTGGCGCTGCAGCCCCCGAGTTCATTAAACAGGGATCTGAGGGTTCCTCCAGTTCTTCTGCCTGGAGGTTGAGACTGGAAGCTACCCTCTTCAACAGCTTTTAAGCCAGAGGGAGTGCAGTATTACTCATAAGGAGATGAGGACCAGGTCATGATAACTAGTGTTGCTGCTGGCTCTGGGGCATGCTCTTCCTTGTCCCACAGGGCTTGGGAAGTCCCCTCTACTAAGACTTCCTGGTGGGAATGAGGGAGGGAAGCAGAGTGTCTCTCTGAGACCTCCACCACCCAACAGGCAGTCTGGGCTGGCTGGGTGAATCCCCACAGGTTCCACTGATACCTGGTGCGGACCATGGCACCTGGTGCTATTGACCTGGCTGTGTGGCTGGATGGCACTGCATGGAGTCTGTGGTACTTGGCTCTGAATCGGACCAGCTTGCTGGTGCCAGGATTAGGGGTGACTTAATTAGGAGGACAAATGTCTCTCTCCTTTCTGGACCTCAGCTTGAAGGACTTGCAGATCTTGCACTTGTCACTAATGTGACCTTATCCCATGCACAAACCACTTGTGTGTGGGTTGCTTGCCGGTGTGGGTCATCTGCATGTGTCACAGGGTTTGAAGCCCGGGGCTCAGGGCATGCCCTGGCCCATGCAGAGTCCTGCAAGGGACGACTAGTCATTAGTTTTCTAGTAGAGTAGCACCTCAATAACTATCTACACAAACATAAGGAAAACAGCACTGCAAGAACAGTGGGTAACTGGAGCAAAGGCTGTTCCATGCACGGCACTGGCAGCAGGAAAGAACTGAGAGTGGGAGAAGCTTGTAGCAGCCCTTATATTGCACCATGGAGACACCTCTCCAGAGGTTGTTAGGGGTGCTCCCCGTTGGGTATTGCTAAGGAAAAACTTCTGGGGCCAGTGCACGTAGCGAGCATGCATGCCTGTAGTGGAATGCACGTGAGCAATCACTCCAAGAAGAAAGAAATATACTGGACCCAAGCACCTGAGTGCTGAGTTATCAAGGCGGCTGAAAGCTCAATACTTCAAACAGCCACTTAACATTTTTGAACTTAATGAAACTCCCTCAAATTATAAAGCTCCCTGCCTTTGACACTTCAGTATCCATCTCTGTTTTCTCTTTCTTTGCAGAGAGACAGTGATTAAAGATTCATTCTACACATAAAAGAAGTGATCAATGGTAGGTGGCAGTTGCCATTGTTTGTTTGTCTGAAACGTTCACAGTGCGTGTGAAGAGCAGCAACGCTGGAAAAATGAACGGCTGGGTTAGGTTCTGGTTTGGCTTTCAGTTATATGCTGTGCATTTTTATTTTTCATATTGGCCTCATGGGGAAAGAGTTTGGAGTCTCTCACAAGTCAGTTGGCATTGACAGTTCCAGCAAAAGTGCAAAACCAAATTTGTAATTCAGTGAATTTGTTTAAAATTGGTCATTAGCTGTATTGCCAGCCCAAGCATTCAAAAACCACAAGTCAGGCCCCCCCAAAATCAGAGGGGCTGGTTTACAAATAATGAGATCAAAATAATATGTTGGCAGTTCTATCTGCCTTCTGATCTAATGAGCCCGTCGCTTTTGCTTTCCCAAGCTTTTCTCTGTAACCATGCAGATTGGAAGCTTTTTTCGTTAACAGAAAGCTGAGTGTCTCACACAATGACTCCAAGGGCTGGGACTTGATGGAAAAAAGCAGTTTTGTGAGACCCAAGAGGATGATATGAAAATTGGCAACTGTGTTTTTGTTGGCATCTGGAGGGAAAATGATCATTTCTGTACAAATCTAGTAACGTGGCAGCTAAGGGGAATTAAATGGCTACACTGGTATAAAGATCTTTTCTTGTGCCATTGAAGACTTAGACCTTCATTTTAATACTAAAGATTTGAGCCTTTCTAATGACTAGGGAGCTGGTCTGCAAGTAAAACATGAACTCGATCCCCTGCTCCATCAGTGGTTTACTTTTGCCACAGCATCAGCTGGGCACATCAGCAGCAGCTTCTTCAGCTTAAGTCGAGCTTTATTGATTAATCTTATCTGAGGATCTGGCCCTTTTCAAGGCCATAACGAATCACATAAACTGTCTGTGCTTTTTCATCCAGGTTATGTGATAACGAGTTTTTGATATTTTTATCCCCTGGCATGGCATTTTCTAGTGCTTGGATGTAAAGCAGCGCGCACGGAGCATTGCTAGAATAAAACGGGTTTAGCTGAGCCAAGGTGAGCTGTGAAAGACTGAATGCCCACATACTCATTCACCAGAATAAAAGACTTGTTGTGTTGAATCTGTAATGAAAGAAGTGTTGGGGCTCAAGCTGGGCAGCTGGAGCATCATGACTCCTAGCCAGGCACCCAGCTCTGAAGGCAGCGCTACCAGCAGCAGCAGCAGCACAGAACTAAAAGGAGCATAGCATGGTGTATTGTTGTCCTAATCAGGAGTGCTGATCAGCACCTGGTGACTAAGGGGTTAACTAATGTCTCCTGTACCTAGCCAGGTATCGGGTGGTCAGTCAATAACAATGCAGGTAGGAATTTTAAACTGGAAAAGTGGGGTTTCTCTCTCTGTTCTTTGTTGAGATTCAGAGCGGTTTCTTCCACGTATTGAGGGAGATGGGAGACACTTCTCTCTCCAAGAACAGACTTCTTACAAGGTGTAAGGAGGGAAAAATTTAGCTAGTCTGTCAGGATTTGTTGTTTACCTTGTTTGGGGATTTGGAAATATGTCTGAGCTGTTAATTGTGTTTTTTCTTTTGTAACTAAGGCTTTTAGCCCAGGGACTTTCCCTGAAGATCCATATCAATTGGTGGCTCTTTCCATCTAGCTGCTTTACTATGCTTGCAACTGTAGTTTTGTTTTGATAATAAAAGTTTGTTCTTTTTTCTAATTAGCCGGTATTGGTTGATTTTTGTGTCCTGGAAGGTCTGTCTGTGTGTACCTGCATGCCTGACTGAGAGGTCAACTACCACAGACTGCAGCTTGTTTTTCTCTTCTTTTTTCAAGCTCTTTTGGGGAAAAAGAGCTTGGGGTACCCCTGGAGTTGGTTTCAAGTGTCCACACCTGTGTGTGGGTTCAAAAGCACTTGATGGTGGAAGCGGATTCCCCAAACTCTGGGTATTAGGATTTTGGGAGGAAGTTTTTATACCAGAGCCTGTAGAGGCAAGGTTTTGGGGTGCTCTTGCAGGCTCCCAATTTCTTCATTCATCATGCCAGATTGGGGGAACAGCCTTGACAATTGCCATGCTTATTTTTGCACTGCTGCTGGTTGTTGCCCTGCCTTCAGAGTGATGGCTGCAGACCAAGAGCCCAGACTAGGAACTGCCGAGCCTGGAGCTCCCACTACAACACCATCTTCGAGTACTTGAATAAGTAAATGTACTCTCAACAAGATAGAGGTTGTTTTACATTTCAGTCCTCCCCTGTCCTCTTACCCAAAGCAGAGAGCACAGGATCTTCTTCCATTTCATGGTGGGGGAGGAGCAGGCTTGTCCTAAGCAGCAGGAGTGAAAAAGCCTTTGCTCTGATCCTGAGGAGTGTGCTGTGGACTCCCAGGGCAAGGCAAACAGGCTGATCCTGTCTCAGATACTCAACCAGAGTGATTTCCTCAAAACCTATTGTGCTGGGGCTGGATTGATGGCAGTGCTACAGAGGGTTAGCTAAACTTATGGCATGGGGCACTTGATTCAGTGAAACAGTGACTCTCTCTAAAAGGCAATGGGAGCTGTGGTGGTTAATCCGCTGAACATGAGCTTCTGTGTGATGCTGTTGCCCAGAGACCTAATGTGAACCTTGGGTGTATGAACAGGGTAATCTTCAGTAGGAGTAAAGAGATTCTTTTGCCTTTGCTTGTGGCAATGGTGCGACTGTTGCTCAAATATTGTGTCTGCTCACTTAACAGAGAGATGTTAAGGATGACTTGACCACATTCCTACCTGGAAAACAAATAGTTAATAAAGTGTCCTTCAATATAGCTGGCAAGAATATAACACACTCTTGTGACAGACAATGCGAGGTGGGGGCATATAGGGTCAAGTACCCTCCCCCTCATGTCTGCTTGGCTGAACTGCCCTGGTAGGGCTTCCTTGGCTTGGCTTGTTGGGGGAAGAGGAGGTTGGGGAAGAGGACTATGTCCTTCCCTTGCTGCACCTCCCTCCGGCCCGGCCTTGGCCCTCCCTCTGGTAGCTAGATCCAAGCAGGGACTGGAAGGGGTGGTATGAAGCGGCTGCTCACAATAGCTGACTCCACTCAGGGTTGCTGCCTCCACTCAGGGTCACAGCAGCTGCCTGGGAGAGCCCATCTGTGGAGGCAGTGGTGGCCCAAGGGCAGGGGCTGAGTGAGAAACGTGCCAGTGGGTGGTACAATGAGAGAAGGACAGAACCTGTGGCAGGTGGTGGGGAGAATGCTGGGCACAGGATGGAGGGTGCTGGGGAAGATGTTGGAAACATCTTAGGGGTCTTGCCTATGTCCCTCCTACTGACGTGTCTGCAAGGGCCCTATGGGGAGATGGTGGTACTGAGAGTCTCCCCAGGCTGGGGCCAGACCTAGCTCAGCCCAGAGCTGTGTGATCCCCACTCCTGTGGCCCCAGCAGGATGAGTTGCCCTGATACGGGGAGGCGGGGCTGGAAGATTCCTTCCAGAAACAACACGAGGGGCAGTCACATTGTGGCCCCCTCCTCCACATTCAGACTAGGAATAAGGGGTCATTTTTTTCAGAGTGGGGGTAATTAACCCTCGTTAATAAAGGCCATAGTGAATTCTATCACTGACCCTTTTAAAATCAGGATTGGATGTTTTTCTAAAAGATTTGCTTTGAGAATTATTGTGAAGAAGTTCTATGGCCTGTTTCATATGTAAGGTCGGACTAGATGATGGCATTGGTCCCTTCCTGCCTTGGAATCTACGGAGCATAATAAATGTCCCTATTGAAATAAAGCGAATCCCTTCTTCCTATAACTATTTTGAGATTAAGAATTCCAGTAAAGCACATTTGGGTAAATTATAAAGCATATTGTCATATTTCCCTGCAAGGGGTCGCTGGGGAATAACTTTGGGTTGAGGGAGCGCTTTGATGTTTCATTGCTAGCACTCTTTTCAAAATATCTTTCCTGTGGTGACTTGTCTGTAGTCCTCTTAGAAAGGAGACATACTGAACATTTTCATCATAACTCCGGTGTACCAGTTCCTTCAAAAGGCTTAGGATTATTGTATGTGTACAGTATTCCATTTGCTTTCAGGTGCCAAGCCTGCTTTTTTCTTCTTTGCAAACAGAAAAATAGAACACACATTTAAATGTCACTCCTCAGTTGGCTTTTGGAGACCCATTTTGTTGCTCTTCACTAGCACAGCAAATAATCGCTGCAGTTTGATGCCCTGTGTTACTGTCAGGGAGAGGGATGCCCACTGTAAGATTTCAATTTGAGGCGCACAGCTAAGCTCCTTATGCGAATGTACCATATAGAAGAGACTGCTTTTAATGGGTTTATTTTGAAGTTTGCTGTTAGTGAATTTATTGCTTGAGAAATATGATGGCTTGGCAGTGCTAGAGCTGCCAGCCCTGTTTATCAAAAGAGAATAGCTTAGTAGACCCAGCTTCTCATCTGAAACACCCAGCCCCCTGTGTCCACAGGTTCTAGCCCAAGCATTGTCAATTGAGCCTTTTATTCTACCAAGGCAGAAAAATTAAATTTCATGCTATTCACTTGGCGAGGGTCTTCAGATGTCATCTGCTTTTTGTGCACTTCAAAGATGGGTTGTTTGTATTGCAGGAGTTTGTCTGTGTTCCTTTCCCTTTTATATTGTATTGTGGGTAGTTCATCTGTTGGTTACTACGTTGACTGCATTAGAATGAAGCAGTATGCAAGTAGTGTGAAAAATTCTTGATAAGAGATGCTGTACAAAAGCAACACACACACATCCAGTGGATAGCTATATTATCAACTGTAACAGCACTTGCAGCTTTAGGTAGTAACTGTGATTAGGCGTGTCATGAAGGGATCTATTTATAGATAGTAACTTCCAAGCTTTTTCTCTCTTTGGCCTTTCGGCTACGGCCATCAGCAAATGTGCTAGTGTGGTGATTTTGTATTGTGAATACACATTCATTTTGCACAGGCCAATTAACATGCATCAGGGACTTGCTCCCATGGAAGTCAAATGGCTAATTTTGCATTGTTTCAGTGTAAGTGGGATCAGGGATGATTTGGAAGCAACTTTTCATAGACCCCTCATCTCAGCTGGGCTTGAATGTGAGGTTGTCTAGCAGTAGAAATTCCTTATTCCAAGTTATTCTTGGTCATGGTGTGGTACAGGATAAGGAAGTAGTAGGACTGGTGGACTCAGGATGTTGGTACAAATTTAGGGGCAGAGTCAAGTGGCTTATCAAAGTCTTAACTAAAGTACCTTTTGTTGAGGTTTCGAAAAAGAAATAGTTGTGTGCTTTTAAGGATTTCATTAGGAAAAAAAGCAAGTGGATAGAAATGCAATGCAAGGTGGGGGGCCACGTCATACTAAGTGGTAAATTCATTACATTTACTAAAATAAAATACAATCATCAAATCAAGATTACAACTGGAATTAAATCAAAAAGTTCACATGGACATTGAGTTGAATCATCAATTGATCAAGTTGTCATAAGAATGCAGGAGATAATCAGATCATGAGGTCTGTGATCATCCCTGCATACACTAACCCTGGAAGCTTAAGGAGACATTTTCCCCCCTCAGCTCTTGAGTATTGCCCAGACTCCTCTGAAGTACCATTCAGTGATGTATTTAGCTATCTCTCCAAACAATGAATTCCTCTGCTTTTAATAAAGGAAGGATCACCTACCTGTGATTCCCTTTATAAGCAAAGCAAGATGCTTTTAATAACCCAGAGGTACACAGTGTAATCTAAGGTGCAAACTGCTTAGAACTTGGTTTACTAAATAATTGATGGTGTTTTTCTATTATCAATGTTATGCACATACAGTTAGTTAATTAAACAGATCTATTAGGGTGGCCAGCGAGCAAGCTTGAAGAATCAGGACAGGAGTTGGGAGGCTAATAGATAACCATATAAGACAAAGCCCCAAATATAGGGCTCTCTTTTTAAAAATCAGGACATGTGGTCACCCTAACATACAGGTTCATACCATAAAAGGTTAGAAAAATCACTAATATTAGTTGCAAGCATGACTAGAACAACATAAACACAAGAAAAATAATCTCTCCAGCTCACTGGGTCTATGGAACAGGGCTAGCAGTTCAGAGGATCTTGACCATAGAATCACAGAGCTGGAAGCGACCTCAGGAGGTCATCAAGTCCAGTCCCTTGCCCAAGGTAGGACCAATCCCAGCCAGGGCTTTGTCAAATTGAAACTGAAAAAACCTCTAGGGATGGAGATTCCACAACTTCCCTAGGTAACCCATTCCAGTACTTCACCACCTTCCTAGTGAAATAGTTTTTCCTAATATCCAACCTAGACCTCTCCCACTGTAACTTGAGACCATTGCTCCTTGTTCTGCCATCCGTCACTACTGTGAACAGCCTTTCTCCATCCTCTTTGGAACATCCCTTCAGGAAGTTGAAGGCTGCTGTCAAATCTCCACTCACTCTTCTCTTCTCTTCTGCAGACTAAACAAAGCCAAATCCTTCGGTTTCTTCTCATAGGTCATGCGCTCCAGCCCGCTAATCATTTTGGTTGCCCTCCACTGGACCCTCTCCAATGTATCCACATCCTTTCTATGGGGGGGGGGGGCAGAATTGGACATACTATTCTAGATGTGGTCTCACAAGAGCCGAATAAAGGGGAATAATCACTTCTCTGGATCTGCTAGCAATGCTCCTCCTAATGCACCCCAATATGCTATTAGCCTTTTTAGCTACAAGGGCACACTGTTGACTCATATCCATCTTCTCATATCCATCTCCCACTGTAATCCCCAGGTCCTTTTCTGCAGAACGGTCCCCAGCCTGTAACAATGCTTGGGATTCCTCCGTTCCAAGTGCAGGACTCTACACTTGTCCTTGTTGAACCTCATCAGATTTCTTTTGGCCCGATCCTCTAATCTGTCTAGGTCACTCTGGACCCTATCCCTTCCCTCCAGCGTATCTACCTCTCCCCCTAGTTTAGTGTCATCTGCAAACTTGCTAAAGGTGCAATCCATCCCCTAATACAGGTTATTAATAAAGATGTTGAACAAAACCGGTCCAAGAACAGATCCTTGGGGCACTCCTCTAGAAACCAACTGCCAACCTGACACGAGCCATTGATCACTACCCATTGGGCCCGACAGTCTTATCCATCTTACAGTCCATTTATCCAATCCATATTCTTGTAACTTGCTGGCAAGAATATTGTGGGAGACCGTATCAAAAGCTTTGCTAAATTCAAGGTATATCACATCCACTGACTTTCCCATATCTACAGAGTCAATTACCTCATTATAGAAGCTAATCAGATTGGTCAAACACGACTTGCTCTTCATGACTCCATGTTGACTATTCCTGATCACTTTCCTCTCTTCCAAGTGCTTCAAAATGGATTCCTTGAGGATCCCCTTTATGATTTTTCCGAAGGTAAATGTGGAAGATGTTTCTTCCATCTGGCACCATGAGACAAAAAAATAAAAATACAAAAAGGTTGATGCCCCAACTTTCTCTGGGCTACTCCTGGGTGAAGAGGTGATCAAGATAACCACAGACTGTGGTAGCCTGCACAGCTAGCAGCCTTGAGCAAGCCGGCTGGCTGGAGTGAGATGGTGCCCACAACAGCAACTGTGGTCATTTTGGTCCCCTCTTTACTTAGCTGGTTACACCTAAGGCACCTTCCCAGGGATCTTCTATGCAATTCAAGACATCAAAAGTCTTGCACCCCAACAGCATGGTCTAATCCTAAGCACCAGTGAGACAGCTTGACCTTTGGTTCACTTGGCAATCCCCCTTTCAACCAGCAGATTTTACAATTCCCATCCTAAGCCCCAAATATATGCTTGCTCCAAAAATACATAAACCCTGGACCAATAGAAGATGATTCCATAGAAGCCACTTCATCCTTCTCCTTTGCAATTAAGAGTTAATGGAAGTAGCTGGCTCCAAGTCTACAAGAGGCCCTGCTACCATCATGGACATGACTTACTGCCCAAAGAAATTGTCATTGGTTCTCACCCACTCCCACATCTTACTCTCTCTTAGCATGTCTGTGAGGATCCCCCTGCACCGGTGTGGAATTAGGAAGCTGACAGTTTGTGACCTAGCTGGGGTGAAAGGTTGCCTTACTTTGACAATGTCTAAAGGCATAGCTGCTTTTAAGGTTCTGTTAGTATAGATCTCTTTAATGCTAAAGCAAATTAAAGTTGATACGTGCTGTGCCATGCTCATCCCTCACCAGACCTGGATACTGTAGAAGGGAATGCAGATTTCATTAATTAAATGCAAGTAAGTTCAGTGACTTCTCCACATTATTTCTAGTCCTCTATAGCTGCTATGTTTCTGACTGCCCATGCATACTCTATTATTAAAAGCTTGACTGGAATGACTGAGACCTGCTGTTTGTTTGGAGGAAAAATTACCTGTGTTTTCGCTGAATGTTCCAATGCTTGGAGGGCTGCAAGACAGAAACAATAGACAAAAGATCATAATATACGTTCATCACTGTCTCAGCTTACTACATGTGAAATTAAAATCATGAATGAGCAGTTGAACTAAATCTAAAAACAAACATGTTACTTGCCAACACAAGTGCCTTTAATCAGATTGGTTGGTAGCTGATGCTTAAAACTGTTCACAGTTAGGGACTTTCTTGATTTTTTTTCTTTAGTAAGTTATGGGGAGAATCATTCCTAAATTGCATTGAGTTATTGTGAACTGTTGTTACTGGGGACAAAAGAAGGGGTGGCTACCAATCAGTGACATGGGGGACCAGTGCACTAGCTATTCACTTCTGGATTACGGAAATGAAATCCTGTTTTGGACTCAAGTGAAAATGAGAGCAGCAATCTTAGCTTAGTTTCCCACATGTCTATAGCAATTCCCTCCTTGCTACTGGGGTGTAATGAACATTGCGTGACAATGTGATCTAAGACTGAACCATGTGCCAGCATTCCAGTAGGTGGGTGTCATCGCTGAGCATGCTGAAGCCCATGCATGGGTGTTTGAGCATCAGCCAGCAAGTTCCCTTCTCTTCCATGGGCACTCCAGAAAGAAAATGGCCTATGCTCTAATCCCCAGAAGTGACCAATGCAGCAGTGAGTGACAAGAGATCATAAGGAAACTGGTATTGCCTTTGCCCTCATCAACAATAAATTAAGATCTTTTATAAGCATTCACATTTGCTGGCAAGAAAAAAATCAGCTGGGGAAAATACAGTAGAGATCATCCAGATGCATGTGATGTGGGGGACTGAGTATAACCTCACTGCAGATGGTAAGTGTAACAGCTGTCCTTCATTCAGATAAATGCAATTTTACTGACTGGATAGCCGAAACAATAGGTGTCACCACTCGAAAGACAGGCTATGGCAAGGCTAGTGAGGACATTGGGCTATGCATGGGCAGGTTTGACTAGGGGCTGGGTGCAGAGGCTAGGTGCTGGGTATTGAAGGGGGCTGTATGAGAGAGAAGTGGCAGCAAACACCACAGAAGTCTGTAGCGACTGCAGTATAGAAGCCTGAGACATCAGAGAAGCTCTTGTAGCATGACCCTGAGACCAAGCTGTATGAGAGCTGTGTGCTGGCTATAAAAAGGCTTGGGATTTTGAAACTGTCTCCTGTTGCTTGATTTCTACACACTCAGCAAAACAGAACTTAATGTATTTTCTAAGTAAATAAACAGGATTGTATCAAAAATACCCGATTCCATCATCTCCTCCTAAAGCAAGTGACTCCCAAGACCCTGAATACTGGCTAACTGCCTGGGTCAAAAGGAGTAACAATCAGGTTACAGGGCTTGGGCTGTCAAAGCAGGACTGCATTCTTCTCACAAGAGAGTCTTGAGGGGAGCGCTCCTTAAGGCCTGAAAAATTAGAGGTAGTAGGTACAATAGTCAAACTGTAAGAAGCGGCCATCTAAGCCTTACAGCTGAGGAAATCTGGCTTGAAGTGTGAGGACAGAGTTCCTAGCTTTACCATTGACTTGCTGTGTGAATATAAGCGGGTCACTTAGCTTTTCTTTGCCTCAGTTTATATGAGTAAAAAATAACATACTGCAATAGATATGTAGTATTTGCTGTTTCACTGGGGTATTGAAGCATAATTCATCTTTGTAAAGTACTTTTGAGATCTTCAGATGGAAGGTTCTAAGTAAGTGTGTAGTATAATAATAAGCTAACGTGTTAAATGCTGAAGGAATCTGTGGAAGATATCTCCATAGTTGAGGTATAAAACCACCAAGCAAATGCAATGACACAAGTTTGGAAGTATTCAGTGTTCTAGGTAAGGACAGGTTGAACCTCTCTAGTCCAGCACACTCTGGTCTGGCAACATCTGTGGTCTGGCATGATTCTAGTTAGCTGGATGTTCACTTATCATAGGTGTGGCTAAGTCCCATAAAGTTGGTTTGCTGCCACCAGTCCTGGCTGTCAGCGTTCTGTGCTGTTATTTAGCTTTAATTTACCCCTCCATGTCTTCTAAGAGCCTGGTAGGCAGGAGAAGTGTTGGTAATACTGCTCGACAATACTGACCTCCCATTGTTCAGGAAATTCTCTGGTTTTGCATCACTCAGGTCCCGACGGTGCCGGACTCGAGAGGCTCAATCTGTATCAGGAAAGACAAGTGAGCTCCAACAACTAAAGAAAGACATTTTGAGGGCTAGCCATAGCTGGATTCCATAACCCATTTTTGTCTTACGTCATCGCTATCTATATTTCTAGGCAATCTAGCAAAAATGTGAACACACGGCCATCCCAGCCACATTGTGTGCACATTTCACAACCCTGATGGCACCACACCTTTAAGTGGGGGAAGGGATGGGAGGGGAAAGGGGATGGTGCATTGTGGGAGGTGAGTGTGGGGGAAGTGTAGGAGGCTCCAAAGCTGCTACAAAAGAGGAGGGGGTCAGTGTGGTGATGCTGGCTCAGCCTCAGAGATTTGAAGTGCTCACAAAGTGCAAGCCTGAAGAGAGCAGCCCCTTTTCCCCGTTATTGAAAGAGCAAGGAGTTGCCTTCATCTGCCTGCTAGACCCAGACATTCCTTAATAAAGCTGCAGGCCAATTAAAACCATATCAAATGACTCCTGTCCTTCTTTCAGTATAGCTGACCCATGTTTGCAAGACCTTTCTAGCCCTATCATCTTACTACTTAGTTTCATAGTATGAACAATAACTATTAGCTGAATAGCCCTAAAAACCATCCAGACTCTGTTCTTATCAAGAGACCTCAAATAGCCAATTAATAAGTGGATTTCAATTTGAATAGGCCACTAAATTAACAATGGGAATTGTAAAATTGATCTACTCTCCCATATAAGACAACAGAGAAAAGTGAGCTAGAAGGCAGTTTAATTTAAATAAGCATATGACATAAAGAACTTTTCATGAGCAATGCAGAATGCAGGATTTTTAGGTAAGTGACTAAACACACCCTTTTAATATCATAAACAATAGAAATGGAAAAGTTTATATTAAGTTCTCAGCTATTAGGTTTAAAGAAGGGGAAAAAACAGAGTGACTTGTGACCTGACAATTCACATGCACAGCTGTTCGTTAATTCAGAACCAAGAGATAATTACTTTGATCCTGACCCCCAAACTAAATTCTTTGTGTCAATTATTGTATTAGCCAGAGACTAGGAGCCAATACTTAAAAAAACTCAGCAGCAGTAGTTGCTTTTAGTAAAAACTAAACTTGTTTGTGAGATTCCTTCTTTGTTCTGAGATTAAACAACACACACAGGCCCTCTCAGAGGTGAGGCCCAGGAGGGACATTTGGCATGGGCCTCAGGAGATGAAGGGGCCTCAAATTTTGACATTTTTCTACCAAGTCATTTCCATTTATTATACACCTTGCAGTAATAACAGAGACAACACAAGAAGCTATGTATACCTGCAAAAAATTGATTTAAGTCATTGTGGGACCTCAGGCCTTTGCCAGTTTTTCGGTCACATTCGAGTTTTCATCTGCATGACTGGAGCAGTTTCTGTGATTAGTGATTCTACCTTATGAAACGTTGTTTACAGTCTATGCATAGTTTAGAAGTTTTGAAAGTCATAATTAATTCTGTTACTGTAGTGTGATTTTGCTTGGTCTCAAGGTGAGTTTACTCTTTTAATTAGATGTTTATCTCTGAATAGGAGATTTTTCAAATTCCTGTTTTTCTTATGTGTCTTCTTATACAATAACCATATCAGGTTCAGCTGTAAGCTACCTCTTTGCTCAGTTTGAGATTCACCTTTAAAGGCATCTTTGCGATAAACTTTTAATTCTAATTATTTAATAACTTTATATCTAATTGGACAATCACTCCATATTCATATTCACAATAATGTTCCACTTATTAGAAGAATTTAATAATGGGCACATATTAGCAGATAAAATTTCAAGACACTGAAATAAGGTTAAAAGGAACATAGTAAATAACACTCCCAAACCGTTATTATGTAATATTCATTGTGACGTATATACAATTAAAATTTTGTTCTACCAATAGCTGTTAGTGAATTAATTTATTGTGTGTTACTGTGCTTTATAAAAAAGAATCAAAGATTTGAATGTGGTGTAAGTAAGAGATGGTGAAAGCAACAGAGTGAAGCAGCAGTTAAGAATGTAAAGCAAATAACATAATTTCTCATAGAAAAGATAGCTCAGCCATTAGATGGTGACCATGCTGATAGTGACACTTACAGTTCTGATGATAAAAACTTTGTACTCATAAATGACATTTCAATGCTACTGCCTCAAAATGAGGAGGTCATTGATCAAGACACAGAAATGCCAACAGTAACAATAGATGCAGAATCTATGCTCGATTTAGAGACTATGAAGGCAGAAAATGAGGACCTTGAAGAGGCTGTGCAGCAAGAGTAAAAACTTATGACTAGCACAGGACATAGTGTAACAAAAGTGGCATCAGAACCTGATATTGGACTTCTTAAGAAGAACAATGTTGCTCAAATGCAGTCATTTCTCAAAGTTAGTTTTCAGATTCCAAGTAATATACCAAAAGATGCTGAAAATCATGCTTTTCCCCACTCACCTACTCACAAAAACTCTTCCAAATATAGAGATCTATTCAAGAGACTGGCTCTGCTGAAGCATGGAAAAGCAGGCTCTGTACTGTGTACCCTGTTTCATTTTTAACAGTAATACTTGAAATGCATCAGTACTGTCTGATCCATCCAGTTGGAGCATCAATAGAATGTTGGAGGAAGTGGAAAGACCAAATACCTGTACATGAAACTTCACTATCACATAAAAATAACTGTTACATGAAAATCAGCTAGTAGATAAGCACTAGCTGACAGTTCAGTTGAAATAAACACAGAAACTGATAACTAGAAAAAAAATCTTTGAGTGCATATTGAATATCATTCTTTTTCTTTCTGAATGGGGTTTGGCTTTGTTTGGTTCCAGTCACCATATTGATGACCCTACAAATGGAAACTTTCTTGGTAAACTTATAGCTTCTTAGCAAGTATGACCCACTTTTATCCGGCCATGTTAAGCATATTCATGAATAACAAGAGAGCAGAAAATGCATGCAAGTCCATTATGTGTCTACCAGAATACAAAATGAGTTTAATGAGCTGTGTGGGAAATTAGTGCAAACAGCAATTCTTAAAGTTATACAACATGCAAAAAATTTTCAGTGATTATTGATACAACTCCAGACTGTTCTCATAAAGAACAGATGACCTAAATTGTTCAATATGTTAAAATTGCAGGAAGTTCAAAGTTTTCAATTGAAGAACGATTCATTTTGTTCGATAATTTCACAAAAAAACTAGGAAAAAATCGCTGCTCGTGTACTAGAAATTCTGGAAAGCTTGAAATTAATTTTTCAAGTCTTGATTGGTCAAGCCTATGACAATGGATCCAATATGGCTGGGAAGTACACTGGAGTACAAGCAGTCCTTTTTGAGCAAAATCCAAACTGTATTTCCTCCAGTTGTGGCAACCACATAGTAAATCTTGTTGGCATTGATTGTGCTGAATCACGCAAGGAAGCAGTCGCGTACTTTGGAACAATCCAACAACTGTACAAGCTCTTCAGTAGCAATCCCTGAAAAGTGGAAAATTCTGAAGCAGTATCTGCCTGTTTCCCTTCACAGCATGACGACAATGACATGATGGTCAGCATGAATTGATAGTGTTAAACCAGTTGCACAACATTTGGACTCTGTGAGAAATGCTTTAAGTGAGCTTGAATTTCTTACTCTCACAGCACAGGCTCACACTGTCAATTCAGAAGTATACATCCAAATTTTAATGCATTTTAATGTTGTCCATGTGGATGAAGCTGCTAAAAATGATCTACAAAACTAATCTTGTAATTGAAGCACACAATGCTACATTAGATGTTGAGAGGGATAACATTGAATGACTTCTTAAAGATATTCAAAATATTCATGATAAATGGGTTGCAATCCTTTGAGTCCAAATCAGTAGCACAGGGTATTGATATTTCATCTGAGTTTTCCGCCAATCGCAGTCTAACATCACAATCTGATGCATGAAGGCACTATCAAGCCAATGGGTTTTTTTTGTTATTATTGACTCCATCAAAGCTGGTCTTACATGTCAATTTGAGTCACTGTGACAAATTTGTACCCTTTCTGGGTTCCTTTGGGAGTTCAGAGAACTAAGTAATGAAGGTCTATATTCAGCAGCTGAACAGTTTCAACAAAGGTACAACAATGAAATTTCAAGAGATCTATGACAAGATCGTCTTCCTGAAACGTATACATTCCACCAACTTTAAATTGAACTGCAAGCCAAAAGAACTGCTTCAAGTAATATTCAATCTCAGCCTGTCAACTGTATTTCTTAATATCACAATTGCTTTATGTATTTTTGTCAGTCTCCCTGCATCAGTGACATCAGGTGAAAGTACATTCACCGTGTTAAAACAAGTAAAGAACTATCATAATTCTACAATGGGACAAGAGCATTTGAATGGGCTCACAGTGCTTAACATTAACAGTGATGTTGCATGTAAATTAGACTTTTCTTCAATTATAAATGAATTTACATACAACAAAGCCAGAAAAGCATTCCTAAAATAAAGAGTTTTGCTTGCAGTGGAAACTCAGTTAAAGTTACATTTTTAATACACATGTTATTGGTAGAATGCATTAATTGTTAATAAATAAATTTCTCAAGTGTCCATTTTCACATATTCTTTCGGTTTTAGTATGACCCTGTGGATGAGAAGTTAGAAACATCGGAGGACTGGGGCCTTTAAACTCAAAGTCGCCTAGGCCTCTGTCATTCTCTGAGGGGGCCTGCACACACACACGAGTTTCATGTAGTATTGAGCAAAGCTTGAGTGTTGAGGAGAGGGGTCATTGCCAGTTACTGAAGCCACTTCTACTGACATTTGAATAATTATCTACACAATTTCTAAGAAAAATACCATTTCTATCTTTGAGTCGGTCTTGAAATCAACAAGAGCCAGGCCCCTTGGAAAAGGAGCTTGAATTTGCTTGGGTTCAGAAATTCTGCAGTATACCCTAGAATATCCCTGTATGTATAATCCACATTGCTTATGTAGCCATTATAATTAATGGACAATTTCCTGGGACAATGTCTCATACAGACTTCACAAGAAGCATTTGGATCAAAAGTACTGCTCTCACAAGTCTTCAAATGAAAGGTAATGAATAAGTAGTGGTGTCGGCCCACTGGCCACTTTTAATAAGCCAATTGGCTTTTTTATATGAAAAACATGATTAATTACAATTAGCATTATGGTAGTTAGCTCCTAGAAGCCCCGACGGGGTCCTTTTGTGGTAGAGATTGTTCACATACAGTTAATAAAGGACCTGTCCCCTGGAACTTAAAATCAATGTGTAAAATAAAAGACAAAAGGTCGATACAAGCAACAGATGGGGGGAAAACAATTGGATGACTGTAGGTGTAATATGAAATGGTCACATCACATTAAAAGTCCTGCCATTATCCAGTGTTTTGTAGGAAACATCAAATTATTTTTCAGGGGAGATTTGTAGGTTAGTGTAGTATACACTAAACTTCAGACACCTGTGACAGTTGGGAGATTGACAGGAGACATTTCATACATCAAATCAACAAGACAACAATTATTTTAAATATATTGCTGGGCTATCAATTTAGTGAGGTGAGATGGAAGCTGGATTTATCCTCTGCCCTGTATTTTGTCTGTGTCAACAGTACACAATGTTTCAGCACATTCTTTCAGTTCCGGAGATGATGATGGCCCTATTTTCAGTAGGTTTCACCCTTGTCCAATCTGAGCTTGGTACTGGCACACACATGTTAATTTGTTTATGGAGAAGCAAAATGTGTGTGTACAAAATGGATGTGACACATCTAAGGGTTAATATAGCGTGTATATTTATTAAAGGACTGAAATTCTGCAGGCTTGTGGCTCTTTGGCCCAGCCACCCTCCCCTGTGGCCATATCACAATTTTGGTTTGGATATCTGTCTCAGAGAAAGACTAAAAGAATGTCCATCTATAATTTAATTATGAGTGACTCCTGAAACTTGCATCCTAAATACAAAATGGATTGCTTGGACTGTCCCTCTTGTATGTTTGCACCTCTGGGCACCCCTTTTGCAAAACAGAATTTTAACCAAAAAACCTAAATGAGTCTATGGAATTCATAGTTTTTGTGTTTAAAAAAAATAATCAGATCATTCCCAGGCCGCAAGTACAGCTTACAAATAACAGCCAACAGTGAACCTTCAGTCCTATACTCACAGACATTTAAGTGATTTATTTCATGGCCAATAGCCCATAAATTATAGGGTGAAGCTAATGAGTTCATGTAAAATTCCTTGAAGAAGATAGTTAGGAGAATAACCTTATAATAAAGGAGGATGTAAAAAGATGGGAGAGGAAATATATTACTGTGACATAGCACAGGTAAACAATTTATGATTCTATTGTAAATAAATACATCTTATTTACCAGCCAACCACACGCAAATTTTACATTTTAAATGGGTACAAATGGATTTAGTTGTCTTTCTGGGTTCATGCATGTTATTCTTTATTAATGTTAATAGAAATTTTGTGCATTCACCAAGAAGAAACAAACCCAAGTTTACAGTGGTCCAATGTTTTAGACATTGTTCACAGATGTATAGGGTGCAAGCTGGCTTTTCTAAACTAAACTGAGAGCTTTGCTTTGGTTTTAAATTTCTGAGAGTGTGTACGGAAGTAGCAAATTTTGATTACAAGAAGGAGCCAGTTTTTCTCTGTGTAAAGGCCAGTGAGATGGCTATAAACATCACTGTCAGTATTTCATGCTATTGTATATAATGTTTGTTTCTGCTGCTGAATGTGAAGTGACTCGTGATGTGAGGAAACCATCTTTTATGTGGCCCCCCAGGTGTAAATGTCTTTTCCTTGCTCTGCTCTACAACGGGTTGTCAAAGATCCATAAAGGCTCATCAGTGTGAAACAGAAATTGTTTTCCTTTTGTTTCCATAGAGAGAACACTGCTATCCTCTCTACAATCTCCCAAATAATGAACCAGGAAGGTTTTACAACCTAGTTATACAATATTAATCTCCCCTGAATGCATCACTTTGGTCACTTGCATCTTTTTGTATTCCTCAGTCCTCATGCCTGCATCGACATTAAGTTATTTTAAAAAATACCCACTCTAAAACCTCCTTTTGGCCAAAGTCTTGCATGCTATCGGTACATGCCAGACTGCAAGGTGATTTATGAGCACGATCAAGCATTTAGTGCAAGCTGCACAATTAGCAAGCTGTAAAAACAAGTTGCTATTTAATAAACACTTGACATAATGGCGTATGCTTCAATTTAAAGGGGTTGGAGTCAGTTGCTTGAACCATATGTTCTATGTGCAAACGTGACTTGGTGAGGAAGAAAGTTATCAGGAAAAGTGGTTGCCCTGACACTGCCTCTGGAAGTGAGAAATACGCTGTACAGAGTTATGATCAGTCCAGTTCTACAGCTACACTGCAGTCCACCCAGGGGCTTAATTCTCCTGAACCCTGAGCTTGTGCATCATGATTCCATTCCACAACCTCCCCATGTAGCTCTGAGACAGCAATTTTAATGCAGATTTTCAAATGCAAGAGCTTTGAAATGTCTTTCCACGCATGCTAACTTTCACAGATGAGAACTACAAAGCCTGTTCCCCAGAATGTTCTTTCTGCATTCAATGACTGTGAAGTTGACTGACATTTGAAGCCAATATTTGTATCATACTCTGAATCAAAAAGGAGGTATTTGGCCCTGACTCTTAATGCACTCACTGTGGGAGAACTGCCCTGGTAGAAGGGATCTTGCATTTTATTGTTGCATAACAATGGGAAAGAGACATGTTCCTGAGAACAAAGGAGTGAGGAGAGAGCTATAGCCCTATAGCCCAAGTTTTCTCAGGGCTGTGCTGATCTAAAGGCAAGTGATGACCTTGAATTACTGCACAGGCTAGATAAGAATTTCTGAGATAAGATAACTCCCTGCATTGACAAATGGAGCTGTCCCTGCTGTCCCAGGTAGAAACATAGAGCAGAAGGGACTGCAAGGGTCATCTAGCCTAACCTCTGGCCAAGATGCAGGCTTTGTTGTGTCTAAACCATCCAGTCTCCTTTTGAAAAGCTCCAGTGAATAAGCCCCCACAGCATCTGTTCCACTGTCCTGTTCTTAGAGTTAATGAGTTTTTCTGGAGATTTAATCTAAACCTGCTATGCTGGGGTTTGAACCCACTATCTCTTGTCCTGCCCTCTGTGGCAAGAGCCTCCATGATACCATCTACATGTTTTGAGAGTCTTTAAGGTGCTACTAGACTATTCATTGTTTTTTAAGTTCTTCCTGTTCCAGACTAACTTAGTTACCTCCTGTATCTTTTTTATGGCAGCCTTTCCTGTATTTGAAGACTGCTATCCTCTCCCACTTAATGTCCTCTTTTCCAAACTAACCATACTCCGTTCCTTCAGCCTTTGCTCAGATGGCTTGCATTCCATCTTTGGTGCTCACCTCTGTGATTTCACACACACGTGTACGTGTGTGTGTGTGTGTAGTATTATAAAATTCAAAGCCAAAAAGGAGATTAGCCGGCTGCTTTTTCTACCTAATGGCATTAATGTATGTTTGGTAATTGCCTGTCAGGAATAAAAGGAATAATAAAGGTACTCGGCCTTTGCCGTTGAGACCCCAATGGTTTGTTTTAGCCATCACTAAATGCTTATATTTAAAAAAAATGGCTGTAGGTTGCTCTTTACTATTTGCAGTGATGCTTTTTCACAGTTGTATCAATGTCGCATGGACTTGCAGAAGAGCTAACTCCTCCTACAAGTGCTAACATCCTTCTGGAGCCTTAGAATTATAAGCAAGGCAGACACAGCCCATGCTTCATGTCTCAATATCAATAAAAGGACAAAATGTTGGAGGAGAAAGAGCACCCATGTAAAGCTGAAATTAGTTACATTTTGAAAAGGTATTTTAATTTTATCATGGGTTTTAAAAGATTTTTTCACCTACTCTTTATTATTACCAGGGCTCGACAAACTATAGAATCTACTTGCCCGTGGCCAGTAGTTTTCAGCCACGTGCCCCGTTTACCGGCGGCGCGCGCATGCGCAGTGCGGGGTTGGCGAGCGGCTTTCACCACCGTTTGACAAGCCCTGATTATTACCTACCATATATTTGAGAAACTTTGTCAGTGAGCGACTCAGTCTGTCTGTCTACACATTTATTCAAGAACTCCTCCTAAACGGTAAGAGCTAGGATCACCAAATTTAGTATGCAGCTTCCTCTTATAACTTATTAAAGCAAGCTGCAACAGGGTGAATTGCTGGAGGACTTGCTGCACCCTGCCCCAGGGAGAAGAGCAGAAAATAGGTCCTCCAGGCAGACTAGAGTGGCTCTTCTGCTACAGCCACTCAGAGCCCAGTAGGATGACATAAAAGAAGCTGCTGGGCCAGGGCCTAGCAGTTCCTCACTGGAGTTCGACCCAGTCAGACCTAGGGCTTGACTGGGAGGACAGTAGCACCTGGAACAGGCCCAACTGTGAGCTGGACATCAGACCTGGTTGAGACCCAGGTCCAATGCCTGAAAACTAGCTGTAATAGACTACAACAATTTGCAGATCCCTGGACATGGTGTGCTGAGAACCAGACCTCAAAGCCCTGAGAGTGAGCTTTTGGGGGAAGTGGCCCTAGGGGCCAAGGTAGCAGCAGAGAGAGAGAGAGCAGAAAACTGCTACTCAGAGGCTCCCTGGGCCAGGACCCAGAGGAGTGGGCAGGCCTGGGTCCCCTCCAACCCTCAGCAGCTACAACAAGGGGAAAAGAAGAAGCCTGGTCCCAGTCAACCAGCCAGAAAAATCATCTGGGACTCCATTCCCAGAGAGAGTCAGGGTGCAAAAGCTGTGCACATACCCTCACCCACAAAAGGGTGCCTGAGAGGGCGAGGCCCTTCTCACAAGGAAAGGTTTGGTTGTATGTGCGGAGAGAGGCTGATGATCTCCTCCCACTGTGCATTGGGGCAAGCATAACCCTATATAGAAGAGAGACAGAATCGCCAGCAGAAAGGGGCTAACTGCTCCCCCTCCCCTCCACAACTTCTCCAGCCCCAAGACTCCCAACCCCAGGTGCCTTTTAAGAAGGGCGAAGGGGGCTGCAGCTCCCCCCTGCCATTCATATGGAAACATTGATGGCTGTTCCCCTTCATCAGGGAGCGAGGGAAAAGTACAACTTGCTCTATTCCTCAGTCTGGCTGGGGTACACGGGGGCATGTGATGAGGTGTGCACAGGGCTGGATTAAGGGGGGGGGGCTAGCCAGACAGCTGCCTGGGGTGCCTGATTGACATGGTAAGGGGCGCCATGTGCCCAGGGGCGGGGCCATGCATACGCCGCGCACCCCTTACCACTTCAATCAGTTGCCCCCCATAGGTTGGTGCCTGGGGGTGGGACCATGGCACCCCTTACCATGTCAATCAGGTGCTGCACACCAGGGGGGAGCTGTGCATGCGCTGCATGCCCGGGGCAGGGCCGTGCATGCGCTGCGTGTCCACTGCCCAGAGCACAAGTATGGCTCAGTCTGGTACTGGGTGTGCATACCCCCACTCTGAAGCAGGTGGGGTTATGACCCTGTGGGCAGAAGAAGTCCCACCCCTTCATGCAGATTGGGCATGCTCAAATGCTGGGGCAGCATAAAAGGCAGGAGAGCAGCTCAGTCTGGGCTGGCCAGCAAAGGACCAGGACCTTCAACCAGAGCCCCCGAGCTGCAGCTGCCAGCAGCTCAGACGGAGGGAACCAGAGTCCCAGGAGACTGCCGTGACTCAGCCCTAGTGGAGCCACAGGGAGAAGCCACAGTCGGGAAACCGAGACACCCAGTTGCTAGATGGGATGCTACCCCACCAACATTCCTTGTATGGAGTACATGGTGGCAGGGGGAGGGGAACCTGATATCTGATCTCATAACAGAGGTCACTCATCCATGACAATCAATGTAAGAAAAGACAAACCATCACTGTGTATTTGTACTGTTTGTGCATGGGCTCAGAGTATGCATTGAGTGTTCTCTGACTTCTCCAGCATTGGATCTCTTTTGAATAAAAATGTGGGAGAATTAAGTGATTGTATTGTATTCAAATATGAGATTATGAATACTGTTAGCTCATGTGTTATTGTCAAACTTGATCACTGCTGTAATAACAATACATGTGGTGAAGTATTAGCCTAGCAATAAGTATAAGAGCATCCTGAAGACGCTCAGACTCCCAGAGGAAGGGGGAGAAGTCTGTTGAATAGGAACGTGGTATCACTTTGCAATGCACACAAAGTGGAATTTATTGTTCAAGACTGCTTTTTTATAGCTGAAATACTGACAGGGACTGATCACCATTTTTAAAAGTTAATCATCTGTTTAATTCCATTATCCTTTCTTCTTGGGTTTGATTTTTGTAAAGGCACTAGAAGATTTACCGGCATTGCTTGGATCCTGAGCTCAATTTTTGGTTTTTGGAAAATAAAATGGAAATGTTCATGTAAATCCTTGCTCTAGGGTGGGGCTGGGGATAAGGGGTTCAATATTTAGGTTGCCCCGGGGACAGAGGAAAACCCCCGCCCCCTCTCACTGCAGCAGCTTGGGATCAGGTGAGAAGCACCTCTCCATGGCCACTGCAGTTCCAGTAGGTACAGCAGGGGGAGGAATGGTCAGCAATGATCATGTATGAATCAGGAGGGAGCTTTAGTCCCCCCATCCATGAAGTGTGCCTGGGGGTGGGAGGCTCAGGGTTGGGCAGTTCTGGACATGGGGTGGCATCCCTGAGCCAGCCCCTTTCATGTGCCCGGTGATTGTCTCTTCTGAATGGTTTTATGAGAAGCAATCCCAGTCCAGGCAAAGCCCACTTTCCTGGCACAACCAAACCCTTACCCTGCTTTAAGTAATGATAAGAGGAAGCTGCACATTGAATTTGGTGCTCCTAACTCTTACCATTTAGGAAGAGTTCTTGAACAATTAGGCAGACAGACAAACTCTCTCAGATATATAGTAGATTTTGAGACTGACCCTGGATCTCCTTTTACAGGCAAAATTATTAAAACTAATAGGAATTTTGTGTAGGATTTAGTTTAAGATTTGATCTCCTGGTATATTAAAACTGTCATCACCACGCAGTATATCATGTGGGTTCTAAGAATTTGTTACATTATCAACCACTCTATACCACAAGTAATTTTTTTTAAAAAGTAAAAGCGATTAGGTTAAGACGCTCATAACAGACCCAAAAGAGACACGTCAATCCAAAGACTCTGAACTTTGACTTGGAATACAATTTTATTCCAAATGTGAGTTTTCTCTAATAATAATGTAAAGGACCTATCTTGTGTTGAGCAGCAGAGAGAGTACAAATGCTAACACAATAAAGATGCTCCCACTAATAGTACTGGTACATAAGAAATATTGATCAGGAATATTATGCTATTTTTGTGCTCTTTTAAAGCAAGAAAAAGAGACAAATTATTAGAGGGCAAAACTATATTTCTCAATGTCGAGAGCTGGTCAGGACTCTTCCAGTGAATTTGTGAGCTGGAAAATGCAAAACCTAAACATTCAGCAAAAAAGAGTCAGATTCAACCACTCTCCTGATTCAAAAAAGTTGGAGATTTTTTTAAATAGGACATTGGACATTTTTGAAAAAAAGTTTTTTGTTTTTCAGTTTGTAGCAATTTGTGAAATGGTAATCCATTAAGATCAAAATGAAACTTTTCAATTAAGCTGGTCCATTTTTTTCAGATTTGTTCAGAAAAGTTTTGGAGATTACAACTCTGTCCCAGTCTGGTATGGAGAAAATATTTCAAAATCTTAAACTCTCATGGAGCTGAAAAAACATTTTTCACCCACCTTCTACAATGGATGACTAACAATAGGGTGAGCAACACATTCTCACAACAGGTCGGGAGAAGCACATGGATACTTTTAGAAACAAACAATAAAAATGAAGTAATCTGGATATGTCTTGGGTTTTATGAAAATGCTCATGTCCAATCATGGAGCTGTTTCTATTCAGTGCATGCTCCTCAACATAAGTAGTCCATTGAATTAGTGTGACGCTAGGTAATAATGAAGTGCAAAACTACTGCATTTAATAGGAGGGAAATGTGAAGATAAAAATAGGAGGAATTTCTTAATACTGTCTCTATAATAGTTAGGACTATTCAAGATACCATTGCTCCTATCTGGATCTATCTGTATAGGTCTGGTTGCGGGTTCACCTCTTAAGCCCCAGCACATTGGTTTTGTTATTCTTACTCTTTCTCTTCCCTGTAATGGTTTTTCCATAACCTTTCTAAAGTATGGGAGGAAAGTAGCATAATAGAATCTGGATTATGGACAATAATAAATAGCATGATAGTTAGTTGGAAGTAAAATCTGATCTAATTAAGCTAGACTGCATATGGTTTTCAGTTTTACCTCTGCTGACACCATACTCCTCTGAGCAAAAAGTCCTGGTTGGCTTATCCTCTGGAAAGCTTTTTAACACATGCAATTGTACTCAGTGCATGATTTTATCACTTCCAGGAGCCTTTCCAGTGTGGTGTGACTGTATTAATCCAACTTGGAAAGGGAGACAATAGATTTAGCTGTAGCCATATATTTCATAATTAAAAATCTGAGGTCAAAATACTTTGAATTTCAAATCATTATGTTGTAACCATTGCTCCTCAGGTTTGATGATGCTAACATAGGCATTACTATATTCTGAATTTTCAAATGCAATAAATTAAACATGCTACACTATTTAAAAAAATCTGATAAGGTGCAGTCTTCCAGGAAATAATGCCCACAGCAGATTTAGCTGCCTTTGGCTTTGCCTCTAGCTTTGAGACTGTCCAACTGTCGACACCCAGTGATTGCACATTTCCAAGGAACATAATGCGCCAAAATCCATATACAACTAATTTGAGCATATTGGATAAAATAAGTTACCTAACATTCTTAGGAGACCCCTAAATAGTGACTTTGGCTGAGAATTCCATGTCAGTAAAATTAGGCAAGCAGAATGAAGGGTTATGTCAAGTTGCTCATTTAGAGCTATGCAGGTTTTTTTCCTATTAGTCAATTCCATATGGTCTGATTGGTGCATCATTGTTATGGTTATTTCCAAATTTATATGTACTATATGATTTAAAAGGCAGGAATGCCAATCAGAATGAAGGGGAGCAGTTTTCATTACTGTACTGTCACTTCTGAATAACCATACCTTGGAGTGTAGAGAGGGTAATGTAACTCTTCTGCTGCAATTGACTCCTGTACTCAGCTTTTCAGAGCTGATTTCCTTCAGCACTGAAAGCCTAAGAACAGCCTAACCACAGCAACCTCTTAGGAGGACAGAGCAAGAGTGAGTCTCAAAAGGCAAAGAAAATAGCTTCTAACCACCAGTTAAAACACCCTCCCTTAAAAGACTTTGTGTTTCCTCCCCTTCCATCCCAGCCTCCCCCATAGCCACATCTCTAGAATAAGGTCCCATATTAGTATCTTCTAATCCTGTTGTAAAACATGCATGCCAGTTCTGGGGACAAGAACCGTGGATCCCTGTGGAGAGGGAAGAGGCCAGACAACAGAGAAGGAGGAACAGAGGGGGCAGCATAATTGTTCATTTCTCCTACTCTCTTTAACGTCAATCTAAGATACCTGTGAAAAATGTTATATCAAAAAGTCTCTACTTGGAAAGATGAAATAAAAGATGACAAAGGCATTGGAAAAAAAGCCCAGTGTCCTAACCTGGGCTACTGTGCTGGATCACGCCGGGCCATGCTAATCTCTGAAGGGGTTAACAAACATGCAGACAAGAGGGATCCAGTAGATATAGTAT
>JANRFK010000875.1:2652304-2671771 GCA_030068395.1 Apalone spinifera
TGGACTCGATGACCTCTCGAGGGCCCTTCCAGTCCTAGTATTCTATGATTCTATCATTCTTGTGCGAGAGCTCTTGCGCAAGAGGCAGTGTGGACGTGCGGCAAAGGTTTCTTGCGCAAGAACTGTCCTCCAAGAAAAAACACAGGTGGCCTCTCCGACATTCCGTACGTGCAATCACCACTCGCTGGTTCCCCCTAGCAGCCTCCCCTTAAAGGCACAGACACCCAGTGGAGCCGCGTGGCATATGCAGCCTAGGTAGCAGCCAGGTGGAGTGATAGCAGCCGCCCAGCCACTGCGTCGTCCTGCAGGCCCCACCCAGGAGCCACCCCAGAGCATCCAGCAGGCCCACCAAGCTGCGGGCTCCATGCTGGGGCACCACCGAGGTCAAGGTCCTGCTTGGTGCAAGGAGGTACAATGCAGACATCTTCGCCCGGATGGCCCAGGCACTGGCCACAGAGGGACACCCGGCCTGCACGCTGTTCTGCGGGACATGGGGCCGACACCCTGCAGGCCAGGGTGGACACAGCGGTGGCCACCCCAGTGGTACGGCTGATGGAACCGGACGAGGAGGAGGAGGAGCAGGAGGTGGAGGATGGCAGCCAGACCCCACCAGCCCAGCCCAGCAGCCAGGATGTGTCCCAGGCCTCCTCGGAGGCTGGTGAGGGATCTTCCGGTGAGTGTTGCAGCTGCCACTTCAAGTGTGCAGGGGGCAGAGGGACCACGGGGTGGGGGAGAGGGAGTGCCACATGGCACAGCCTGGCTGCACGCTGTGCAGCGGCACACAGCACGTGCAACCTCATGCAGCCAGACTGAATGGGACACGGACGCGGCAGCCAGCCCCAGCACACGCCTGGAACCCCAGGAGTCACACACACCCATCCCGGGTGCGGGGAGTGGGTCCAGCCAAGAGCAGCCCAGCTCCAAGGGCGCAGGCCTGACTCCACACAGCCCAAAGGGTGCTGCACACAGCACGCATCCATGGCCACCTATGGGACAAAATAGCTGCCCCACAGAAAGGCACAACAGGCCCCCCCAACACATGCACCACCCCCCGGACCACCTCGGGCCTCCCCCCACTGGCCCCAGGAAAATCCCCCCATGCCGGCCACACCTGTCCCCAGGCATCATGGCACGTGAGGTGCTGGGAGGAGGGCATGAGTCACCCAGAACACCACGGGGCAGGGCTCATGACCATCTAGCTGTCATCTGCTTCCCCTGCAGCGGGACCCCCTACCAGCGAGGGACCTTCCAGCCCCATCCTGCCGGCACCGAGAAGCCAGGCCCATCGCAGCACTCCTGGGACTACCACCACCTCCTCCTCTGCCACGTCTGCGTGATTAAGTGCATTGAGTGCTCACTCGCAGCGAAGATCCGTGCAGACCAGGAGTGGCGGGAGCGGGTGTGGGACAGGTATGCAGACTGCAGAGACCACGTGTGCACCCTCCTGGGCACAACTGCAGAGTGCATGGGCCCTGTGCCACAGCACAGTGCAGGCAGTCCCGCCTGCCCCGCTGCCCTCCCTGCTGTGCGCAGCCTCCCCCTGCTTCCCCCCCTGCCCTTCCCAGACCCATCCTGGGGACCCCCCAACCTCGGCACCTGCTGGTGCAGCCTGCCCTGACCTGGCACGAGGGGCCCTGGCACCCCCGCATCCGTGGGGGTGGGAGAGTCCTCCCCTCCCACCTATGAGGCCCTCCCAGTTAAGAGCCCTCTCCTCCACCCTCCCCATAGTTCACCCCCGTCCCCTTGTAAATAAAAGTGTGTTATGTTAACTCAGTGCATGATATTGGGAGGTGAGGGAAGGGTGGCGGGAAGGGGTGGTGATGGGAGTGCGAAATGGGGGTACGGGGAGAGCCCTGTGGCCAGAGGTATAGGCGTGGCCTACTGTGGGGCCTGGTCCAGCAGCACCCGGAGGGCTTCCCGGATCCACACCCCATCGTGGTTGGCCTGCCAGGTGGCAGCCGTCTGAGGTTGCTGGTAGGCCTGGCCCTCACCTGCCATCCACCCCAGGAGGAAGGCCTCTGCCTTCCCCTCAGTAATATTGTGCAGCACACAACATGCTGCGATGACCTCTGGGATGTGCTGCACCCCCATGTCCAGGAGGGTCAGGAGGCACCTGAAGCGTGCCCTCAGGCACCCGAAGGTGCACTCAACGGGGTTGCGGGCCCAGTCCAGGTGGGTATTAAAGGCGGCCTGGCTGCGGTCCAGTCGGCCTGTGTATGGCTGCATGAGCCAGGCCATCAGGGGGTAGGCCACATCCCCCACAATGCAGACCAGCATTCTGACGGCATCAATGATGAGAGCCTGCAGGTGCTGCCAGGTCTCCAGCTCCCACAGGAGCAGCGTGGCTCCCTGATGCAGCTGCTCCAAGGCCTCGATGATGGCCGTGAGGGGACACTGCTGGCCAGGATCCTCCTCCGGCTCCATGGCTGTAACAGGGGTGGGGGGAGGGGCGAGGGTGCCCAGGGGCACTTGCCAGGGACTGAGGTGGCGGGCGTGGCTGTGGCTCTCAGTCCCTCCAAGAGGTGCCTAAGCACGCAGCCACAGGGAAACGGCCGTCCAGGGGTCCCTTTAAGCACGTTTCCCAGTGGGGGTCCAGTGCACGCCCACAGATGCTGCTGGTGACCTCTTGACATGGCTGAAGTGGTTCCGGGGCCAAGTTTTTACGTAAGGGCGTCCTGACAGTGTGGACGCTTTCTTGCACAAGAACTCAGCATTCTTGCGCTGCGCTTCGGGCCAGTGTGGACGCTCTCTTGTGCAAGCGCTCTTGTGCAGGAACTCTTGCGCAAGATGTTATTGCGCAAGAACCAGCCAGTGTAGACATAGCCATAGAGAGCATCTTGTTTGAAAATTAAAAGATTAAGCTTGCATGATTACCCCAGAATTAGTTTTTGGGCTATGGATATTAAGTAATAAAAATAAAAGCTGCTTTCTGGATTTAAGAGTAGATATTAAGAGACTATAATAGAGACTAGTGAAAGTCTTTTGCTGTACCTGACATCAAACCAAATTTTGTTTGTGTTTCAATATGAAATATTCCTGCTTCATAGGTATTTCGTGCACATTTAATTGTAGGGCTGTGAAACAGTCCACAAGGAAAGGATAAACATTTTCATGTGAGAATATTATTTTTTCACTCAGTTCAGCTAAGAATGACACCAAGAAAACATGATGGCACTCCAAAGAGGTAGATTAGACACCAATTACTGTAGCATAATCACCTCTAGATAGAGCAAGCTTGATAATGCCATTGATAATAGGCCTTCTGCTAGAGGTGGTGATGGTGGAAATTCTTTGTGGGTTTTCCCCCTCTGTATGATTTTGAAACATGTGGACAGATTATTTCTAAAGGCATATTGAGTGTTCTCTCAAAAAGGTCTAGTAATTGTGAAAGTTCCACTACATTACTTAAGCATAATTTAGTAAAGTTTGTTATCAAAGTATCTGCATGTTGGTTGGCCACATTTAGGTGGATGAATTGACGAATGTCAGGAATGGTCATGAAGTATACTCCTACTGGATCTTATCAAATGCACCGTATTTCTGCATAATCTTGAATGCAAATACAAATTCAACTACTATCTCTATTTTGACAACTGACAAATCTACTTCTTTACTCCTATGTTATCTCCTTCTGTCCAAAGTAGATTTTCAGACTGTATCTTTGACATCTCTTTTGTGGATGCCTGTAAGAGCAAGCTAATGCAGAGTTCCTGTTCTCTTCTTCTCATCTCTATTTTTTTAATTCTTTTTTTTAAGGCCTGTAACCTGGTGTCTTCACAGTGCACCTCTATCTAGATCCTCACATTCAGGTGTGTCTAAATCTTGCAGATTATCTTGGCATAACATTTTTAAGATGCATCTCCTATGTACTCATATAGCTAAAACTCTCATCCAGAGTCTTGTGACCTCACATCTCAATTATTGCAAACAGCATTTTGTTAGCCCTTGACAAATGCTACCTTATCCAGCTTACATCTATTCAGAATTATTACAATTACATCTATTCACAAAGGTCATTCCCCATCAGCTCAACCATGAAATCCTCCTCTTTAGCATGATACATTAAGCTACACCTTTTCACTATCAAGGTCCTTCAAAACCCATACCTGTCTTATTCATTCACTACTAAAAATGCCAACTCCTACCTTCAAGCCATCCATGATGCCAGCCTCCACCTCCCACTTGTTCAACTTTCAGACACGGTCCTTTGTGCTTCTTTTGCTTCCATGGGTGCTAAAAAAACTCCTTGTCTATCTCTGCAAAGTAATTTCATTATCCTCCAGCAAATCCTGCCTTAAACTGTGATGCCTACAAAATACTTGACAACCGTTAGGCCCCCGGTGTGCTGAGACCACTGTCTGTCACACTGACCAATGTTGTCTCAGTTCCTTATACTTCCCTATCTGTCTCCAGCTATTGTTTCTTGTCTGTTCTTTATCATGGACTGTATTTGTTCTGTGTGGTTTTTTTCTTTTTGTTCCGTGCCTAATGCACTCTAGTACTGGCCTTTCACCAGGGCTCCTAGATGTGACTGCAATGCTAATAATAAATAATAATAATAATAATAATAATAGCCATGTCTTAGTTAATTTCAGCTGAGAATTTAAGTAGATACAAGTTAACTCTGTATTAATATATCCAGGTAGGGAAACCATCACTGTGTTGCATTTCCTGATTGGAATGTAAATTTCCAAATGCAATTATACTAGAAAAAATACATTTGAAAACATAGGTCCAATGCAGTATGACTTCCCTACACCACACCCATCAAGGGATGTTCATACCACCACTTTTTGCTGTCCCTAGGGAGATAACCCTCCCCCAAACTGAGATACTCTACTGCTATAGAACCAACTTCTTCTCCATAGCCTAGATGCATGTTGCTAGCATTTGCTGCACAGAACCCTTCTGCTGGTATCAGACCATGCAAGTTAAAGCGGCCCTCAGACTGTGATTGTCCTGCCTACAGTGGTTTCAGAATGGGGGCAATGCAACATTCATGCACAAACCCATCTAGATTTGTGTGGCATTCTACTTGCTTGCTTAGCTCATATTATTACAGATTTAAAAGACTCTGATTTTAAGTTCTAATACTACCTGGGTCAAAATTACTGGGTTAAAACATCCATCTGAAATATGAAAATGCTCACTCAAAACTAAATGATCTCTTCATAACTGAGGAATTAGTGTTTTAAGTCTTGTTTTGTGCTCCCTCTGCTGGTACCACAGCAAATTGAGAAATGATTCCAAGAGACTCCTTTTTTTCAATCAATGAAGCTCCTGTACAAAGATACTTTGACATAAGAGGTGATCCTTATTCTCTAACCTGAAGGTGAGGTTGTAGTTAAAATGAAGTCACAATAATTGAAAATCCGTTTGTTTTTTTTAAATTAGGGGGATGGGAGGTCAGAAATAGACACATGGACTGATTTGAGCCTTTTCCAAGAAAAATGTTTGTAAGTCTGTTATGTGTGATGGGTTAAGAAGAGAAAATTGCAAATTATTTTAAAATTATGTGGTAGAATCACTTTCACTGTACTGTTGGGATGTAATTTTGGTACTTGAATTTAATCTTCAGCTGCTAGATAATTAATCATTGGCATTAGAGAGATGTTGACCTCAGAGTGACATAGTCTGCACTTGATCCACATGCAAAGATATTTTGGAACATTTGGCTCAAGGACAGCCTATGGTGGACAGAACTACATCTAAAGCAGAGCTCCGCCTCCATGTAGAGCATTATCATATAAATGACTACGGACATTTATCAGGTCTAGTCCTGGTGACTTAACATTCCTCTTGTTTTCCAGGAGATTTACTCCTCTGCGGGGGGAAAAATCACGTTGAATAGCATTGAGATGCTGCCTAAATAAATAACCCCCTTCAGCACAAGTGCTCCCCTAAGGCTACAGGTCTGTTTACACTTTCATGCTGCACTGGGAGGCACTTGTCATCAGATGAGCTGCCGGCAACTGGTGCCCTAGGTGAAACGTGCGATCGGCGCACAATTGGCGCCTCCGCCTCCAAAGCCCTCAACGGCCATTTATCTTGGTGCCCTAGGCAACCGCCTAGTTCGCCTGTATTGACGGGCCACCACTGCTTGTCATCCAGATTCAGATATGTTGCCTCTATCAGCCCTACGTATCTGGAACCCCATCTTTTGTAAGCTTCTCTGTGCACTTTGCTAATCTGCATCTTACAGACATGGCTGAAAAGATTCTTAGTACATCCCTGTGAGGTAGGGATTGCAAAACTGGAGGCTCAGAGAGAATCAAGTAATAGAGGAAATTTCTGGTAGAACCAGAATTAAAACTTGCATCACACAGCGTGTGTCACTTTTTGGATCAGACCAATATATTGTCTCTCAAAATGGCACAG
The DNA here is from genome assembly GCA_030068395.1 of Apalone spinifera. Taxonomy (NCBI): domain Eukaryota; kingdom Metazoa; phylum Chordata; order Testudines; family Trionychidae; genus Apalone; species Apalone spinifera. The sequence continues at coordinate 2,658,683 of JANRFK010000875.1, forward strand.
TAGTTTCACAGAATGATGCAAGAAACTGTTCAGACATTTGTGGAGTACTGCTCAATAGGAAAGTTACTTCCTAGCCCCATCAGGTAGAAGCTGGTATGTACATTGAATTTGGCAGGTTTATATCAGATACAAAAGTCTTGATTTTCAATATGCATATTCTTTATCCCTCCTTGAATTGAGCTAAACTCAACCTCCATTTTTTTAGCAGTGCATTCCAGAGCTTAATTGTGAATTATATAAGAAAGTATTTCCTTATGTCTGTTTAGAATTTGACAACTTTCCTTTTCATTGAACATTTCCTCATTCTTTTCATTCTTATATAATAAAAGTTCCTACCATGTTTTGTCTATGCTATTTATCATTTTGTGTACTTTTACTACATCCCCTCACATAATCATTGCTTTCCAGCCCATGTTTGAGTTTTCTAATCTTAGATCATTCTCACTGTTGTCTCTCCTTTCTCTCAGCTAAGTGTGTAAATCCTTTGGAACTGAACACAATATTCCAGGTGATGGCATCTCTTTGATTTATATGGTGGCATTAGAATATTTTCCAAGATATTTTGTCATCTTCCTTATGTATATTAACTTTGTTTACCTTTTTGACCCCTGCTGCAGGATGAGCAGGGGTCTTCACTGAGCTGTCCATAGTTGTGCCCAGTTCTTTTCTTGAGGAACTACACTTAACTTAGAGCCCAGTAAGGTGCCTGAGTAATTCAGATTACTCCAAGATGCATTTTTTTCTGCATATTACACCAACACTAAATTTCATGCCACCACATTCACCGTTCACCTAGCGTGGGTAGGTTCCTTTAAACATTCTCATGCTTCTCCAGTCTTGACTAACCACAATGATATTTTGTCATCTGCAAATTTCCTATTTCACTGCTTGATGACAGATGGGTAGACTGGGCAGAGTGAGAATACCTGAGCAGATAGGAACCCAGACTGGGTTCCTATCAGATGTTGGCTCATGTTTGTGCATTTGTAGTGATATCTCTATGGCTAAGGGAGCATATTCTCCCATTCCAATCTGATCACTGTGTTGAAGAAGGGTCCCCATGATCTTTCAATTTTATACCTGCTTTTTTAAAAATCCAGTTCAGTATACAGCCCTTCTATTGCTGGAAGCAGGCCTTTCTGGACACCAAAGTTGTCTGAATGGCTTTTCTCCTTATTTTCTAAGAGAGTTGAGAGCCCTGAGACAGCTTGTCATGTTCATCAGCCATAAATACAAATATGTCATGCTCACCTTGATTTCATGGAGGACAACTGCACAAAAGCAATTCAGTGAATCAAGAATCTATCAAAGAAATCCTCTGAGTTATCAAGCTAGGATTTACTGTGGTGCTTACCAAGACATAACTCAGTTTTCATTATTTTTTGTTTGTAAACAATGATTTACGGCACTACAACACTTGTCCTATAGATACTGAATTGTTACTTTTGAGACCATTTCTTCAAGCTTGTGGACCTCCCTTTAGTGCAATAAAATTGTATAGATAATAGAACTGGAATTGATAGAAACTGTTGAACTTACTAGCTATCATCACTTCAGAGTTTGGTATGACAAATGGTTAATGTTGGTGGTATAAAACTATGAATAACCAATAATTAAAGCTAATAAAAAACTTGAAAGCATTGGCAGTGTTTCTATCCATTGCAGTGGGAGTTGGAGAGGCTCTAAAGGTATTGATTGAAGGTCAATACTTGTTTGTAAGCTAAATGATGAATCCAGTTAAAATTATGTCCCAGCAATACCTTGATTTAAACTGTATTCACAATGGATTTGAAAGTATTAACTTTTTGTTTGTATAACAACTTCATGGCACAAGCTCCATATTTTTTCTTGTCTTGTACTCAACACATGACCATTAATACAGGAAGCATCCTGAATTATGGCTACTGAAGGTGACCTTATACTGTTGGAGCCCTTAGATGTACTTAAATCCAAAGGCACTGACTGATTTATTTTAATCTAGCTACTGCTAGAAACTGTAAGGAGAATACTTTTGTTGAAAGATGGCTGGAAAAAAATCACAACTATGCTCAGATTTTACTGAAAGTGCTTTATAGGTGTAACTATCCTACATGGATCACATAGTAAACCAGTTTAATACATCTACAAAAGTCTGTTAATTATTAACATATTATATTATAATATTAAAAAGTAGTTTGAGAAAAGTCAGTTATGGTGGCACACAAAAATGACCTTGTTGGCTGTTTAGCAATTAAAGTGTAATTACAACTAGAGGAAAGGTCACAAACAATAGCCAGGGGAACAAGGGGTAGGCTGCATCACCCACAATGCATATGGGCATGTCCACATCCCCAACTCTAATGGTGCAGTTGGGGAAAAAATGCTGGCGTGCATCTTCTGGAACAGGCTAGAGCTCCTAAAGACACAGGCGTCATGTGCCTTCTCCAACCACCCAATGTTAATGTCCGTGAAGAGGCCCTGGTGGTCAGGGGCCAAAATGGGGATGTGACTGCCATCAATGCCCCCCTCCTCCCAATTAGGTAAGCCCATAGTGGCAAAGCCGGTGATGATGGGGTCCACACTGCCCAGGGTGATGACCCTCCATGGCAGGATGGCATTAATGGCCCTCACTACCTGTAAAATCATAAGAACAAAGATTCACAGGGTTGCAGAAGCCCTTGGAGGTCCCTGAGCCCAAGCCTCTTCCTACAGCAGGAACAACCCTAACTACCCTGTTTGTGAAGCCAGAACTGCAAAACCTGTAGGGATGGAGATTTCACCACCTCTTCTCCCTAGGGAAGCCATTGCAGTAGTTCACTGACCTCCTGGGACAACAGCAAGAGAGTCTTACCTGCATGAGCACAGCCCCGACGGTCCATCTCCCCACACCGAACTGGTTCCCAACATAAAGGTAACTGTGTGGCATGGTGAGCTTCCAGAGAGCAATGGCAACTCACTTCTGGAGGGGTGTGGCGGGTTGCACTTGGGTGTCCTGTCACCAGAGGGCAGGGGCAAGCCACTCGCAGAGCTCCAGGAAGGTCTCCTTCCACATGTGGAAGTTTTGGAGCCCCTGCTGGTCATCCCACCTCTCCAAGATGATCTGGTCCCACCAGTCGGAATGGTGTGCCACACTAGAAGTGGTGGTGCATGGTGTGCTGGGGAGGATGGAGTGGACTGTGAGGTAGGTGGAGTGCCCAGGTGCTCCAGTCTGAGCTGGCCGTTGTGGTCCTGCAGTGCCATGAGGGTGGCCTGCATTAACTGCTCCAGGAGGTGCAGCAGGTCTAAGAGCCTGACACTGCTGTGCAGCAGGTCTGGCTCCATGGTGGGAGTGTTGTGGCATCCGCAAGGGCAACCAGAGAACACAGTGTGGTGTTTGCTGTCCCTCGAGGAGGTAGGCAATGGAGAAGGGTCTTAGAGGGGGGGCCCCTTTAAGCTTGAGCCTCAGCCTCAGGCAGCAGCTACAGGGAGTGACTGCAGTCCTGATGCCCTGCCTGGAGTGCTTCCGGAGGGGGGCTTTTAAATGTGATTCAGGCTCCAATCAATGTGGACACGCTGTTTCGATGGGGATTTGCAGTGTGGACGTGCTATTTCAGAATAGTTATTTCAGGAGTAATTATTTTGAAATAACCTTGTAGTGTGGCCATAGCCTTTGAAACAAATACCTGCTGTGTCCTGTCGATTGGAGGAGTGCAGGCAGCCAGACAGCTCAGTTTGGATTGATCTCTATTAGATGAGTGCTCTTGAAGGGAGGACAAGACCTCTTCAAACATCTCCAGTGGCATGATTATTCCCAACACAGTTGGAGAGACATTGCACATACCCACTGCCTCCAGAATAGACGACTGGCCTGAGGGTAGGATTTGGTGATGGTGAAACTGTCCCACCTTGCATTTAGCTGTGACACTGAGTACCCTTCAAGAAGAGCTCTGTGCAACTCAGAAGCTTGTCTCTCTCACCAAATGAAGTTGATCCAATAAAAGAAATCACCTCACCCACCTTGTCTTTCGAGTCACGGCAGGGTCATTTCTGAAGAGGCCGGAACCCTCTCGGGAGAGAAGGTGCACTCAACCTACGCACAGCATTGCTGGTGCACTCAAATCTAATCTCACCATTTCAGTGCCAGCCTATTATTTGCTATTGAAGAGTTAGCTCTTAAAAATATTTCTAATAAGCATTAACCAGACGTTTTACCTACAGCTCCTCAGATGTATATGATTCTAGAATAAACTTTTTCTTCTCTTCCCTCTCCTCCTACCCACTCCCCACCCCCGAAAAAAGTTTCCTTGGCAGAGAAGAAGTATGTTCTAAAAAGCTTGAGTGAGTTGTGAAAACCTTTATATTACTTACTAGGAGAAGATTGTCTCTGCAGCACTTGCGTGCTCCTTTGGTTATTTTTACTCGCAAAGAGTTTCCCCCCCATTCTTCAGTTGCTGGACAAGATGGTGCTCATTTGGCTTCAGTTCTGACACAAGATAAATGAGCTTTGGGCCCTCAGTGATTCACTCTGGCTGCCAGAGGGTTCCAAAATAGCACACTATTTTTCATAACCGCAATGTGATATGAAGTGAGTTGCAGCAGGTGCGCTAACATGCACCACAGCCGTCTGTGGAGTGGGGAATTCATTAAGTTTCCTTGTTTGTCCAAAAAAAGTCACCTTTCTCAGTGACTAGTGTTTTGTCTTTGCTGGGTTATGAGCCTCTGCTGATGCTGGGCAGAGCATTCTTTTGGGTTAGGTACCAATGTGATTGTTACTGTGGCAAGTGCCTATTTTAAATGATGATGCACATTTAATTTGTCCATCTTGCGAGGAAATGTTCTTATTCAGCAGCATGATTATCTTTTTATTTTCCCCTTCAATGGTCTTCCGAATTCTTCCAAAGGACAAAATAAAATGGACTAATGAGTTAGGAGTATAGCTCAGTGATCACTTATAATATTTGCTGCAAATATAGCCTTCTGTGATGCTATAGTAAAACCTACAGACAAAATTGTAAATAACTGACAAAATGTTGTTGGTGTTTAGGAGTCTTCTTATTTCAATCTTCCTCCTTCTCTAAATGGAAATAGGCCCATTATTCTGTCATTAAATATGTTTCCTTTTAAGATACAGTTTTGAACCAAAAGGTCCTGTCTAATTCACTTTGTAAGCAGATACAGCTAGATAGTGAAGCACCCTAGAGGAATCAGCTGACAGCTGGGAAAGAGGAAGCCTTCAATTCCAATCCAGGCTTTGTCACTAACTCCTTGTTACAAGTCATGCATGACTTTCTGCCTCGGTTTCCCCATTTATAACATTCGGGATGGTAATGCTTCTTCACCTACATATCAGGGCTGTGAAGAATTATCATGCAATGAAGTGAGTGCAGGTAGCTGCCTGAGGCTAGCTGGAACTTCACTGAATTCAGTGGGTTCCAGAGGAGCAAGGGTCTTGCAGGATTGGGGCTTCAATATTGAATGTCTGCACAGTTTTTTGAAGCTGTGAAGCATAATATAAATCTTACAATGTGTTATTTCTTATTTTATTCAAGTCTTTTCAAAGTGAGAGTTTGTTTGGAATAAACCTGTAGCTAGATGTAATGCTAACATGTATTTAAATCTATGTAATATATATGGAAGGAGGAAATCACTTCAGCCAGGTAGTCCATATGCCTGCATGCATATTGTGTAAAGGTTGTGAGGCAGTATATCATAACTGAAGGTGCAAGATCCAGCCTCCCGCCTTAAAGTAGATCTTAATCTAGAAACAGCTTTGTTTCTTGCAGAGCAGGAAGTATGTGGTGTGGGAACAAATTAATGCCACTGTTTTGGAAACCCTAATCATAAAATACAATTAAATATGTTGCAAATTCTCATACGCTACTTTTGGCTTTCAGTTTGTTTTTTCCTGCATTTCAGGGGAGAAACCAGGCTAATGAATTGCTAGAACTTAGCAAACAGAACCTTAAGCAAAACAAGTCCCTGTGGCATGAAAATAAGGTTTGCTTTTTGACCCTCTAGTGGATCCTGAATAAATTTTGCATGTATGCAAGTGCAGCTTTGGTCTTTGCATAGTGGAATAGTTGATAAGTGCAATGATGCATAAGAAATTTGGGCTAATGGAACTGGTTTTATTGGCTAGTTTTTTATTTGCAATCTCTTAAACATTCAGAGGAGAATAAAGTTATACACATACAATACATCGATTTAACTCATGGAGTAGTTATGAGTGGGCCTGAAATTCAGGTTCTAGCTTCCCAAATGTGAAAGAACAGCTATAGTTCAAAGCCAATGGTGCCTTAAGTTTTGAGATTATGGTTTCCTCCTGTTCAGTTAGTTTAGTTGGATCTGGTTTCATGAACAGCATGGTCTGGTAATCAGACCCCAGATGGCCTTACCGTTAGTCTTGATTTCTTAACTCTAACACTGACTAAGCACTCGGATAATATGGCAATGGACATGTGTATAAAATCCCTATGCACAGAATTCAAGATCATCAAGATGTCAAGACCATTAGATGTCTCAAGATCACTTCTTCAGATGAGATGGGTTTTGCCCACAAAAGCTCATTATACTAATATATATAATGTTAGTCTCTAAGGTCTACTTAGAAGACTACAAGTAGTTCACAGGACTATTTGTTTTTGTCTTTGCAGTAATCCTTTGGAGACTCAAGAGTTTCCCATCAATTCTCTACCTGATGTAGGTGCCTGTTATGGTACGGGCTACCCCTCAGGCATACAGCCTATTCATCATCGGGGTCTGCCGTCATATATCGCCCCCCTTTCCCGTGCTACCCGTCACCCAGTCTCGTTTTAGGTCTCAGTCCGTGGCCCCACGGACCCTGCACTCAGTCTTAGCCCTGCTCGTGAGGTGCCTCTACGTGCGGGGGACGAAGGGGTACTCGGGCCCTCCCTCGCTCTGAGTCCCGACCTAGGACCCTTAAAAGGCGGTGGCACCCTGGTGCCGTCTGGCTGGTGGGGGCGCTCCCCCGAAACTCACCAACCCTCAGGGTTCCCTTCCCCGTCCCTGGGTCACTTCCTCCTGGTCCCCCGGCTCTCTCCTTCTCTTCCGTTTCCCCACCTTCCTGCCTGCTCGGCGTCTCTTTTAAACTTCCCTCTTCTCCTGGCCCCGCCCCCTTCCTGGGGCGCGGGGTGATGACGCCTTCCTCTCTGACGTCCCGGCCCCCGGCTGCCCCTGTCCATGCTGGGCATTCGCGCCTCGAGGCAGCCCGCCACCTGGCTCCCTCTGCTGCCGCTGTCGGGCCAGTTTCCTCCTCCCCGGAGTCTCCCCCGCCCAGGGGTCGCCGGAAAGTGCGGGAGGTCGGGCGCTTTTCCACGCGGGAGCCCGGCACCCCGTCACAATGCCCTTCAGCAGATTTTTAGTTGCTTAGTTTACAATGGCTGCTAAGAAGAGACCGAAGTAGACTGGTGCAAGCATACAGCCTTTTTTTTTAAACCCCATTGGATGTGAGGAATGGTTCAGAGAGGTCACCGTCAGAGAACACTTGGCCAATCATGTCTTTGTGAGATTTGCATATAATGTTAAGAAATTTGGTGGGGCAGCCAAACTTTTCTAGAGTTTTCCAGAGGCCTTTTCTGCTCCTTGTGGCAAATATTATCTAGATCATTGACGACAGCATGCAGTTTCAAGACTTCTTCTGTTCATTTTTCCGAATCTGTCTCAAAATGAAAATTTCAGTTGTGGTGCTCCGACCTGATCTAAATCCACCTTGAGGCTTTGGTAGATGCTTCTCTGATATTATTTCGACGGGCCAATTGAGTAAACTAAGAGTGCAGTTTATATTACCTAGAGAGCAAAGAGCTACACCAGTAGCTGCCATCATCAGATTTGCTGCCTTTTATTTTCGAATAGTGTAACTATGGGTGCATCTTTGCAATCCTGGGGTATATTCTCAGTTTTCCAGATAGTTGATAATTTGGGGGCCTTCAAGATTTTTCTGGTGATTTACCTGTCTTTTTGGGAGCTTTTTGGACTTCCTCAACAGTAGGTACTTTCATCATGTACGGGATGTTGGTTAGTTCCTCATGCACCTGGAGGCTGACAGTGACGTCTTCCACCAATATTTCAGAGATGCCTCTCATGACCTTGGTTAAAATAGATTATCTGAACTCTTATGTCGAGCCAGTCCCAATTTTCAAGGGTCATAAATGGCCTTCATGGATTCATAAAACAACTTTATTATTATAATGTTGTAATACACATATGAGACACAATGTGCCCTGTGCATGAAGATTATCACTTGTGCATACCCAGGTAGATTCCAAACAGGCTGCTGTAGCCATACACCTAAGTGAAGAGTTTAGTTCCATTCATATTGGTATCTATTCTGCTTATGCTGCTGTGTATTTACAAACAATATAATAAAACCTATCCTTGTTTCCTTTAAACTGAGAAATAACTTTGCAAAAGCCAATAGTTTGGCCCTTTTCTGTTCATTGATCCAGCACTTTCCATCCATGGATCTCACAACCCATTCCTTACTCTTTGTGTGAGTTGTTCCTTTTGTAATCATTGTCATCTGAGATTCTACCCACTTTCTGCCTCTTGCCCGTGGAAAAAGGGGACAGAAATAACAGAAATTGTCTCTCACCCTTTTCCAGGGCATCAGCAGGTACCTGGAGGGGAAACAAGCAAATGTACTCTCATGCATCACAGGGAGACAGGATTACCTCTCTGTGGGCAAAACCCTTGGACTTCAACATTTTCTACTATGCAGACATGGTATCTGTCTACAGTTTTTTAATATGCAACCATTGTTTTGCCCAAATGTTGCCTGCTCAGTAAAGATCTGCAAACACATTTTCATGTATGTAAGAATACAAAGGGTAGAATTTGGCCAACGCTAGTCCACACATCTGTGTTTGAGACCCCTTCATCATGACATAGCATACACCAAAGGAGATGATTTTATGTAGATATTGCAATGCAGATGGTATTTAATGTTATACGTTTTGTCTTAAAACAGCAACATCTGAAATCCTCCATGGTTGTTATTATGAAGTCAGTCTATCTCCACCCAGTATTCATCATCATGCAGCCTCTGCTTCTCAACTTATCCTTTGTCCATATCCAAACAGGGCAAGATAAAGCATCGCAGCATTTACTGTTTGGAAGGCAAAGCACACACCATTTTCTGCACCCAGTTGTGCTCTTAGATTGGAAACAATGCCACCTGCAGCTCTAACTACCCTGCTCTCTCATTATAATGCCATCCTTTAAACCCAATCATTTTAGGTGTTATCAAAAGATGTTATTACAGAAGTACCTGTTGTAGTTACTGTTGTGTCAGCACTTTCATTTTGAAGCCGTTTTTATTGGGGTTATGGCCAGATCCTCAAAACGTATTCTGGGAAGGCATGTTGATGTAGAAGATTGCTCAACTTGGGAGGGGAATTTGATTTTAAAACGTCTCTGTCAAATGGAACTAAATTGAATATGGAGAGCAATGTTTTTATTAATTGTTTTAAATTTAAATGAGCACCAAGATTTGGGGGATTTAAGCAGTTAAGCAGTCACCTGCAGTGTTGGGAATCTAAACAGACAAGAATTGTGCCTCAGAAGGAGAGAGCACCCTTTTGCCTCCCAACAAAGACAGTCTAAAGCACTAGACTTCATGGAGCAATCTCAAATCACTGGAAAGTATAAAGTAGATCTTAGAGCTCTCAAGTCGAATTTTTGTGAACTAACAAGTGGAAAAGGACATAGGCCACAGTGAAAACGAACAGTCTCAGTCCACTGAGTATAATCAAATGTAAGCAGTGTAGAAACAGAAGTAAAAGTGGCATTTAAATCAGCTACGGAAAATGATTGATAAGAAGTCAGAGAGGTTATTTGAAAGATATTGATTTTGCTATTGGCACTCAGTGCTTTTTTTGTGATGATACTGCCCGGAACAGTGTACCATCACCTATTTTCCCAGACCACAGAAAGGGAATGGGACTTCCCTTGCGTGTACCAGCACCTGTTTTCCTGGGGCATCTCGGCTCCTGATGGAAGCCTGCGTGGGACGTGTGGCGAGTTTCTTTTCGTGCTCTCAGCATGGCACTGTGGCTCTTAAAGGGTCTGTGACTGCATTTCAGCCCCCAGTGTGTGTGTGTGTGTGTGTGGGGGGGGTTCTCAACAAGTTTGCCCCAGAGTACCGGCACCTTTTTTTTTTTTTTTTTTACAAAAAAAGCACTGTTGGCACTGATGGCCTAACAACTTTCTAGACATGTAGAAACCTTTTGCTCATGGCAATGAACAGATTTGGCCTTTGTTCATGGCAATGAGCGGAGACTCCAGACTTATTTGTTTCAGGTGTGTACTTGCCTAGGGTACATGGTCATACTCATTGAGCATGATGCTCATGCAAGGTTGGGGACAGAGTTCTGTGTGCTCATGTCTATTTGGGCACCCTTACCTGCAACTTGAATTGGGGCATTTTTGTGCCCACTTAAAACTGCACACACATGCAGACACACATGCACTTTTGAAAATTGGGCTCAGATGTCCCTGTTGGTAATACTGGATCTAATATCAGCCTTTGCAGCTGTTGATTGTAAGGTGCAGCTCACTCATGTATGTTGACTCATTATCAGTGGAGTCATTTTGAGAAGGCTTAATTCGTTGTTTGGAGAGATTCCATGACAGGTGTAATTAATTATGGCCCTTGCTCAGTGTCTCTGAGGCCCAGCCCCTGGGATGGGAAAGAGGTGGGAAATGTCAGATACAGAGGGCTGATATGCCCTTGGTATGCTTGTGGAATCCAGCACTAGGTCTTTCTTTCAGAAAGCTTGGCTGGAGAAAGTGTTCCTTCTTTCTCATTCTCTGGCTGTGGCAGGGACTTAATGATGACAACTTGCTGGCTAAGACTCAAGCTAGGTAAGATAGAAATGCTGCTCCTTCGGCAGAAGCCATTTCTATCTGTATACCTGGGAGATGCTAAGAGGTCATGGTGAGGTGAGCCATATGAGTACCTGGATGGATATGAAAGCACCTAAAAGACCATTGGCATGTTGCAAATAAGTAATAGCAATAGCAATAGCAATAATGGGTAGGTATTTTGAGGAACTGCTGGATAGGGACCCCAAATTTTTTGTTAAAAACAATGAATAGTCTAGCAGCACCTTAAAGACTAACAAAGCATGTAGATGGTATCATGAGCTTCGTGGGTACAACCCACTTCTTCAGATGACTGGAGTATTTGAAGTCCAAATCCAAGACTAAATAAGGAAAGGCAGGGGGGAAAAAAAGGAGGGGGGGGGGAAGAAAAAAAAAATTAATGAAAGCTCATGATACCATCTACATGTTCTGTTAGTCTTTAAGGTGCTGCTAGACTATTTGTTGTTTTTTAAAGTTTTTCCAGTCACAGACTCACTCAGCTACCCCTCAGAAGTTTTTGTTAAAAGTTTACCCACCAAATAGGATACAACCTTGGGGGTCCTCTGAGACCCCTTTCTGCTCATCCCTGACAGCTATGTCTGGAAATGATGTTCAGATTTGCCATCCAGGAAAATACGTCCTTTTTCTCCAGAATCCATCCATAGTTATAGTTATCCATGTCTATTATCCAGAATATACTTCTGCTCTGCATTCTTCTTGGCCTTCCGTGAGGGACATCCAGAAGCTGCATATAGAATGCTATGGTCCAATAGAAGCAAGTTACATGAGCATTATGCACCTTTCCCTGGCTGCCAGCAGTAAGAGATTATTTTTTGGGTATCTGCAACTCACAATAGTTATGCAAGTTACTTTGCATTGCGGACATCAAGGCTGAATTGGTAAGGGCAAGGGTCTAGGCATTCTCTGAGAAGCTACTCCATGATGGAAAATATTCTAGATAAATGTAGATCATAGCCAAGCCTCAGTGATTTCAATTTGGGATTGCATCCCTGCATAGTCTTACTTTTCTGACTTTTGTGTCCTGGCTGGTCACCCTGGCACAATCAGAGTTGAGTTTCAGAAAAATTGAAGAGAAGGGTGTTTTCCACATTTTGGAAGACAGTCATCAAATGTACTATGTAAAGTTTACCTCCCGACTTCATTGACAGGTTTGTAAACCATATGCCTAGTGCGGTTATAAATTATACTCTCAGGCACAAATATCCAATTCCTCCCTTTGAAGTCAATGCAAGTCAAATGCATGTATCAGAGGGTACAAATTGGACCTTGGTTTCCTAATCTGCAAGTGATCTGGGTGTTGAAAAAAAAATAATGAGAATTGAGGCCTTCTTGTAGTGATAATGCAAATATGGCTTGAATATAAATAAAAAACAATTAAAAAAATCCCACGGCAAAGTTAGTGCCAAAGATAGCGTTTTTGCATTTAATTTGTTTATGTAATATGAGCACATCCTGGATTATTGATCTTCATTCTGAATTTACTTTTCTTGTGAATTTTTAATACAAAATGGGACAGATGAGCTGCAGACTAAACTAATGTCATCCTCTGTCCTTAACTCTTGTACTTAAACTTCAAAACATACTAAGAAGTGCAATGAATTAGAGAGCCCTGAGAAATAACTATAAAGTCCTGACAGTTCTCTCCAGTCTCAACTAAAGACATTTCAAAATACGACACTCAAAGCCTACTGCAAAGTGGTTTCCAATCCTACACTCTCCCTTACAGAGTTTTTCCTTTAAGTGGGTTTCAGGTACATTTTCTCATTACCTCAAATTGATGCAGAGGTTCAGTGAGTGAGGTGTCTGAGGTATTGTGACGTATGGAGAGCTGGGTGGCCGTATGGTGCTCCCCATCATTTGTTTTTTGTTTGGTTGAGAGAAAGCAGATGGAAGGGAGAACAAGAACATGGCAGTGGACTGAGAGGCAGGAGAGTGGGTCCATTCCCATCTCTCCCACTGCTTTGTGAGTAAGTCATTGCTCCCCTCTGGGCCTCTGTTTACCATCCCTTTCTGTCTTCTCCAAGCTTTTGAGGGGCAGATGCTAAATCTGTGTGTGTGCACGCATCACCCTAAGCTTCCTGAGCTTTAATAAGCTGGCTTTGTTCTGGAATTAGCTGCTATCACCGAGATCACAAAGACAGATCTCCTGAAAGCAAAGGAAGCTGTTGCACTGCAGGGCTGTGTCTAGACTACACCTCTCTGTTGACAGAGAGATATAAATTAGGCATG
>JANRFK010000875.1:2671871-2683913 GCA_030068395.1 Apalone spinifera
AGCTCTGGCTCCATGTGGCCGAGTGCTGTGATGTGCTGAGTGTGGGCACTCAGGCACTCCAAGACAGGACTGATTTGCTGTCCCTCATCAAGATACACAAGCAAGTGGGGAACCCTGAGAACTGTCTGTCCGGAGTGGGGGTGGGTCCCTTTAAGCACGGAGATTAGTTAGCCTCAGGAAGCAGCCCCACACACTAAGTCCTAACCTGATGCCCTGCCGGCACTGGTTCCGGCCAGCCTTAACTTCGGTTCAGGGTCCACTCAGTGTGGACGTGATATTTCGAAATAGCAAAACGCTATTTCGAAATAGTTTTTGTGTATAGATGTGTTATTTTGAATTAGCTTAATTCATATTAACTATTTCGAATTAAGTTAATTTGAAATAGTGCTATAGTGTAGACATACCCTAAGGCACTTTACCTTGAACTGGTGGTAAAATGAAGCAAAGTCAACATGCTGTCTCCCCATCAGTGGTGATCTCATCTAATCTAGGTACCTTTCTAGTGAGTTTTTCACCCAGGGATAGCTCAGACTACAGGTCAGGTGATAAAAGTCCCTTGTAGAAGAATGGCTTCTTTTTATATGTGGAACATTTTAACCTCTCTGTACATTCAATAATGGATTTTAAAGTAACCATTCTTCTACAAAGGAATTTTATCACACAATTAGGGTATGTCTACACAGTAGGGCTACAGTCAAATTAATCTAGTTATTTCAAAATAATTTCCTAGTGTAGACATGTCTGATTAGAGACTAACACATATATTATATCATGAGCTTTTGTGGGTAAAACCTACTTCATCAGATGAGTTGGAGTAGAAATAACAGAATCCAAAGTATATATAACAGGAAAAGCAGTTAACTCAATTTTTGAACCTATGTTAATAAAGCTAATTAAATAGGCTGGATGTGTGTCATTCATAACTATTGATGTGACTTCAGTGATGTTAATTGTGTAGGTTAAGTCGAAATAGCTTAATTTGGCTTTTGGAGCTGTCTACCCAGCAGGAAGTTGAAGGAAGAACACTCTTCCTTCAACTTCTCTTACTCCTTGTGAAATTAAGGTTACCATGAGTCTGAATAAGAACTCCTCCAGCTCAACATTGTTTCGAAATAAAGGCTGGTAATGTAGATGAACACTATGGCTATGTCTAGACTACATTCCTCTTTCAAAAGAGGACTGTAAATAAGGCAAATCGAAAGTGCAAATGAAGCATGGATTTAAATATCCATGCTTCATTTGCATATTCACGTCTGAGCGCTTTTTCAAAAAAGTGTTTTTCTAAAGCAAGAGTGCAGTCTAGATGGGGTTCTTTTGAAAAAAAAACCCCCTTTTTCGAAAGAACCCGTACTCATTTTTTCAGGAGTATGGATTCTTTCAAAAAAGGGTTTTTTTTCCCCCCCAAAGAACCCTGTCTAGACTGCGCTTTCACTTTCAAAAAAACCCTTTTTTGAAAAAGGGCTCAGACGTGAATATGCAAATGAAGCGTGGGATATTCAAATCCACGCTTCATTTGCACTTTCAATTTGCCTTATTTAAATTCCTCCTTCAAAAGAGAATATAGTTTAGACATGTCCGATGTTATTTTGGAATAACGTGAGTTATTCCGAAATAATGCTGCTATGTAGATGTACCCTTATGGAGGAAGACTTCTGAACTGGAATTCATTTATAAGTATGACACTTTTAATCTGGGCTTGAATAAAGATATTAACTGGTTAATGCACTATAAAACCAGTTTCCCCAACCTTTGATATCTGCATTTTCACATCAATAACTATCAATATAGACTAACACAGCTACCCTTCTGAGACTTTTTACACTATCTGTTAATAAAACTATCAGTGCCCCTATCTATCCTCAAGCAACACAAAGATCACCAATTTTCAAGACAATCCAAGTAAGTATATGAATTTTAGGGGCTGTGACGAGGTGAAGCAGCCCCACACTGAACTCTCAGGGCCCAGCCAGGGATACCTGGCTGCAGAGCCCCTGCCCCGACAGACCTACTGAGCATGCGCAGGCTGCAGCTCAGCTATAAAAGCCTGGGGAAGGGCTCACTCTCGGCTGGTAGCCAGAGGAGAAGGACCTAGGAGGGGAGCTCCTGACCAGCAGCCAACATTGACCCCAGGAGAAGCCAGTGGAGGCACCGGGGCTAGCTGGGATGTTGCAGAGGTTGTCTGCAGAGAGGAAGTTGCCCCAGGGAAGGTGGAGAACCCGGGAAGTACGTGGGAAGAGGCCCCGACGGACCAGGTAGGAAGTGGCCCAGGGCAGGAGCGGAGGCAGCCTCTCCCGCCCTGCGTTTCGGTAGGATTTCCCTGCTGAGGGAGTGGCGGGCCATCCTGCTAGTCACAGAGCCCTGGGCTGGGACCCGGTGGAGTAGGGTGGGCCTGGGTCCCCCTACCAGGGGTGTGGCCCCACTATATCCCTGATTTGCTGGCACAGGCCTTGTCTCAAAGGGCCAGGCAGTGATTGTACTTGTTGACTTGGGCCAGTGGGCCAGCGAGCCCTGTCGTAAAGAGCCAGACAGTGACTTTGTTTGTGGACTTGGGGTCTTATCCTGCCACCAGAAGGGGCAGGAGAAACCGCCCCATGACAGGGGACTTAATGGTACATCTGCAGTTATACAGTAAGTGAATCACAGCCTTAACAAGACAAGGGCAATAGTACCATCATAATATCAAGTTGTACATGAGACTGGTCACCAACCACATTCTTTCCATGGTGGTTTTACTAGCAGAGTTGTGACTAGTGCTCTTTACAACTGTGATACTGAGAAGCCATATGGACACAGGTCCCTCCCAAGTAACTATTTACTCACTGCATTCAAATATGCAAGACCTAGCGTACATACTATTGCATTGCATGGTTTCTGGTGGCTTCTAAAATCTAGAACACAGTGAAGCCCGCTAGAAGGCTTGCAAACTCTTTAAAGATATAGTGCCCTGTTCCTAGCTATTACACAGAGGGTGTGTCTAGACTACAGGATTTTGAAAAAACTTCCCCTGCATCTAGACTGCTGCCGCATTCTTTCAAAATTAAATAAAAAGAACGCGGTGGTTTTTTCGACCGCACTAAACCTCATTTTACAAGGAAGAATGCCTTTTTTCGAAAGTGCTCTTTTGAAAAAAGGCATTCTTGAATGCAAACAGGGCTTTTTCAAAAGAGAGCATCCAGACTGCCTGGGTGCTCTCTTTCAAAAAAGTGGCTTGCTTTTTCGAAAGAAGTGGTTGCAATCTAGACACTCTCTTTCGAAAGAGACTTTTTTGAAAGATTCTTTTGAAAAAGTCTCTTTTGAAAGAGGCTTGTAGTCTAGACGTACCCAGAGTGAAAAGAAAATGGCAGAGGAAGTTCAGGAACTAGCAAGAGCTATGCGGGGAGTAACATTTTGTCCTGTATTTAGTTACTAAGGGTATGACTACACTAGAAATGCAAGTTGACTTATGTTACTACAGTGGTGCATGTGCACACTCCTCTTCTTGCGTTAGTGATGTGTATCCTCATCAGGAGCTCTTGCACCAATCTAAGACAGTGAGGGGAGTTGAGGACCTGGCCTCTCATCTCCATTGGCAGCTCTCTGCTGGGAGCTTTTGTCCCAAAGGCTCCTTGGCTCCTAGAGGGCTGCTGGAGCAGAGTCCAGTGGTTCTGTCCCCTCTTCTGCTCTACCTCCCATCCCCCGCTCTCTTCAAGGAGCAGGGCAATCTTGGCAATTTCCTGGCTCATGGAGCAATGAAATTGACAAGGCTGCCCAGGTCTTGGTGGGAAGTGGGAGTGGGAAGACTGCTGTCCAGATTTCTTACCCGGGCTCCCAGCTAGGAGCTCAGCTGACTCTTCCTTGTCAATTTCGTGGTTCCTCCTGCCATGAAATTGACAAGACAGCCATCAGCCTATGGAAGGGACAGTGTCTACAGAGACAGAGTTGTCCTAACTATACTGACAAATGCTTTTACGTCTCTCATGGAGGTGGAGTTATGTCTGTGTAGTAGGGCACTTAGGGCTGGTCTAGACAAATGCTGTAAGTTGATCTAAGTTACGCAAGTTTACTCATGTAACTTACATAACTGATGTCAACATAACTTAGATTGATTTACAGCAGTGTCTAGACTGCACTAAGTCAATGGGAGATACTCTCCCATTGACATCGCTTTCACCTATTGAGGGAGTGGAGTACAGACATAGACAGGAGAGTGCTGTAGCAATCTCAGCAGAGCCGATTTAGCCAGCAGCATAGACATGGCCTTACAGCAGCAGGAGGAATCCTGTAGTCTAGACACCCTTAATTAGATTGACATAAACTGCATTATGTAACTCTGTGTAGTCTAGAACAACCTGAAGTCCCACTTGAGTACCTATAAAGAGGAATAAGAGCACGTTGGTCCCCCCACAGGCCTCCATAGTTCTGATAGTCAATATTTCATTAATATTAATAAAATCAGATCAGGCAATCCTGTGTTTCAAATGTCAAAATAAATAGATCATTTGGCTTTGCTTTTGATATGTTTTATTTTCAAATACCCTCCTCTATGGTACTCTGGAGTTTTGAATGTGAAAAATAGTTTTTACCCACCAACAAAGCTAAAAAACATATAGGCTACGTCTACACTACAAGGTTTTTGCGCAAAAACCTGCGGAGCATCCACACGTCAAATGAGCTCTTGAGCAATCAAATGGGCAATTAAATGGCAGTACAGAGGGCTTTTTCTGCTGTAGGTAAATCTCCTTTTCTGAGGCATAACTGCTTGTAGCGCTACTGTTATTGTGCAAGAAGGCAAGTGTGATGCTCCAGAGGGGTTTTTTGAGCAAGAAACCCTTATGGGAAAAAGCACAGGTGCTCTGACATCAGAGCTTTCTTGCACAAGAGCATCCATGCAGTGTGGATGCTTTCTTGCATAAAAGCACATCACTTTTGTGACGTGCTTTGAGGTGTGGACGTGCTCTTGCGCAAGAAGTTTTTGTGCAAAAACTCTTGAGCAAAAGGCTTCTTGTGCAAGAAACATAGTGTAGATGTAGCCATAAAGAAATGTTTTGCCTGTTAAATGCCTGTGAAAATTATTAATTTTTCTTAGCAGAAAAATCTGTATTAGAGATTTTGGATCACATGCACATGTGTGTTCTCTCTTGCTATTTTCAGACATGCTCTCGGGTTTCCTGATGTCCTTGTGTCTCTATATTCCTCCTCCACTCAGTGAGTGATATGGTATGTGAACAGAATCTTTAAACTCAAATAGAAGAGCAGCTGTAATTTGCAGTCAGTAAAAATACTCAAAGTAGAAACCACAGGTGTAGTGGGAATTGGGTCTTATAATTTTGCTGTGCTTTTTAAAGAAAAATTTCAAAAGATGTGTTGGTTCTAAAATTATTCTTCCCTCCTCTCCCCCACTATACACCTTTTTCCTGAAAATCCACTTTCCTGGATTGTCTTTGTGTGCTGAATTTAGTTGTATTCATGTTGGTCTAAATGCTACAAATACCACACTGCAGGGTCTCATCAGAAAACCTGCAGGGCCCTAGGAAGGAGTATTTATCCCATGGTACAATGTGCCACAGTTGGCTGGGGGAAGGGGAGAGAGAGAGAGAGATAAACATGGGTTCTTTATGCTTTCAAAGCAAGAAATAAAAACAAACCAAGAATAATGCAGGATTTCTTGGAGCAAAATTGGCTTGTATTACAGATTTCTCTCTCCTCCTCCTCCCATTTCTCCCTGTTTGTGGTCTCTGATGAATGTGTAGCAACAGCTTAGGTGTTTTTCTGAACTTCCTATGTTACTTAGTTTTTTTGTTTTGTTTTTCACAAAGTTGTTGCATTTCCAGACATGGATTCAATTCCTGGGCCTGTGTCATTAACTACAAAGACCTGTTCTAATTTGATATGCACTCTCATGGCTTGCTGTGTAAGCCCAGGGTTTGAATTCTGGCTCCAACCCAAACCCACTTTCATCTATATACAAATTGCAGTAACACAGTGCTTAGAGCCAGGGACTCAAGAGCCCATAGGGATGAAGGGTCCAATTCTGAGCCAATCTAGGGCTCAGGTTTAAGCCCCATAGTTTTGCAATGTGGATGCAGGCCACTAGACTTGGAAGTCTGCCTGAAGTATCCTAGGGGCCACCTTTCTGCCCTGACAGTCAAGTTTTTCCACATCGTAACATGAATAAAGAACAAGAGCAGCCACATTTTGGGATGGTGGTAGGAAGTGTGGGATATGGGTGATTGGACTTGGGCCAATCTAATGCAAGTAGACACTGGAGCCCTAGGTTGGGACCCAGAATTCAACAATTCCTAATTAAAGGTTACAAATGAGCATGTATGTTCAAACCCGGGGTAAACAAACCCTTGAGTCTGCTAACTTGAGCTCTACTAACCCCGAACACACATTGCAATGTGGACATGCCCTCAGCCTCTCCTTGAGTTAAAACAGCCTGCCCTACTCACCACATTATGGGCAAAAAAACTGATTTATTGCACATTACTCACCCATATTGCAGCCAATCAATTTATAAATTTGCAATTAAACATCAGGGGCAGGGTACTATACTCTTCAGAGTGCATGTTACTGTTATATATTTAGATGTTCTCACTTTCCCATGCTGAATGTTGTTTGCGTTTTCTGTTTCCATCAAGATCAGTTATGATAATACAGCCCATTGCTAACTGTACTGTATAAGCCCTAAAATATAAAGCTATTGGGGCCAAATTTTTTATTAACTGATGCCTATCATTAAGTTCTTAAATCTATGTTTATGCTCTTTAATAATTGGCCTGAGGTTCTAGTCTGAATTTGGGATGCAGCAAAAATCAGAGCGAACTGGGTGGGTGCTTGACAGTTTGGTGAACGAGGCCTCTTGTTTAATATGGGTCACTAAATGTGGTGTTTGAGACTCTAGTTTTAAAAATGTCGGTGTCAGATGGAGGAAATGACGTCTTGACATTGAAGCACAAAAATGAACGCAGGTTTCCTAAATTATCTTTAAGGAGTTTTTAAATTACTTTTCTGACAAGAATAAATAAAATCTCCTCTCCACGGGAAATACTTTCAAACGTTGGAGTGATAGCGTCACTTCAAAGATTTGCTGCTGGGACATGCTATATTAAAATATTCAGATAACATTTCTTAATTGACTCTATATTTTTTGAAAGTCTGCTTTTTTCAGAGGGGCATATTTTCTCCAACAGGCTTCCTCAACAGCTTAATTTTTCATGGCTATGTGTCTTCTTATAGTATAAGGGATGGTTGAATGAAGGCATGATATTGATCTTGCTTACCTCTGAATGCTCATATCAACCAATTTAGGCTTGCAGCTGAATCAATAAGGTCTTGAGACAGTGGAGAGCATTAAGGAAACCCTTTCAGATTAAAGCTTTTCTTCTCACTTTTTTTTTAAGAAACTAGTGTCTGTTTCCAGGTAGTTGGCAAATTATTCTCTCTCTTTGTGAGGAGCTGGGAGCGAAGGTTCAAAATAATGACTCAGTAAATGAATATGTTCCTTTTCACTTCATTGTGAACATGAAAGTAAAGAATAACAGTATCTATTGAAAGATTGAGACATGGTGCAATGGTTTGGGCATGGAAAATTGAAGGATGCTAGATTTGGAGTCTACTTCTTGCTCAGCCACTGACTTGCTTTGTGACTAAGAGCAAGTCACTTAACCTGTCTGCCTTAGTTTCCTCATCAGATATTCAGCACGTCCTTTAAGTTCTTTGACATCTCTAGTTAGAAAAAGTGCCAAGTATCATTATATGCTGCCTGAACATAATGGAAATACAATTGGAAACCAGAGACAATGTAGCCTCATGTTGTGTTGCACATTCAGCAAAATATCTATGCATGTTCTTAACTTTAAAACATATTTTGAACTTCAGTAGTACATGAACAATCCCATTTCTGTTAATATAACAGTACCTCATATGCTTAGCTCAAGCCACATGCTTAAGTTCTTTGCTAAATTGGGCCTATACCCTATTGAGACAAATGGGCTTCTGAGGAGGTAAACGATGAGTTTTATAGAGCCATGTGAAAATACCTTCTAAACAGTTAATACACATTTTAAGTTCCTTTAAATCACAAGAATAGGAGGGGTAGTTTGTATTCACTTGGCAATGAAAATGAAATATAGTTTGGGATCAGTGCAGTACTCCTCCCCTTTACTTCAGACACAACAAAACCAACAGCCACGGTATCTCTTCAGTCACTGTCAGTGAGCAAAGAATAGGAGATGTGTCCCAGCTGTTGGCTCGAACATTTCACTCTGTTAGAATATAGACATGACCTAAAATCCCTAAACAGGACAGAATAGTTTCTCAACTGTAGTAGGCTTGATGATGAAAAATGAAATACTGTGGGCTTCCTAGCTGTAAATACAAAAGCCAACACTAGAGAGCAGTGGCTGGAAAAGTGAATGAGGAAGTAGTAAAATGTATTTGGAGGTAGCTATGGTGTAGCATAAAAACCAACATTAAACAGGAAGAAAGGATTGAAGAACTTTCCCAGAGTGAATGATTTTGTAGAATATTGATTTGGGCAGCAGTTTATTTAAACATTAAAACTCAGAATGAAGCAAGTTACCCTGAAGAAAAATGTGTCAGGTGTAGAACTTGTTCCAGCTAACTGTTCAGCCTCTGAGGAATTTGTAAACTGTCCAGATATATTTATTAAAGACAATACTTTATTGAGGAAATGTTGTTTCTCCCCTCCAGAGTACATGAGAGGTTTGAAGTTAGTGGGTTGTTGCCATTGTAGTTATAGTAACTCTGTACTGTGGTTGTGTCAACAATTAAAAAAAACACCACACCTTTGTTTTCAAACCAATTACATCGGAGGATAACTACTAGAAAAAAAGGGGGGAAAATTTGCATCTGTAAATAGAAATGCCTCTCAGGGCCATAGTATGATTGTTGCTAAGACACTGCCCCCACGTGAGGTGATATGTGGGTACTCCACTAGTTGTGTTCATTTATATAGGGCAAAGCTGACATCACTTTTATGAAGGTGGCTAAACAGCATAACTCCCAGGTGCAATTAGATGGATGCAAAATGAAACCACTAGAATCTTGATCTGTGATTCAGAATTGGTTTGAAGGAATAAAATCAAGCCAGTTCTGTATTGGAAGGAGTTTGGACAGCCATGAGGATCAAATGTTGGTCCTTGCCCATAAGTGGGCAGAGGGAACTGGATATTCCCCCCTCAGCTTGAAGGTGGGGATTTAAGAAGTACTCACATAGGCTTTCTGTGGCTACTGCTGCATTATAGTGGTTCAAAAGCTCCCACGTCCTATGTTCAGTCTTTAAGCACTGATTTTGGCCCTTGGGCCATATTCATGCTATGTCTGCTCTAACTCAAATTGACCACTATATGCCTGCTGCTAAGACCACTGTCAAACTATGAAATCAATGGATCTTTTGCCTCAGTAAAGGTACGTCTACACAGCAACATTATTTCAAAATTACTAGCATTATTCTGAAATAACTTAGTCTGCGTCTACCCAGAAGGCAATTATTTAGAAATAATGTTGAAATACTGTCAAGCTGGAGGACTTCTTACAATGAAGGGTTACAGGAGGTGGAGTATGAGGAGTAAGGGAAGTGGGAGGAAAAGTGCTCTATTTCGAAATAAGCGCTGTGTAGACGGTCCCAATTTCGAAATAAGCTCTGCAATTGATGCAGCTCAATTTCCATAGCTTATTTCAAGTTAAACCCTGCTGTGTAGATGCACCCAAAGAGCTGAACCATTAGTTCCTGTGGTCCTGTTCTGCAAATATAATTAGGCACCTACCTTTCATCAGCTTCAATGGGATTTAGGTGCCTAAACATCTTTGACTTTTTTGTCCAGGGGCAGGGGAATGAGACAACTATGTAATTCACATGCATTTTAATAGGTTAGATTTTGAAATTCTAACCCCTATACTTTCAAGTATTTGCATTGTTGAGCTAGCCACGCAATTCCCATGAAAGCCAATAAGAGTCTATACCACTGTTCTTTGAAAATAAAGGGGCTTAATGTTCAAAGATTTGGAAGGGACCCATCATTGTGAGAGGATGCTGAGGGATGAGTTCACTGTATCCCTTCACAGAGGGACTATAATAAAACCTGTCTTTTCCAGTGCTGTCTGTTCTTAACTGAATGTCCACTGCTGCATTTCACTAAACTCAAACCCCAAAACCACAGATGGTTCTGATTTCTGTGTTGATCTAGATTTATTCATCAATTATTTGGATACTGGCATAGAGTATGCTTTCAAAATTTGTGGAAGATATAAGGCTGGAGTTGCTGCAAGTGCTTTGAAAGAGAGGATTAAAATTCAAAATCATCTGGACTCACTGGAGAAATGATCTAAAGTAAATACAATTCAATTCAAGAAGGACAAATGCAAAGTACCCCAGTTAGGAAGGCACACTTACATACAATCAGGAAATGACTGTCTAGGAAGCAGTATTGTGGAAAAGGGTTGTGGGGGAGGGGCTGGGGTTATAGTGGACCAAAAGCTAAATATGAGTCAACAGTGTAACACTGTTGCATAAAAAGAAGAAAACTTCTCATTTCTTGCTTTATTACTCTTGTTATACAGCCCAGAATGAAGTTATCTTTCCACTCTACTCTGCACTGATTAGTCCTTATCTGGAGTATTGTGCCCCATTTCAGGGAGGATATGGACAAATTGGAGAAAGTCCGGAGAAAAGCAAAAAAATAATTAAAGGCCTAGAAAACATGACCTATGAGGGAAGACTGAAAAAGCTGATTTAGTCTGGAGAAGAGACAACTGGGAAAGGGCATTATAACAATTTTAATTCCTGAGAATAGGAAAAGTAATGGGTTTAGGTAGGACATTTGGAAAAATATTTTTACTATCAGGGTGGTTAAGCAATAAAATAAATTACCTTAGGAGCTTATAAAATCTCCATCATTGGAGGTTTAATCTGTCAGGTATGGTGTAGATGGTTCTTGGTCCTTCCATGACTGTAGGGGAAGGGACTATAAGACCTCCCAAGATCCTTTCCAGTACTACAATTGGCACTAGCTGATAATGCCAATTGCTCTTTAAATTTTATTTCTTAAAGCAGACAACTTTCCACAGTTTTTCTAAAAGTTCTTTGATTTTTGCTAAGAACATTGTTGTTGTTTTTGTTATTTTTAGACTTTAGAGTTTTTCCTCCCAGTTTCAGTGTGCCCAATTCTATAGCTACACTTGAAGCTTTTTTTATTTTTGTATCCAGTTTCACTTGCCAGATTCCAAGTTTATAAATTTCCTTCAGTTAACAAATGCATACACTTCCAAGCTGTTGGTAAACAGCAAATATTTTTCTCCCCTAACATGGTCTCCTGGAAACTGCATCAGCCTAAAGATCTCTTTATTAAGTTTCAGACTCTTAAAGGACAGTAATTTCACACCAGCTAAAAGAAGACGTTCTGAGTTGAAATTTTTGTGATAGGTCAACCTTTGTATTTTAATTGTTTCACTGGGACTGTCTTTCCCAGTGGCTTTGGAAAGGAGTACAGAGCCATTCATTTCTACTGTAAGTCACCAGTTCCAATAAGGCCCAGGTCAGTAGTGATCAAAACTCTTTGTCGTTTGAAGGTCTTTGTATACAATTGACAATTGTCCATATCCAAGAATCTGGCATTAGAATTTGCACTAATTGGCGTTGTGGGGATGCCTAGAACCAAGTAAAAGGGGAGACTGAGCTGTTCTCTTAGTGCCTGTAAATGTTCTGTGCATTTCAGTATTGACAATGCTTACAGCAGTTTAGGAAGCCTAAGGCTGTTGGGTTATACTTTCTCTGTCTCAGTGTCCCAGTGCTTCCTACAGCTTCCATTGTCAGGATCTGTGGCCCACAGCAGCTGCAAGCGACCATGCCGGTGGAGGCTCCAGTAAATAAAGCAGTGACAGCCCACCCGGGGCTAACTCAGGCAAACCACCCGGCTGTGTCTAGACTGCATCCCTTTTCTGTAAAAGGTATGCAAATTAGACACATCGCAATTGCAAATGAAGCGGGGGATTTAAATCCCCTCCCCCGCTTCATTTGCATAAACATGGCTGCCGCTTTTT
>JANRFK010000875.1:2684013-2697915 GCA_030068395.1 Apalone spinifera
ATTTAAATCCTCCCCGCTTCATTTGCAATTGCGATGTGCTAATTTGCATACCTTTTACAGAAAAGGGATGCAGTCTAGACACAGCCCCCCTGTCTTATTGCCCATCACTGTTGCAAGGGGGTTTGGAGGAATGGAGCATCTTACATATGTCCTGCACCCGGACATAATGCAGTGAATCAAGGGAAACTACAATGCAGTATTTAACATTTTCTGTAAGGATGAATTGACCAAAAAATCACCCTTTGCTCACCACCTAACCAAACCTTTGTTCAAGATGGAAAAAAGCTCAGTGTTCTATTTATTTTTTCATTATTGTGACTCTCTGCATTTCTTTCAAATTACATATTGTGCATATCGCTAGTTGGGGTCTAAGCTTTTTGAGTGCCTGTGTGCCAAGGAAATTCTCTTCCTGAGACATTTGCAGACTAGTGTTGAGTTTTTCCTCAGAGATGCGAATAACTCCTTATGGGCTACACCAGGCGTACTCAACCATTTACTTTCTGTGGCACGCCCATCTTCCTCCCACGCTAAAAAACTCCATGGCTCAGCTTTGCCGCAACCGTTTTTCTGCATATAAAAGCCAAGGCCAGTGTTAGGGGGAAACAAGGAGGGACAATTGCCTGGGGCCTCATTTGATAGGGGCCCTATGGTGCTATACTACACGAACACATGCCATTGATCT
The DNA here is from genome assembly GCA_030068395.1 of Apalone spinifera. NCBI lineage: Eukaryota > Metazoa > Chordata > Testudines > Trionychidae > Apalone > Apalone spinifera. Next base: position 2,684,696 of record JANRFK010000875.1, read on the forward strand.
GATCTACATCACTTCAAGCTATACAAATAGCATAGCTGAAATTGACATACTCACCGCGGCATCTCGTGTGCACTGAGGTCGGCTTGGACAGCTCTCCTCTGGACACTGGCTACTCGTCTCATCCTGGTGGAGTGCCAGTGTTGGCGGGAGAGTGTGCAGAGATCAATTTATCAAATCTAAGTGGATGTGATAAATCAATGGCTGGAGAATCCAGTGCTGCAGTGTTGATCCCCAACATAGACAAGGCTAAGGTTGACAAGGCTAAGGTTGCTCAGGTTTTGGCTTCAGCCATGGGTGATGGGGCTTTAGCCCCATGAGGTGGGGCTCTGGCTTTCTGCCCTGAGCCCCAGCAAATTTAATGCTGGCCTTGCTTGGTAGACCCCTCTAAAACTTGCTCATGCCCCCTAGGGAGCACCAGACCCCTGGTTGAGACCCTCTGGGCTACACCTCAGGAGCTGTTCAAATCCTCAGGGAGAAAGAGATCTCAGGTGTCATTCTAAGTTAGAATCCACATTTTGTGCTCATCAGAACTTCATTACACAAAATGTCGAAGTCTCTAGAGATGCGCCTGTCACTACATTTGTGAAAAAAGAATAGGAGGCTTAGGTTTGTATTTTTCTTGTATTGGGGCCCAAGGATTCAGTTGTATGACTCTCATGGGAACTGCATGGTTAGTTCCCTCTATACAACACTAAAATAGGTCTTTCATTGTTAAGAAAAAGTAAATCAGGAGTTTTAGTTATGTTTAAGTAATGTCTCTTTCTTGTTACAAAGTAAAGTTATGATTATCCAAAAAACAGGGCTAACAGAGAAGAAATCAAAAACTTTTAGGATATAGAAATACACAGTGAGGATAGCCAAACAATTTTATCATTACCAGGTAATGGTGCCCTGCAATAGCAATGTGATAACAACCCGGGCATTTCAGTGCTTGTGGTCCCAGATTACATTAAACTGATTTTTAAAGGCACATTTATTTAATTTTTCCTTTATGGTGATAGTTTAAGGCAGTGTTATTTAGGTTTCAGTAATTTCATTTCTATATTGTAACTAATTTACATTTTTAAAATTTAACTTTCACCTTGAGTTCATAAGGCTTTGGGGGAGTGTGGATAATTCCAACATTCTATAATGTATTTTACCCTTAATTGGCTTCTGATAGATTTAATGCCACATTGCTTTTGAAAAGAAATACTTTGGATTAACGGTAATGTTTTTGCTACATTCATTGCTACCATTTTATCAGCAGAGGCTAATGCATAAAATCTTTTCCAGAAGAGAAACTCGCAAAGAATTTCCCCTCCCTTAAATGTTGCCACAATCTCCCATTGGTCCCAAAGAGTGAAGCTAGTAAAGATGGTAACTACTGTTAGGATACACGGTTCCAATGAGAAAAAGTCTTTCTCCAAAGACCCAATGGGAGCAGGCTGAAACTCCTGGCTCTCATTCTAAAAGAGGGGTGGAATTCTCTGTGGAAGACCATTACTCTTCAGTCTCTGCTGAAAAAGAAACGTTCAATTTTGAAGAATAATGGAGGGAAATTATCATTAATCCTAAAACAAATGGTAGTCCTGCATAAGAGTTCAGTGAGCTTAATCTGTTTGGTAAGTTTTGAAGAATATATTTTCTGTTATTAAAATCATTTGAGGAAAAAAAGTGTGACAATGGGATGCTCAATTTCTTCAAGGTCTGATTTGTAATTCAAGTCCAAAATTATTAAGAGATTTTATTTGAAAATTCAGTGCTGAAATATTAATTACTAGCATTTAGAGCTAGCTGCACTGTGGCGTTCTTATGGAAAGAGGTTGAATCCCTGCTTTTAGTGCTGAATACAACTTATCCTTCACTATGGATCCACATTTGATACCCCATCATGATTAATGCTACAATAGAGACTAAAGGAACCATAAGATAAGAGGTCCCAGTGTCCTAAGAGCTGTACATATATAGATAGATAGGACAGTCCCTGTCCAAAACACAGAAGTAAAGTGACTCATTCAACGACAGACAGCAGCTCAGTGTCTGAGCCAAGATTGGAACCCAAGGTTTCATGGCACTAGTAAAACCTTGTGCCACTATCCTATGAATCAGCTGGGCACCCATTGTTGCTTTCACCCTGCACATGTATTTCCTTCCAGGCTATAATTTAACAAGAAGGTTTTTCTTTAAGCGTAGTTGAGGCTTCTAGCCTGATTCTCCCTTCCCAACCTGTCCTACTCTATTTTTTTTCTCAGTGAAGTTGCTCATTTATACACCTACAATAGCAAAATCAGGCCCATTACTTGAAATGGGCCTCCAAAAAAGTGAAGAAATGCCAAAAAATTACATTCCCCCACCTTTATGCAGAAAGCAGGATGATGTATTATTAAAATCCTATACCTGAGTTCACTTAGTCCTTCCCCTCCCTCCCATACTAGGACATTTTGTCTGAGACTGTCTACACTACAATGCTATTTCGGGATACCAAAGTATTCCGAAATAGCTAGCCCGCATCTTCACAGAGAGCCTGTTGTTTCGAAATATAATGGGTTCACTATTCCAACATCCCTGTAAACCTCATTCCACAGGATTTAGACAGTTTATGGTTTAGACGGTGCTTGGTCCTGCCGTGAGGGCAGGGGACTGGACTCAATGACCTCTCAAGGTCCCTTCCAGTTCTAGTGTTCTATGATTCCATGAGGAGTAAGGGACGTTTCAGAATAGCGGGTGTTTCAAAATTTGGTGCTCTAGACACAGTGTCAAATTACGAAACAAGCTATTTTGAAGTAAGATCAAAGTAAGATACGCAATTTGCGTAGCTCAAATTGCTTTTCTTATTTTGAGCTACAGTGCAGTATAGATGCACTCAGGCCAGTTCTAGAAAAAGTCTATTGTCTATCTTAAGACACATTTTTGACAGGCTGGATCTTATTTATGCTTAGTACAAGCTAATAATTTACAAGCTAATAATTTAATTTTCTTTCTGTAAAATGAATTACTTTAAGTGGAGGGAGAGACATCACTGGAAAACATAAGAACATAAGAACGGCCATACTGGGTCAGACCAAAGATCCATCTAGCCCAGTATCCTGCCTGCCAACAGTGACCAAAACCAGATGCTCCAGAGGGAGGGATCACAAACAGGTAATCCTCACATGATCCCTCCCCTGTCACCTACCTCTAGAGAAACAGAGGCCAGGGACACCATTCCTACATCATCATCAACAACAACAGCAAAAGTATTAGAAGTTCAGTTGAAACAAGCTTGAAACAGTAGTCATTTTGGGTGGGGAAAAATATGCTCTAGGCTGAATAGATATACAGGGCCTCAGCCTGGTAGCACATACTTTGTGTTTTACAGATTCTAAAAATCAGTGCTGTCATTTCGGGGGCGGGGGAATGTAAAACAAAGCAGTATGTTTTCAGCCTAAAAACACTTTCCGCCTTCTAAATAAAACAACAACAAAACAAAAGCCTAGCATCTTTTTATTTTCAGTGAGAAGAAAACAACAAACAAGACTGCAGTGTAAAATGACAAAACTCATCATCCACTGAAGTTTGATTTGACAACCTTTCCACATTTAAAACAAATGGTTTAGAAATCTAAATTCTCAATAGGCTCCAATATAGGGAGGTTTTAGTAGGAGTTGCTGTGTATGTGCAGTATTATTTGGGGATGAAATACATAGCCTATAGTAAAGATAAAATCCTGATTGTCCAACATGCACTCCACATGATGGAATGGAAAAATAAAATTAGCAAATCTAAGTTGCATTTCATCCAAAAGTTAGTGGATGCTGGATTTACTATTCTCCTGGGATGTTGATTCAGTAGTGACTCAACAGGAAGGTTGCCATCTACCGCTAGCATCTTGGGTTTTCTGTGAAGGTCTTCCTTAGGTTCCAGTAGTGTCCCACCCCATCCTAGCCCTGCTTCCCATGTGTATAGCATGGTTACTGTGTTACTCTTATTAAAAAGGAGCAACATGGGCAGAGAATGCCTGAAATCAGGAGCAGCTCTAACTCCATAAATACTATAGCCTGCAGATAAGCTGCCAAAAGATGTTTTTACACAACTGAAGAAATTTTAAAAATTGCAACTGAGACTCTTCTGTTTTCAAGTTTAAAAAATGGTTTTGCTCAATTACAACACTTTTCTGGGGGAGAAATAACAGCATCGTGAGCCATGTAAGTGTCTCATAGTGGATTCCAAAAATTATACCGTTTCCATCATACCCCTGCTATAAATTTTAAAGATAATTACTCATTTCCTTTGCTGAGTCAGAGGAGAAGGCCTGACTGTCCTTGGGAAGAATCAACAAAGCCAACTGTGTGTTGCAAGAGGCTGCTCTAACTCTTCATGGACTTGAGCCATGATGATGGGAACCTAACCTTGGGTGTTTTTTGAAATCAGGTTTCTCTGTTAGACCCATCAATTAGGGTGTTCTAGGATGGCCAGCCGTCCCATTTGTCAAAGGACAGTTCCATAGGTTAACCCTCCTGCAGGTGGCCTGACTTTTTCTTAAAAATGGGAAATGGTTCCATAGTTTCTATCTCCCCCATGAGTACTGGGGAATCCTGCTGGGAATCCTGCTGCTGGCTGCCCATGAATGGCAGAAAGGATCCAGTGGCCTACAATGGGGATAGGCATGCAAGCTCTTGGCCAGCAGGATCCCCCCCGATGCTATCTCATTTCCCTTGGCACCCTGGGAAAGGCCAAGACCCCTGTGCCCCATGGCATTGGCCGAGTCCTGCCTCTCTGCCAAGATCTGGAGTGTTGGTGGCAGAGGGAGTGATTTTCATTTTGTTCACACCCAGCCCTCTGCAGATGGCACCTGAAATTCAGGCAACAACTGAGTCTTAATGTCCGCCCCCTCTGCAGGACTGGTCTGTGGCTCTGCTTCCTCCTTAACTCCTTCCTGTCCATGCTGTGGTGAAGGGACAGGAGGCAGCTGGGTGACCAGCAGCAACATAGAGCCATTAAATGCCCTTTTGACACTAGGTAGGAAGGGGAAAGCTACTTTCAGCCATGGGAGAGGGTGAGCTCTCCAAAGACACAGGCAGGGTTATCCTTTCTCTTGCCCCTCTTCTGCCACTGCAGCTAGAAGAAGCTCCAATCCCTTCCCTCCTGCTCAGTGTTGAAAGGCTGCTACTGGCCACTATGTTCTCTAGTGAACCCTGGCAGAAATCTGAGGGAGGGCATATGATTCTGCATGACCCTCACCTGCATTGCCTTGGCAAGATGAGATACTAGTCTAACTGCCACCAGGCAGATTTGAACCTGGGCCCTCTGGAGTGTAGTGTATGAACCTCTACAGCTTGAGCTATAAAACCAGATGACAGTCAGCCACCTTGTAGAGGGCTCTTGATCTTATCTATTGCTGTGGTCTAGGTGCCACTGCATGGGACAGTGAAACACAATAGGGCTATGTCTAGACTACAGAGTATCCTTTGGTATCCCGGAAAAACTCCACTGCATCCAGGGAATGCGTCTGCTCTTCTGATATTTTTTGCAGAAGAGCAGACATGCTCTTTCAGAAGCCCTGTCTTCCTAGTTTTATGAGGAAGAAAGGCTCTTCTGAAAGAGGAGGTTTTTCCAAAATTTGGCCCACTGTAGATGGGCCAAATTTTGGAAAAGCCTCTTCTGACAAATCTATTGGAAAAAGTTACGCAAATTATGGTGCGCAATGTGCTTACTTTTTTGTGATAAATTCCATAGTCTAGACAAAGCCTAGGTGTGTGGGTTACACCAGGCACCAGCAGAGGTGGATTCATCCCAGTGGCCCAGCCAGACATGGAAGAGAGCATTGAGCTGGGAGAGGTGGGTTGGTTGACCACCTCCCCTGTGTGAGAGAGGGGTATAGGAGTGTGTGTGGGTCACCTCTCCCCTTGTGACCCCTAAAGCCTTAAAGATAAGAAGGTAATTCAATCGCCTTTTTAACAGGGGCTCAGTCAACTTAATGTTAGCTGCATAGTTTGGATTGATTGCCATTGAACTTGCTTGAATGCAAGTAATTTTACCAGGTGTCTGATGCAATTGGATTTCCACGCTGTTTTTCCTATATGTCTTCAATGAAACCAAGAAGGTTTCTTCCCATATTCCCCTTCCTAAACCCTCCCATGCCAAACCATGATCAGATTGCGGTCTGCATCTCCCAAAGGTGGAAAGGACTGGAATCTGACAGGACATAGGCACTCCCTCTCCTCCAGGACTCTCAGCCTAGAAAGTGGGGAAACAAAGTTCAGGCATGAACCAGAATTTCCCACAAGAATCTTAGGAACCTGAGCCAGCCTCAGATGAGATTTCAGGGGAGACCTCTGGTTTTAACATGCTAGTTGAGTTTTGAGTGTCACAATCCTATTGTCAGTATTCTCTGGTAAGTGCTATGTAAACACATAGTACTTTGCACAGTAAAAACCCAACTGCTAGTTACGTAAACTGGGGTTTCCTCACTTGAATAGAGTAGCTTTCTTTGGAATGGAGATATTTTCACTTTCTCTGGGTAAAAAGAAAATGCATGTAATTATGAACTACCAATTTGTCACATTTAAACATGATTTATTAGGACCAGGGCTCTTTGCATAGCAAGTATGCAGCTGTGCAAATAGTCATTTTATTTGCCCTTGTCAGGTTGCATCAGTTGAAATGAAAATGCAGCCTTCAACTCCTGAGCTGCTCTGCCCACTGTTATGCCTCCTGATTCCCTTGTTTGTTCCCATGCTGTTGGCCATAAAAAGATAGGGGGGCAGGTAGAAAGAGGAAATGTTGACCAGACTGAGGACATCAGCAAAGGCAAGAATCAATAGTCAACTTTTCCACACTTTCACTGAGGGGTGTGGATATCAGGCTGTTTCTGCTGACCTGGACTGGCTGAGTTACTGCTGGGAGTAGCATGCCATTAATAAACTGATTCCCTCCGTGGGCCTTGTTGAGAGCTTCCACAGAGAGGAGACCATGATACTTGCAGTAAGGAGAGGCTGGAAGGTGGAAGGCACAATTGCTTCTCAAGCAGCAGGAGAAAGGGTTAACAGGTGCGCTAAGTTGTGCACCTTCTTTACTCCACAATCTGGAACCTCTCACACTTGATTGACAATTGCCGGGATGCTCTGACTCCAGCCAACAGTTGCCTGGTCTCTCTGCTGAAATGCTTTCCTGATCCAAAGGAGCTACCGTGGGTGTCTTCATGGAGGGGATTATCCAGCTTCAAGTCCCCATTTCAACAAATGACTGAAGCATGGTGCTTAATGATGTATTAAAGCCAATTGACTTAAGTATGTTTTGAAGTGCTTTCCTGAATTGTGGCCTGAATAAATAGATCTCAAAGTTAAACAAGTTCTAGTAGAATGGCTACCACCTTGCACCTGCATGTTGCTTTGAACTAAAAGTAAAGAAGTTAAGCTATCATGAAAGCGAGGCTCTTCTTACTTTTTGGGAAACTGGGAAGTAAGAAAGTAAAAAAATGTACATTTACCAAAAGAAGCATATTGCATCCTTCTGTGACATCTAACCAATTTTTTTAATGTAAGGAACAAGAATGGCTTAGGTTGGTCACTCATGTCTATAATTTTATATGTGAATTTAGAGTTTTCCAGAGAAAACCCCAATATAAAAATATAACATGAATTGGTTGGCAACATCAGTATCTCAGACATCAGTGATGATTAGAGGCTAATAAATCCTTCGGTATTTTATCAAATGCATTTTAGTGTGTAAATAATTGCTTAAATTGTGAGTTAAAGGACCTCAAGTTAGCCTTTATATACATGCAAAAGAACCTTTTACCTTTGTGTGTGTGTGTTCTCAGTAACTGTTGCTTGGAGTATAAAAATATCTGGGCCTCCATGAGTTATTTAGTGAAGTTTTTGCTGTACAATTCTGTATCCAAGTTTTCTGCAGCTCAGTCCATTTTCTTTTTATTTTCTGGCTATTTGTTTTGCTCCTCATGTCTGCTTCTGCCAGAGCAGGTTTTTGAATGATAGTTATCACAACGTGAACTGTCGGTCATCTGTCACTGAGTAAAGGTGCTTTCATTTGTAGTTAATATGGAAATCATATGCAGCATAATTTAGTCATAGTTTCTGCTTGCTGTAGGCAAGTTGCAGGGGACAGAGCCATAACTGCATATTTCAGGGTTCATCACACGGTCCTAGGAAAGATGTGGGGTAAGTTTGGTAAACTCAGGATCAATCAGGGGCTTCTGCAGTCCTCCCCTGCCCAAATTCTGTCCATTCCTCTTGCACCATGGAATCAGAGCAGAGCATTCTAGATTGCCTTGTAGGTGTGGGCAGGATTTGAGATGCAGAACATCCTTTGCTGGTATTCATTTCAGTGGGAATTGATTCATCTCCACCTTTTCCTGGATTGGACCTCATTCAATAATGAAACCAAATCCAGATGTTTGGAACAGCTCTTCCCAATTACACTGTAAATAATTCAACTTATTGCTGCCACTAGTTTTAGAAAACATATGCTATATGTCCATTTGCCTGGGTTGGGGATCTTCTATCATAGATTTTAGATAAGCGCTGAATAGCAATCTCCATTACCATTTGTTTAGTAATATCTCTTGAGGTCCTTTCCAACCCTACATTTCTATGATCATGTCTCCAGTAGTACAACTATGTAAATTGCTTCTTGAGTAGCAAGGGAAAGGGTTAATTGCCTTTGTAGTGTGTTAACCAGTTAATACCTTTATTCAAGCCCAACTTGATAGTGTTGAACTTGTAATTCCAGTTCCACAGTCTTCCTCTGTAATTGGATGATAAAATTCCTTTGTGGCCTTTAATATTTGCATTTACACATCAAAAGCTATGACTCAATTAACATCGTTAATACTGGCCCTCCCATTGACAGGTAGGGCCAGCTTTTGCTGTTTTATATACTCTGGATTCTGTAATTTCCTCTCAAACTCATCCAATGAAAGCTCATTATATAATATATTTGTTAGTCTCAAAGGCTATGTCTACACTTCACATTTATTTCGGAATAAGCTGTTCCAGAATAGTTAATTCTAAAATAGCTTATTTTAAAATAGCAGATTTACACTGCAGGGAAGCCTCAAAATTAGTCCGAGGCAGGCTTCCCTAATGTAGATGTGCTATCTCAATTTAGAGTCCCAAGAGGAATAACTTCGAATGGCCCTGGTGAGGGGCTATTTCAAAATAGCAGAAATGGAGCGTCTACATAAGCCTTATTTTGAAATAGCTATTTCGGAATAGGCATTATTCTTCGTAGAATTTACAGAAGTCGAAATAAGCCATCTATTATTTCAAAATAATTTCAAAATAACAGAATTGCTGTGTAGACACTTGCATAGTTTTTTCGGAATAACAGCCATTATTCCAAAATAACTTCACTGTGTAGACACACCCTAGGGGGGCACAAGACTATTTTTAAAATTACAGACTAACATGGCTACACTTCTGATCCTTTACACTAGTTTTAGAACATTATAGTTCCATGTACTGTGAATTATTTCTGACCTACACCAGTTTAAGAAACTGAAACAAGACACTTTGATTTATTGTACCACTCACAAATTGTAGGCAATTACTAGAACTGAGCAAATAATTTTTTTTCACTTCAGCAGTTTTTCAAATGAAAACTGAATGTCTACATTTACAAAATAAAAAAATTAAAGAAACAACTCATTTGGGTCAAACAACATATTCTGAATGTGAATTTGACTTCACATTTTCAATGTGGACTGATCTGACATTTTCTAAAATTATTTCCAGAGTTAGGAGTTTTTTGTTTTTATTTTGTTTTGGGGCTTTTGGGACAAAATTATTTACCAGATTTGACCCAAAAACTCAAATGATACTTGTGCCCCAAAAATGTATATTTCCGTGCATTTACTATTGGTCAACATCCACCTCTAATGATAACCACAGAAAACAACAGCAGACATTTCAGATTACCCCAGACCAGTTGCAGTGCATTGACACTCCTGTGCCTGAGAGCACAATCATACTTGGAGTATGTGCAGAATTATTTTTCAATGTTTCTTGCCATTATTGTTTTTGTTTTGTTTTGCTTAATATAAGTCACTCTAAATGCATCTCAATGAAACAAAATAACCCCAAATGACTGATTTATTTTCTAGCATTATCTTCCTTACCTCTTTTTTAGTCTGTTTAATCTTTGCATAGACTGATTTATCTTCCCCACTTCCATTTTAATTCCTGTATCTCACGGTTGGCTACCTAAGTAAAACATTTCCCCCTTTGGGATTTCATAACCGCTTGAGTCAAAATTTCACTTTTATGAAAAAGCTTTAAAACATCATGGATAATCAAATGAAATGATGAAATAGTCCCCTAAGGAAAAACATACTTCAATTTGTAAAATATTCCCTCCAGATGTCTTCGGAAATGTTCCCTCTCCTCATACAATTCCCACTAGCAGTACAACATGCTTTGCATTTGTAGATCATTTTACTAAGTGGTAGGCATTAGAACTTTTTAAAAATGCCCTAATCTTTCATTTACACTTTTTCACCAAAGGGATTTCTTTTGGGGACATTTAGCCTCAGAGATGGTGAGTGGCTACAAATCTGTTTTTTTATGCTAGGCTTAGTGCTGCTACATGCAGCCATATATTCAAAAAGCTGCCTTAGATAGGAAAATCCACGTAATTTTACATGCACTTAAGTATACGAGTGTTCACTTCATTTTGTGAATATGAATATGGGGGGTCAGACAGTTATTGCATATGTTGCCAATGAAGCTAAGAAGGTCCTTCTGAAAACCTGGCCCATGGACCTTAGCTGCAAGGCTTGGGGGTATGAATGCAAGTGTTTCACATCTCGTATTCGAATATGAACCACTAGCATATTTACCCAGTGTTCCTTACCTCAATTAATTTTCTTTTCTTCATTTAAATCATTGCTCGGGGCTGGGGATGAGGGGTTCAGTATGCAGGCTGCCTTGGAGAGAGAACTATCCCAGCCCACTCTCACCTCAGCAGGCTGTGGGAGTGCAGGAGTCAGGGCAAGGCGTGGGAGGCTGAGGCCAGAAGTGTTGGGGGTGAAGGAGTAAGGGCAGGAGGTTGAGGCTGTGTGTGGAGTGGCTCAGGGCAGCAGATTTGGTGGGGGAGGGGGGAGGAGCTCAGGGCTGGGAGTATGGCCACTAAGCTTCAAATTCAAATTCAGACCCAAAACTCAGATTTGTTCCAATCTGGAGTTTTGGATCAGGCTCATCCTTGTCATGTAATAAGTCTGTTTATAATCTAGGAAATAGGAAACTATCAAATTAAAGCTCCCATTGTTTCGATGGCTGCATACCTTGCAGTGCTTTGTGAGCTGCAATCCAGCTTTGGAATTCTGATTTTGGTCCTACCCCACTGCCAAGACCCAGCTACTGGAGAAGGGCCCCACCATCTCACCATGACTAATACCAGTATGCTGCAGGTTCTGCCCCACTGTGAATGGATAACATTTAAACGTTATTTTGACATTTGCATACTGAGTTATTTCAATGTAAAAAGTTAAATTTCGCAAGCTAGCAATACAGTAATTTACCTATTGGTGTAAAATTCTGCCATTGTGCTGTACAAATTAGTGACTCTCGGGCAATGAAAGGTCCTGAAAGCCCTTTTTTTCCCATTGACTTGTGCCAACTGTCTTTGCCAAGGTCATATAAAACGCCATCTGTAACACTGACCTGGTAGCACGACACCCTAAAAACCATACTGCAGCAGTGTATCATGGTAACCTTTGGCGTTTGAAGGCAACTCTAAGTGTAATACACATTTTCTTAAGGACTTTTCTAAAGGAAACATGTCTGAATAAACAGACTGGTCTAACAATTCAGTTAGATGGAGTACTTTGGTACTGAGTTGTTCAAAGATCCTAAACTGGTGACTTCAGTGAAGCTAAGCTGATTTTTCCCACCTGAGGATCTCGTGTATGGTTCATGTGTGATTGGATTCTGACCTAGTGAGTACATAATACACCAGTGTTTCTTAAACTTTTTTAAGACCGAGGAACACCAAACAATATTTTTTTTATGAGGAACACCAAGGATTTTTTATTGAGGAAAAAAAAAAGGTCGCCTGCACCTTTAAGGGCGGCCATTTTGAATTCTGTTGCTATTATAGAATCATAGAGCTGGAAGAGACCTCAGGAGGTCATCAAGTCCAGCCCCCTGCTCATGGCAGGACCAATCCCAACTAAATCAACCCAGCCAGGGTTTTGTCAAGCCAAAACTTAAACACCTCTAGGGATGGAGATTCCACCACCTCCCTAGATAACCCATTCCAGTGCTTCACCACCCTTCTAGTGAAATAGTTTTTCCTAATATCCAAATATGCCACGAAACACAGTTTAAGAAACACTGTAATACACGTTGTGTTTAAACAGCCTTCTAAAAGTTGAGTTCACTTAAGAAACTGCACTAGTTCTGGCCAGTCTCTTGGGAAATGCTAACTATTTCTCCGCACTACTTAATCCTGTACCAAGCCTTACTGCATGAGGGCATGGACGCCCATGGACCTCAACTGGTGATGTAGATAAGGGGTCGGCAACCTATGGCTCGTGAGGGAACCAAATACGGCTCTTTTTGGAGCTGCTGGGAGTTCCCTCTAGGCCAGTGTGTGCCTAATCCCACCCACCTCCTTGCACAGCAGCACTCACCTTCCTTTCATGTGGAAGGTAAGCTGCTGCTGGTGGCAGGCTTGGTGAGAGAGTGGGGGGCCAGGAACACGTAGTAGTTGCCTGGCTGCTCCTGGGGCAGGCCACGTGGCGGGCAGCTGCTGGAGCTGAAGCTGGGCTGATGTGTGGCTGCTCTGGAAGTTAAGGCCAGGGTGTGGCCTGCTTCAGCCCCAGGAGCAGCCACACCGCAGCCCAGGCTCCAGCTCTGGCAGCCGCCACACAGCATGACAGAGCCATGGGGCAAGTGGCTGCCCCATGTGCCAGAGCTGGAGCCGGGCTGTGATGCGGCTGTTCCAGGACAAACTGGGGTGCCATGTACTACAGCCTGGCAGCCTTCCCACCTGCAAGAGACACAGGGGGAAGGAGAGTGCAGTGGGCCCCTCCCCATCCCAGGAAACATGGGGGGAGGTCAACTGGGAACCACTGTCTGCTCCCCTCTCCTGGAGGAGATGCTGTGTCCTCTCCCCCCTACCCCCAGAGTAGCACCATTTTCATTGCTTCAGGCAGCCCTGGAAAGTCCCAGACCTCCCAGCCCCCTGCCCTAATCCCCCGCCCCTAACCCTCCACCTCTTGCCCTGATTTCTACACC
>JANRFK010000875.1:2734661-2749207 GCA_030068395.1 Apalone spinifera
TAGTTTTGTCGACAAAAGTCCATTTTTGTCGACAAAACCCTGTAATCTAGACACACCCTTAGTGCCCAACAAAGTGAAAAGGACAATCTTACAAATATTATGGAGCAAGAAGCAGCAAGATCTGACTTCTGGTTCCCTAGATACAGATAGTTTACTACCCTTCTGCTGTGAAACTTCTTGGTGGTGGGGTATGAAATGATAGAAGGCATAGGCACACCTGTGCCATATATTTGAAAAACAAAATGAAAGAAAATGTCTTGATCTGTCCCTTTCCACTGTAGATAAGCATCATGCTGTAGTAAGGCTACATACCCCTCAGAGCAGAATTTTGGGACACAATGAACACACTTTCATAATACACTTTGTATTGTGTACTGTACAAGTTAATGACTTAAAGATGGTTCTTTGTGATTCCACCAGTGATGTCCAAGAAATTCAGCGGAGAATGGGAGGGGAGAGAGAGAGTCTGAAATCACTTAGGTGTGGATTGCACTTTGACCCCTAATGTTTGGAATAAAGGAGCACATAAAACTTGTCCATATATTTAATTAACTTTAAAAAAATTTTCCTGGGCAATTTGAACTCGTGCTCGCCTTAACGCTACAACAGCACAAAATACCCTTAGAGCCACGTAAAGCGTTTTGTAATTGATTTCCATCCTGGTTGGAATCCTAGCCTCACTGTTGGTGACTGCCATTTTACAGGCACAAATTAGCATTTCTTGAGTTTGTGCTATGAAATACAGACTCAGATATCAATATTTATTTAGGCAAATGCAAGTTCCTGAAGGGAAGCTGGGCTTTTTAAATTTGAGCTCACTTATACTAAGTAGAAGAAACAGACCTTTCACAATGACTTTTGTAAAAAGTACAGAGCGGTTTCAAGTTTCACAGTAATGGAACAGCGGCGAGGAGTCCTGTGGCACCTTATAGACTAACCGAAGTGTTGGAGCATAAGCTTTCGTGGGCAAAGACCCACTTTGTCAGATGCATGTGCATGTGCATCTGACGAAGTGGGTCTTTGCCCACGAAAGCTTATGCTCCAACACTTCGGTTAGTCTATAAGGTGCCACAGGACTCCTCGCCGCTTTTGCAGATTCAGACTAACACGGCTACTCCTCTGATACTTGACAGTAATGGAACAGCGCACCTGCAAACAAAAGGACTTCAAAGTAAGAGTGGAGTAGTGAGGAGCAGCAGAAGTATAATGCTGGCTCTAACTGATGTGATCAGACACATTCAGACTCATAAGAGATAGAACTCAAAAGCAGGAAAGCTTCTGACCTGCAATTTGAAGAAAATTTTAGGATTGTAGTGAAAAAAACTTGGTTTATTAGCATAATTAATTGGAATGTTTAGGTGGTTTAGAGTTAGCAATTCTGAAGCGTCATTTTGATACTTTGTTATTAAATCTTTGCCATGTAACTTAAAGGTGTTTGGAGATAATTTCCTGGTCTCTGATGGGATCATTCTGACTAGATATTCTTAAATCCACCCTGCCAAAGCAAACTTAGCTCTGAATCTCTTACAATAGTTAAGTATAATTTTTGGTTGATGGAATGCATGAAATCACCTTGGTCGCCCTGGTAGACAACCAATACCGGGAGATAGATGGGGGAGTACATCCCTATTGATTCTCTTGGACGTCTCAGTGGCTTTTGATACCATCGACCATGGTATCCTTCTGGACTTTCTGGCTATGTTGGGTACCGGAAGTGCTGTTTTGCGGTGTTTCTGATCTTAACTGTTGGGACGTTTTCAGAAGGTAGAGCTATGGGGCTGCTACTCGACCCTGTGGTGATTATGATATGAGGTCTTGCAAGGTTCCATCTTGTCCCCTGTGCTGTTTAACACCTATATGAAGCCTCTGGGAGAGGCCGTAAGGAGTTTTGGAGGATGGTGCCATCAATATGCAGATGACACCCAACTCTATTTCCCTGTGACATCAGAACCAGATGTGGCAGCGACTGATTTAAACCGATGTCTGGAGGCAGTGATGGACTAGATGAAGTCAAAAAAGCTCAAGTTGAACCCAGATAAAACTGGATCAGGAGGCCATCTGTTCAGGAATGTGGTGTGGTACCTGTTCTGGATGGGGTTATGCTCCCCCTGAAAGAACTGGTACGCTGCTTGGGAGTCCTTCTGGACCCTTTTTTAATATATGAGTGCCAAATTTCTTCGGTGGCCAGGAGTGCTTTTGG
Source organism: Apalone spinifera (assembly GCA_030068395.1). Classification (NCBI taxonomy): domain Eukaryota; kingdom Metazoa; phylum Chordata; order Testudines; family Trionychidae; genus Apalone; species Apalone spinifera. The sequence continues at coordinate 2,736,862 of JANRFK010000875.1, forward strand.
GCTCCACCCCTTCCTGAATAGGCATGACTTGGCCACAGTGATCCATGTTCTTGTTACATCCCAATTGGATTATTGTAATGCACTTTATGTGGGGCTGTCTCTGAAGAGCCTTCGGAAACTTCAGCTGGTCCAGAATGTGGCTGCTCAAGTTTTAACTAATACTCATTATACAGAGTACATTATGCCAGTGCTCCTGCAGCTGTACTTGCTTCTGGTATGTTTTCAGGCCCAATATAAGCTCATGGTTATGACCTATAAAGCCCTATATGGGTTTGGTCCAGGATATCTGAAGGACCGTCTTCTCCCATATGAATCTGCCTGGGGATTGAGGTTAGCCTGGGGGGTGGGGGCTGCTCCCTGTTCTTCTCCTTGTGGAGATAAGATTAACATCTATGCAGAGCAGGGCCTTCTGAGCTTTTGGTCCCAGACTGTGGAATTCTCTCCCTCAGGATATTCGTATGGTGCCAATGTTAGCATTGTTTCCATGTCAGGCTAAAGCCACCCTTTTTACTCATGCTTTTATTGGTGTTTGAGTCTCTGTGTGTGTGTCCCTGCTCTTGAGATGTATTAGCAGGTTTTATGCCCCCCTGGGGTCTTGTATTTTAATTTCTTATATATATTTATATTGTGTTTTTTAAAAATTTTGTAAACCACCTCTAATATTTTAAATAGAGAGGTGGGGTAGAAATATTTTAAATAAATAAATAAATAAATAAGTTTGACCAAGAATCAGATATTTGTAAAACATTTCTCCTAAATTTCCAGAATCATGCTTAAGCACTATGCCCTCTCTAGGAGGTCTTGATTTCTCCTTTTTATTGTCCTACGTTGTTGAAAATTCCAATTATATTTTGGGAACTAAGCATCTAAACATTGCCAGCAAATGGTAATGGTTTTGATAAGCTTTACAAGCCATCAACTTTGGATCCAGCTTCAGATTCCGAAAACTTAAAGTTATAAAGATCTTCAGAGCAGGGGTTGTGAATGAGCCAAGCTAAATATTTTTTTCCTTTAATGTTAAGGCAAATGAATTGAATGCTCAATTCTGTACTCCTTTTCAGTGAGCATGCATACACACCCCTTCTATATGGTTTATCACAAACTAAGAGCAATTTTTTGCGAGCACCTGCAGTCTTCTAGCTATACTTGGCTCATCACCATGGTGTCTGAAAACTTCTGAACTGACACGGCTTTCTTGTAGGGGGCCTTGAACAAGTATAAAACAATGATGACATATCTTTAATTCTGTCATTTAATCCAAACTGAAGTAGTTAAAAATTGTTGAATTATGTCTATAGATGATTTTTACCCAGTGAAGAAGTATTTGATTAGAGCATGCATCATGCTGACACAGTGTGAAACTTTTCAGTTAATATAGTTGTAATGTATTTTCAATAAATATATGCAGTACAAGCATTCTGAGCTGCCAACAGATGGCACTGGTGCAACTTACACTTATCTTGCCCAATATGCAAATCTAGCTTCAGGCAAAGAATTTTAGGGCTTACCTCTGTGCACATAGTTATAAAACATCATGAACTGATAGGCAGAAGTTGCTAGTAGGATTTTTTCAGGTTTTTAAGGGATTTCGGATAGCTATGTCATGTCCAAAGAAAAGTGTTAGAAAGCTGGTCAGGTTAGTATTGGGAATGGCTGTAGGCTTTTTGATACTACAAAAAACATAAGCATATATGCTCAATATATGCTTTTGTTGCATATCACTAGTTTTCCCCTATCTCTACAAACCTTAAATTCCTCTAGCCTTCTGTTTTCTGCTTGGAACCACTCTAATGCACAGGGGAAATTTGCCACAACCCAGCTATCTGTGGCTTTTGGGTCTCTGGTGAAGGGGAAGCCAAGCGATGGTGCTTTCAAAGTTCCGAAGATTAGCTGGAAATATCAGCTGAAGGTGGGAGTGATTGGCACCCAGCATAGACAAGTGGCCTATACAGCTGCATTGATCTAAGGGTGCCACCGGGCAACATATCCTGTTAAATCACCCAGACTGTGTTTCGAGGCATGGGAAACAGGATTGGATGTGACAAAAGGGAGAAGATTGTGACACCCATGTCACTCAATAGACTCTTAGACCAGTAATTCACTTACATATTTGTAGTGTCACTCTAGAAATAAGTTACTGATAGCATTACTGAGTCTCATAGGAGTTGTCCTTGTTTTGTAGCTGTACAGTGTGGTAAAGTTGGCCCTTTGGGACTGTTTTGAATGCCAGTAATAGGAAGGAAAGTTGCTTGAAACTTTGGCATGCTTTTTAATCCTCTATCATGCTGTTCAGTTTCATATAGCTGTGATACAACTTACTATGTGTATCTCAATGCTACCTTAGTAAAATGATCTACAGTGAAGTTTTAGGGTGAATAGCTTCTACACCTTGTTGGCTGTTTTGTTACTATACCAAAATATAGTTAGAAGGGTAGATAGTATTGTATATTCCAAAAGTATTGGGCACAAAATGCATCAATTTATTTAATCGACCAGAAAGTATCATTTATGCAGGTTCTCTTTTACTTTTCCTTTACATCTTTACAATTGAAAAATCCTCCCACAAATTATATTTTTTACATTTTTTTTAAATAGTTGATTTTGGTGCAGTTGATTAGAATGAATAGAAAGAGGTTTTGCATTTGTAGTCTTATTCCCTTTGAGATAAAACTGCTCAATGCTGTTTTTGAAAGTGAATTTAGACAACCTTCTGAATTAAATATTCATGTTTAAGCTTTCATAAAGCAATCCAAACAGGGCATCTGGGTTTCCCCCCCTCTAAAAACAGCAGGCTTAATTTTACTCAGCCAAATTTAACAGGTTTTGGCTCAGTAGGTACTAAACTGTGGTACCTACTGAGGTAGTATTCGATGATCCCTACTCAGTTGTATAGCTTAGGAAGACAGGGCCAAAATGGCTTAATCTGAGCTCTGCACCACCCAGGTTCTCAAGTCGCAATGGTTATACAGCTGTACACCTTGGCCCCAAACTATAACAGTCCCCAGTGGCTAATCCAGCAGTCCAGGACAACTCCAGTCACATGCCCTTTCCTCCTCTGAGCTGGGGTGATAGCCAGCACAGGTCAATACAAGCGAATTCATTACTGGAGCCAACCATATAAGCCATCAACTCAGAGGCTCATTCAACTGCACATCTAGTAATTTAATCTATGCCATCAAATGCCAGCAATGTCCCTCTGCAATATATATTGGACAGACTGGACAGTCCCTATGTCCATGGTTCTCAACTCGTTTCAGTCCACGGACCACCAGGCCAATCAAAAAATTTTCATGGACCACCTTCACCACATGTAGCACAAGATGAATGACACAGCAACCACTCAGCACGATGGTGGCAGCTACACTGATGCTCAGAGCCTCAGACGGAAGTTACTGGCAACAAAACGTGGTTGCGTCCTAGGTGATGCTATGGATGACGCGCTGCATGCTTGTGAACATGGCGTGAAACAGCCTAACGGTGGTGCCTGCTCACGCCGTGTGACTTAGGACAATGTTCCTGTGGACCACTGAAAAAGTCACCACAGACCACCAGTAGTCCATGGACCACCAGTTGAGAACCACAGACCTACGTGAAAGAATTAATGGACACAAATCAGATATCCCTAAAGGGAACATACAAAAGCCTGTGGGAGAACACTTTAATCTCCCTGGGCATGCATTAACAGATCTTCAAGTGGCTGTTTTGTTACAAACCAATTACAGGAGCCAAATACACAGGGAAGGACTGGAGCTTCAGCTCACTGGCAAGTTCAATTCTCACACTTTTGGATTAAACAAAGATACTGGATGGTTAGGTCATTACCTCCCTATCAAACAATGGGGGCGACAATGGTTCTTTGTCTTTGAAAAATCTCATAATACCATCTAGATGTTTCATCAGTCTTTAAGTGTTTCCTGACTTTTTGTTGTTTGCTAATTAATGGTTCTTATCTGCCCCCTTTGACTATCTAGTCTTTAGGTGCTTATAGACTCGGCTTTCCCGTGATATATTTTTTACCCACTGCTTTTTCTTGTCTCCCCCCACTCTCAATTTTCCCTCCCCCCTCCTCCCATCTCCCCTATTTATTTTGTTCCTAGACATCCAACACTTTGGTCATTTGAAGAAGTGGGCTGTGCCCACGAAAGCTCATACCATCTACATGTTTTATTAGTCCATAAAGTGCTACCAGACTATTTGTTGTTTTTTCAGAACTATTACTGTAGACAGTCCTGCACCAGAAAAATCTCTCTGCACTGGGAGAGTTCTTGGTTCCTGCCTTCCAAGAGGAGAGGCATAAAGAGCTTGGAATGCAGCACTGAATCAGGGCCTATATTTTAATTGCTTTCAGAATGAACTGAAAATGGCAAACTGTCATAGGAATGCTACTGGTTACAAGCATGATTAGCATACTTAATAATTACATACATCATTTGTAATTAACTACTGAGAAAAGGAACTTGAAAGCACAAAAACTAATGAGGAAAAGAACTAACTCTGAAGACAGTTATATTCTTCACATTAAAATGTGTGGCTGTGTCTAGACTGGCAAGTTTTTCTGCAAAAGCAGCCGCTTTTGTGGAAAAACTTGCCAGCTGTCTACACTGGCCGCTTGAATTTGCGCAAGAACACTAACGATCTAATGTATGATTGTCGGTGTTCTTGTGCAAATACTATGCTGCTCCCGTTCGGGCAAAAGCCCTCTTGTGCAAATGTATTTGTGCAAGAGGGCCAGTGTAAACAGCTCAGGACTGTTTTGAGCAAAAAAGCCCCGATGGCTAAAATGGCGATCAGGGCTTTCTTGCGTAAAACCGCGTCTAGATTGGCACGGACGCTTTTCCGCAAAAAGTGCTTTTGCGCAAAAGTGTCCATGCCAATCTAGATGCTCTTTCTGCAAATGCTTTTAATGGAAAAACTTTTCCATTAAAAGCATTTGCGGAAAATCATGCCAGTCTAGACATAGCCTGCATGTTTTTACTCATTATATGTCTGACTGAGAAACATGCAGATTTATTACTCAATTAAAAAATCATACACAGAAAGCAGATAGAAAAAGCCTTTCAATGTTTGTCTTCATGGAGCACATACTTTAATAATACTGTACATGTATCTGGTTGGACTTATTTCGAAATAGAGCACTCTTCCTCCAACTTCCCTTACTCTTTATACAAAGAGGGTTACAGGAGTCGGAATAAGAAGTCCTCCAGCTTGACAGTATTTCACCATTATTTCAAAATAACTGCTTGCTGTGTAGATGTGGACTAAATTATTTTGAAATAATGCTAATTATTTTGAAATAACATTGCTCTATAGACATACCCTTGGTTAACAAATTCCAATAATACTTTTGAGGGCAGTATATATATATATGTAATATTAAAATAAACTGCTCATAAAGTTACTGTACAAAGTCAATGCTCCACAATCGTCCCTCTAGAGGTGTTTTTATTGTGTACCAACCACCCTCATCCAGATTCCATTGAGTCCCCATGCCGTGACCCGTCCTAAAATCTGTTCCGGTCCTTCTTGCACTGGCTGGTCATACCTCAAGCACTAGGGGCATGGGGTAGGGGAACTCAGGCCCACCCACTCTCCTGAGTCCCAGCCCAGGGCCCTAAGGCAGGGAGACCGCTCCCTGTCCAGGGGGTGGGGTAGTAACCCCTAAACTCACCCACTCTTGGGTTCCACAGCCCTGCCCTCGGCCACTTCCTACCCCACCAACTTCGTTCCCCCTTTCCCGACAACCTCGAGGTCCAAGTTACCTCACGCGGAATTGGGCCTCCTCTCCTTCGAGTCTCCGTCCTCCCCGCTCCAGGTCCTTCTTTAGGCCTCTATTTCAATGCCCCTGCCGTCCCGGCGGGTGATGTCATCGCCCGGTGCCATCAGGCCATCGCGCTCGGCCCTGACGTCTTTAACTGACGCCCTGAGATTGGGTCGCGCGGCCATGACATCATCCACCTGCACCGACTGGCTCACCTGACCGGCTTTCTCGGCACCAGGGTCTGGTCAGGCTTGGGTGTCCCCTTCCCGTGGCCTCTGCACAGCTGCCCCTGCAGCTTCTCCCCTGTGTGGCTGCCCCTGCAGCTTCTCTGCAGGCCGCCTTGCCCCATAGCCCCTTCTCCTGGGGCCCCCCCCCAGACCCTCCTGAGTGTGGGGTTGCGGCACCCCACCACAGTTACTAAGTAAAGTTTTTAATCTAACATAAAGGTAAACCTACTTTTCTAAACAGTCCAATATATCTTCATAATAGATCCGCCAGCCCTGAAATAGTGACATCACACAATCCCAGTATACGTATAATTAGTTTTAGTTGATCAATATAAAAAAAAAGCACTGTACAGAAAACCAGTGTCTTTACTGCTGTTTGGAGTGTGCTTGGATAAGAAGAAAGCAGATAGACAGATGAAACAGCTACACGGGAATGAGCAACCCACAACACAGCTTCTTTGGCCTGGGCCAGCTAACTTGGACTCAGACCATGAGTCTAAACATTGCCTTGTAGATGTTCAGGCTCTGAGACTTCCCTCAGTGTGGGGTTCTAGATCGTGGGCTCCAGTCCAGTCAAAATGTCCACACTGAAATTAAACATCCCTGTAGCCCAAGCCCAAGTCAGCTGACACAGGCAACTCATGGGTGTTTAATTGAAATGTTGGCATCTGTAACTGAACAAAACCACCAAAACCCTGAAGGTCATTATAAATAGTGACACCAAATACACTTGCAGGGTAAAATTCACCTGAGAGTGGAAGGTGCACACTCAAGGCCTGTGTATTTATTAAATTCCATGTATATACTCAAAATAGGGTTTCATGGGTTTTTTAAAGTTGCATTAAAAAGACGGATAAGAAGAAAATTAAGATTTCTAATAAGATGGTAATTAGCAGGAAAGGGTCAGTAGAAACACTGAAAAACTTGTTGCGTGTTTGAATAGTCTAAAGCTGCAGCTTTGTTTTCTTATGTATTTATTGCCCGGTGTGCAAAGAGCATCCTAAAAGCAAATAGAGAGGCAAGGTCACTGTTGTAAGAAGTTTATAAGCTAAACTGACCATGAACATTGGATGAGAACTGATAAGATCTTTTTTCTTGGGAAAATGTGATCTTTTTGGCAAAAATAGAAGTGCTTTGGCTGTAAACTGTAATATTTCAGCCAAGAGCCAAAATAGTTCAATTTCAAAATGCTTGTTGCAGTGTCTCATAGGAACTGTACTTGAGGCATTTCATATTCCCCTTTTCTTGTACATGCTGGGCTTTTTGATCGGTCTGCATTGCCCAAGATCATAGAATCATAGAACACTAGAACTGGAAGGGACCTCAAGCGCTCGAGTCCAGTCCCCTGCCCTCATGGCAGGACCAAGCACTGTTTTGATCATCCCTGATAGATGTGTATCTAACCTGCTCTTAAATATCTCCAGTGATGGAGATTCCACAACCTCCCTAGGCAATTTATTCTAGTGTTTAACCATACTGACTGTTAGGAAGTTTTTCCTAATGTCCAACATAAACCTCATTTTCTGCCATTTAAGCCCATTGCTTCTTGCCCTGTCATTAGAGGCCAAGGAGAACAATGTTTCTCCCTCCTCTTGTAACACCCTTTTTAGATACTTGAAAAAAACTATCATGCCCCCATCCGACTTCTCTTTTCTAAACTAAACAAGCCCAGTTCTTTCTGTATTCCCTCATAGGTCATGTTTTCTAGACCTTTAATCATTTTGTTGTTTGGACCCTCTCCAATTTCTCCACATTTTTCTTGAAATGTGGCGCTCAGAACTGGACACAATACTCTAATTGAGGCTTAATAAGTGCAGAGTAGAGCAGAAGAATGATTTCTTCTGTCTTACTTACAATACTCCTGTTAATGCATCCCAGAATCATGTTTGCTTTTTTTGCAACATTGTCACACTGTTGACTCATATTTTGAGCTTGTGGTCCACTAAAACCCGTAAATCCGTTTTTGCCATACTCCTTCCTAGACAATCACTTCCCATTCTGTATGTGTGAAACATTGTTCCTTCCTAAGCGGAGTACTTTGCATTTGTCCTCATTAATCTTCATCCTACTTACCTCAGACCATTTCTCTAGTTTGTCCAGATCATTTTGAATTTTGACATTGTCCTCCAAAGCACTTGCAACCCCTCCCAGCTTGGTATAATCTTAATAATCTTATTGTCTATGCCATCATGTCTATGCAAACTTAATAATCATATTGTCTATGCCATCATCTAAATCGTTGATGAAGCTATTGAACAGAACTGGTTGCCAAACAAACACCTGTGGAACCCCACTTGTTATGCCCTTCCAGCATGACTGTGAACCATTAATAACTACTTTCAGAGAATGGTTATCCAGCCAGGTATGCACCCAGTTTATAGCAGCCCCATCTAGGTTGTATTTTTATTGATAACAAGGCCATGTGAAATGATATCAAATGCCTTACTGAAGTCTGGGTATACCATATCCACCGCTTCTTTACAAATCATGCTGGCTATTACCTATTACCTTATTATCTTCCAGATGTTTACAGAAGAATTCCTTAATTACCTGCTCCATTATCTTTCCTGGCGCAGAAGTTAAATTGACTGGTCTGTAGTTTCCTGGGTTGTTCTTATTTCCCTTTTTATAGATGGGCACTAGAGTTGCCCTTTTCCAGTCTTCTGGAAATCTCCATATCTCCCAAAGAAGATAGCTAACGGCTCAAATACCTCCTCTATCAGCTCCTTGAGTATTCTAGGATGCATTTCATCAGGCCCTGGTGAGTTGAAGACATCTACCTTTTCTAAGTAATTTTTAACTTGTTCTTTTTTTTAATTTTAACTTCGAAACCTAACCCATTTCCACTAGCATTCACTATGTTAGGCATCTTGTCACCATCAAACTTCTTGGTGAAAACTGAAACAAAGAAGTCATTAAGCACTTCTGCCACTTCCAAGATGCATGATGGTCTCGCATATTGGTTAGAGGGAGCAGTGTATCATGGGATAAACAGTCCAACTGTTAATTTGACCTACAAAAGAGACATGGGGACATGAGGTAACCAAACCGCAACTCCTATGAGGCATTGTGTGGAATTTCCAAATCAGAATATTAGCTGTTGGGCATTCAGTTTTCCATGACAAATTGAAACTTTCCAAACTTTCCATGGGAAGTTTCTACACTTCTGGTGAACAAATTAAAAAACATTTATTGGCCAAAACAGTTTTGCCAGAAATTGTTTGATAATGGGATGTTGCATGGGATGCAATAAAAGCAAACGGATCCAAATTTGGAGACTAGGAACTTTGGGGGTGGTTTTTCTTTTACTTGCTTACAAATGTAATTTTGCCTCCCCATGGTAATTAAAGTTAATAGTCTTTATGGAAATATATTGTAATGATTAGGAAGAAGAATTATCATGCCACTGGAAATGGCCTAAAGCAAAGAAACAAGCAGACATTACATTGCAATTCCAAGGCAAAGTCAAAGATATATTTCCTACAGAGTGTCCTTTCTAATAAATGAAATAACAGGGTTACTCAGCTGCTATGGGCCAATGGTTCTCAATCAGAGGGACACATGTCCCTAGGGGTACCCAGAGCTCTAGAGAGTACATGAATGCATCTAGATATTTGCCTAGATGAAAACACTAGTGACATGAATACAAACTAAAATTTCATACAATGACTTTTTTATCTACTGCTCTAATTGATTACTATACTGCAAAATGTAAGTACAACATTTATATTCCAATTGATTTATTTTATAATATAAGGTAAAAATGAGAAAGCAAGCAATTTTTCAGTTTTTAGGTCTGATTTGGTACAACAGGCAAGTAGGTTTTAAGTGAGGTGAAACCTGGGGGTACAAATGACAAACCAAACTCCTGAAAAGGGTAAAGTAGTCTGGAAAGATTAAAGACCACTGTCCTAGGCAAGAAGATTAGATTGATGATGGTGGCTCGCAGTGAAGTGGTTAATAATTTGGCTTTGACGTGGTTTATATGTAGGCCTCAAAGCTGACATGCTAAAGGAGAAAATGGAAGGCCAATGCACTATGTAAAGACTGTTCTACCGTTGATGCAAAAATAAATGTTTTCCATCTTCTCAATGAGAGTGCCTGTAAAACTTCTTTTTAGTGCAAGTTGAGATTCTTTCTCGCTCTGGAGGTAGGTCTTCAGGATAACATTTAATTCATAAGCTTCAGCGGGGTAGTTGAGTTAGTCTGTAACAGGAAAAACTTAAAAAACAACAAATAGTCTAGTAGCACCTTAAAGACTAACAAAACATGTAGATGGTATCATGAGTTTTCATGGGCAAAACCCACTTCTTCATGTATGGGCTTTCTGAATGCACAGGATTTTACTTTCCTAGGCCTCAGTTCATCATGGCCAAAAGAAACTGTAGTCTGACAGTTGTCTGTCTCTTGTGCTTGCTGCTCTGACATTCAAATTGTCTGTTTTCCATTCAGTTGCACTGTGAGTCTGATGTGAGTGTTGGTTAAAGAAAATAGGAACTGTTAAGAACCTCATGCTCGTAACATCCCTCCAGTGGAGGGTTGTTCCTGACATCAGGTGGTCAGGTTCCAAAGGTCAGCCTTTTATAACAAAGCTATGCCATTTTTAGCCTCTGATGGACAGCAATAGGTTGACAACTGACTGTGAAAGGATTATAGGACTTCTGTGTGACTCGTACAGTGTCTATTTTAGAATTGAAAATCCAACACAATATATTATTGAAAAGCTGAATGTTCTTTTCCAATTGATATTAACAAAAAGACAGCTGTCCATATATTAAAGGATGTATCACATCATTATATGACCGATACTTGTCTACAGACCTGGGTATAACATTGAAAGAACAGGGTATATAGGTGCAGTACCTCTTGTACCATGCTTTTGAAGTAACTGATGACTATTAAGTCCTTGATTAATTTCTTTTGAATGAAATATTAAATGAAGAATGTAAAGCTTCTTGGCCTTTGCTGTTTGATTGTAAAGAAATGAGACTGCCTAGTTTTTTGCCTCTTTTTTAATTTTAATTTTTTTTAATGCAGGGAGTAAGTGTTCAGAAACTTGCATGTTAAATACAGTATTGTCAATGTATGAATAGAATGTGATATACTAATGTTACTATAAGTACAAGGGCAAAATTAATACTGCTGGCACCATGGGTAAGGTGTGTGATAAATTATACCTCAAGCATTTGAAGCATCTTAGATACTCCGTATCTGAGCACTTCTACGCTTCACGCTGGCCGATATTTTAAAATGATTGATTCAGCTGACATTATCTGAGAAGATTGCCACTGTACCATCCTGCCATGTTATGGGAACAATATCTCAATTTAATGGAATAAATGGCAAGCTGCAAAACTACCAGGTTTATATCCTTCTGAATTCAGTTGGAAAAACATACACAAGCTTCCAGCTAGTAATTGTGTAGGGAGAGAGGGAGGGGACATGTCTCAAAAAGGAGAAGAGGGGAGGGATTGAAGGAAGAATATGGTATAACAGGAATTCAGACAGATCTGGACATTTATTTTATAATATAATCAGAAAATGCGACTTAAAATATTTCATTTGTATTGTGTATCAATGTAATAGATGTAAATCTTTCAGTGAGTTCCTAAATATACATTTGTATTGGCAAGTACAAAATGCACATGATCCATGAAAAGGTCACAAAGATTTGTTTAGTGAGGAATGATTGGATTTTCTGGAATTGGATTGGTCAGAGTAGCCTCACATTTTAGACAATTTGTTCTCTGCCTTTCCTTTTGACATTTTATTGCTTTATGGATGAGTATTTTATTTTAGCTCTTATCATCATACACATCACCCTAACTGACCAGTGAAATAGCTGCTATTGAAACTTTCTTGCTTCTTGTATAATATAGTCATATATCACATACAGGACTATTGTAAAAACTCCAGAGTTCCCTAGTGAATTTCCTGAGAAATAGCAGGTGGTAGAGGACCAAAGACCTGATCAAGAGGTTGATGATTACTTCCAGCTCTGAATGAGGAATGAGAATTATTGGTAGAGCCTTCCAAATCTGCATATCCTCTTTATATCTGCAGGTATCCATGGCTCATTTTTGTGGACACACATGTGTATGCAGGTGCAAATTTGAGGACATTCATTTTATATCTGCAGCTCATCCACAGGATAGCTGTAGCTCATTTTTGCATATACAGATGCGGATACAAAAATGTATATCCATGCAGGGCTTTAATTATAGATACACAGCACTAAGAGGATCAGGACTTTATTACATTAAGAAAACAGTTGACCTCATTGGGACTACATGGGCACAGGTAGAGTTTAAGAACATAAGAACGGCTGTACCGGGTCAGACCAAAGGTCCATCTAGCCCAG
>JANRFK010000875.1:2751638-2768276 GCA_030068395.1 Apalone spinifera
GTAGATGGTATCATGAGCTTTCGTGGGCACATCCCACTTCTTCAGATGACCGGATTTATGAGTTTGGGATGTGTACACCCGAAATAAATAGAAGAGGGGAAGGGGAGAACATTTGTTGTTTTTTTCTGTAACAGACTAACTCAGCTACCCCCTGAAACTTATATAATGGTTAAATAATAGAACTCAGGACTAAGAGCTAATGCTTCCCTTGCCTGTCAGTTTCTGACTTAGAAAGAACTGGGACTTGAGTGGAGATAGTCCAGGTAACTCATGAGCCATGTTTGTTCTTGATGTCTTTATATAACATCCTAATCTCATATTTGCCTTATTTCTTCATTCTCTGTGTATTATTTCCATCTGTTCTCTCACTAAACAATTGATCTCTCTTTCACCACTTCAGTTCTCCTTCTTTTTCATTTTCATTTTATTTCAAAAGCTAATGTTCTCTACTTTTCTTCTCATTGGACTTAGTTTGTTATTGGTTCAGGAACTTCCCTTTGTGAACTCCTGCATTTAGCTTGGGTTTTTTTTTCTTGAGATTTTGATTTGACTCTGCAGGAGTCCCTTCACAGTCATGTTCTACAATATGTGTCCCCCACCTGGTCCAGCTAATATTTCAACTAAATCAGGCTGCTAAGCATGGCGGCGGCAGCAAAGAGTATTACAAAGGCTGGAAAGCCAATTGAAGTACAGTTATCCTCTGAAAAGTGACTTAAAATAAAGCATTGTGAGGTTCCATACTTATTTTCCCTTAATGACTTTGTCATTTTTGTTCACTTTACAAATCGTATAATAACTTTTTCCTCCTGCTGGCTGACTCCAGTGACTACATAATTTAGTGCTACAGTAGCTCGTAGACAAAGGAGTTAACTAACTCCCATATTAGAAGCCTATGTTCTTGCTGCAGAAGTTCCTGTGTTTGATCCTTACTGGTGACTCTGGTGTACATGTGTGTGCGTGTCCAGGGTATGTGACAAAATTAGCTGTGTGTACTTGGGAAGCTCTTCATTTCACTTACTAATTTCAAATGTGATTCAGCATCATGTGCTAGATACGTTGGCTAAGATTCTTACTTTGATAAAGACTGCATTGACCAATGAATATAGAAAAGCCAGGCTTATAGCTTTAATGAGAAAGGGGAAGAAAGAAAATGCTGGGAAGCATAGTCTTGTGGTTACAAGACTGCACTTGGAGTCATGAGATCTGAGTTCAGTTTCTGACTTGAACCAGCCCCTTGAGCAAAGCCTTGGGCAAGTCATTGAATCTGCTAGTGTAAATCTTAGCTGTCTAGATTCTCAAATCTTTGTCACAGACGCAGTTTCTCATTACATTAGTAGCCCAATGGGACCTGGACTGCCTTGGCCCTATGTACTACTGCAATTAAAAAAATAATAATCACAGAACTCAAGTAAAATATTTAAATGAGATAAGGGCATATGTGCAAACAATTGGGGGCTCATACAGAGGCTTAGCAAACTGGACCCAGGACTGATCATCAATCCATGACACATCTGCATCCTTAGTATTACTGATCTTTCCTTTAGATTTCAGTGGACAGTTATGTTATGGTTGCCAAACAGAATCCAACAGGCTCTTATCAAGCTGGCATGGTTCTGCAATAATTATGATGCCTGGATCTTTTATAGCAGTTTTCATGACTACATGTCACAGTGCTTTGCAAAGAGGGTAAGTACCATTTATAATGCAAAGAATTATTGACTCGGTAAAGTGAAGGCTGAACGAGATGGTGTCAGTTTTACATTGCTACCTTTTGGGCCATCACTATCGTTAGATGAATGAGCAAGGAAACAATGCATTGTGTATATACTTTAACAGGAATAGAATCCAGGCCCTTTCACTGGAAATTAATTAGTAACTCCAGTAGCTAATGGACTAGCAATTATTATAGTTACACACAAACATATAATTTAGATAATATTTACATCAGTATGAAAATGATAATCCTTACAGCCCAATATTAGGTGAGACCTGCACATACAAGAAAGATGAAGCAAGGGAATGGGCTAAATATTACATTTTAACTGTGTAAATGATTAGGAAAGATAAGCATCAGCAATGTACTCCAGGCGAGCCAACAGCTGCGTGGGTCCCTGGGCAAGGCGAGGGGGAGAGGGTAGGGATGGGGCCTCGGACAGAAGGGGTGGGGCTGGGGCAGCCAGCCCTTCTTGCCACCTGGAGCACAGCCACACACATCCCACCCTTAGAGTCACACAGAGCATGAGGAGCAGCAGTCTGGCGACAATTTAAAGGGCTTGGAGCTCCAGCCAACAGCAGGCCTGATGGACTCCCTCCCCATATACTACAAAGCAGAAAATTAGCCCAAAGTACATTTATCTGACAAAACAAGCATTAGTATTTTTGTGTACTTAATATTCCTGGAAAAGACCATTGGCTGCTACATTAATATATTTTTCACAGAGGCCCTAAAATGTGTAGCATTTAATATTCTTATGAAAACTCAAAATTTTAATAGAAGACTATGGGATGTGTTACTGAATACAGATGTATTATTAACAATTATTCTAATTCCAATTCACATGGCATTTAAGCATGCTTGATCCTGAATGTTTATGCATTATTTTACATATCACTAAAACAGATGCGAGCAAATGGAGCGTGAACTGCAGATTTTATGTCTTCAACTTTTGGGCTATGTCATAATTGGCTTTGTTTTCACCACCAGCTTCAATAGTTTAATTTATATAACTTTTTTCACTAGCTGTTTGTCACGTTCTTAATCTCCAGCAATGATGATCATGAGAAGGAATAGTAAATATAGTTCTTGGTCTTTCTGAAGCTCAGGATTATTTTTTCTATCATTATATACTTCTAGTCTTCAGGAAACATTCTTCAATGTTAAGCATTGGCTGTACACAAACAGCAAATCTTCCTTCCCATTTCATACTCAAAGATAATAAGCTGATTCACACTGCTTGAAGCAGCAAAGTATAAAACTGAAATAGGTCAAAATTTGCAGCTTATTCTATCATATATTTTGTTCTTTTTAAAAGATACATGGCCATTTAAATGCAATTGTGTACCCAAAATAAGTATTTTATGTCGTTATAGATCATTTTCTGATTAGAGCTCTTGTTTTCTAAATCAGAAACCAAAAATAAGGCTTTAAAAAATAAATTAGAAATAGCACATTAAATAGAGAGACTGTATCAAAATGAAAAAAAAACCTGTCAGGAATCTATTAATATAAATAGTTTTTAGCAAAAACATGATATCAAGGAGTACTTTCAACTGTATGTGGCATTTCTGGAGCAAGAAAATGTGTGTGCTTTATTAAAGACCAGCACAGTGGAAAGAGAAAGAGAATATTGAGCGTCATGTCCTTGAAATGAATATAGAAGATCTCAGAAGTGTGTTCATATTATTGTGGTATTGTGTAATATATTTTAAAACAATATTATTCCTTTGTTTAAAAAGCAGACATAAACTAGTTAGATGTAAATAAGCTAAGGAAATGCTGAAATGTTATATACAAAATTATTTTGGATGAAAGTGAAGACCATAAAATTTTAATCTTTTTTAAATACGCATGAAATTATATATGATGAAAACCATATTTAGATAATTTTGCACCGTCCTCACAACATCATGATGATTTAAAGATATATCCTGGGCATTTTGGCTATAGCTCTAAGGCTAATTTTAGATTATCAGATATAAAATAGCCAACTTTAAAATTGTACTTAAATAACTATGCAACAAAGCATGCCTGTTCCTTCCTCAACTGCACACAATAAAACTACAATTCTACACTAATCTTTATAAAGAACCAGTAATAGTGAGTCAATGTTGGGCATGCTCATTCCTGGATTTTTCTGGCTTTCCCAAAACTTCTTTGGGGGCTATTGAACATGGAATTGCAGGGTCAGCCTCCAAAATGACACTCAATAGAAAATGTTCCACCAATGCAGTGTGGTGGCATTGTACATGTAACAGATAAATTCCTCACAAATGTATTTGGTTTTTAAGCCAAGTGAAACTAACATCCTTTATTGGGGAGAGAGAAGGTTGTGCCTGAGGAGAAGTTCTGTCACAATAGCTGTTCTCTATGTTGCCATGTGGCCAGGAGCAACCATAAGATGCTCATTCTTGTAGTGGATACTAGGTGTATGGTATAGATAACCCATCCTGGCACGTAGTATGCTGTTGGTACTGCTTTTCTTCTGATCCTTTGAGAGGCACTGAGTTTGTGAAATAATGGGGGTGTTCTATCTGATTGCAGATGTTGTGAGGTATATTGATGTTGGCCAAATCATGGCTGTCCGGGGGGTAAAAAAGGCAGAGAAGGCAGCCAAGAATGAAAGCTTGGCTAAAGCCCACAACTGAATGCTTAAAAGCCCCTCTCTTCAGCTCTGCTGTGGGGGAGGGGGAGAATAGAAGAGCATTAATTTTTTTATTGTGTTCCTTGTCTAGTGCTGCTTTTCTCTTTCTCCTTTTCTGTGCCATGCTGCACAGAACCCCTTGAGCATGTTAAAGAAGCCAAATTTGAAACTATAATGGGGGAGGGATAGCAGTGTCCAGTCCCCATGGTGTGGTGAATTGGCCCAAAAGCTAATACCACCCATATGCAGAATGAGGCGCCTGCTGCTGCAAGCCTTTGTTTAGTTGCCAGTGTTGTATTCAGTTCTATGGATGCCATTCCTGAAAACATCTCCCAAGCACCAGCTGTAAATGCAGTTCCTAAATGCCCACTTCATAAAAGCACTTCTAAATGCAAATGGCCCAGTTTTCTTTTTGTGTATAAAGCCATGGGGTGTGGGGAATATGTATAAATCATTTTCAGTTTGGTTATGATTGATGGACTGTCCTCCATACCGGGGAGAAATAAAAAAGGGAGAAGTCAAAGCCTCTGATTTCTGTTTCAGTGACAGCCAGGCACATACATCTGTGCACAGAATTTGGCACGTCATAAGGTTGAATTTGCCAAACCTATCCAAACAGTTGGTGTAACGACTCTCCTGAAATGCATATATGCATGGGAAAAGGACAGTAAAGCTCTGTGGATCTGAGCAGACTGGGATATAAGGAATGTAGATAAAACTAGGGTTATCGTGTGGGTTTGTGTAGGTGATTCAGTTAAGTTATCCAGGGTTAGAGTCTTTAAAATGCAAAGGCTGCTTGTAAGGATGGTTGGACTGATGTTGGTTTTTGCTTGGATGATGTTAATGGCTAAAGGCCCCACTGTGCTCATATGCTGGAAGGCATGGTCCCAGCTGCAGAACCCTTACAATATAATTCCAGACAATGCTCAGTTCACTCATGCGCTAATAAGGAAGCTGAGTGAAGTAGAAGAAGGTTTATGAGCCTAATAATAAAAAATATATGACTGTGTTGTTATTGTTAGCATCATAGTATGTTGTTGTGACAGGGTGTGGTCATAGAAGTCCTCTTAAGATTGTTCCCCAGTGTGATCATGCCACTGATGCCTGCCTTCTTACTCTCTGGGGCTCCCCACCAAGTAGGCTTTAAATGTCTATTAGTGAAAACAGACAGATCAAAGTCACTAAATTAAATGAAAAGAAAATGCACAGCTAGTTCTAATTCATTAAGAATCTTATTGCATGCAGATGCTTTCCCTAAAAAGCTGTTCTTATTTTAAAAATAATCTTCAAGCCAAAGATGATCTTTTACTCTGACTTGAGTCTCCAGCCCTCAGAAGTTCTTTCTCCACTCCTCCCCCCACCCCTTTACAGGGTGCCAGGCAGTTTCAAAAGCCAAGTGAAGACAAAGACCTGGTTACTTCCTAATGCTTAAGTAAACTTACCCCGGGGGAGGGGGCGGGGGCGAGATCTTTTGTTTGGTATCACTCCTTCCCATGGAAAATCCCCAGGTTCAAAACAAATTTCCAACACCAGGTAGTGTGCTCACATGTCTTTATAGCACCAACCACCTTCTAGACTTGCAAGAGAAACAAGGCTGTTTACAAGTCGCTGAGTTGATCATCCAGTCATTACGTTTGTTAGCACATTTAAAAATATAAACAGACTCACACTTCATATTTCTAACTTCACATACAAGCATGATACATGAACCAAAATAGGATATACAGATCCAGCCAACTGTAACATTAAAATGGATAGGTTACACAAGGCATTTTGTCTAAAACATCTTCAAGTTATGCATAATTATATTCATAAACCAATTGTCATAAAGCATGGGGGGGGACAGGAGAACCATCACAGCAGACTGTGCAGAGGATAGTACTTAACACACAGAGACTTTGGGGAAACTTTAACAGGTGATGGTTATGGGAAATGGGCAAGAAAAGAGCTCCTGTCTTGGTTTTCCAATGACCTTGTTGTTACTACAAGAAACACCAAACAAAATGTGAATTCTTAGAGCCTTGGCCAGTCATTGTCAGCAATGGCAATCCACAGTGTTTATGCACCCCAAAAATCTTTTTAAACAAATACATTTTTTATTTCCTTTACTTGCCTTCTGGTATTTGTGGTTCATTGGGATGGCATTTTCAAGCTTTTCTGTTCAACAATAATGGCTAGAAACTTGAGCATTTTTTAAAAATGAAACCTGAAATCCTCTGAATTTCACATCACTCCAGGAGCATAAATATTGCAAGGCTTACCATAAAATCATGACAGTTGGTACCACAACATTTGCCTTGCATTTAAATAACCCATTTGCAAGACTCAGGGCTTGCTGATGAGAATTCCATGCTGACACTGGGGAGGGGCAGTCATGCCCACTCCTCCTCCCCTCCCCCCACACACATCCTTTTAACATGCAATAGGTGGGAAGATAGGGAGAAAGTTTATAGCGGAGAGAAATAAAAAATAATTAGGGCAATCTGTAAATGTTTTATATAGACTATTGTTAAAGCTGGATGGATTTTTTTTCCTACTTAAAATGTCATAGTCAAAATTTTCTATGAAAAATTTGAACTTCTTGGCAAAGAATAAAAAACTGGCAAATGAAAACGAGAACATTTTATTTTGGAAATAGTCATGCCTCATGGGAGTTGTGGTTTGGGATCTTATGCCCCATTTTCCTGTATGGGCTGAGCTGCCTGATGGACTGTGTCTCCCATGATGTACTTTCATCTCTTCTGCTGATGACCTCCATGGTGACTCATCAGAAGAGGTGTAGTGTGGCTAGGAAGCCAACTCCTAGAAGAGAACGGGGACATGTGTTGCCCAAACATCAACTCCAAGAGCCACCACAATGATATTTCAAGGAAACTCTATTTAGGAATTTCTGCCAATGCCCGTGGCATTTCTGAAGGGAAATTTTTGGTTTTGAGTGAAAGGTTATTGCATTTGATAAGAAAAACAAACAATTTTCAATTTGGGAATTGTTAGCTTTTTTATGAGAATTTCCCTTTTTTTTCCCAGAAAAGGGATTATTTTTGTGAAACATGCAATTTAGTTCAGAAAATCTGATAGAAAATTTTCCACCAACCACAGTGCTCATACCAGAATAGTTCTTCAAAAACAAGTATGTGTTCACCTACACTACCTCTCTACTATAAACCATCCCCCATCTCTCCGTACACTGATCAGATGCTGAACCTTCACCCATTTCTAACACCAAACTTCAATTGGTTTAAAGATTTAGTCAAGTTTGAAGGGAATATTTTTGCTTCCAGTTTCTGGGCGTAAAGAAGGAGCCTGCTCTCCTATGATTTATAGCCCAATTTGGTAATCTCTAAAGATGTGTATAGTTGGAATAAGTATCTGACCTGTTGGATGCTTATCTAAACCAGATCATTTTAGGCTTTGCCTGCTGGTGATCTAGTATATCACTGTGTAGCTTGCCTACATTTTAACACTTTTAGATGCATGTTTTGAAGGGTAAAGAAAATAGCTACCTAAACTCTTTTTTAAAGTAACAAAATCTAAAGCACAGTTAAAGCATAAGTCTTAGCTTTAAGGGGATGGGAGTTCAAAAGGAAATACTTGAAACAGCCTCTTTGACTTCAGTGAGTTAGAAAAGGCAGTATTAGAAGATGCAGTGTTTACTTTACTCATATTGAGGTCAATGGGAGCTTTGCCTTGTGAGCATTTTCTGGTGCTGGATTGGAAGTCAGAAATCCTAGGTTCTGTCACTGGCTCTGCCACTGATCTTGGGCAAGTCACTTTCTTGAACAATATTTCTTCCTCCTTGGTGCTGACAAATAATTATTGCCTCTTTTCATCTTGTCTTGATTTAATTATCAGGTAGCTCCATGTTTATTGGTAGTAATTACCAATTAGTCCCGTAGTAATTACTAATGTGCACCATGGCTATCTAAACTTAACTCCAGGGTCATAGAGGCCTAAAACTGGTCAGGAAATTTTCATCAGAATGATTTTTTCTGAGAGAAAATGTTCTTTTGCCAAAAGGAGACATTTCCATGTCAAAATATTTCAGTTACTGGGAAAATCAAATGATGGGTTCCTCAGTTGCTCAGCTAGAGAAAGGTCTTGTCAATTTCACTTCCCGCTTACAGCCAGAAAGGGAGGTGGGTAGAAGTTTTCAGGGAAGGCTTCCAAGGGCTAGCTCCACTGACTTTTTGCCACCAGGGTTCTCAGGGACTGGAGAAAGAGAGAGAAACAAGTTGGCTCCTCCTCCCTCCTTCTCTGCCTCCAGCTGTCAGGTGGAAGAGGCTCAGCATCCCAGCTCTCTGTTTATCCAGCAGCTGGTACCTGGGAAACCAAAGTGTTCCATATTTGGGACTACCAAGATGGAATTCTCTTGAAATCCCTTCTTGCAAAACATTTTTGTGGTTTTGACTTTTCTTTAGCCTAGTTTGGGACAATGTTTTTTCAAAAATGTGAAATTTTTCATGACAAGGGATTTCTATTTTCTGAACAGCTCTCATGGAGACCCAGTGACTGAATATGGCAATACTTTGTCCTTTAAAGAACTGTGATGATTCCACTTGCATACGCTGTATCACTTGTACAGTTCAGTTTCAGATCCAGGAACAGAAAAACCTAGTGCAGAGTTTGATTTTGTGCTTGTAGAAATACATTTTGCAGCAGGTTTTTTGTTGCTGTTGTTTTCATGAAATTCAGTTTTTTAAAATAATACCTATTGTTCTTTTCATATCACAGCCAGCCAGTGACAAAGGAGTTGCACAGGTGTCTCCACTTTTGAAAAAGGCCACTTTTTTCAAAAAAAACCCTGTAGTTTAGACACACCCTCACATGGGCTGTTTGTCTTTGACCTTCTGTGATTTTCCTTATTCTGTTTATAATGGTTTGTGAGGTAGAGGCTACTTGAGCAAATCTTCTGTTGTTTGTACACAAGCTGTCTGTGTAACTAGCCAAAACTGTAGGAAACTCATCAGCCTCGGCCAGTGGCCCAACCATACTAGAGTGCAACAAAGCACTGCACTGAGTGAGTTACCCCTGCTATGTACTTGATGGACCAGTTGTGTGAACTGTGCTGCCTGGCAAAGTGTAAGTATATGTGTTGAGACTCGCTAAACAGTGACTTGTCCCTGTTCTGTAGTGTGAGAGGAGGAGAAGGCAAAAGGATCTTTCGCCATTGCTGATTTTGTACTGCACAAAGCCAAAATTTTAATTGCAGAGGACCAGGCCATCATAATATTACATACATGTACTAAGCTTGGGAGTGTGCTTCAACAAGTGAGGAGCAGCAAAGCTCCTCGAAACTTGTTTCCAGAGCCTGAATAAGTCTGCCAAAATCCCTCTTGAGTTTCTAAAGAAGCACTCGGTGAAACCATGCTCCCTCCCGCTGTGAGCTCAGTTCTAATGGTCAAGGACAGCGAGGATAAAGAGCAGGACTCTGACTGCATCCTCACTGTACTTCGTTTGGGTGTTTTGAGAGCTAACTCAGGAAACACAAGGGTTGTGATTGTGCAGTGTAAGATCAATAGCAACAGCAGAAAACATCAGTGAATTCATCTTCTTACAATGGCAACCCTGACTGCTCAACTTCATTACATATTATAACATACATTTATGCTTTCCATAAGCTATAATAGCCTATGTATTTCATAATTCCTTTGATTGCATTGTTGGCAACAAATCTGATTTACAGTCTATCATTTAATTATGCTGCCCAAGTAACTGTGACCAGATGGATGGGGTTGTGATCAGATGTAGGTAGCATAGTTTGAACATCACTATTATGGGAGATATCTTTCAGTGAAACAGTAGGGGCTTGTCTACACTACAGAGAAAGATCGAAGCTGGCACAGTCGATTTTCCGGGGTTTGAATTAGTGGGTCTAGTGAAGACACTAATTTCAACTTATAGGGCGCTCCCATCAGCGCCGATAGTCCTGTTGCTCACATGGACTAAGGGAAGTCGATGGGAGCGTGTGCTGCGATTTAAGATACTTTGACTCCAGCTATATAATTATCTTAGCTGGAGTTGTGTATCTTAAGTTGACTTTCCCCTTTAGGGCAGACCAGACCTAGGAGAATAATCCTCCTCGCGCCACATTGGAGTGTTCTTTCACTCTTTAAGAATACAGATCTTGTCAGGTTTCAGCAAAGCTTTTTATTTTTTTTTTAAATACCAGAAGCAGATGAGAGAAAGGAATCAGAAATCATACGGGTTACTACACTTCCTTCATATAGTTTCAGTGCTTTCCTCTGTCCTAGTATTCCTCCAGTTCTTGATTCTTATTACAAAGATCTATTGTCACAAATCTGGAGGATAAGGTAATAATTCAAAATGACCTGGACAAATTGGAGAAATGGTCTGAGGTAAATAGGATGAAGTTTAATAAAGACAAATGCAAAGTGCTCCACTTAGGAAGGAACAATCAGTTTCATACATACAGAATGGGAAGCGACTGTCTGGGAAGGAGTATGGCAGAAAGGGATCTAGGGGTTTTAGTGGACCACAAGTTGAATATGAGTCAGCAGTGTGATGCTGTTGCAAAAAAAGCAAACATGATTCTGGGATGCATTAACAGGTGTGTTGTGAGCAAAGACACAAGAAGTCATTCTTCTGCTCTACTCTGTGCTGGTTAGGCCTCAGTTGGAGTATTGTGTCCAGTTCTGGGCACCGCATTTCAAGAAAGATGTGGAGATATTGGAGAGGGTACAGAGAAGAGCAACGAGAATGATTAATGGTCTAGAGAACATGACCTATGAGGGAAGACTGAAGGAATTGGGTTTGTTTAGTTTAGAAAAGAGAAGATTGAGAGGGGACACGATAGCTGTTTTCAGGTATCCAAAAGGGTGTCATAAGGAGGAGGGAGAAAACTTGCTCATCTTGGCCTCTGAGGATAGAACAAGAAGCAATGGGCTTAAACTGCAGCAAGGAAGGTTCAGGTTGGACATTAGGAAAAAGTTCCTAACTGTCAGGGTGGTCAGACACTGGAATAAATTACCCAGGGAGGTTGTAGCATCTCCATATGTGGAGATATTTAAGAGTAGGTTAGATAAATGTCTATCAGGGATGGTCTAGACAGTATTTGGTCCTGCCATGAGGGCAGGGGACTGGACTCGATGACCTCTCGAGGTCCCTTCCAGTCCTAGTATTCTATGATTCTATGATTTTAGGAATGACTTTCATTTCGTCTTAATCTTCTGAAAGTGCTTTTAAGTTATTTGTACCATCTCTAATTTTAGTTTCTCAAGTAACTGACATTATTCAAAGAAGCCAGCTTTTTTGATCCCTCTAGGAATGGATTGACCCCACATCTAAATAAAACAAAATTGTGAAAGAACAAGATCAACTGATTAGAGGGGGAGAGAAAAGGCACAAACCGAGATTGCAATACGGGTCATAAATTCAAAATGAGGGAACCAGAAGAGGACACAGAACAGTGGATGCTTTTGAGCTTCTGTGCTTTAAGAGGTAACCTCTGGTTCAAAAGAGAGAGAGGGTATTTCTGTCTTCATAGCCAGTACTGGAGCTTCACATGTTTCTCAGACTTCATCTACTCTGATCTACTGACATAGCACATTGAATTATTCTAATAGTTTTGTACCCAGGTCTTGGCTCCAGCACTGATGTAAATGTACAGTGTCTTGCCTACAATATTTGGAGAGATACCAAGGGGGGCAGTTCTTTCAAATAAATTCAACATTAATAGCTTATCTCTTACCACCAATTACTTAAAAGCAGCAGGATGTTTTGAGACAAGTATTGAATTATTATCAAAATGTCTCTCAACTCAGACTTTAATACACTCTATACGACATTTATTTCGTTAGTCACAGGTATAGAATTGAGGAGTCCACTCAGTAACTTCCCACTCAAGTTATACATTTTCTGTCAGAGAAAATAAAACCTTAGCTATGTATAGCTATAATGCACATGGCTGTGTTTTGGAACCTGTTCTTCCTTTTGATTAAAAATGTCATATGTATAATAATGACAGTGATTATGACTATGGCTAGTTTTGAATTTACAGTTTGGGAGGCTGGTGCCAGAGGGTAGAATGTGAATTCCTTCTTTAGAACATAAAACCAGCCATATTGGGTCAGACCAAAGGTCCATCTAGCCCAGTATCCTGTTTTCTGACAGTGGTCAAAGCCAGGTGGGAATGAAAAGAACAGGTAATCATCAAGTGATCCACCCTCTGTCACTAAATTCCAGCTTCTGACAAACAGCAGCTAGAGAGACACCATTCCTGCCCATCCTGATAATAGCCACTGATGGACCTATCTTCTTTGAATTTATCTAGTTCTTTTTTGAATCCTGTTAAAGGCCTAGTCCTCTCAGCATCTTCTGGCAAGGAATTCCACAAGTTGACCATGCATTGTGTGAAGAAATTCTTCTTTTGTTTTTTTTCAAACCTGCTGCCTATTAATTTCATTTGGTAAACCCCTAGTTCTTGTGTTATGGGAACAAGTAAATAACTTTTCCTTTTTCCACACCGGTCATGATTTTACAGACCCCTATCATATCCCCCCTTAGTCATTTCTTTTCCAAGTTGAAAAGTCCCAATCTCTCCTCATATGACAGCCATTCCATACCCCTAATTATATGAGTTGCTCTTTTCTGAACTTTTTCCAATGCCAAGATATCTTCTTTGAGCTAACATGACCACATCTGAACACAGTATTTAACATGTGGGCGTACCATGGATTTATACAGAG
Source organism: Apalone spinifera (assembly GCA_030068395.1). Taxonomy (NCBI): domain Eukaryota; kingdom Metazoa; phylum Chordata; order Testudines; family Trionychidae; genus Apalone; species Apalone spinifera. The sequence goes on from JANRFK010000875.1 coordinate 2,764,705, forward strand.
ACCACAAGATATTCTCTGTCTTATTCGCTATGGGTATGTCTACTCCTGCACCCTAGTTCAAACTAGGAATGCAAATGTAGGCATTCGAAGTAGACAGTGAAGCGGGGATTTAAATATCCCATGCTTCATTAACATGATCTCGCCGGCGCGTTACTCCGATCAACAGCTGATTCAAAAGTGAAAGTGCGCACCGGGACGCTTTAGTTTGTACCGAACCCCTTGGTTCGAACTAACGTTACTCCTCATTTTTCACTTTTGAAACAGCTGTTGATTGGAGTAACATGCCAGCAAGATCATGCTAATGAAGCACGGGATATTTAAATCCCTGTTTCACTGACTATTTCGAATGCCTATATTTGCATCCCTAGTTCGAACTAGGGTGCAAGTGTAGACATACCCTATCTCTTTTAAAAATACTCCTAACATTGTTTGCTTTTTTGACTGCTGCTGCACTCATATAGTAGATGTTTTCAGAGAACTATCCACAATGTCTCCAATATCTTTCTCTTGAGTGGTAACAGATAATTTAGTCCCCATCATTTTACACATATAGTTGGGATTATGTTTTCCATTATGCATTACTTTGCATTTATCAACATGAAAATTAATATGCCATTTTGTTGCCAACTCGCTCAGTTTTGTGAGCTCGTTTTGAAGATCTTCACAGTCTGCTTGGGACTTAACCATCTTGAGCTGTTTTGTGATATCTGCAAATGTTGCCATCTCACTGTTTTCCCCTTTCTCCAGATTATTTATGAATATGCTGAATAAGACTGGTGCCAGTACAGACCCCTGCAGGACACCACTAGTTAATTTTCTCCATTCTGAAAACTGACCGTTTATTCCTACCCTTTGCTTCCGATCTTTTAATCAGTTTTCAGTAAATGAGAGGACCTTCCCTCTTATCCCATGACAGCTTACTTTACTTAAGAGCCTTTGGAGAGGGACGTTGTCAAAGACATCTAAGTACACTATGTCCACTGGATCCCCCTTGTCCACATGTTTGTTGACCCCCTCAAAGAATTCTAGTAGAACGAGGCATGATTTCCCTTTACAGAAACCATGTTGACTTTTTCCCAACAAATTATGTTAATCTATGTGTCTAACAATTCTGTTCTTTACTATAGTTACAATCAATTTGCCCGGTACTGACGTTAGATTTACCAGCCTATTATTGTCAGGATCAGCTCTAGATCCTAGCAATAATAAATTGTTATCATATTAGCTATCCTCCAGTCATTTGGTTCAAAAGATTATTTAAAGGATAGGTTATAATCCACGTTAATAGTTCCTCAGTTTCACGTTTGAGTTCCTTCCAAACTCTTGGGTGAATGACATCTGGCCCTTATTACAATTTAGTTTATCAATTTGGTCCAAAACCACTTCTAATGATACCTCAGACTTCTTACCTACAACGAATGGCTCAGGTTTGCAAATCACCCTCACATTCTCAGCCATGAAGACCAATGCAAAGAATTAATTTATTTCTCCATAATGACCTTATTGTCTTTGAGTGTTCCTTTAGCATCTCAGTCATCCAGTTGCCCCACTGGTTGTTTAGCAGGCTTCCTGCTTCTGATGTACTTTAAAAATTGCTATTACTTTTTGAGTTTTTGGATAGCTATTCTTCAAATTCCTTTTTGCCTTCTGTCCTCGAGATGTGGGGTGTCACCGGGTCTTGCAACCCCATCCGCAGCCAGGTCGGACTCTCAGCTTGCAGCTAAACAGAAGGTTTATTAGTCCACAAGGCCATAGCATAGAATAGACTTGAAGGAGAAGAACCAGGAGCAGCCAGTACAATCCATCTTGGGGGAGGAGGGAGCAGAGCCAGTGCCCTGGACCCGCTCTCTGTATCCTAAACCCACCAAGACTAACTCACTCACTCAGCAACTGGTTCCAGTCCTGCCTCCTCCTTTGTCCTGCTTCCCAGGCAAAAGTGTCACCAGGTTGCACCCCCCTCCCAGTATTAAGTTACAGAAAGCCTCGACCATTGCGTACATGCTGGGACTGGGGGAATGTCCCTCAATGAGAGTCACACATGAAATTCTCACGCCCATATAGGAATTGGTGCAGTACCCAGAGAAAATGAGGTGCGTACACACAGGGTTACCACAGGATCGTAGATATCACATGCAACATAACAAAACAAATACAATCTCCACTTCCTCACAGCTTCCTAATTTAAATTTTACTGGGTTTGATTTAATATATGTTCCTTTCTGTTTTCCTTACTAGGATTTAAACTTCCAGTTTTTAAAAATCTGTAAGAATAGTTGTTTACTAAATGGTTCACAAAATGTAACTATTTTATGGGCTCTGGCCTGGGTTTTTAGAGTATCTGAATCTAAATATGTTAGATCAGATTAATTATGGCTAACTTCTAAAAAGTATCAAATGTTGACAGAAATACAGGCATTAGTAAGGGGGAATTTTAAAAGGAGCAGTTAGGTACCTAACTTCACCTGTTGTCTCTTTGGAAAACACTCTCTAAATTCTGAATTAGTATTGATATTTCTCAAAGTAGTCCACGGATCCTCGCTGAGTAACCTGCTAACTGGCCACTTAGGTATGTTTATTTACCGACTCTGCAGCCATGGAGCCTCACAGCTCCCATTGGCTCTGGTTCACCTTTTGCAGCCAAGGGAGCTGTGGGAAGCAGTGGCCTGGCCTACACCACTTGCCACGGCTCCCCTTGGCTGCAAAAGGTGAACCGGAGCCAATGGGATCCACGAGGCTCAGCGGCTAGTTAGCAAGATTCTCAAAGTGGATCCACAGACCACTTTGATAAACACTGTTATATTGGAACATTGTTTTTCAACATCTATTGAGACAAAAACAAGATCTCAGAAACAGTGGTCAAATATTACTTATAACTTTTACAGCTGGGCAAATAGTGGGCAAAATCATGATTGAATATTTCAGTTTTGAAATTGATTCACTTTGGAACTGGCACCCTTTTGATTGTCATTTTCCTCGCTCATCTGAGTTATCAGCTTGAATGTCACAAATTATTGTGGCACCTTTTAAAGCTTTCTATTGTATTTGAAAGTGTTTGCACACTCACCTGATCAAACAGGACAAATCACAGCCAAGTAACACCTAAGAGTTAGATTATTCAGGATCCACAAAAATATGTGATAAGATGTTCATCATTGGGATAGGGAGTATATTTGAGGAAATAATGATCTTTCCATTGGTAGTCTATGATGTGGAAGAGACTGAATTTAATGAGTAAGTTACTTGCTGTGAATTACTAGCTCAGCCCAGAAAACAATGTTGAGCCTTTAAAAAGCAGCACTAAATTCTTGGATGAGTGGAATTTTGAAAGCATCTGGTTTGAATGTATCTGTATTAGATTCTTTGACCAAATATTTCTTCCAGTAATGAGGAGAAAAAAAAATCTCTAAGGGGAAATCCTGATCCCATTGAAGTCAATGGGAGTGTTGCCATTGACTTAAATAGGAACAAATTTCTGCTTTAATTACATTGCAGCAGCTGGATGGTGTGGGTAACATTTTTTCCAAGGCTGTGTCTAGACTGGCCAGTTTTTCCGGAAAATCAGCCGCTTTTCC
>JANRFK010000875.1:2781139-2795088 GCA_030068395.1 Apalone spinifera
TTTGCATGACTTTTCCGGCAAAGGGGGCCTGTCTAGACACAGCCTAAGAGTTTGAATTTAACATTGTTCTGACTATCCCTTTGTTCTTCTTATCCTCCCAAGTTTCTCCTGACTCTCTCTAAGTTGGTGATATGGTTTTGACAAAAAATATGACAGTGATAATTTCACCTGCAGGTATCCCTTATGTCTCTGGAGTGAAGTTACAGCAACACATTTCTCTAGGAACCACTAGGGCTTAATTTGAACTCTGTTTCTTCATTCTCCTTTGCAAGCACTTAGGTGAAATATAGTAAGAATATCTGTTTGGGAGACATAAAGAAAGTGTATTGAAAGGTGGGGTCCACACCCAGAGGTCCCAAGTAGGGGCTGAACTCAAAGTTGGACAGTTTTTCTTGTTTAATTTCCAATTGTTAACTTAATTTACTTTCCTATTGAACTAGAATGTATGAGGAGAAAATGTTGCTGAATGTCATTGTTTAACTGCTTTATTTTCCTACCACACCGTTCACAGTTATCTGTTTATTATAGTTCAAGTTGGTAGCATTGCCTTTTGTTAGGGTTGCCTAATTTTTTTTTTCATTATCTGTCTCCCTTTTCAGGTGCTTATAATGTTAATCATTCTATCTTTAAATTTTCCATGCTGTCTCGTGGTGTCAGCATAGAAGTTTTGGAAAGTTTGAGTGAATATGGTTGTATGTGTTGGCTTTGTTGAGTGGTTTTTATGCATACTAAATTTATTATTACATTCTTAACTGGCCAGGTAAAATCTGAGATTGATTTGGAAGTCAGCGGTTGATAAATCTGTCCATAAGCAATACAAGAATGGATTTCACAAAAAAAAACTGTATGTGGAAATTAGTTGATATAGTGGATTTTGTGTGATTTAGTTAGGAAAGGTGTACCATGGAATATTTACAGAATTTCTGGAACCTCAGTTCTGCACAATTTGACTATGTGCACAGTTTTCCAGACTCTTCTCGGTATAACTAGTTCTCAAGATGATCAACTGCATAAACATCTACTTTGCTTGAGCTATTTGAGTAACAGCAACTCTTAGCATCAGCAGCAGAGACTGTAAATGGGAGATACTACAACCTTTGCATCTGCATCCCCAAACTTTCAGTCCATTCTTCAAATAGCAAGTGATAAAGTTAAACAGTTGTAGACTGTAAAAGAAAGGGTCAGATTTTCAGAAGCTCTCAGCACCCAACAGCTTCTGTTGTTCCCAGTGAGAGCTACTGAGCACTTCTGTAAATCTGGCTTGATTTAATTGATTAATGGAATGCTTTTAATTGTTTAAGTGGGAGCTCAGCTCCTTTGAAAATCTATCCATTAAGTTCCTAATACTACATTACATTGGTTCCCACAACAAGACAGCCTTAGCCACCAATTGTCCACTAAATACTAGAGTATTCTCTATTATTAATATTGGGACATACCATAATATCAGACATATAACTGTACTATAATGGCCAGGAAATGTTGACTTGTTTATGTTTACCACTGTGGTATATCGTCTTGTTTATGTAATATTCACACAATTATTAAAAACTATTCTTACAGTGATTCTACTGCTATTCAGTACTTTTCTTTTACAAAGTAAAGTTTTGAATTTCAATATTTGTCATTCCGACGCCTGAAAACTTAACAAGATATTCTTAGTGTGAACTACACTTCTCAGGTACTACAATTTTGGGAGCATTATTATAATATTTAGTGTTATATTGCCATCCATTATCACCAACACCAGCTACTTTTGCAGAGCTGTAACAGTGGGTGTGATGCTATCAGGTTTTCATTAATGGGCTACACTGGACAAATATATTTCAGATTTAATGTATACCACATTTATTTATTTTATGGCAGTTATCCATCTCCCTACATCACAAATGTTTGTAGTATCGTAGGGTCAATAATAATTAACTCTTCCTTTTTAACTCTTTTTGTGTTGCTTATGCTAACCGATAATTGATTTTGTCCAACAAACAATGCACATTTTCCCCCTCAGTATCATAGTCATTTTAATGCAATATGAAGCTTGGACATGAGGTGAGACTGTCCCAGGTAGCCTACCACCTTTTTGCTCTGTGTCAATATTCTAAAAGTTGGTATTATCCTGAAGTGTCAGTTTTTTGTGTAACCCCCTTTTCCCTCCCTGGGTTACTCACAGGTGTGCCTGGGCGCCTGATGGTTTAATATAAAAGGAGATCCTGAGTACCCCCGGGGTGATGATGTTTAATTGGGGAAAACCCTATCCACCCTCTTGCTGTTGTCCCTTGCTCATAAAGAACATACAATGGCAGTGCCTGCACCTGGCTGGCCCTGTACACTCTTAATGGTGTGCCTTGGGAGCCTCCAGGAATAAAATTATTCCAGCAATAATCTGGATCTAACCCCAGAACAACAATTACAAATCATAAATAATGTACATCTGATAGATTACATTAGAATGAACCACCTTTACTTAACAACTTAAAGAAACAGGGTTCAACAGATCAACAGTGAATAACATTAATAAAGTACACAGCAATAATAGGAAACTTATCTATCTGGCATGTGCACTGCCACCATTTACCCCACTCCTCAGAATTCACAGTACCATACACTTGCTTGCGTGGGCGCACTTGAAGATTTTGCAGCTGGAGTGGATGGTTCTAGTCTCCTTGTGTGTGCTGGATGCAGAGTAGTTTCTAGCCACAAGTACAGCCAAAGGGCAATCAGAAGCAGCCTGCTAGATTCCAGTCCCAACGGCTCTTAGTCCAAGTCTGTAGCTGCACCTTAACAGCTCCTGGACTGGATCAAACTCCTCCACAGAAGCCTGCTCCAAAAACAGAGGGAAGAGTCCACAGACTGCTGGGCCTCTCCTCACATACATGGAGAGACTCAGATCCCAAAAAAACAAAGTCGCTTCCTTCCTGGTTTCCTCCAGGGCTCATGGGAATTGTAGACTCAGAGCTAGATTGCAGCACACAGGATCTTCCCAGAGAATAAGCAGAGGCACCTTTAGTAAGGGGACTACATTTGCAACAGTCAATTTATTGTATGTGATTTCATGAAAGTTATTACCTTTTAATGCAAGCCAGGATGAGCCAAATGAAATTCAGAAAGTTCTGAAAAGGACTGTGGAAGGGGATGATAAAGAGGGTTTTTTTTCCCCTTCTCTGTGTTTTTGAGTGAGGCTTTAGAGAGGGAGTTCTCCAGGTAGAGGAGAAGCAGATACAGGACTCTTGAGGGAAGTGTGTGTTGTGTTTGGGGCTTTCTTGCTGTGCACTGAGCTTGTGTTTGTGAGTGAGGGTTGGTGTGTGTTCTTTTTTTGTTTTCCTTGGTTTTTTCCCCTGTGTTTGTGAGTGAGGCTTTTTTTTTCACTTCCCTTTTGCCCTCCCCCTCCCCTTCATGGTAGATGGAAACTGTTGGCTTCTAATTAAAGTTTGAATTCTAGAAGCCTCTGCTGATTGGCTGAGCCTTGGTAGAGGGAGGGACTTTCAGGCAGTCTAGGGCTTTATAAGGCTCCTTGGGCAAGCGACGAAGGAGCTTACGAACAGCTGAGTGCTAACAGGTGAGTGCAGAGAGGGAGTTTGGAAAGGGAAATGGAAAGGGAGAGGGAAGGGGGTGAGGTTCTCTTGCCTTCTTTTTAAATCCCTTCTCCAGGACAGCAGGGATGGATGGTGATGGTTCTGCTGTTGTTACCTGCACAGAGTGTGCCATGTTTGTCTTCCTCCTGGAAGAAAGAAAGGATTTCATGTGCACTAAGTGCAAGCTGGTCGCCATTTTGGAAGAAAAAATTAGGGGGCTGGCGGCCCAAGTGTCGACCCTACGCTCGATGAGAGAGGATAAAGACTTCCTCGACAGAAGGCAGCGTTTAATCCTTCAAGCATGGCAGGCAGAAGAACCGGAGAGGGCAGTACGTGACCACGAAGAGAACTGGCAGCATGTAACTTCTAGAAGGGGAAAAAGGCCAGCAGGGGAATCCCTCAATGCTATAGAGGTAAGTAATTGCTTTCAGGCTCTTTCCACAGGCTCTGCGGTTCTGAATACTTTGGAAGGGATCTCACAAGGAAGAAAACGGAAGGGAACACCATCTACTGGAAGGCATGGGATGCGTAGTCCTAGGGATGGGGGTTCCACAGCCACGACCCCCAAAAGAAAATGACAGGTGGTGGTCGTTGGGGACTCCCTCCTAAGAGGGACTGAGCCATTCATCTGCCGTCTGGACCTGGAATCTCGAGAGGTGTGCTGCTTACCGGGAGCTTGCATTCAGGATGTGACTGAGAGGCTTACCAAACTGATCAAACCTTTGGATCGCTACCCCTTCCTGCTTCTCCAGAATTAACGATATGGCCAAGAATGACCTTGAGCAGGTTACTGCGGATTCTGTAGTGCTGGGAAGAAGGATCCAAAAACTCGGAGCTCAAGTGGTGTTCTCGTCCATCCTCCCTGAAGGGAAAGGACTGGGCAGGGACCGTCGAATTGAGGACGTAAATGCATTGTTGCGCAGGTGGTGTCACAGAGAAGGCTTTGATTTCTTCGACCGTGGAACTCTGTTCTGGGCACGAGAATTGTTAGGAAGAGATGGGATCCACCTAACCAAGAGAGAAAGAGCATCTTTGCAGGCAAGCTTGCAAACCTTGTGAGGAGGGCTTTAAACTAGGTACGTCGGGGGACGGTGACCAAAACCCTGAGAGGAGTGGGAAAGTCGGATACTGGGAAGAAATGCAGAGAAGAACAAGCAAGAAAGGAGGACCCCTGATTCAAATGGAGAAGATAGGGCGATCAACTGGTTACCTGAGGTTTTAGTACACTAATGCGAGAAGCCTGGGCAACAAACAGGAAGAACTGGAAGCCCTGGCCCAGTCTAAGAAATATGATTTAATTGGGATAACAGAGACTTGGTGGGATGACTCGCATGACTGGAGCGCTGTCATGGAAGGGTATAGACTGTTCAGGAAGAACAGGCAGGGGAGAAAAGAAGGACGAGTTGCACTATATGTAAGAGAACACTATGATTGCTCTGAACTCCAGTATAAAGAGAGAGAAAAACCTGTTGAGAGTCTATGAGTTAAGTTTAAAGGAGCAAACAACAGAAGTTGTCCGAAGAAAGCCTCATCTACCTCATCCACCTGATTCGGTGGCCAGTAGCAGACACCAACCACTACATCACTGCTGTTGTTTGCGAGTCATCCCACCAAGTCTCTCTTATCCCAATTAAATCATATTTCTTTTTAATATTTTTCAGTCTGTTTCAGACTTAACTATCTTGAGTAATTTTGTATCTTGCATTGCTTCTGTAGCCTTTTATTTAAAAAAATTGTGATACATTAGCTATCCTCCAGTCATTTGATACAGAAGCTGATTTAAATGATAGGTTATATGCAACAGTTAGTAGTTCTGTAATTTCATATTTCAGTTCATTCAGAATTCATGGGTGAATAACATCTGGTTCTGGTATTTATTACTGTTTATCAATTTTTTTCCAAAACTTGCTCTATTGACACCTCAATCTGAGGTAGTGCTTTGGATTTTTCAGCTAAAAATAAAGGCTTAGGCCACATCTATTATAGAAGATTAGATCAAATTTATTAAGGTTGATGTCTTACCACCTGATATTGTTAAGTCGAAGGTGTACGTCCCCACCATGCAAGAGAATTCAATGCTATTCAAGGTAAGTTGAAGTAGCGTTTCCTGGTTGGGATGCTACCGTTGACTTTAAGAGTGATGCATTGTGGGAAGCTATCCCACAGTGCCTGTGCCCCTTTGCATTCTGGGTTAAGCTCTTAGTGGATGCTGGCACAAAAACCGCACAGCAGGTGGTTCTGGGTTCATGTCATCAGCATCCGTAATGCCCTTGTCTATTCACTCCACCCCTGCTTTATTATAATGGCAAGCATTCTTATCACACCATTTCTTTACCTGCATACCTGTGCAGATGCCATACATGAGCATTGATCCCACAGTGGAGCATCCTGCAGAGAAAAGCATTGTGATAATGATGGCAGCATTGTGTACCTTATGCTGGAGTATTCCAGAGCGTATCAAGGACCTGCCAGAATGAGGACGAATCATGAGGGACCATGAATATGCTCCTATGTGAAGCACTTGAGTTGAGTGACTTGCAAATGATGCTGGCATTCGATCCTTTGGACACACAGGAACGCTGGTTCTGGTGCCATCAAACAAGCATAGACCAATGAGACTGCATGGTAATGTAGATATGGAATGATCAGCAGTGGCATATGTGCAAGTCCACCTTCATGGAACTTTGCAAATTGCATTTCCCTGTCCTTAAGCACAAGAAAACCAGAATGAGACTTGCTCTAACAGTAGAGAAGCACATGGCAATTGCCCTCTGTAAGCTTGCAAATCCAGACAGCTACAGGTCAGTTGGGAATCAATTTGGAGTGGGGAAATCTACAGTGAGGCTATCATGATCCAAGTGGCCAAGACAATTGAGGGTAGAGACCCAGGTTCCCTCTAAGCTACACAGCAGCTACACAGCCCCACACCTGCTTAACCAGCCCCATCTAGCCAGGAGCTCAGGGCTCCATGCACAGAGCTTCCTGACTGGGTGGGGCTGATTAGGCAATTGTGGGGCTGTGCTGCCATGTAGCTAAAAGGAAACAAGACCTTCCCCAAGTTACAGTGGGGGAAGTCTAGGTTGGACATTAGGAAAAACTATTTCACTAGGAGTGTGGTAAAGCACTGGAATGGGTTACCTAGGGAGGTGGTGGAATCTCCATCCCTAGAGGTGTTTAAGTCTCGGCTTGACAAATCCCTGGCTGGGTTGATTTAACTGGGATTGGTCCTGCTTTGAGCAGGGGGGTGGACTCGATGAGTTCCTGAGGTCTCTTCCAGCCCTATGATTCTATGAAACCTTAGTAGTGACTCTTGGAAACATGGAGGACATAGTGCAGGGCTTTGCTGAGTTGGGGTTCCCCAACTGCTGAAAAGAAGCTGGGGATTACAGTAGATGAGAAGCTGGATATAAGTCAACAGTGTGCCCTTGTATATTGGGTTGCATTAGGAGGAGCATTTCCAGCAGACCTAGGGAAGTGATCATTCCCCTTTGTTTGGCGCTGGTGAGGCCACATATGGAATATTGCATCCAATTCTGGGACCCCCATTAAAGAAAAGATGTGGATGCACTGAGGAGAGTTTAGTGGAGGAAAACAAAAATTATTAGGGGGTCGGAGCACATGACTTACAAGGAGAGGCTGAGGGAGGAGCAATGGTCTCAAATTGCAGTGGGGGAGATCTAGGTTGGATATTAAGAAAAACTTTTTCACTCACAGGGTGGTGAAGCACTGGAATGGATGTGGTGTTCCATCCCTAGAGGTTTTTAAGTCCCAACTTGACAAAGCCTTGGATGGGATGATTTTTGCTGTTAGTTTTTGAATCTTTGGCAAGTTGCTCTTCGAATTCTTTCTTTGCCTACCTAATTATATTGTTTCACTTGACTTGCCAGAGTTTATGGTCTTTAATTTTCCTCTGTACGATTTCATTTCCAATTTTTGAAGGATGGATTTTTTTCCTCCTTCTAACCATTTCTTGTACTTTGTTTAGCTGTGGTAGCACTTTTTTGGTCCTCTTACTATGTGAAGCCTTTCTCGCACTTATACTGATGGAACTCAGAAGTGCATAGACTAGTAAAAAAACTGCAAAAAATTAAATGTATCACCTTTAATAATGCTCAGTTTGGGTATTGGGAGGAAGTGTGGGCTCTTTATTTAAATTGTGTAGCCCTTCCCTAAATGGAATAATGTCAGTTTTACTTTCCATGGCTTCACACACAATGTATTTGCAAGTGTTAATTCACTGTGAAAATTCTGCTTACATAATGCCACTTAAAAATTTGGCAGGTGGCTCTGAAGCCCAGCTGTGGTTCTGAACCCAGACTTCACTGATAATGCTTTAGCCTGTGATTGGCTGACATTTTAAATTTAGAGTAGAAAGAGGAAGGTGCTCATAAGCTGGCAGGGTGAAATCTTTGTGTTTTGTTTTGTTAGTGAAAACTAGGCATGAAATGGAAAAATTCCTGATGTTTCACCAAATAAAAATTAGAAATGAAGCTTCACCCTGTACCAAAGTCTGGGAAGAAAATGAGAGAGAGAAACAAATTTAGCTTGAAACCCTTTTCAAGCTTGTGCTGATCACTAGGGATGGGAACTTCCAAAGGCTGGGAGACAAGTTTGGTTTGAGCACTCATAGGGTTCATTCAATACAATACCTAATCTAAGTATTCAACATATTTAAGCATGTAAAACTGCAATATAAAATCAAATCAGAATTGGCTTTCTGAGTTATTTTCAATGCTTCCTGTCCTTTAAAAAAAACAACAGCTTTTTTCTCCTAGTATCTTCTTGGCGCTTTCTCTTTCTAGTCATGGCTGCAATCAAAAAGTACATCACACAAGCAGAACTTGTCCTTTGACATTTAGCTCCCATCCTCACAGCGTTAAGCAACTATGCATGCTGCTTAAAGGCTGAAAAACTCAGGCAGGTTTTGCCTTTCTGTGAAACGTAGCTCTTCAATGTTATGTTCCATCAATACTTTACACAGCTGTATTTCAACTGATATTGGAAAACCACCACCCTCCTCTTTTTTTACCCCTCTATCTTTAAAGGTGTGGATCTTAATTTTCTCTTGTTCTCATTGGCTGGGTCTAGACTGGAATGATTTTGCGGAAATACTTTTAACGGAAAAGTTTTTCCGTTAAAAGTATTTCTGCAAAAGCACGTCTAGATTGGCACGGATGCTTTTGCGCAAAAAGTGCTTTTGCGCAAAAGCATCCGTGGCCAGTCTAGACGCAATTTTGCGCAAGAAAGCCCCGATCGCCATTTTAGCCATCGGGGCTTTTTTGCGCAAAACAGTTCTTCGCTGTCTTGCGCAAGAGGGCTTTTTCCCGAGAGGGAGCATGTAATGACTTTTTTGTACATTACAAAGTCAGTGCTCTTGCGCAAATTCAAGCAGCCAGTGTAGACAGCTGGCAAGTTTTTGCGCAAAAGCGTCTGCTTTTGTGCAAAATCTTGCCAGTCTAGATGCAGCCATTATGTACAATTCAACATTTATTTGTACTTTGGAGCTATAAGTTCCAGTTGATTTTTATTTAATTTAAATGTTGATTTTTAAAAGACATAGGGACTTTTCTTACCATTAAAATGTAATGAATTCACATGTTTGGAATTAAAATGATAAAATCAATGCAGCAGTATCATTAACTAGCTAACCCTTAGGAAAAACAACAAAACATTCTTGGTTTATGTTTAGGATGAATGAGCATATATAAAGGAGTTAGAGAAATGTCAGTCTAATTGCAAGCTCAGTGGAGTGGTGTGAACTATTCATAACAAAATTCTACTCAGAATTCAAAGGTTTTCACATTAATTCACAAATTATTTAATTTGGAAATTTTTGTACAATGCTAATATTTGGTAAATTGGCTAACTCTGGAGGTAAAAATAGCCCATGTTTCAAGAATAAATGTCTTTTGCACCAAATACATATGAAAATTGTTAAAACATTTCTGAACACTTAAAATGCAAAAGCACATTATGAACTATCCATTTTGGAGTAATGGGAAATAAAGCATAATTGTGGTAAAGTGAAAGCATGTGACACAGTGGTGGGTAATGCAGCTCATCTCTGAAACAAAAATGTGAATGTGGCAGAGCTTTAATTATTAGCTAACTAGATTCAAGATGGAAATGTATATAAACAAAACAATAGACAAAAGAGCATTATGCAGAGCACAGTGTGCCTCTAGCCACTATTTGTTCCATTTCATTTGCAGTTACTAAACAAGATGCTAGTTTAGCTTGGTGCATAAACACACATTTCGATATATAGATAAATAATACCCAATCGATACCTGTACCTAACCTATAGCACAATTTTGTACTGCAAAATCTAAAGTTATTACTTGATTTATAAAATAATTCTTCAAAGTTTAGAATTCTGCTGACTGCCAACTTCACTCTAATTATTTCTAGTTTATATTCATTGCAAATGATTAGATTTTTAAAATGAAAGAAATTTTGTAGCTGCAATTCCCGAGAGAAGACTTCTTGATTTCTAAAAAATAAAATGCTGATAATACACACACACCTTATTTTTCATAAAGATTCAAATAATACTTGAAATTACTAGGATTCATAATATTGGGAGTATCAATTTTATGCTATTATCTAAACTCTGCAAAATGTTTTTGTAGAATCATTCGGTTAAGAACTTTGTTTTCAAGGTTCAGTCATCAAAGTCCTTGTAAAACAGTATATACTGTGAACATTGATATTCTATGCATGGTGAATTATTCTCCAAGATGTTACATTAGTGAACTTTGTGGATCTGATCCTGCAGCTCTTAAGTAACCCTATGATAAACTGTGGGGAAGAGGAGAAGATGGAGACACTGGAGTTACTATGTTGTGTGCTCAGCCTTGCTGCGAAAGCACAGTTCTTTGAAACTTTTCCACACAATGTCTTGCATTTTTGTATGTGTCCATTTAAATCACAAATTCTTTGGAACAAAAATCCCGGGCAGAGGGAAAAGGGTTGTCTATAAGGCACCTAATATACTGTAAACACTTTACAAATATAGCTAACATCTTTCCATTGATAATTAAAAGTAAATTCTACCCTCTCATCTTGGTGATATATTATTTTTAAATTAAATAACTTTAGAAATGCATGCATTGTTTTTTTCTTCATAGTGTAAGCAACTTTGTAGACATGAAACAACTCGATTGCTTTATGCAACCACTCAGAGTGTTTATTTGTAGAACAAATGGCATTTATAGGTCATCAGACATAGATTTGTAATCCACATTTGAAATGCAGTTGCATATTTCTGCTATGTGTTAGCACTCAGAAATATAAATTGCCCTCTCTGGAATGGCTCTTATAAATTCTTAAGAAAACCACCAGTGAAAAAGGATATAGTTTTCAACCAAGATGCAGAGGAAACTTTACTGAAGCAGAAAGTCACAAAATTTCACTATATGCTGGAGGGGTGGATTTTTATTTTCTTCCCTCCCCCCATGTTAAAAATCTGTTATATGGAGATGGGGGTCATGTGGATGAAGACGTGGCAGATCATAACCATAAAACCCAGAGAGAGAAACTTATAGGCTAATGAGGAATGTGAGGAAGAGTTGTATCTCAAGGTGTATAGCCGGTGTATGGAGAGGAAAGGAACTCATGAGTACAAGGGTATATCTTGGAAATGAAATGCTATGCTTTCATTGCTGCATAGTGAGTGATGGCAGGATATTGATGTTATATATAACATTTTAGAGTGTGTGTGTCTGTCTGTCAGTTTGCAAGTCCGTTTGTTCAAGAACTCCTCCTAAATGGTAAGAGCTAGGGCCATCAAATTTGGTAGGCAACTTCCTCTTCTCCTATCTTAAGACAAGGTCAGGGTTTGTTTATGCCAGGATAACTGGAAGCTCTGGGAAAAGGACTGTTTTCTATTACATGCAAAGGGAGGAGCTGCTGTTTAGAGGAATGCAATATAAGAGTGGCCACTGGGGGCAGCAAGCCCATAGGGGAGAGTTATCCTGCAGAGTATCCACTAGGGAGCAGCTGTACCACCAATGGCGGGACTAACAGGGTTGCGGCTCCACCATCTTTCCTATCAGTACACCAGCAAGTAGCCCCTGCCCCAAACCCTTTTCCCCCCTCCCGGTCCTTGGCCGCAGTGCCAGGGGGAGGGGAGAATAAAGGCTCCTGGTGGGTGGGGAGGTCTAAGGGAGGAAAGAATAGGCCCCTGGTGGGCTGAGGGGGGGGGGAGGGAGAGGATGAGGGAGGATAGAACATGTCCTTGGCCCCCAGCCTCCTGCACCACTACCTCCTAGATCCCCAAGACCCCATCCTGAAGGACCTGGGGCAACACAAGGTAAGTCTGCCCTAGTTGATACATGGAACATTGAGGTAGCCCAGGCAGTTGATATGATTGCTCCTAAGCACCCTCTTCGGGCTAGTCAAGCCAAGTTTGCTCCCTGATTTTCTGGGGAGCTGATGGCGGCAAAACGGTCTATGCCGCTGGAGGAGAACTAAAGCTGAGTCCGATTGACTGCAGGTTAGAGCTGAATTGTGAGCTTACTCTGTGGTGGTGCTGACAGTGAAGAAAAGCTACTTCTCCACCCATATCACATCCCCACAATGCCGTCCAGCAGGACTGTTTTGAGGAGTGCGGGGCCTGTTGCAGTCTGGCACTCATGACAAAATGGAGGAGCTTTTGCCCCCCACTGTGATCTGTTTACAAAGCACTTTGCAGATAAGATCACTCGCATTTGGTCGGATTTGGACTCTGGTTGCTATGTAAGTGGGGCACAGAATGTGTTGAGCGCAACACCCAGTCATTTGTCTCTGGATCAATTTCAGCTATTGCAGACTGAGGATGTGGACAAGGTGCTTGGAGGAATGCAACCGATCACGTGCTCACTTGACCCCGGCCCATCATGGCTTATTAAATCTTTCTGGGAAGGGATGACTGTCTGGGTCCAGGGGATTATGAATGCATCTTTTAGATCTGGTATGGTTCCAGGCGCCTTGAAAGAGGCAGTGATAAAACCATTACTCAAGAAGACTTCCCTGGACCCACATAATTTAAATAACTATTGCCCAATTGCTAATATTTCCTTCTTGGGCAAGGTACTCGAGTGGGCTGTGGCATTGCAACTCCAAGTTTTCTTGAAAGAAACAGACTACTTAGATCCATTTCAGTCCGGCTTTAGGCCTGGTTTTGGAACTGAAACCACTTTGGTCACCCTGGTAGACGACTTATGCCAGGAGATAGACAGGGGAAGTGCATCCCTGTTGATTCTCTTAGACCTCTCAGCAGCTTTTGATACCATCGACCATGATATCCTTCTGGGATGCCTGGCGGAGTTGGGTATTGGAGGTACTGTTTTGTAGTGGTTCCGGTTCTACCTGTCGGGATGCTTTCAGAAGGTGGAGCTTGGGGTCTGCTATTCGACCCTGTGGCGATTGTGCTATGGGGTCCCGCAAGGTTCCATTTTGTCCCCTATGCTGTTTAATATCTCCATGAAGACACTGGGAGAGGTCATAGGGAGTTTTGGAGGATGGTACCATCAATATGCAGATGACATCCAACTCTATTTCCCTGTGACATCAGAACCAGGTGTGGCAGTGACTGATCTAAATCAGTGTGTGGAGGCGGTGATGGTTTGGATGAAGTCAAACAAGCTGAAGTTGAATCCAGATAAGACTGAGGTCCTGTGGATCAGGAGGCCATCTGTTCGGGAATGTGGCATGGCACCTGTTCTAGATGGGGTTACTCTCCCCCTGAAAGAACAAGTACACAGCTTGGGAGTCCTCCTGAACCCTTTTTTAACATTTGAAAATCAGATTCCTTTGGTGGCCAGGAGTGCTTTTGGGCAGCTTCGTTTGATCCGCCAGCTGCTACCCTTACTGAACAAGCATGACTTGGCCACAGTGATACATGCTTTTGTTACATCCCAACTGGATGACTGTAATGCACTTTATGTGGGGTTGCCTCTAAAGAGCCTTCAGAAACTTCAACTGGTCCAGAATGCAGCTGCTCAAGTCTTAACTAATTAGTCATTATACGGAGCACATTATGCCAGTGCTTTGGCCGCTACACTGGCTTCTGGTATGTTTCCGGGCACAATTTAAGGTTTTAGTTATGACCTATAAAGCCTTAAATGGGTTGGGTCTGGGGTATCTGAAGGACTATCTTCTCCCATATGAACCTGCCCAAGGATTGAGGTCAGCTGGGGAGGCTTTGCTTTGTGTTCTCCCACTTGTGAGATAAGATTAACATCTACGCAGAACAGGGTGTCACGTTACCAGAGTTTCAGGGAAGCAGCCAGGTCACTGCTGTGCCCATGGGGGAGTATTTGCCCCAAAAGTTGGTACAAAGGAGGCCAAAGACACACCTGGCCACTGGCCATGTGACTCTCTCCAGCTTGGAAG
>JANRFK010000875.1:2795188-2816579 GCA_030068395.1 Apalone spinifera
CATGTAATGTATGATACTTTAACAACCTTACTCTCATGCTTTTCTTTCTTTTAGAAATAAACCTTTAGATTGCAGATTCTAAAGGATTGGCTCAGCATGATTTGTGGGTAAGATCCAGAGTGTAAATTAACCTGGGATCTGTGGCTGGTTTCTTGGAACCGGACAGAATTTGTTCGGGGAAGGTGACATTGGGTTCTAAAACCCCTCACCTGTGTATAAGGCCCAGGGCCATCTGGGACACGGATATTGCTGGGGTCTCGGAGGGGTTTTGCTCATGTGGCTTCTGACTGGCCAGGCAGGCAGCTGAAGCTCTCTGTGGGACTGGTTTGTGGCCTATTTGGGAAGGTCTCCAGTCTAGGGGCTATAGAGAGCCCCGAATTTGAGCAATTCGTCCTGAGCAGATGCCCTCAGCTGTGCCCAGACCCGGCCCAATCCATCACACAGGGCCTTCTCAGCTTTTGCTTCCAGGCTGTGGAATTCTCTTCCTCTGGATATTCGCATGACGCCAATGCTAGCATTGTTTCGGCGTCAGGCTAAAGCCACCCTTTTTACTCGTGTTTTTAATAATGTTTGAGTCTGTATGTCTGTGTTCCTCTTCTCTATATGTTTTTAGAAGAGAAAAACATATAGAGAAGAGGTTTTATGACCCTCTGGGGTCTCGTATTTTAAATTTTTATATATATTTGTATTGTGTTTAAACATTTTTTGTAAGCCACCTCGAATATTTTAAATAGAGAGACAGAGTAAAAATATTTAAATAAATAAATAGAAAATCCAGCAATGAATGGAACACTAGGAATGGCCTTAGTTCCTAGATATTTGTTTTTTTCCTCACCTTGCTCCCCCATTTCTGCACTGTTTCCCTACTGTTCTCCATTTCACTATGTGCATGGTTAGCAGGGGCAATATGGAAGTAATTCAGTGTACTCATTATGTCTGAGGTTTCTGTGGTGGTGTGTTGGACAGCAAGCTGTTGGTTACTTGTTACTTTTCTGCTGTTAGTTGAACAACATGGCAGGGAAACCACAGAGTGATCATAGGGCCACCACTTCTCCCAGCTTGCAGTCCTTCTCCCCGGCCCCAGAGTCTCAGGGCCAAGTCCTCAGAGCAGTCTTTCAAAGGCAGAAACTCAGAAGTGAGAATGGTAAGACTTAAACTCCAAAGTACTTAAGAAGGGGTAATGAGTCATGGGTTACTTTACTTACAAAGAACTAACTTTGGAAAGTAGAATGAAAAGAAATACAGTCTGTATAGCTTCAACAAAGTCATCTGTTATAAACTGAAATTTTTGCTACTCCCAATGGAATCAGGAAGGCCTCAGCTTGTGAAAGGTGTACTAAATTGTGATCTTATTTTAGATTTGCTGTAAAGGTAGGAAAAAGGTGAAATGCATTCATGTCTGTTTCAGACTTTACTGTTCTGTAATGTAAAGCAATATTCAGATAGGTCCTATGAACTAAATACTGTGCGTATACATACTGAATTCTGTATTTAAAAACTATTGCCAGTATAAATAAATTCAAATTTTATGCATTTCTATTAAAATAGTGAGCTGTGGCAAACTTAGAATAGAAGCCAGAAATATCCCAAATACCTGACAAAACCACTGCCCTATGATTTTGTTATCCACTTAAGTGCACATCATGCTTTTGAATAGTAATAGAGAGGTAGCCGTGTTAGTCTGATCTAGCTAAAACAAAAGGAAAAACTATGTAGCACTTTAAAGACTAACAAGATGGTTTAATAGGTGATGAGCTTTCGTAGGCCAGACCCACTTCCTCAGATCATATTCTGGAAGAGAATTGGCATGACCATATATATATACCAAAGGAATACAATGAAAGAAGTGAACACATTATTAAACTGACAAATCAGATTTAGTACAGAAGGTGGGCTGAGGGAGAGGGAGAGAGGGAATATATTGACTCATAAATAGCTATTCCCTCCCTCCTTCTCCCTCACCCCACCTTCTGTACTAAATCTGATTTGTCAGTTTAATAATGTGTTCACTTTTTTCATTGTATTTCTTTGGTATATATGATCATGCCAATTATCTTCCAGAACATGATTTGAGGAAGTGGGTCTGGCCCACGAAAGCTATTCAACCATCCAGTTAATCTTTAAAGTGCTACTGAGTTTTTCCTTTTGTTTTATCATGCTTTTGAAACATGTACAGAGATAAGATCCCTGCTCTGAGGGACTAGCTTTTTCCAATTAGACTGAAGCACAGCAAAAGGGCAACAGAGTATGGTGGGCAAGTGAGGCTTGCCTGGAATGTGCGTCACACTGAAATATGTGTCTTTCCCAAATATCTGCCTTGCCAGTCATTATCTATATCTCTTGGAAGCCTAGTTCCAATTTCTAGTGTTCAAAGTCAGACTACCACTGTTACACAATAGAAGACTAGATATCAGTGTTATCTTAAGTCTTGACTGAGTTTTATAAACACAGAATGGGGAAGGGACATGATCAATTTCACTATCATAACTGTCTGGCAGAGTCATGAAAAAATTCTGACACTTTCTCCTTTCTTTATTGCCTGGCAAATGCTGTCAAGGGAAGGTCATCTGATTCCTACCCCTCAGTTCAGAAAAAAGCGATAAATGTGTCAGATCAGATTTTGTGCAATCTTTTCCCTAGTAAATATTTTCTTTTGCTGTTTGCTGGATTATTTTGGTTTCATTTGGTTTGTTATTTTTTCTCTATATCAGAAAAAATGGTTGAAACATGAGAATTCCCCCTCGTTAAGTATCTTGATTTTATGTTGATACTTACATGTATTGCATGTGTTTTTAGAATAGGCTGGTATAGTGCATGCACAACCCAGAGTTTAATACCGTTGGAGTTGTGATCTCTATCAGTGGAGGGAAGTTGCAGGCAGAAATGCTTTGCCCAGAGCAGTTTTCCTGCTTAAGACTTGTAAGTCACACTGATGGGCTTAGAAGGGAAGCAGCAGGGAGTTATCCTTGGACAGGGGCAATTTCTGCAGGCCATTTTGAGAGGTGTAGTCCAAAGGGTGTCAAGCCTTGTGAATCTGGCCCTAAACAACGGGGTGAATATACCTGTCCCAGCAGCTTCTGGAAAAGCTGCCTTAAAAACTAACTTTTTCATCACCACCTCACAATGTTTGGTGGAAAATGAGCAGGTGCCTTGTCACTTGAAGGTGCTGAGACCTACAATAAGGTGTAAGCAGATCAGTGTAGTGGGTACTTGTTTGCGGGTTGGGGGTTTATTTTAAAAGGTACAGTGGAAGTTTTCCATTGTTTTTGGACCAGGTTGCAAATGATTGAATGTTTTGGGATAAATATTTAAATCTGCTTTGCAAAATTGTAATTAATCATTCACCTGGATGAGTAATTTTTTTAATTAGCAAGTGAAATGCCAATAAATGTTTTCATCGTCAATATGACAAGATGAGTCTGAGTGAAGTGTCTAAGATGTTAAATTCTCATGACAACTTTACAAGGTTGATATGAAGCCGCTGTGTGCTTTAGCCAATAAAAAGCTGACCATTTTCCAACTTTCTTATTCTAAAGTCTGTACTCCAGGGGAGGTGTACTCCAGGGGAGGAAATGTGCATCCCTGGATTAGAGCTTGGGACAGCATGCTTCTATGGTTGGCTCTGTATGCCTCCCGTCAGCCCTCCTACCCCTGCCATTTCTCTATTTAGAGTTTAACCTTTTCAAAGGAGTGACTACCTGTTACAGTGCCTAACATAATGGGATAGTTGCCTGAGATACAGCTCATTGTCCTTAATTCCATAACAAATGGAATTTAAGTTGGAGAAGCTGTCTGAGTAGATCCCTTGTGTGACGTAGTGTGAGTGACCTCCACTGCAGCACGGCCCAGCAGGGCAGAGGATGAGTCATTATGCAAAGGGGGCTTCAAACTCGTCAGACAGGTATCTCCCAGGGAGCGGAACAATGGGAAGAAGGAGAGGGGAGCCCTGGCTGGGGGCAGGGCTGGAAGTGAGTTAGTTGAGTTTCTGTCTGGGTATCATGGAGGAAGCAGCCGAGCCAGGGCCTGGGATTTGAGGGGCCAGTCCCCCCACCCCATCTCAAGGGGGGCTGAGGCATCCTGGCCCTGGCCCTGTAATTGGATTGCATCTATGCTGTGCTGTATCCTGGAGAAGCAATAAACTCCCTCTATTCTACTGGCTGGTGGAGTCTGTCCATGCCATTACGGGGGTGCAGGAGACGGGAAAAACCCGAACGCATCGTCACACCTTGAAATAACAAAAAAATCTCTCTCAAATGACAGTATTAAACATAACATTTTGGAATTCATAAATGTAATAGCCAGGCAAAGTAGTGTGAAAATGTTGTGGGTCAAGCATGCAGGGTAAGGGACACCCTGAAGGTAGGTAGGTAAATGGGGTGGGTTGTGGAGTGGCCTAGGGGATAGGGCATTTGCTGGGGGACCCTGGGTATGGGTTCAAGGTTGCTGCCCCTGCTCCCCACCCTGGGAGCAGCTGAATAGCCAACACAGGCTGTCCTAGGGCTGGAGCTGGCTCTAGCACTTAGAAGGTAGGATAAGGGATGCCTGGTAGGTAGGTACTAAGAAATTTAACTTTAATTAATTTGTAATTCTCTGCCACATGCCTGGCTGCTTCTTTCCCATTTTTTTCACTGCCTCACATTTCAAAGACTAGTGGATTGAGGGATTTGAGGGGCTTATTTGTTTTTCGCATTATAGAAAATAAAACTCATTCTTAGAAAAAAATGAGGAGTTTTTCCCTCATGAAGGGGAATCTTATTTTCCTGGCCTTCCTGATCATTTCCTTGGAGAAAGTACTGAGGGGTACCTGAACTGTAGCATCTCCAAAGGAAACCGATTTTTCAGGATCATAGCAGTAGTCATTCATCAGCTTCAGTGAGGGAGTCCTGACTTCTGGTGCCATAGAGGTAATATGTCATTGGAGTGAAGGTGCTATTAAAGGGCTTTGTGGCAAATCTACTATAAGAGTTTTCATGTATTAAACAGCTGATTTAAAATTTATTTCAAATTGTCATTAGGACCCTCTCAGGTCATGGATGTATGTTATTTTATGGTGGAAATAAAACTGTCTACACAGTGTAAATATAAAGGAACATGTTTCATTTTGTCCTGTGCTTTGAAGAAACATATTAGAATAAAGAGGATTTTAAAGATCTATTTAGTGCATAGTGAAGCTATTATTAATGGTGGGTCACAACTGGAAAAAAGCATTTATGACTATTTGTTCAAATAAGTTGTGTGTGTGTGTGGGGGGGGGAAGTTTGGTGATAATCACAACATCTTCTATTCTCTTCACATACTCAGTTCTACGAGTGAGATTTTGTTTAAAAGAATACTTCTGGAAAGAAAACTTTTAAATTATTTCATCACATAAATATTTGGGCACATTTGATAGTTCCTTTGTGCCCCAAAGTGTCTGGCCCATCCTCTGACCATCTGGATGCTGGGCTGGCCTTCAAACAAATTTCTTTTCAATCACTTACATTCTTCACTAACACAAACAAAAATTACATGGGTGCTTCATACACGTAAGGATTACATAGTTGCTTTCGTAAAAACAATTCGATTACAAAATATTCTAAGATTAAAATAACTACTACTATTATCAATTCTCTCATAATACAAACATTCTTAAATCTAAAAAAGAAAGCAATTTTAAGAGTAAAAGTGTGATTATAGTGAGTCACAAGGACTCCTCTGGTCTATTCCTGCCTTATCATTAGTGACAGACAGAAATACAGGCCATTTCTTTCCGCTAGTCAGAAAAAGTGGCTGGCAGGGTACACCGAGGCATGTTACATTGCATAAGGCTACATTTTAGCTACACGGCTACACATGGTTGTAGCTGCTTGCTGCATCCTGCATAACATTCATGATGCAGAGGGAAAAGTTGCTGACACAGTGGAGGGCAGAGATAGAATGGCTCTCTGAGTTTGATCAATGGTTTGAATAGCAGGCTATTAAAAAAACTCAATATGGTAGAGCACTTTAACAGTGAGCCACAGCAATGCATTGTGGTGTATTGTGCTCTATCTGGCCCTGCTGTTTTGAGCTCTGTTAGGAATTGTGTGGTGCTTGGTGTACATCTATGAATATAAAACAGTTAATGCACCATTAATTTTGCAGTGCTTGCTGTACTTTTATTATTATTACACTGTTTGTCACTGATCCCCTGAGTAGACTCACACTGTACAGTAACAAGTAAGTGAGAGCTTTCAGAACTGCTAAGCATTCTGCAGCATGTGTTGGGAATTATAAAGATGAATTATTTTCCAAATATAATTTTATTCAGTAACCAAGCCAGTGCAAAAAATCTGTGTAATTTAAGAGCAAGAACTTACAAAACTGTATATTTTAATGGAACAGAAGTCCCAGTAGGAGAAAGGAGAGGGAGGTGCCCCAGGACACAATGGGGCTTATCCAGCAGCAAACACAGCTGCAGCAGACTCTTATGGCCCTACATGTTCAACTAGCATGGACTCGCCTCCATTTGCAGTCCATGGACAACTCTATTACAGCACCTTCATACAGCCCTGTCCTTTCAGCATTCTTTATGGCCTCAGAGGCCACATTCCTTTCCCAACCACCCCACAGTAGTAAAGGCAACCACAGCGTCACACAAATAAAGCTGTGAAATACACCATTGCTGTACATGTAGCTAAAATGGACATGAATTTTCCTTCTACTTCTTAAATTCTGTTCCATTAAAATATACATGCTCTTTCTTTCTCCATGTAGACTTCAGCATTTACCTTTTAAGTCAGGGCTACTCAACTTTGGAAGCCCCGGGGGCCACGATGATACTCTTAGCACATGCCGAGGGCCGCAACGTAGTGTGGTTGCATATACATGCAAATATATATGCAAATATATGCAAACAACTTCTTTCACACAATCCCCCAGTGCTCCCGGCACCTCCTCCCTTGTGGCTAGAAATGCTGACACCCTGTACCTGTCTGTTCCAGCCAGCCCATCCGCTTGCATCTTTCAATGCTCATCCCACCTGGGAGACATCTCGCCGTTGTGGAGCATGTTCCCAGTGGAGGCCATGTTCAAAGGATCCCACCTGTGGGCCGCGTATCGAGCCCCGAGTAAACCCAAACCGCACCGTGGGCCGCAAACAAATGGGCCGCGGGCTGCATGCGGCTCGCGGGCCGCATGTTGAGTGGCCTGCTCTAGCTCCTTTGATCATGGTGTCATGCAGCACTGGCTTGTAGGATCCCACCGAATGTCATCCCAGATCCTCAGTTTTCTCCTACTATCTGATACAGGTATTTCAAGGATGTGGGGAGGGGTGTTCCTGAAGGCTGCAATGGCAGCAGCTACAAATGAAACACACAGAGATAATATTGTCAGTGTAGTTGCATTGGGAAATAAAACGTAAGGTTCAGAATGCCCTTCCCTTGCTCCCCTAAATTTTTACACAAGACATAATTATTGACACCTTGTACTTTTGACTTGGACTCTTCTGTTTGTGAGACACACACTTTTGAGCTTATACAGTTGAAACTCTCTGTATAAGGCCAAAAGTTTGTCTCTCTCACCAATAGAAGTTGGTCCAATAAAAGATATTACCCCCCTCACCTTGTCTTTCTGCTGAAATCAATGTTTGCACACATACTTATGTCAGCAGGTAGAATGACTTCCCTTGTCCCTTTTAATCTCATCCATCAAACAGTGGTTCTACTGCTGCTTTGTATACCCAGCCCACTTGTGCTCATGGTTGATTTTGAACCTTAAAAGCAGAGGGCTAAAGGCATATATTTCTACTTGAGCCATAGCACTAAGTCCCTTAGTTGGTAGAGCAGATTCAGGCCAGGTCTATACTAGGGGAGAAAGTCGATATAAGGTACATCAACTCCAGCCAGGAGAACAGTGTAGCTGGAGTTGACATTTCCGTGGCATCCCATTGACTTACAGCTTGCAACCTGGTGGAGTACTGGAGTCAACATCAGTGGTTGATTTAGTAGGTCCTTAGTAGACCCACAAAATCAAATCCTGGGTGATTGATTTCTGCAGTGTCAACCTTGGGGTAACAGGAGACAAGCCCTCATCTGTGCTATGATTATTTGTGGGATCAAAGACACACACTCTCATAGCGGTGGTGGCGGCAAATGTTTCTGAGTATACATAAATTCACAAAATATTTTCACAAACAGTATTTGTCAGTCATCCAAGCAGTTAATACTATTTTAATTTCATATACCTAGGCAGTTAAATTAATATAATTTTAATTTCATAAGTGAAAATGTATTTCAAGGCTGCAAAAGATCATTTGGTTCTTCATACAAATTATTAGTAGCATTCTGCTATTATGTTTAACTACATCAACCTCAGAAAATTACTGCTAGGCATCAGGTTTGGGATCTGTGCTTGGGCGCTTGTTTTCTGCTATGTACAATTTACTTGGCTAGCTGTACGTATGTCATAAGGTTATAAGTGGTAAAATATATAGTATTTGATAACCTCCCAGTACTTACAGAAAATTATGTGACTATATGAAAGCTTGGGGAAAAAAACCTTGAGCATAACAACTTTTTGTCCATAAAGGAGCATATTAAACAAAAAATCCATATTATTTATTAACTTAATTTTAAAGTGTGACACACAAGATCAAATAACTGACAAATCAACTCATACATCAAGAACTCATCAGAAAGAGAGGAACAGAGTCAGCCAGAGACGGATGCACAGTAGCACTGAATAATTTACAAAACGATACAGCAGATTACATGTACAGATCGGAAAGCCTTATTAATAAATGGCAAAGTTCAATCAATTCAGCTAGTAATGAGTCCTTAGAAAGAAGGATGTTGGAGAATGTGTTTATGATGCAGAATAAAGAATTAATATGAGTTAAAAGGTCAAATATCCCTCACATCAAATATGAATGATCAGGAACAAAAAAAAATGCAAGACAAGTATATTGTTTATAGCACCTAAGGGAGCAAAGACAAATGTGACCTTTATTGCAGCTTTGATGGTTTAAAGGCCTATCTATTGTGTTACTAAGGTGTTAAACTCTGATAAAACTTGTATAACAAGTTCCCAACCTAACAGAATACAAAAAAGCATAACATGTAGAATAAACATGGGTATAGTACTTGTAGGTGAAATAGCTACACAGGAACTTTACATACAAGTTTTCTAAGGGTAAAATTCCAGATTGTTATAAATGGCTTAGCTCAGATTTTTGAAGGACACATGCAATAGAAAATGGTATCCAGGAAAAGCCCATCAGCAAAATAATCATGTGACAGATTCATCCAAAGCTGCTTGAGGAGTCTGCCAACGAGAAAGATGCTTACTGCTAAAATGTCTGCTGCAGCATGACATTCAGGGTTTGAGCGTGCTATCCAGAAAGAGTGGGGAGAAACTATGTACCCTCAGGAGACTGACAGCAATTAATCAGATTTACTTGTTCAATTAAAATCCAATTTATTTAAAACAAGTGAACAGAGGATATTGATTAAGAATTTAAGACTTTTTTGCTTTTGGTGAGATGAAATACATTGGAATAAATTTACAAATTTGTGCACCTCACAAAGGCAAATGTGTACCTAATGGTTTTTCTGCAAACTAAATGTTTAGTCCAATGATCCCGCTAATCTTTTCCATCCACATGTGGACTTTTTCCATCCACATGCAGTATAATTTATTTATGTGCACCAAGGCATGTGCAAATCTGCATCACCATTAGAAACAAACAACCTAGCTATGGGCACTCTGCTAATCAGCTGGGCAACATTTGAATCTCTCCTGATTGGCCACACAAATGTACAGCTTGCAGGGAACACTGCTTGTGTCCACACATATTTACAGATGCATGAGGAATGAGATTAAATATAAAGATTGGCCTAAATCAAGCGTGAACACATGCAGTTTTGTGCTTATGATTTTGAAAACATGGCCTGTTATTGTCAGGCTGAAATTGGACTCTTGTTTAACTAGATGCTGACTTGAGTGTCTGTGGGAATGGGTTTTGTACTTGTTTCAGGAAAATGGATTCTGTAGGGCATTAAAAGTTTTTGCTAACCAAAACACTGTTGAGTGCAATAGGAGGTCGGGCTGCAAGAGGATGAATTTTACACGATGTAAGGAAATGTTATGGTCTGAATCAACATCCACTCAAGTAGCAGTGCTTATACTCCCTACAAAGGGAACATTGAGAGGGAGGATGAGAGAATGTGTGAGTTCAGACAAAAAAGGAGAAACCTATTGATGGAACTGAGTTTCAATACTGATTTATCTGGCAAATACTCTGAGACCAAATGTACCTTCAGACACATGACGGTTTATTCCTGAGAGGGAATAAAAGCAAATTTTTTGATGAAAGCCCAAAACATTTAATTTAGAGGGACCAAATCTTTCTGGCCTTACTCAAATAACTAATCTCATCTGAAAAATTCTTCTAGACTTTCCAAATCTCTCTGAATTCTCTGTTGGAGTGTGTTGTGTAATTCAGAGGCTGGCACTCCAAAAAAGGGACAATAAATAGTATGGTTGGTGATGCCTGCCAAACTGTTGCAAAACTCAATTTTATAATTACCTTCCTGTTGTGAAGCAGAATGGCCCTCCTCAAACCTGGAAGGAATGGAACCTCTCATTGAATCCTTATGAGCAGAACCACACTATGCTCCAACATCCTGCCAGAAGTCAGTGGGCAGTACAGGAAGTACAAAAGGTGGGCCCAGAAATTCTGTTGGAACCCAACCACCAGAGGGTCCAGATATCTCCTGTGAGATCCCAAGTTTGGAGGCTGCTGCAGATCCTGAGAGAGCTGAGGACTGGCCAGAACTGGCAGGCCCTTTCGTTGACCTGAGCACGGAGGAGCTGGCAGCCCTGATAGAAGCCTTCCTCTCTGACAACCAGGGCAGAGTAATTTTGACCTTGGGCAGAGCCAGGTATCCCAATGGGGAGACAGGGGTCGGCTGCCCTTGGGCCACTTCCAGTCTAGCTACAATGCTGCTGGCGAGTACATTGGTGTGTTGCTGGCCGGATCTCTGCAGACTCAGTGGCATGTTACTCTGCCACCGCCAGGACTCTGTACTGGGCTGCAGTGGAATTGATGGGCCTGCATCTCCCCTCTCTGAGGCAAGAAGCCTACACTTGTCAACTCCCCATCAAAGGTAGGAGGCCAACAGTTTGCTCAGCCAGAGACCCTCTGAACTATTGGTTGCCCGCATTGACCCAAGGCAAAGTTGAAGGTGATCTTCCTTTCCAATAGTCAGAGTCCTTGCTGGACATTTTGGTTTATTTAAAATCAATCATTGCTTTACAGACCCAGTACAGTTTGGTCTGCCTGACAGCCTGCAATCTGATTTTAGTTTTGAACATAGCAAATGAGTAGGACAAATAAAAATGCATGTTAAATTGTGGAGTTAACCACATAGGGGAGTGAGCTTATCTGTGATCTGTTGGAATAGGAACACAGCTTCTGGCCCAGCAGGACAGGGTGGTGGGCACCCCAGACAGCAGGTAGGTGGCTCAATGGTATGATCAGCCATCTAGTGACAGTCTCAAGAGGATCTCTATGATCCAACCCACCACATTCGAGTCTTCCATTGTTTCTCGAGGATGCTTCATTCATATAAGTTGACTCGCTTCAGTTCTTGATGATGTCTTTGGGGCACAGGAGATGGTTTTGGAAGCATGTAGAAAGGTGTGCCTGGTTTGGATGCAGAGGAAAAAATAATCCCTTCACACTCAGTGAGTGGCAATGAGGGGGCAGGCTGAGCCACTTGGCTTGTTTATAAGATATTGCAAACATCTCTACAGTCTCCACATCGGTGATGTGCTCCTAATATAGACCTAGTATTTTGTGTGTGTGCATGTGCACATGTGTGCACACTCATTCTGGTGCACACTCTGTGG
The DNA here is from genome assembly GCA_030068395.1 of Apalone spinifera. NCBI lineage: Eukaryota > Metazoa > Chordata > Testudines > Trionychidae > Apalone > Apalone spinifera. The sequence continues at coordinate 2,807,060 of JANRFK010000875.1, forward strand.
CAAAGGGTGGGTTCTTTCATTACGAAATACACAAGGTCCTGCCTGTGGCCCACTCCACTAAGCAGGTGGACATTCTGCGCCAGCTGAACTTTCAGGATTTTCAGAGTCAGTGAATGTAAAGCATAGTGCAGCAATTCTGTCATGGGGTGCAGGGTGGAGGGAGGAAGAATCAGGAATACATTGCTAATCGTTGCAGATGGTCCCTGCAGAGATGTTTGCAGTCCTGATATTAAGAATAGATGGGAAAAGTCACTTAGCTGAAGAAAACCTCTTACAGTAACTGAAGTCTGTTTAAGGAGCGTACTTCAATCCTAGCTTTAGGTGGAGTAATGATCTGGAGCAGCTGTGGATGAGTAACCAATAGGAGCTGGCTGCCAAGATGTGTCTTTAACACATGTATATGCTCATGTAAATGACCTAAGTGCCCAAGAACATTCCGTGGATTTGGGAAAGTCCCTGAAATTTAATTCCATAAGCAAAATATTATTTTGGCAGTGGATGACAGAAATAAGCCGACTCCCATATGTTTCATACTTTTGAAATTGAAACTAGTATAGTCTTTCGAAACAATAACTGAAATTTTACAGGAGAAGCATTTTAGTATGAACCAACCGAAGTGTACAGAACAGCAAAGAATTTTGCATGAACTTTGGAAATTGCAGTTTTCTGGGAAATGCGAATGAAAATAAAGGCTAGTAGAATTTGTGTGCTCCAGCCCTGGGGCTGGGGGGCTAGAGCACCAGCATGAGATCCCCAATGACGTGCCTCGGGGGCCACATCCGGTCCCTGGGCCTGAGGTTCCCCACCTCTGGTTTAGAATGTATCTTTTGAGCAGAGAGCATCTTGTGCAGCTGTTATAAGAAGCAGAGCCAGCCCAAGTTACGGGCCAAGCGGGCTACCGCCTGGGGTGCCCCATTATAGGGGGCGCCGTGAGGAGCTGCTGGGCTGGGCGGGGGCAGCACCGTGAATGCTTCATGTGCCCGGGGGCGGGCCACGCATGTACCGCGCACCTGGGGTGGGGCCGCGCATGCGCTGGGTGCCCGGGGGCAGGGGACGCTGCGTGCCCAGGGGCAGAGCTGCGCATGTGTCGCACTCCCAGGGGCGGCGCCACGCTCCTGGGGCCTGAGGTACACTAATGGCTCAGGCCGGCCCTGACAAGAAAAAAAGTAAAGCATATTGATATCCCTGTGACAATATTAGGGCATAGCCCTATTATGTTAGCAACTCAAATTCAGGGATATTAGTTTCTGCTGAACCTACATAAAGATCGTGGGGATGAGATTTTGAATGGTTACAACAGATAGATATTATCAAGGATGTTGGATTGGTTGATATAAACTATGGGGAATCCTCATATAGGGAAAACATTGATTTTGCTCTTTTGACATTATTCTTTTTGTCAGAGTAACATGTGTCATAAGTAACTACTGTTTCATTTTTGAACATGTATTTGTTTGCATAACTGGAATATGGCCCTGTTTACATAGAATTTGAATTCAGTGAGAGTAGTACAATATCATTTACAGGTCTTGAGAGGTGGCATCAGTAATGTAATGCTCTGCCTAGAGCAGAAGCATGAAGAGTAACAGGCTGCAAGAACTAGTTCAGGGGTCTGACTCAGGCTCCAGGGAGAACGACCCCTTCTCTGCACTCCATAGCTGTGGCTCAGGGGGTTCTGATGCCTCAGAGGGATGCTAACAAAAACATTTAGGGAGATTCATCAATTCCAAGGCCTGGACGGACCACTGAGATCACCAATACATTAATGAAGTCTCTACAAACTTGTCCCAAAAGTTTAGACCAGATTTCAAATACAGTCTCGGGGACTGACATATCTGAAGAGTCTTGTTCTTAGGAGAAGCAGAGTTTGGGGAATGGCACTTTTTCACATTAGAAAAGTATTATATACTAATGAGACCTATATTCAATATCTGAATATCAACTCCTTTTTATAAATGACTGAAGAGACTGTTTTCAGACATGTAATTGGAAGGAAAAGAAGACTACTGGAAAACTACTGAATCCAATACAAAAGGATTGCTTAGGTACCTGAGTGGCAAATAGAAGGCTGCTGTATTAATGCAGATCTTCCAGCAGAAAGAGCTATGATGTGAAGAATAAAAGGGAAGAAACATGATTATTTCTGGTTCTCATTCTCTGTCCTTGGTTTTGTGTAGCACAATGGCCGAGAGAAAGAGAGAAATGTCTGAGTTGTTGCAGAAAAAACCCAATGCTTAATTGACATTTACATTAAAAAAGGCAAGAAAAAAGCTATGTTTTCTCCCTAACTACATATTCCAAGGTTGTTGGGTAGTAAATGCTTCTGCTTGCAGAGTACAGTGAAATATTTCCAACACAACTGAAAACCTGATAAATATTCCTCTCTTGGGTTTGCAAAACTTCCAAAATCCCACAATGTACTTTCACAAGCATCCAATTCCCACTTTCGCTGCCCAACTCCCTACCCACTTGGAAATCCTAGCCCCAGCATTTAAAAAGCATTTTGTCCATTATTTGTTCACCCACTTGGAGTAAAAGGTGTTAACCTAGATGACTGAGCTGTTCTGCCTGTATTACTCATGCAGGCTTGGGGGCAGATTTGCCCACAAAATCACAATAGATCCAGATGATAGGCCTCCAAAAAGGAAATCCTCCTGTGGAAGCTGTTACAGCACACAATTGGAACAATTTCTTGTCTGGCAAGTGATAAAACCAGGGGAGCAAGGCAGAACCATCTCCCCGTGAGAGCTACTCCAGTGTTTCATCTTCCCTATGGAAGGTCCTATGGATTTGGTCTGTATGGATTTTCTCACTATTGAACCCGGCAGAAGAAATTCTTGCAATGTGCTAGTCATGACTGATCATTTTACTAGATATGCACAGGCCTTCCCCACTAAAGATTGAAAAACTTCTAACTATTGCTAAAACTCTTTGGCAAAAGTACTTTGTGCATGATGGGCTGCCCAAGCGAATGCACTCCGATTAAGGATGGGACTTTGAGAGTCAATTAAATCAGGAATTTCTGACTGTGATAGTCTTAAAAAAATCTAGAACAACACCTTATCATCCACAGGGGAATCCCTGGCCTGAATGTTTTAATAGGACTCACTTAATATGTTGGGAACCTTGAATACCAAACAGAAATCTAAATGGAGGCAGCATGTTAACCATCTTGTGCATGCTTACAATTGTACCCAAAATGAGGTCACCACGTTTTCTCCATATTTCCTAATGTTTGGACATGAAGCCCAATTACAAGTAGATGTCAGCTTTGTGCTTTAAGTCTTACTTCCAGTATATGGCTTACTTTAAAAAAAAGCTTCAGGGGAAAGCGAAGTTAGTCTGTCTCAGAAAAAAAATAAATGATCTGGTAGCACTTTATAGACTAACAAAGCTCATGGTACCATCTACATGTTTTGTTAGTCTATAAAGTGCTACCAGACCATTTGTTGTTTAAAAAAAAAGACTTGTGTACTGCTTATCAATTTGCTCAGGCAGCATCTGATAAAATGAACCAGGGCATCTGATAAAATGATCAGAAGCTCTGATAACATGATCTGCCACCTGTTGATCATGTTCTTATCAGGCACCTTGGCTCCCTGAGAAACACAAGCTTGCAAACCATTTGAATTTGTAGCCCTATATTGTGGGGAACCAAATGCCCAGGCTACCAGTATATCAACTAAAGCCTGAAAAGAATGGTGGCTTTCATTGAAATCACTTACTTCCTCTGAGATGTTCTATCAGATATTGAGCCTACCCTAATATCCTGATCATCTAGTCAAAGGAAAGCCCTGACATCTGAGAGTTCTTCCCCCAATTCCATAAGTGCACCCTGCTACCATGATGGGCATAATTGGTCCCCCACCATAAACTGATTTTGAGAAAGTTTATCCACCAGGACTATATAACCCTTAGATATGTCTCCCGGGTCTATTGTATCATCATTGGAGCCAGATCAACCTGAAAGTGCAACTAGAACTCCCCCTCTTCCATTCTTTCCTGGGAGAGAAGTTCCTACAGAGGACATAGATGTGTGTCATAATTCCCCTGGGTCTTCAAGTGTAGGAAAAGAGGTTGTCACAGATGTTGATCCTTTTGCAAAGGGTAACTTGGTAATGGATTCCAAATCTGAAGGGGTTTTATTAACACTTCCCATAGAGGAGGAAGACCGGATGGCACAGCCCTTAAGGAAGTCCCAGCAAGAATTCAGGCCCCCTCCACTGTTAATGTGTGATGTGACTGGAGTCAGCAGTGAGGTATTCTTCCCCCCAGTGTGCTGTGGGATGGTTGTGCTGAAAGATTTTAAAATACCTGTGAAGTCCAAACCAGGATATGTATCCTGTGAGGATGAACTTAAGTGTTTTCATGGTGGTACTCACCTCAGGCTAGATGCTTAAACTTTGTGTATTGTAGGGGACCTATACTTTCCTCTCCATTGAATGTTACCCCAACTAGCAACAACATATATATTATATTGTAAATTAATCTGTTTTCTTCTTTGTTATGGTTCCTTAATGGGGACAATAATGTTTTTTCAGGTGGGGGGAGGAGAATGCAGGCCCTCTTTATGAGTCTCTGCCCTTTATTGGGAAGATCCTGTGTGCTGAAATCTAACCTTAGAGACTACGCCTCCTATGATTCCTTCGTGAAAGGGGGGGAAACTGCTCTCTTCTAGGAGTGCTGGGTGCAGAGAGAGCTGGTGGTGAGTTTTAGAGAAAGGAGCCAGATTGCTGGGGTGGAGATCTGTCCTGTTCAGGAGCTGCTGATGGAAACGATAGCCTGCTGGGGCTTTGATCAAGCTGGGAGCTTCAGAGGCTGTTGGTGGTTTTCCTTGTCGGGGAGAGACTCTGGCTGTGCCTGGAGCTGACTGAGAAGGGCCTGTAGGGAAGGAACTGTGAGTAACTAGGACTGTTGTTTGGGAAAGTGCTTTCAAGGGAAGGAACACAGCAAAGGGACTAAGTCGGAGGAGAGGCAGAGTGATCTGCCCAGTGAATCAGGACCCAGAGCTTCTGGAATTTGGTGGGATCAGCTCTCGCTTCAAAGGGGTTATGTAGCATTTGGCCTTGGCTGGACTGACACACAGAACCTGCAAAGTGCTGTCTCCACTCCAGCTACAGATCTTCAAGTGCACCCGCACAAGCATCTCGGACTCTGAAATCCAGAGGAGCACACATGCTGGGGTAGGATAAATGGTGGCAGTGTAAATGCCTGTTACGTACATTTCATTTATTACTGAATCCTGTATTAGTTAATTGATTCTACTCAACTGCACACTGTGGGTCCAAATTAAGAGTGAGATTTAATCTTAATCTGTTAAACCCTGTTTCTTCGCATTGTTAAGTAAAGAGGTGTGTTAAATCTAATTTAAGTACATTAGCTGTACTTGATTGATAATTATTTTTAAGTTCATTCCATGCCCCAGATTATTATTAGAATGGGTTTATTCCTGGAAGTTCCCAAGGCACACTCCACAGAGGCCACTCAGGTGGAGGCACCACCAATTGTAAGCTCCTTTTGAAATAGGGACTGAAGCAGAGGGATAGATAGAGGATTCCAACCTATCCAACATCACCACTGGGATACTCGGGATTTCCTTTAATATTAACATCTGGCGCTCAGCAAATGGTGAGTATTGCCTAGTCCAGAGTAACCCAAGGAGGAAAGGAGGTATTACATTTTGATTGGCGTTTATGCCAGGAAGAGTGAACCTTTCGCATGTCTGTAACAGAACATAATTGAGGCCTGCCTAGCCACAGTCTTGTTTAATTCCCTACTGAGTTGAGGGAACTAATTGAATGAAGTTTATTGCCCTGGTTTAAACTCATTGATTTTAAACCAGGGAACTGCTTTTTGGCTTCCTCTACTTATACTGTGTCTAGACTGGCCAGTTTTTCCAGAAAATCAGCCGCTTTTCTGGAAAAACTTGCCAGCTGTCTACACTGGCTGCTTGAATTTCTGCAAAAGCACTGACTTCCTACTGTAAGAAATCAGTGCTTCTTGCGGAAATACTATTCTGCTCCCATTCGGGCAAAAGTCCCTTTTGCGCAAAGCTTTGTTTTCGCAAAGCTCAGATTTGTTTTCGCAAAAAAGCCCTGATCGCGAAAATGGCGATCGGGGCTTTTTTGCAGAAAAGCGCATCTAGATTGGCACAGACGCTTTTCCGCAAAAAGTGCTTTTGCAGAAAAGCATCCGTGCCAATCTAGACGCTCTGTTCCAAAAATGCTTTTAACTGAAAACTTTTCAGTTAAAAGCATTTCCGGAAAATCATGCCAATCTAGATGTAGCCATGGAGTTTCCTTTTTAGTATTAGATTCTAAAAGTAAATGTGTTGTTTCTTATTATCACTGTGACATTTGGATCCAGCTGCCTGAGAAATGCCAGGGGGAGACTCTCAAAATGAAGAAGGTGATTAGAACAGCAATAGCTGTATAGTCCCACACTTTGGCTACATCTAGACTGCAGGCTTTTTGTGCAAAAAGGTTTTGTCAGAAGAGATCTTCTGCAAAAACTGTGGATGCAAGAGAGCGTCCACACTGCAAAAGTGCACCGAAAAAACAATGCACTTTTGTGAAAGAGAGCATCCAGACTTCATGGACATTCTCTCGAAAGTAAGCACTGATTGGTACGTACAGAATGGCCACCAGGGCACCTGTGCTTTTGCTTCTTTCCTCTTTTTGCACAAAACCCCCCTCTTCCCTGTCCACACACACCTTTTTGTGAAAGAACACTTTTGCGAAAGTGCTTACTTTCGAGAGAATGTCCGTGCAGTCTGGATGCTCTCTTTCGCTAAAGTGCATTGCTTTTTCGCAAAAAGGCATTCTTCCTTGTAGAAAGAGGAATACCAATTGCGCAAAAACCCCTCTGTTCTTTCGATTCTCTTGTGCAAAAACATACTTGAGGTGTGGACGCTCTGCGAGTTTTTGCGGAAAAAACAGCTGTTTTTCCGCAAAAACTCTGTAGCGTAGACATAGCCTTTGTCTCACCTAAATCTTTTCTCTCAAAGCATCACCACTATCTAGGTATCATCATTGGGACTGCATATTGCTAGGCCCTCTCAGAGAATGAGAGAGGCCTGAACCATTTTGGGTTTAGAGACCCCAAACCAGGCCCAGGCCCCTGACGAATCTAACTTCTCATCCACAGGCTCATACTAAAACCAAAAGAATATATGAAAATGTGCACTAGAGACATTTATTTATTAACAAATAAGTCATTATACCAATAGCATGTATATTAAAAACACAACTTTAATTGTGAGTTTCCACTGCAAGCAAAACTCTTCATTTTAGGAATGCTTTTCTGGCTTTGTTGTATGCAAACTCATTTATAATTGAAGAAAAATCTAATTTATGTGCAACACCACTGTTAATGTTAAGCAATGTGAGCCCATTCAAATGTTCTTGTCCCATTGTAGATGATAGTTCTTTACTTGTTTTAACACCGTGAATGCACATTCACCTGAAGCCACCAATGCAGAGAGAATGACAAAAAAACATAATGCAATTGTGATTTTAGGAATTACAGTCAACAGGCCGAGAGAGAATATTTCTTGAAGCAGTTCTTTGGGATTGCACTCCGATTTAAAGTTCGTGGAATGTATACGTTTCAGGAGGATGATCTTGTCAAAGAGATCTCTTGAAATGTTGTTGTTGTACCTTTGTTGAAACTGTTCAGCTGCTGAAAATAAATCTTCATCACATAGTTCTCTGAATTCCCAAAGAAATCCAAAAAGGGTACTAATTTGTCACAGTGACTCAAATCAATGTGTAAAACCAGATTTGATGGAGTCAATAATAACAAAAAAATATGACCCAGTAGTGCCTGTCTGCATCAGATTAACATGCCAGGCTATGATTGGTGGAAAACTCAGATGAAATGTCAATACCCTGTGCTACTGATTTGGACTTGGAAAGGATTGCATTCCATTGATTATGAATCTTTTGAATATCTTTAAGAAGTCATTCAATGTTATCCCTCTCAACATATAATGTAGCATTGCATGCTTTGATTACAAGATTAGTTTCATGGATCATGTTTAGCAGTTTCATCCACATGGACGACATTAAAATGCATTCAAATTTGGATGTATACTTCTAAATTGACTTACAGCACAGGCTCACACTGAACTCAAGAGTAAGAGAATCAAGCTCTTTCACAGAGTCCAAATGCTGTGTAACTGATTCAACACCATCAATTTGTGTTGACCATCTCGTTGTCAATATGCCGTGAAGGGAAACAGGCAGATGCTGCTTCTGAATTTCCCATTTTCAAGGACTGCTACTGAAGAGGTTGTACAATTGCTGGATTGTTCTAAAGTATATGATTGCTCTGAATCATTCAAGGAAGCAATCAACACTGATGAGATTTAGTGTGTCATTGCCACAACTGGAGAAAATACAGTTTGGATTTTACTCAAGAAGGACTACTTGTATTCTGTTGTACTTCCCAGCCATATTGGATCCATTGTTATAGGCTTGGCCAATGCAAACTTGAAAATGTGAAGCCTTCCAGAATTTCTAATAGACGAGCGGCAATTTCTTTTCCAGTTTTTTATGAAATTATTGAACAAAATGAATTGTTCTTCAGTTGAAATCTTTGAACTTCCTGCAATTTTAACATATTGAACAACCAAGGTTGTCTGTTCTTTGAGAACATTCTGGAATTACATCAATAATAATTGAAAAGTATTTCGCATATCATATCTCTTCAAGAATTGTTGTTTGCACAAATGTCCCACACAGCTCAATAATCTCATTTTGTATTCTGATAGACAGATAATGGACTTGTGTGCATTTTCCAATCTTATGATTCATGAACACACTTAACATGGCCTAATAACTCGGTCATACTCAATATACACTGAAGGAGTTTTTTCCAGTTATCAGTTTCTGTGTTTATTTCACTCAGGAGCAAGCTTTCAATTGAACTGTCAGCTAGTGCTGATCTTACTAGCTGATTTCCATGTAAAGTACTTATCTTTATGCAATACTGAAGTTTCATGTGCAGGTATTCAGTCTTTCAACTTCCTCCAACCTCTACTGATGCTCCAACTGGATGGATCAAACAGTATTGATGAAGTATTACTGTTAAAAATGAAACAAGGTACACAGCCTGCTTTTCCATGCTCCAGCAGAGCCAGTCTTTTGTTTCTCTCAATTTCTCCCAATTTCTCCATTTGGAAGAATTTTTGTCAGCAGATGAGTGGGAAAAACATGGTTTTCAGCACCTTTCAGTATGTTACTTGAAATCTGAAAACAACTAACTGAGAAATGACTGCATTTGAGCAACATTGTTCTTATCAAGAAGTCCAATATCAGGTTCCGATGCCACTGTTGTTACATGGTGTCCTGTGCTAATCATAAGTTCTTGCTCTTGCTGTGCAGCATCTCCAAGGTCCTCATTTTCTGCCTTCCTAGTCTCTAAATAGAGCGCAGATTCTGCATCTATCGCTACTGGTGGCATGTCTGTGTCTTGATTAATGACCTCCTCATTTTGAGGCAGTGGCATTGAAATGTCA
>JANRFK010000875.1:2816679-2829519 GCA_030068395.1 Apalone spinifera
GAAATGTCATTTGTGGCTACAAAGTTTTCATCATCAGAACTGGAAGTGTCACTGACAGTATGGTCACCACCTAATGGCTGAGGCATCTTTTCTGTGAGAAATTATGTTATTGGCTTTAAACTCTTAACTGATGCCTCACTCTGTTGCTTTTCTCCATCTCTTACTTGCACCACTTTCATATCTTTGATTCATTTTTATATAGGGGTTCTTATAAAACGCAACAACACACAATACATTAATTCGCTAAAGGCTATTGGTTATACAAAATGTTAATTGTATATATTGTGCAATTAATATTATATAATGGTTTGGGGGTGTTATTTACTACGGCCCTTTATAGCCTAATAAACTTTATATCTAATTGCCCAATTAGATATAAAGTTTATTAAACAACTAGAATTAAAAGTTTATTATCACAAAAAAAAGCCTTTAAAGTTGAATCTAAAACTGAATGAAGAGGTAGCTTACAGTTGAGCCTGATATGGTTATTGTATATGAAGACACATAAGAAAAACAGGAATATGAAAATCTCCTATGCAGAGATAAACATCTAATTAAAAGGTTAAACTCACCCTCAGACCAAGGAAAATCATGACTTTCAAATTCTCTAAACTATGAAAAGACTGTAAACAACATTTCATAATGTAGAATCACTGAACACAGAAGGTACTCCAGTCTCCAGTCACGCAGACAAAAACTAGGATGTGACCAAAAAATTGGCAAAGGCCCGAGGTCCCACAATGATTTAAATAAATTTTTGCATAAGTAGAGCTTCTTTTTTGTCTTGGTTATAACTGCAAGGTGTATAACGAATGGAAATGACTTGGCAGAAAAAAGTCAAAATTTGAGGTTCCTTTGTTTCCTGAGGCCTGGGCCAAATGGCCCTCCTGGCCCCCCAGTCTGATAGGACCCACATATTGCTGTCCACTTCCCAAACAAGTAGTTTGGTTTGCAGGCAAAGAGGTGCTGCTCAAGAATCCAAAATTAATTGGTTGTAGTTAAACTAGGATGATTAGTCAGTCAGAAATTTACTTGCCTGAACAAGAGACTGTGGTACAAGTTGTTGCTGGGAATATGAGGTGACTGATGTTTCCAAATTAGGGTTCTTCTAATGTGTCGCTATGTCTGGAAGTACTGTTTTTACTGTTACATAAGCACACTGTTACAGAACAGTTAGCAATAGCAGGAAGGAGCAAGCAGTAGAGCTGGCTGATTTTCAAGTTATTTAACCAAAAAAGAACAGTATGTTTGGAAAACTTCTTGCAAAATCTTTGCTTTTTTATGTTCAGCTCTAGCAATAGCTTTCACTGTTGTGCAGATGTGTGGGGAATGTTAAATCTCTCTTGAAAGTCACAAGGGACAGGTGCATAAAGTATTTGAACTATTGTCCCCAAATGTGAGAGTACCCACTGGGTCATTTCTGAAGGAGGAAATTCTAAGAGAGAAGAGGAGGAGGATTAGTACTCCAGGGCAGAATGTCAAGCAGTGCATAGGAAATGTCAGCATGCCACATACTGTGTGGCAATGATTTGCACAGTCTGGGCAGGGGATCTATGAGTATGTGCTCAGCTTTCCTCCCTAAGAGGCCACAGGGTTTCCTCCCTAAAAGGCCACTCAGCTGGGTATGGTGCACAATGCTGGGTACCCTGCCTTGTGCCAGCCAAATATAATTTTGCATATAATGATTTCTGTCTTTAAAAGCTAGAGAATGCACAGCTGCTCCAATATCTATGAGCATGTTTCAAGGAAAAACTGTCTCCTTTTTCTCCACAAGTGTGAGTGACCGAGAACGAGCCTCAGCCTGAAACTTCACAGCAAAATTTCATTTTGGAAGTGTGAAACCATCCTAAGTGAAACAGCAAAAAAATGTGTACTGGAGAGCCATGCTAATGAGCTTGTAGGCATGTTGAAAACCTAAGGTGCTATAGAGTGCTTAGAATGAAGTGGCTTTTTGTATTATTCTATGTGGCTCCTCACTAATATTTCAAGAAGACTCCGTTCAACAACTTGATGACAGTTGACCCAGAGAAGTGGCAAATTCAAATGAGAACAAATGGGGAGAGGCAAACACAAGTATTAGAGACACTGACTGTCACCTGGCTTGTCAAAATCAGTCACAGTCATGGAATAGCTGATCTCGGGTTGAGTTCTAAGCAATACCACTTTTGCTGAGTCCTTTGGATTAATAGTAACTATTTACTAACAGCAAACTTGCTAAATCCCACCCATGGTGAATGATGCATTTTTTACAACAGGAATCCTGATTAAAAGCAAGAATCCTCACAGTGAACCAACATGTGATGCTCTGTGATGCCTGGTTTGCTTGTCCTCTGAGTAGGAGCAAAATCCCTGCAGATAGCCAGGCGGTGGTGTTTCGCACAAAAAACTCACAGACTACACACGCAGTATATAAAATAGCAAAGCAAGGCAAGCAATCTGTGGAGTATGGAAACTATGAGGATTACATCACATAGAATTATTTAATGTATACATCTAGGTATTGTAGATGATGGAAATAATCATATAAAATACCATGTGTGTTGTATAGTTTGATGGAACAAAGTTTGGCAAGTAACAGGAGTATACATCCTTTCTTCAATGAATCATTTTTCTTTTGTGGTTGCATTCTTTTCCTTGGCCAATTAGCCAGGTGTGGTTCATCCTAGTGCAAAAAACAGTAAGTGTTTTTATCCTAGAGGAATTCTTCCTGCCTGCTTCTGGGGCAGAGGAGGGGATCAGCTACAGCTCCTTTACCCTTTGCATGTCAGTGTAGCAGAGAACAGGTGTCAGTCCTCAACGTATATTGTAGTCTTGTGAATCTTGATGTATGGGTTATGCTACAGCTGGAGGCTGCGTCTAGACTGGCATAATTTTGCCCAAAAGCGGCCGCTTTTGGGCAAAATCTTGCCGCTTGTCTACACTGGCCGCTAGTATTTGAGCAAGAACACTGACCTTGTAATGTACAAAATCAGTGGTTCTTGCACAAATACTTTGACACTTCCACTCAGGGATAAGCCCTCTTGTGCAAGTTTTCTTGCACAAGAGGGCAAGTGTAGACAGCAACGTTAATTTCTTGCGCAAGAAAGCCTGATGGCTAAAATGGCCATCGGAGCTTTCTTGCGCAAGAGAGCGTATATACTGGGCACGGATGCTTTTGCACAAAAGCAAATCTTTTGCGCAAAGGCACATGCCAGTATAGACACTCTCTTGCACAAATTCTTTTAACAGAAAAACTTTTCTGTTAAAAGTATTTGTGCAAAATCTTGCCAATCTAGACGCAGCCCAACTGTACTCATACAAAGGTAAAGGAAGGCTCTGGTTGTCTACCCCCAGCTTGAGCTCTGTGTATTGTATTTTGAAACAGTCACCAGACAACAAAAATAATACTGTGTTCTATAGCATGAGAAAATGAGGTTTCCAGTGAGAATGCTTAAAATGTTCATTCTGGTTCCAGAGATATTACCAAATATACTAGTATTCCCCATTATAAGTATAAAGAAGCTTTGCAAGCTTGTGACCTCTCCAACCCAGAATTAATTTTTTATGTGCAAATGCTATAGGATACTTGAAAACCGCATGCTCCCTCTTAGCAGCCTCTTTGCCAATTAAAATTTGAAGTAACAGAAATAATGATGAAGTTGATTTGATTTACTTCTTTCTTGTGAAGTTATAATATTTGCAAATAATAAAATCAGCATTGGAAAGAGAAATATAGGAGCCAGCACTTACCATGAATGTGTTTCGAGAGTTACTACCAAGGGGCATTGAGGCAATGAGTTTGAAGTCAGTTTGGATATACTCCAAACATTTCCAACATTCTTATGAAAAATTTAAGGAAATACCACGTTGAGCACTTTCAAATTTAATTACAAAAAACCTCCAATAAAATCAGAGGGCAGCTAACTGAAAAATCTTTTACAATACAATAACAACATTCCTTTCTACATGCCTAAAGTACTGTGCAGTTGGTTGGAATTTTTTAGGGAGGCAGAAAGTGAAAATATTAGATTTCATATTGTGAACATTAAATTAGAAACCTGGTTTTCAGTGGTTGCTATTTACTTTACATCCTGACAGGCCCCCTTTTAGTGCTGTATAAAGGAGAAGGAAACATTATTTTCTGTTCATCTCTCTGCATGATCCCAGGGTGCACAGTAAGTGCCTCCCTTTGGTACTTCCAAGTTAACATGCTAAAACTATAAATAATGCTTTTACTGTTCAGTAGAGCCTCTCTTTAATTATGGAGATACACTAGTCTCTCCATAGTTAAGGGAAGCTAGCTTGATTCTTTTTTTACCTGAAACAATGCTTTTCACATCAGTAAAGCTCTCTGTAAGAGGACCTGCACAAGCCTGACAATCATTAACAAATTTGGTTTGCCAGCTCCCCTGTGAGGTAGTTAAGTACTGCATTAGCAGTGCTAGTTTACAAAAGAGGAAACCGAGAGGTCATCTTATTGCTGCTACCCAGTCTGGAAAGGCTGTGCAGACACAGAACAGACACAAGATATGCTTGCTGGAAGAGATTATAACCTATAAATACATAACAAAAGAAATGGATGCAAGAAAACAAAGCGGGTTGAGTGAAAGTAGTACATGGGTTATAACATCACTTGGTTGGTTTGAAAATGATGTACACATCTCACTGCTCAAGCTGTGTGCTCAAATTCTGAATTTTGTTTGATGAGAGGGTGATTTTTAGCTATTATGGCCTTAGTTAAATTAAAAAAGAATTAGGAGATGGGTGAGAGACTGAGATGTACTGAGGTTGGGCAGTTAAGGGGCCACAGTGATAGAAAAGTAAGTTGTAGGATGAAGGAAGATCATCCACCAATGACAGCGGAGCAAATAACTCCCCTCTCCCTCTCCAAAAAAAGTCCAGAGTTCCAGGTTTAAAGTTGAGTGACTATGATAGCTGGAGGTTTTGAAAGTCACTCTGAATCTGGGTAGAGCAGGAATTCCCTGATTTATCCCATGTAACATTGCAGCTAGTGCTAGCAACTTTAGTGAAAGAGCTCTGTGGTTCAGGCTTCCCCAAAGTTCACCCCCCAAATGCTGACTTTGGCAGGAGCTGCTGCCCATGAATGGGGAAGGGGAGGCTTCTAAGTGCAATCTTGTCCTTGTCTTCCGTCTAGTTCAGACCTACCCACTGGTATGCTCGGTGTTCTGGAGCCTTGGAGTTGAAAAATTACCTTGTAAATTATGTTCCTTTTCCAGATTACTCGGAGTTATCTCGCATAGAAGAAATATGTTGTCTTGTGATGAGATCAGTTAAACATAAGGCCTGTGGAAGCATCTGTAATCTCTCCTCTGCAAGCAGAAGCCCAGTGTTGACAGCTCTGTGATTTTTTTTTTTCTGAGCCTCATGATATTTGGTGTATTCCTTCCGTTTTTAATGAGTTGCATGATCTCGATTTGCATTTTTTAAAATAAACTTTAGACTTTAAGGTTCCAGAGAAAAGCAAGGAAAATATGGCCCAAAGGTATCACAAAAAATCACAAAACAGAAGACAAATAAAAAGAAACAAAAATAGAAACATGTGTTTGTTTGGTTTTTAATCTCAGGATTTGTTAGTGCTTAGGGCTGGCAATAGTCCTTTTGGGTGTTGGTGGATTGCCACATGCAATACAACAAGGGCACCTCATTTGGATTCAATTTTTGTTGTTTGCACTTTTGCAGTACCTTTGGCACCAACAGATCATTCAAGTGCCTTTTGATATCAATACAGGCTACATTCTGTACCTGAAGAGTGCTCATTGAGTTCTCTTGTTTATAGAATCAGTCCTTTGCCACCATGGTTTGGTTCTATGTTAGATTAGATACACAGCTGCCTTTAAAGGCTTTATAAAGTATGTAGGCCATTATTGATATGTGCTGATACATTTTTCTAGGAGCTTGCATACCACATTTTAGTTTTCTACTGTAACATGCTTCTGGATTTAAAAATACACAGAGTGTTGATCCTTCTCGCAAAGTGAAGGCCTTTGTAACAGAAGTTGAAATATTACGTAATATTGCATGTGTATATGAAGGGGAGAACAGATTCTTATCTAATTCATTCAAATATGAAGCTAATAAGTCTGGTCACTAGCACCACTTAATATGAAATACTTCTCCATCATATGATTTAAAATACAATAGTGCACTCAATATTTCTATTGTATTGTATTTCAGGACACATTTGTATTTCTATTATTTAAATGGAGCTCATGTGTTTTGCATCCAGGAGTATCCCTTAACGTTGCTGTTTGGGGGATTGTCATTTTAAAAATATGTTTTGTCCTGCTTTTGAAACACATTTAATCTTTTCCCCATTAATCTGCTTTCCCTAAACCTTCCCCTAATTCTTCTTCGAGGATTCCCCACCTGCTGTGCAGGCTACACATCACAGTGAATCTAATCATATCTGGAATTATTTTATCATTTTAATCCATATTTTGGTGTTATTTGCTTTCCAGAGTCTTAAATATAAATTGTACTATGCTAAGCAATGGTGAGAGTTAGTCTCTTTGTGAAAAAGCAATGATTATGTAGATAAGATAATAAATTGATTTTGTTCTGGAGTACAGTGTTAGCCTTCTATGTAAGTTAAGCTTGCATTTATTTTAGACTTAAAATTGTACTTCCATTGAGCAACAACCTCTTGTGCATTTAATTGTTAATATTAAGATGGTTTGCTTTAATATTTAAAACATATTCTACTATAGATTCCACACTACTGTCACTTTGAATTTGTTCATGTTGCATTCAGATAATTTTTTTCAATGTATTTTTTACTGGGAAAGCTTTATAAAATAATTAAAATGAAGACAACAACATTGCTCATTTTCTCAAAAGTTATTTGTAGCACTAATTTAACTTAGTTCAGTACAAATCATAAGATCTTGGTTTCAAATAATACAACACAGGAAGCCAGTCTTAATTCAAAGTAAGGGCCAGACTTTGACTTTTGATGGAAATACTCAGGATTTTTCCATCCTGAGTTTAATGTAGGTTAGAAGTTGGTCCAGTCTCTCAATTCTTCTGCATGGA
Source organism: Apalone spinifera (assembly GCA_030068395.1). NCBI lineage: Eukaryota > Metazoa > Chordata > Testudines > Trionychidae > Apalone > Apalone spinifera. Next base: position 2,823,712 of record JANRFK010000875.1, read on the forward strand.
ACGCCCTTTATATATGCCACACAAAGCACAGTATTGAGTCTACATTTTTGCATGCTAGTAGGGGCAGATTCTTTGAGGCTTTGACTTACAACATATGACAACGAGTCTGTTACCCTGTATTGCTTTGATATGTGCCGTTTTTCTCATTGGCACTAGCTGATATGAAACACATGAAATAAAATTATATATATACCTAAGCTTTTGATATTAACAGTAGCTATGGTGCAGGTGTCATGAAGAAATAGCTCTGGAGAATTCATACTGTTTCCCTCTATAGATTTCATTTTGATTCCAGGATAATTTGCTCATTCAAGGTTATCTTTTAACCCCTACTTTTTATATCCGCCAGGGGAATGCTCAGCAACTCTTAGCAATTGATCATCCTTGTAAGTGTAAAGATCTAATATTGCTCCTTCGGATGTGTTGTATTTTATAAAACTTAGCAAAATCCTCCTGTAAACTCATCACTAACAAACTGTAAACCATTTGTAAAGGCCTATGATTTCTAGTATTTGCATTCTGCGTGGGACATTAGGGGTCTAACCATATTACAGCCATCTGAATAAGTTTTTCAATTTAGAGCTCTCTGCCTAATCATGAGCTCTAAATTATGACTAGATTCTTTCCCTGCCTAATGGGAACACTAAATAGACAAATAAAAATCATTGCAGTATAATTGTAGGTGCTGTGGGCTCAAAGTCAAACCAGGCCAATTCAGCCTTTGAGCCTTGTCTGTCTGTGTTTTTCCCATCATAATAGGGTATTCAATTATAATCTTTTCTGTGCATGCACAGTGGAGGTTTGCATACAATGGCCCAGGGGCATTATTAATCTCAATGCATTTGGCGAGTGAATGAAAAGACTAAAGGGTTAGGGGGCAAATCTCTTTCCCTTAAAGCCGTATTCATCACTTAGGGTCTTTGTGAAATTGTACTCTTTCAGCCCCTGCCCCCCTTCTTTGGAGCATAAGCTGGAAATGGCTCCAGAAGTTAGAGACAATGAAAGCATTAGCACAGGGATTATGGATCTTCATGTTTATGGTGGGGGAGGAGGCCTGCTCCTGGCAGCAGGGCATGGCAGTTTAAATGCACCACTGAGCTACCGCTTCCTACTGGATAATGAGCCAACAACAGTATAATTCAGTGACAGAGCTTTCGGTGCTCTTTAAGGGAGTGTGCTAGGTGGTTTTTAGATTGGGGCAAATAATATTTATAGTAAATAATAATCCACAGTTCAAAAATTTTTGTTATTACAGTTCAAAAATTGCCTTCCAGCAGCTTATAATTTTCTTGAATTTATTAATTAATCAAAATTATCTGATTATGTCAGTAAATTCTTATATTGCAGATGGCTGGTGAGCATTTCCTTGTGAGCCTCCAAAGTTAGCAATTTAGGATGATATTTTCAAAAGCACCAAAGCAACAGGGAGCAGAAGATCTCATTGAAACTCATTGCTACCCTGGAACTATATGGGTTATTTTGACTGGACATGGATGTCACATAGTATGTACATAACTTCTCTAAAGAACATTGGTTAGAATCCAGTTTCACCATTAATAATCAAGTTCATGAATTTGGAAAGCTAGAACAAGTAACCAGTGAAATGGATAGGTATAAAATCGATATCCTAGGGCTATACGATGAAAAGATAAAGGCTTCTTAATATCAGGGGACAAAACAGTTATTTATTCAGGTGGAAGTAAACACGAGCGAGGAGTTGGAATTACAATGAATATAGCTGCAAAACAGTCATTAATGGCCTGGCAGCCAGAATCAGACAGAATACTTACAGCAAGATTTAAATCCAGACATATGAAGTTTACTGTAGTACAACTGTATGCACGCACAAATGATGCTGATAAACACAGTTTCTATACAGAACTAAGAAAGGGGATGAAAGGAATAGAATGATAGGGTTGGAAGAGACCTCAGGAGTCATTGAGTCCAACTCTAGCTAGCTATGGGAATAAAGGGAAACAAGAAGGAATTAGAGTGCAGTCCTTGCCTGCTGATTAGAATCATAGAACCCTTAGAATCCTAGGCCTGGAAGAGACCTCAGGAGTCATTGAGTCCAACTCCCTGCCCAAAGCAGGACCAACCCCAACTAAATCATCCCAGCCAAGGCTTTGTCAAGCCGGGACTTAAAAACCATTAAAAATGGAGATTCCACCACCTGCCTACATAACCCATTCCAGGGCTGCACCACCCTCCTTGTAGGGATGTTAAATTTTGATTAATCAGCTAATCAAGTGCTTGATTAGTCGATTAGTCCCTGCTGTGCCTCTGCCTTTGAAATGCAGTAAGAGCCACCCGTGGCTCTTGTTACATTTCGAAGGAAGAGGCATAGTGGAGAACCCAGCGCAAGCGGGGACTGCAGCAGGTTCCCCACTGTGCCTCTGCTCACCTGTCTATTCCCTCCGCCCCACTGCACCAGTTTGGAAAGCCCCTTTGGGTAGTTGAAGGCTGCTATCAAATCCCCCCTCACTCGTCTCTTCTGTAGACTAAATAAGCCCAAATCCCTCAGCCTCGTATGTCATGTGCTCCAGCCCCCTAATCATTTTTGTTGCCCTCTGCTGAACTTTCTCCAATGCATCCACAATCTTTTTATAATGGGGGCCAAAACTGGATGCAATACTCCAGATGTGGCCTCACCAGTGCCAATTAAAGAAGCATAATCACTTCTCTAGTGCTGGCAATGCTCCTCCTAATACACCCTAACATGCCGTTAGCCTTCTTGGCTACAAGGGCACACTGTTGACATATATCCAGCATCTCATCCACTGCAGTCCCCAGGTCTTTTTCTGCCAAACTGCTGCTTATCCAGTCAGTCCTCAGCCTGTAGCAGTGAATACTGAGCCTTAACTTAGTGCTCGTTATGAGATTCTTCAGTGCCCGGATTGGGAAGGCTAAGAGAGTCTGGGAAACAGTTATAGGTACTCACACAACTGGAACATTGTCAAGTAATGGTACTAGAGTTCTAAAATTTTGTGTGGAAAACAATCTTAGTATTCACAACTCATACTTTCAGCACAAACACATTCAGAAAGAGCTCGGTATCACCAGATGGTTGAATACAGAGTGAAATAGACAATAATGTATCAGTCTAAAATGTAAAACATCTGTGATGAATAGGCAGCGTGTGAAGCAACCTCCCTCCCCTCAGGCCCTTAGTGGAGTAGGGGCAGGCAGGGAAACTGCCTGAGAAACATCCTGGGCTGCTGTCCGGGAGTTACACAGCTAAGTCTCCTGGCCAGAGCCTGCCTCTGGAACCCCAGCCCCTCCCTACCCCCAACCCTCTGCCCCTCACTCCTGCCCCTTACCCCCTATAAGCCAAATACTCTTTCCCCCTCCTGATGCCATACCCTGCCCCAGACCCTGCATGCCAATCTTCTGCCAAAGGTCACAACCCAAATCCCAGCATGCCTTCCAGCTCCCAATCCCCAGGTCACAACCCAAATCCCTGCACCACCTTTTGCACCACAATGCTCTGCCCCAGGCCACAACCCCCTACTGCCCTAGGTCACATCCCAAACCCCTGCATCACAATCCCCTGCCCCAGGTCACAACCCCCGCCTGCCCTATGTCACAAACCAAATCTCTGCACCTCAGTCCTGTGCCCAGGTCACAATTTCCTCCTTCACCTAAACTCTCTCCCAGACCTCACACCCTCTTATACACCCCAATCGCTTACCCCTAGCTCCATTCTGCACTCAACTTGCATCCCAGATCCCACAGTGGCTGCATTAACATCATGGAAGAGTGCGGCCCTCAACCACTTTCCAAAATCTTGGAGTGGCCTCCCCATCAGACCCGTGGTCTGTACATACACTCAGTATGCAGCAGCAGTCAAAAAAGCAAACTGAATGTTAGCAATTATTAAAAAAGGGATAGAGAATAAGACAGATAATATCTTACTGCCTCTATATGAATCCATGGTACGCCCACATCTTGAATACTGCGTACAGATGTGGTTGGCTCATCTCAAAAAAGATATATGGGCTTTGGAAAAGATTCAGAACAGGGGTTTGGAACTGGCCCCATATGAAGAGAAAAAAGACTGGGACTCTTCATCTTAAAAAAGAGGAGACTAAGGGGGGATATGATGGAAATCTATAAAATCATGACTGGTGTGGGAAAAGTGAATAGGGAAAAGTTATTATTTGTTCCCATAACATAAGATGTAGGGGTGATCAAATGAAATTAATAGATAGCAGGTTTAAAACAAACAAAATGAAGTTTTTCTTCACAAAGTGCACAGTCAACCTGTGGAACTCTTTGACAAAGGATGTTGTAAAGACCAGGACTTTAACAGGGTTCAAAAAAGAACTGGATAAATTCATGGAGATTAGGTCATCTATGGCTGTTAGCCAGGTGTCCCTGGCCTCTGTTTGTCAGAGGCTGGAAATTGGTGTCAGGAGATTAATCACTTGATGATTACCTGTTCTGTTCACTTCCTCTGGGGAATCTGGCAGTGGCCACTGCAGGAAGACAGGATACTGGGTTAGATGGACCTATGGTCTGACTCAGTATGGCTGTTCTTACGTTCTTACAGAAAGCAAGGCCAAGGAAGCTGAAGATGCAAAACAAAGAAATGACACTAAAACTGTCTATACTGCCTTGAAACAGCTAGCAAGGTATGGGTTTATTCCAAAAGAGTCCTAGTGAAAGGGAAATTTGGTGAAACTCATTTGAGATTATTTGATCTAGATTTCGCTGATGACATCGCTCTTCTACATGGAAATGCTGAAGGACTTTAAGCATGCACAAACGAAGTTAAAGAAATGATAGGGAAGGCAGGACTGTGGTTCATTGTAAAGAAATGTAAAACCATGGTAATTGGCTATATGGATTTATACATCCAAATCGATGATGAAGAGCTAGAGAGGGTAGATCGATGCTAATCTCTTGGAAGCACAATAAGCCAAGACGGTACATGCGCTGAGGAATAAGAATAAGAATTGGCAAAGCAAACCTTTGGTAAATGTAGGAACATTTGGACATTTAATACCATATCCTTACATAAAAAACTAAGTGTCTACTCAGCCGTTGTAGTAGCCATAGCAACCTATGGCAGTGAAACCTGGTAACTTAAGAAAACAGATGCTCAGAAGCTAGATGCACTTCATCATAAGTATTTGTGGAGAATATCAGGAGTAAGCTACAAGGAAAGAAAAACGAACGACGAAGTCAGAAAAATGGCTAATGTGAGGTCTCTATTGGAAATAATTTGTAAGATCAGATATCAATGGCTAAAGCATGTGTTATGAATGGATCATAAGCAATTACCGATTATGGCTCTCAGTTGGAAGCCAGAAAATCCAACAAGAGGGGTAGACTTAGGGTGACTTGGAAGCGTATGATTATCAATGACATAGAAAAATGTAGTTTGAAATGGGAGGACTTAGGTCACATGGCAACTGATAAAGCAAGCATGGAAAATGTGGGCAGCCCAGTGTGCTGGAAAGCATGGGATAGTCTAAGGTCATGAATTCAAAGATGACTCTTTGAATTTTCGGTAACATGGCTTAGGAATTTGGATAAATCATTTGAGGAACTGGGTGCTTCTATAGAGTTCAAGAGTGTTTGAATGAGTGTCTGGGGAAGTTAAAATGTTCCCCAACAGGTTTCTGTGTGTTGCCTTTTCAGATATCTGATTTGTGTCCATTAATTTTTTCTCATAGAGACTGTCCAGTTTGGCCAATATACATGGCAGAGGGGCATTGCTGGCATTTGATGGGATAGATCACATTAGTTGATGTGCAGTTAAATGAGCCTCTGATATGGTGGTTTATGTGGTTAGGTCCTGTG
>JANRFK010000875.1:2829619-2851611 GCA_030068395.1 Apalone spinifera
TGCAGTTAAATGAGCCTCTGATATGGTGGTTTATGTGGTTAGGTCCTGTGATGATGTCGCTTATATAGATGTGTGGACAGAGTTGGCATTGGGGTTGATTGGAGGGGTGGGTTCCTGGATCATTATAATGGAGGTGTGTTGTGTGGTTACTGGAAAGAACCAATTCACATGGGAGCTCCACTTCCTTGACACTACCGTACAATTACATGACAGACACATTTCTACCAATAATTACATGACAGACACATTCCTACCAACCGTTACACTTACCTTCATGCCTCTAGCTTCCATCCAAGAATAATTTCTCAATCTATTGTTTACAGCTAAGCCCTAAGATACAACTGGATTTGCTCCAATCCCACAGACAGAGACAAACACCTATAGGATCTATATAGAACAGTGTTTCCCAATTTTATTTGGCCACAGAACCCTTTTAAACTCTAAAACATTTTGCAGAACCCCTAATAACAGTCTTATATATGGAGCTGAAAAAGTAGACTGCAAATAAGTAAGGATAATAATAAACAAATGCTAAACAAGGTCATGAGATCTACATTTAATTTAATTGCACTTATTTAAAAACAAAAATCACATTTAAGGTGTACAATTTCTTTTGTTAAATCATAAAATGTTATTATAATGAAATTTTCTCACGGAACCCTTATTTTCACTTCGCAGAACCCTGGGGTTCCGCAGGGCACCCTTTGGAAAACACTGATCTAGAGCATTCTTAAAACTGAAATACCCACCTGGAGAAGTGAAAAAACAGATCAACAGAGCCAGAAGAGTACCCAGACATGAACTAATTCAAGACCGGCCAAGAAAAGAAAACAATAGAACACCTCTTGTCATCACCTACAGCCCACGACTTAAACTCCTCCAGCACATTATTAACCATCTGCAACCTATCCTGGAAAATGACCCCTCACTCTCATAGGCCTTGTGGGACAGGAAAGTCCTCATCTATAGGCAACCCCCTAACTTCACACAAAATCTTTCCAGTAACCACACAAACACACTTCCATGGGGCTTGTTTATTACAAAACAGCTCATTGAATCCCCAACAAAATACCCAGATATAGTCTGTTTCCCACATCGAGAGTAAATAGTCCTCAAAACCCCATTCTTTTCAGTAGGCATCTCAACCAGCTCTCCACTGGGAGTCCTTCCATATTATGTTCCACTATCTTCTGCCACATCTTGATTCTTTGTTGGTCCTCTTTCGTCCCTCTGTCAGGACAACTACACCAGTGCTTCCAGCTGAGATGAAACTGCAGGAACTTTACAGCCTTTCTGCTATGAGCTCATCCATGGATCATCCCTCACTGATCCCCTGGGTCTTGCTGGGCATGGAGAAGTCGGTCAGTAAGCCCCACCACTGCTCCCCTGACTTTAGCCCTCTGCAGGTCTCTGCTTCAGCTCTCTGGCTTAGAGCCAGCAGGCACCTCCCTCAGCTGCTCCTGTCTCCAGACCAAGGTGTCCAGCTTTGGAGATTTTAGCCTGCACCCCTCTTCCTGCTCTCCTTGCCTTCAGCATTCCCCCAGTAAACACTTTCTGGTCCTAGGAACTCTCCTTCGCGCTTTCTGATTCTCACTCAGGTAACTCTGATCACCTGGTCTCCTTTCTCTTGCTGTGGCCTCCCCCTTCTCTGATTCTCCCTTATCCTTTTATAGACCCAGCCCTCTTAACTGGCCAAGTAGGAGCACTGCTGCTTCTGGCACAGGGGCACTGGACCTCCTTCATTTATAGGGGCTAGCTACCTTGTGATGTACACTCTGCTACTGTTCTATTGTTGAATCGTGCTGTGCAGCTCTCTACATGCTGCACAATTGTGATCCCTCATCTGACTTTGTGTAGTTCCAAGGGGTAGCCACTGAACCAGGCAGTTAGCCAAGAATGGAGGTTAATAAGAAATGTATGTGCACACTTCTCATTGAATGCACACAGCTGAATTTCAGAGGCTGAGAGTTTTAAGGCACTTAGGAGTTCAATGGTATATGGATGCCTACCTTTTCCTTTGGAAAATCCCAGCTTCACAGTTTAGCTTTAGGGTGGTGAAGCACTGGAATGGGTTACCTAGGGAGGAGGTGGAATCTCCATCCCTAGAGGTTTTAAGTCTCTGCTTGATGAAGCCCTGGCTGGGTTGATTTAGTTGTGATTGGTCCTGCCTTAGGTGGAGGGCTGGACTTCTCAGGTGGAGGTCTCTTCCAGCTCTGATTCTATTCCTATCCTGTCTATACATGGCACTACAGGTAGAGAAATAACAGGAGCTGTTTTACTATATTATGCGCATGCGGTAGGTGGTGATCCCCTAGGCAAGAAAAGTTGCTGGTTGGTATTCTGAAGGGTCTTTCCTCTTCAAATGCCATGCAAAGACCATGCAAAGACCAGGCCATTGCCCCCTGCCCTTGTACCTTTTCAGCAGTGGTGCAAGTGGAATCCATGCTTTACCAGTACAGGGGGCATGTGACCTCATTTACCCTACACGTGACTCCTCCTCCACCCAGCCTGGAGCCATTCATACTCTTCCTGTCCCCTTCCTTCCCATGATTCACCCACCCTTACCTGGGGAGGGGCTCTATTCTCCTCTCACTGGACCCCACGACTGCAACTCTACCATCCAAGTCCTTCTGTGCAGGGTCTCCTCGGTCTGGACAGCAGCGAGCCCCACTCCAGGGGACAGAACTGGGGTGGTACAGCTGGGATGGATCTGTCTGGCAGCTCTGTTTTCCCTCCTTTCTCTGCTGCAATTCCTGGGAAATCCCTGAACCACAGGGCTCTCCTGAGAACCACAGCAGGGAATGGAACTGAATGCCAGCAACTCCTCCAGCAGCTGTATTGCCCCCAGCCCTGTCCTCTGGTAGGGCTGCTGCTGGGTGCTGGAGGAGACACAGCTGCTTGGAAGGGCATGGTGGGGTAGGGGCAGGGATTCTGCTTCTTTCCCTTTTTCAGTTTCAAGAGAGCCCTGAACCCAGCCCTGTACTTCCACAGGGCTGGATGCTGTACAGACAGAGCCAGACTCCAGAGGAGACCTTGCATGGAAGGGCTTGGGGAAGTTCAGCTGCAATGATGGGAGCTGTACTACCCAGAAGCTCTTGTTCTGCTGCTCCTCTTTCCGATCTGCAATACGAGCTATAAATATCTTACTGGCACAGTGTACCAGACCGTACCACTCTCCTAGTAACTCCCTACTAGCATAGCTGCTCTTCAGTGGTTCCCCTTCTTCTGGAAATGAACTTGCTCAGAACTTCCCTAATTGCCCTAGTAAGGGTTAGGTAGTTTCCAGATTGACCGTGAGACAGGGAAGATCCTGAAAGAATGCTGGACAGAGTGTAAGGAGGAGCTGGGGAAGGGTGGGTTCAAGCCTGCCTTCATCTAAAGGCCCCTCTCCTAGCTTAAAGGGAGGAACCTCTGAAATCAGCTCTCAGTTGGAAGAGGGGGACAACCAATGAAAAACAAGAACAGAAATGAGAGTCACAGGTTCAAAATCATGGACACAGAAGGGACCGCCAAGCAGAGAACCCAAGACAGTGCCCTCTGCTCCTCAAAGGCACCCAGGAAGCCAGCAGAGGTGGCCCAAAGGAATTCTGCCTGGATACATGAACCCAGGGAGGAGAGGAAATTGGTCCTGCAGTCACAGAGCACCTCTCTGTCCAGCATCCTCCTACTGGTGGATAGACATCTTTGCTAGTGCCAGGATGAGGCTGACGAGGAGGTCTCATGACTTTGTAGGGCCTTAGATTGGGTGTGAATGAATCCAAAGGGGTAGGGAAAAGTGCAGCCAGAACTTAAGGAAAAGGTTCTGAAGGATCCAGAAGAGGGGCTGTAACCTGACACAATCAAGGTAGATGTGTTCCAGGGTCTCCCTTATGCTGCAGAAGGGGAAGCAATTGAGGAAGTGGGGTAAACAGCTTCAGGTACATGAAGCTCATGGCTCCATGAAGGAGCCATCAACTAATATTCCCAGTGGGCTGTGGGAACTAGGTGGAACACAGACTGGCCTAGCAGAGTTCCTCACTTTCCACAGGTGGTAGGAGATTCCATTACTTGGTATCAGGGAGGATCCTGATTATATACAGAAGGGCAGGGGTGAGAGGCGGATAGGGTGCACCCCTCCCATAGGACTCGCTCAAAAAAAACTCGAGAGGCAGGCAGTAAGGCTGCCCTCACTGCCTGGAGTATGCACCAGCTCCCAGATGATAAGGTGCATGTCATTGGCATACGCCAACAGGAACACCTACAGCTCTGCCTCACGGAGCACCAACCCCATCAACCTCCTGTAAAGGAGACTGAGGAAGGCTCAGTGGCCAGATTGTACATTTGGCCTGATAGCAGACAGCCTTCGTGAACCCCTCACCTGAAGCTGGCAGGTTAAGTCAGGGTTCAGGTTCAGTCAGCCTGCACCCCAAATCCTTCATCCTCTGATCCATCCCAGAGCCTGCATCCTGCTCTTCAACCTTCTATCCCAGCCTTGAGCCCTTTCCTGCACTCCCAACCTCTCATCGCTGCCCCTACCCTACCAGAGCCTGTGCCTTTAGCCAGAGCCCACACCAACCTTGTGCCCAGCTCTGACCGCTTCTGCACTCCAACCCCCAAATCCCATCCATGCCCCCCATCGCCCATGTGTGGAATGACCTTTATTATGTGCATCAGTATGGAGGCGATACCTCACCTCTATAATACTGCACATAACAAATGTCCTTTCGCACATGCACATAAAAATTAGAGGAACACTGGAAGTGACCCATTTTTCCTTCACTATCCCTATCCATTACAGAGAAAAGGAGTCCACCTACTGAAATATTAGGCAGGTACGTCTTTTGGCAGAGTTCAGACCATATGTGTGGATCCTTTGCCTGATCTTTGTCGTTTCTATGGCAGACCCTAACGGGACTTGGATATAGGAATTCATGGTCAATATATCTATGGCTGTAGAGTATGAAATGAATGACCTCCCCTACCACTACAACCATTTGATGTGACACTTGCATCTCCTCCGGCAAGTAGGGCAGATGTAGAAAAAATCAGGGATCCTAGACTGAGTTGGCTGCTATACTGACATCAGTCTCCTAATGGAATGGCATGGAGACTGTGTGTGTTGAATATTGCATTCAGTTTTTGTACATAACTAATTAAAATCCAAATCTTTTTCTTTGTCCCTGGAAAATTACTGAAAAATTCAAGAAGAAAAATCAACAAGTTTTCCTATAACTAATTAAATTACTCTGCAGCCCCAGAACATTTTACAGTCAGTATTGCCCCCTGAGAAATCATCCTGAAATATTGATGACATGAAGAATGCTAATGTTGTAGAAAATATTAACTAATCATTCCACACTACAAAAGAATTAGATATATAATTAAGGTCACATGCCAAATACGGCCTTCTAAAGTTTGCTGTATGTTTTTTCAAGCATGAAATGCTTTTATATTACTTATATTCTGTTTTGGCTTTAGAGAAAATGTTTTAAAAATGATACAGCCTCACCAAAAATTATACAATGTTACCAAATCTACATAGCATTGTTGTCTAAGTGTAGATGCTGTGATACTGTGCCAAACACTTCTATCTGTAATTTTAGCTGTCAACATGCTAGAAGCACCATCAGCTGGGGAAGGATTCTGACCTTTTCTTATTCCGTTCAATGACTTTGGTTCTAAGCCTCATTCTTAGTATTACAAAACTACTTGCTCACCTTTTTCCAGTCTTCTCACGCAAGTCCAGTGCTTGCTATGAGATTGCCATCTATACCACTATCTCAGAACAGAAGGAGCTAATTACCTATGTCTTGTAGTTTACTAAATCCTTTTCAGTTGTTATGCTCTGGAAATCTTAAAATGAGTATTCACATTTTAGGGCTATCTTCTCAATAAAATCTCTGTACTGTAAACACTCACTCTGGTCTATCTAAATAGGGGTTTTAAGTGAGGGTTATCCATGAAATCTTTCCATGTGAGTGATACAGGATGGTTCTAAATCAACCACAAGAATAGAAATTATAATTTAAAGGAGAATCTATCCTCAGTCATGTTACTTACCCCCCATATGTGAAAATAAGGTTTACTGGGGCTTTGCGAGTTAAGCTGGAGTCCTCCATCAGTCCCATATGCAACCAGTCACAGATGGTCTGTGGGCTCTATGTGGCAATCAAACAGTCTGGGGCCTAGAGGCCTGCTGACTGGGGCAGCAAGAGTTCTTAACCATAATCAAGGTGTAGCCCCCAAACAGAGCAAAGCAAACAGTCCATGGTTGTGAGGTCTCCAGATAGGGTCAAGCAATTTTACTGGGAGAATTGAGCAGAGCAAAATATCATCTTATCTATGGGCACTGGGTGGTGGGGCAAAGCAAACTAACCGTCTTTAGGCCTTACTCTCCCTAGGGCTGGGACATAGAACAGGCAGCAGCAATTCTTTGGCAGGTGATGGCTTGGCTTCCCCAGCAGCCTCTACAGTGAGTGAGTCACCTACAGCATAGTCCAGATCTTCAGGCTCTGCTGCCAGCATCATCACAGGAACCAGCAGGGTTCACGCTTCCTCCAATGGTGTCTGCCATGACTGAGCTGGGCTGCCTCCTTTTATATGAACTCTGCACTTGGAACATGTGCAGCAGGGAAGATGGAGTGTGGTCTCCTGGGCCCACAATGATTGGTCTGCCCCAGTGGTCCAGTGTGGGGTTGATACATCCCATCACATATGGGTGCATCTTTGTTACCAACGCTGCTGCATCTACTAACCGCCTACTCAATCACAATGACTATAAAGCTTTGCAGGCATCCTTAGTGGAAGTCTTCATGCCTGACTATTAATAAACCAGGACTACACAGTATCTGATGTAACCTGGATAACACTTTAACAGTGTCTTCCTGCAAAAAAGCTTTAACATTTCACATCAAGACCGTGATTTACTTACCATCTGCTCACAGGTCTGTCATCAACAGAAATGATTTCTGATTCCCTTCAGATGACTAGAATTTGGCAGGGTTCTGGTAAACAGGCTATAACCTTGAAGACAAAGCACATACAATGTAACTCACATATATCAATTAACCTTTTAAAGTGTCTTAATTGATTTTCTCTAAATGAAATCTGCAAGTCTGCCAGATTTTTCATGACTTTCTACACAAGTCAGAGTAAAAGCATTTTGCCAGACCTGGAGGCAATGAGGAAATTTCATCACAGTTTTGTCTTCACTGTCTTCTGTCCTTCACCAAAAATCATCCTTCAGGTACTTATTTTCCCCTTTATCTGTCTTCCTCACGCTTGCTGCAGTGAGGGAAGTTTGTGGGGAGGTGTTTGGGAAATTTTGTCCTGGGAATGGAAATGTTTGGCAGAATGTCATTATCAACTTCACTGGCTAGTTTTTGGAACCAAATTGATCCAATAAAAATAATTTGGGCTAAGTTTCTGACTATATGACTTTGTACAAACCACTTGATCTTGCCCCTCAATCTACTAAGCTTTGATGTTTCCAGAGATACAATAATTTAATACTATATATTTCCCGGGATATCAAACTAATGACTGAAAGCAAAAAGGAAAATAAATGACTTTTGCTTAGATTTAACAAAGGAACCACAGAAAGATATTGCTAAACATCGGTCCAAGACTTATGTTTTGATACAGTCAGACAAACATGGCAATATTAGATGGCCTAATTTAAGGCATCAGAGCAGAAGAGGTGGCCAGGAAATAAAAGACTGTAGTTTATGCCAACATTCCAAATGTAACCCAAGAAAAGCTTCATCAATCTGACTGTTACCCAGTAACTGATAAAGGTAGAACTGTAGGTAGACTTATGGAGAGTCATATTGCTGAATAGTCCCAGTATGCCCCAGTATACTGAATTCATATTGCATATTGAGATGCAAATTGAAAGGATGCACAGAAGAGTGGCCAACTATCCCGTAACAGCACCTCCACTTAGAGATTATGCATGGGACAAATGTTTTTGAGTGCAGTAGATGCCCATTTTAAATAGCCTGAAGTATCTTTTATCAAGTCATCTAGTTTAGTGTAGACAGTAGCAGGGTAAAAACTCTCATTTTCAAGGACACAAGTTTTGAACAGACTGTAAATGATAGTTGAACTCAATGGATATTCTTAATCCTGAGTACAGTTTTCCAGGGAAGCTAAAATACAAAAACTAAAGCCCTTTTTACTTCTCCACAGATTGAATTCTGTCAACATTTCAGTCACTGCTTGGGGAATAGAATGGGAAAACTTGGTCAAACCTCCCTTGAGAAAAGAGCTGCAGAATAGGAAATAGCACTTGTACCGCATATTACCAATTGTCAGGAATCCTTAATCTCAATCATTTTAAAACCTATTTAATATTTTACTTTAATTGAATGTATTTATTTCTTCAGATGTGCTTTTCATTTTGCAGTCATATCAAAAGATGAAGAGTTCAGAATATAGCACCAGCACTCCAAGAGTCACAGCATCTCATAGAAAAAAGCCTAAATTAGAAATACCGATCCCTGTGAGATTTTACTGGGATTTTAACCTAGACTCTCTTGCATCTTAAGTGAAGTGACCCCAAGGCAACAGGACAACTATACACACTTACACTCAAATGATTTTAGCTTTGATAATATTCAAGAAGCAGAAAAAAAGGCTTTTTGATAAAAATCTAAACTTTACCCCCATGTCTCAAGTTTTGTTATATGCTTTGGCAATTTAGCTAAACAACAATCCTTAAACTGTCTTCTTGTATTATTTGCCACAGTCAGGGGCGAATAGGGAATCCCCAACTAAACAATGCCACTGGGGTACTCAGGATCTCCTTTTATGTTAAAAACATCAGGTGCCCAGGCACGCATGTGAGTGTGACCTGCTACCGAGTAACCCAGGGAGGAAAAAAGGGGGTTACAATAGGAAGCTAGAAAAACTACACTGCAGAGTTAAAATCTATGCCATAATTTAAATAGCTCATTTCAGCATTGAGCTATGGTGGAAAAGCGAGTGTGGGTGATAGGAGCCAAATGATGAGTGCTTAATGTAAATGGAGGGAGTTGACTGGAAATCAATTTGCCAACTAAACTAAAGATCCAAGTGTATAAGATTATGCTTAGGCTAGCTGTGATGTATGGGTCACAATGCTAACCAGCAAGGAAGAGGGGAAAACAACTAATTCATACTTCCAAAATGAGAATACTCTGGTGAATGCTGGGTAAGGCAAGGCTACAGAATGAAATATGAGCCATGCCACAGGTAGCTCCTATCACTGAAAAGCTGAAAAAGTATCAGTAACTGAGGTGGTGAGATTAGGAAATGTTGGCCAGAAAGAACAAAACCTAATATGGTCATAGGACAAAGACAACAAAGAAAACCTAGAGAAAGGTGGTTCAAGACGCTGAAGGAGACTATGAAGATGGATGTCAGTTTGGAAGACACTCTTGATAAGAATGCTTGGACATGAAGAGCAAGAGTGCCAGCCTGAATTGACTGGTCAAGCCAAAGTCGATGAAGAACACAAATCCAGTGTAATAATCCTCTACCGCAGCATGTATTTCAGAACAACAGAAAGTGACTCTGCAAAACCTGAAAGGATTTTTCTACCAGTCACATAAATAGTCATTCTAACTTACTAGCTTGGTTA
The DNA here is from genome assembly GCA_030068395.1 of Apalone spinifera. Classification (NCBI taxonomy): domain Eukaryota; kingdom Metazoa; phylum Chordata; order Testudines; family Trionychidae; genus Apalone; species Apalone spinifera. Next base: position 2,839,221 of record JANRFK010000875.1, read on the forward strand.
ACCCACTAAAGAAAATCCAATCAGCCCTTGCAAGAGGTGCACTGAGGATCTGACAGCTGTCAACTTCTGCTTATTACATCCTCTATCTTTTGCCTTGTGGGTTCTTACTTGTTGGGAAGTACCTTTAGTATCTGCAAGAAGTGCCTGAGGGTACGTCTACACTAGCCCCCTAGTTCGAACTAGGGAGGCTAATATAGGCATTTGAAGTTGCAAATGAAGCCCGGGATTTAAATATCCCGGGCTTCATTTGCATCTTCCCGGGCTCCGCCATTTTTAAATCCCCCTTAGTCCGAACTCCGTGCCCACGGCTACATGCGGCACGGAGTAGGTAGTTCGAATTAGGATCTCTAATTCGAACTACCGTTACTCCTCGTGGAACATAGACATACCCTTAGAATGAAGTGTGCTTGCTAAGCTTCAAGCTACATACTATGAGGATTTTCAGGTATATTTCATATGCTGGGACATTGCTACAGCAGATGTCCAGAGCTACCAAATTCAAAACAGCCAACAATATTAGACTCAGCATTGCTCTCTGTTGATAGAATGGAAGAGAGAGGACAGAATCAACCGCAGACTCATGCTGGAAGAGTTGCAGAGAGATAGTTTAACTAACCCAATTAGCCAAAACCCACGTTGAAAGACTTTCATAGAGGGTGGAGGACATAGAAACTACCTTTAAAGCCTTATGCAAATGGCAATGCCTGGCCTCTCATCTCCACAGCAATACTCCCTGGGATGACGTAGAGGAAGACTCCATGACTGCAGAGAGAGAGAGAGAGAGAGAGTGTGTGTGTGTGTGTGTGTGTGTGTGCACGCGCGCGTGAGTGCATGTATGCGTGTGCACGTGTATGTGATTCACATACCTGGGCATGGTTCACTGTCCTAACTAGTGGCACTTAGACCACTTAGACTGTGTCTACACAGCCCCGTTATTTCGGAATAACGTGAGGGTTCTTACTGTAACCCCCATTGTATGAGGAGTAAGGAAAGTCAGGGGAGGAATGCTCTACTTTGAAATAACTGTTGTGTAGACAGCACCAAAAGTCAAAATAAGCTGTTTTGACTTAAGCTATGCAAGTAGCGTAGTTCAAGTTGCGTAGCTTATTTCAAGTTTAGCCCTGCTGTGTAGACGTGCCCTTACAGAGAGACAAAATCAGTTTCCTCTAGAGCTTATGCTGAGAGCCTTTTAGCTCAAGCGGTTGAGGCTCATGCACTAAGTTTTACAGGTTCAGTTCCACCTGCTGATGTTGCATGTGAGTATGTGTGCCTGCACACACACAATTTTACAATGACTTATCAAGACATCTGGTTGCTCATTCACAGGCTTTAACAAATAATGACTTTTAGACTTAGTCTTTTAGATTAAGTAGAAATTCTAATTAAGGCATCTTATTATTTATTACAGTATCATCTAGAGTTGGGGGGGCCCCCGGGTGCGACTCAGTGTACAAACACAAGGCAAGAGATAGGTCTTAAAGTCTAAATAAACAAGACTGACAAAGGGTAGGAGAACATTATCTTTATTCTCCCAGCTGGCAAATGGAGGCACACAAGAGTTCTTTGTCAGACCTGAGAACTGGACCTACATCTCCAGAATTCCAGGCCCAAGACTATCCTTTCTCTCTACATGTATGCAGCTAGAAACACTCTGAATGCAAGAGAAGATGCCTTTCTAAATGCTTAATACTTCCAAACATTCTTCAGTAATCTCTGGGGTGGAGTTAGCAGGATTATATTTTGGATGTCAGTGTTTAATGCACAATACACAATAATTGAGTTCTCTATTAAAAATGTAAACTGAATTTCATAACTTTAAATGGAGTCCAGGTGCAGTAACAACTTTTTGCATTATTTATGCGAATTCCAGTCTATGTATCAGCATTACAATTAATCCATAATGAGGACTGGCAAAAACATCATAATGACACTAAAGCAGTCATAAAGTATTGTGCCGATGATTAGCTTTTTCTGTAGTACATGGTGAATTTCTTTATGCTGCAAATTGATTTGAGGTATCCATTAATGTAAGTCACCTTGCTGCTGATGGGTGTATAAAAGAAGCCATTTCTGAAGATGAATTATGCTTGAAGCCCTTAAAAGAACTGGTCCATTACTGCACAAATGAAGTTTGTATTCTGAACCAGTGTTAGCTGTTCAGACTGTGTATGTGACTCTTTGTTTATGGACTCTTGTGAGAACAGGTTTGTGTTTATCTGACTATGTGGGAAATGACTGTACTTTGCATGAATGGCTGTATTTGGACATAAACAAAACTGTGCATGAGAGAGAGAGTTTGCCATTTGCTGTTTATCATTTCTTATTTTTGTATTTAAATAGTTTCAGTGATCTGGTCACAGAGGAGAACCAATGCTTTGTGACCCAGTTGTTAAACACGTGCAATACAGTCTCCATGAATGCCCAAAGAATAACCTGTAAAGCTGTACAATATTCAAAATCTTTGGTTAAAAAGTTAGGAATAACTAATATATTTTGAGGTAAACAGGATCAGTTTGTGAATAGAAAAAAAAAGTTAAATTAATAAGAAACTTATTGGAAACAAGTAATTCAATAAGCTGTAGGTTGAATTCAGTATCTTCACTCATATTACTCATAGTTCATGGGTAACTAACTTTTTTAGGCTCCTTTGAAAATCTTAGTCCTTATCTTGAATGGGTACTTCAAGTTCAGCATGTGACAGTGCTTGACAATGCTGTGGAAGTACAATAAAAATAGGTGGCTATGGCGAATCCTAGAAAGAAAACACACAGGCTTGGCTCTTCTCTCTTTGTGATAAAAGATTTGTCTTTGTTTCCTACCATGCTGCCCACCAAGCCTGGAACCCACTAGCCTCCCAGTCTTCAGGTGGCTTCCTCTTTCCTCCTGGGAATTTCTGCAAACAATCCTTCCTCCCTTCCAATCACTAAGGGTACATCTAAACTACGGTCTTCTTTTGAAAGGAAATATGCAAATTCGGTGCTAATTTGCATATCTTTTGATCACTTTTTCGGAAGCATTTTTTTCGAAAAAGAAAGCAGTTTAGACATGGTTCTTTTTAGAAAAAAAACCTTTTTCGAAAGAATCCTTCTTCCTCAAAAAATGAGGTATACAAGGTTCTTTCGAAAAAGGGTTGTTTTCTTGAAAGAACCATGTCTAAACTGCTTTCTTTTTTGAAAAAACGCTTTCAAAAAAGCGATTGGAAGATGATATGCAAATTCAATGTTAATTTGCATATCTCCTTTTGAAAGAAGACCATAGTCTAGCTGTACCTAAGGGTGTATCCACAGAGCAAAGTAATTTCAGAATAACGGCCATTATTCCAAAATAACTATGCGAGTGTCTACACAGCAATTCCTTTATTTTGACATTATTTCAAAATAGCAGACAGTTTATTCTGGCTTCTGCAAACCTCATTCTATGAAGAATAATGCCTATTCTGAAATAGATATTTCAGAATAGGGGCTGTGTAGACAGGATAAAAGCTGATATTTTGAAATAGGGAACCTCCAGCCCTTCCCAGGGTGCCCTGCTGGCTGCCCTGTCCACACTCAGCCAAATTCTATCCTCCCTGCCCCAGAGCCCTTAAAGATGCAGCCTCTGCAGAAAGGGTGTGTGGCTAGCAGGAGGCCTGACAGCCCAGAGCAACCCTGCATCTGCACCTGCCTTACCCCCCGCCATAAGAGCCAGTCTGCTGCTCCCACCAAGCACTCCACAGCTCCCAGGGGCCAAAAAAGACACGCTCCTTCCTGGTCTGATGTGGAGATCCTGGACCTTATTGAGGTTTGGGGACATGAGACCAACCTCCAGGATCCACACCAGACACAGGAATATGGACATCTATGGCCGGATGGCCAACTGCCTGGCCAATAAAGAGCACATCCGCACTCAAGCGCAGGTGTGGATGAAGGTTAAGGAGCAGTGCCAGGCATATGCCAGGGCCAGGGAGGGCAACTCCCACTCCACGGCAGAGCTCTACACCTGCCCTTATTTTAAAGCTCTAGACTGCACCCTGGGAGGGCGAGGCAGTCCCCTCTCCCCTCCCCCCATTGTAGACTCTGGGCTCAAGACACCCATCGTCATCCTCACAGGGGGGAGTGACAAGGAGGTGGAGGAGCCAACAAGGCCAGCATCAGCACCCAGCTATTCCTGGAGCCAGAACCCCTCCCTGTAGCTCTTTCTCTCGCTCTCCCTCTCGCTCTCCCTCCAACACCCTTCCCATCCCCCTATGAACGCCTAGGCCACCACACCCATGGCAGTCGGCTCAGCAGAGTCAGGTGCCACTCACAGCCCCAGCCCTGAGCTTCTCTTCTCCCTTCCTCCCCCTTCCAGCTCCCTCCTTCCTTCTCCAAGGGTCTCATTCCCCCGTGTCAGGGTCAGGCCAGAGGACTGCTGCAGAATGAGAGAAAGGCATCCTAAAAAGGGCAAAAGACCTGCTAAATAGAAGTAGGGTGCAGCAGGACAATTAGAAGCAGCTGGAAGGGAGCTGGCTCAGGCAGATTGGGGCCAGCTGACTCCACTGCTGGATGGCTGGTGGCCTTTAAAAGCCTCCACAGATGGAAGCTGATGGGGAGAGTGAAAGGAGGGAAGGAGAGGCAGAGACGAGACGAGATGAGACGAGACGAGACGAGACAAGACAGAAATTGCGATTGTCAGTAAACCTTTACAGCTTTAGCACAGAAACAGCAGGGGATGGAGTCCCAGGAGAAGTGGCTGGGCTCTCTAACAGAAACCAGTTGCAAGCCCTAACTCCTGGGGAAGGGGGGACAAGAGGCCAGCCCAAGCAGTGGCCTGAATAAGAGAGGCCCTTGCCACACACCCCTTCCTCTCCCTTCCCCTCCCCTCTCCCAGGTTCTCTCCCCAGGTCTATGTCTACACTCGTGGCTTCTTGCGCAAGTACAGCCGTTCTTGTGGAAGAATCTGCAGAGCATCCACACTGCCTGCCCGCTCTTGCGCAAGGAAATTTACAGTACGGTGTGGTAAGAGAGGGCTCCTTGCACAAGGGTTATGCTCTTTTTTATCAGGTGTAAGTCCTCTTGCGCAGGAGCTCTTGCGCAAGAGGGCAGTGTGGACGCTCGGCAGGGATTTCTTGCGCAAGAGAGCCCTATGGCTAAAATGGCCATCAGAGCTTTCTTGGGCAGGAGAGCGTCCACACTGCCATGGGAACTCTTGCGCAAAAGCACAGCATACACATCGCAGTGTGAATGTTTTCTTGCGCAAGACTTCTTGCACAAGACCCCTTGCGCAAGATGTTCTTGCACAAGAAGCCACCAGTGTAGACATAGCCCAGTTTCTTTGATGCCAAATAAAAAAATACAGAGTTTTTAGTTTTTCAAGAACAAATGTGTGGTTTATTTTGTCACCAGGGAAGGGAAGAGTTACTGGAGGAAAGGCAGTGAGGGGTGAAGAGGAAGCCCCTAGTGGGGCAGCCCAGAGGAGAGTGTCATTGGTCCCCCAGGTATACCTCTGGTGTACCAAAATAGCACAGCAGTCTAGATGTACCTTAACAGTCCTCATGCCATTCTTCCTCCAAACTGTTCTCCTGTCTTACCTTTTCTTTAGATAGTAAGTTTTTTTCAGGGCAGAGATTGTGCCACACTTAAACACACAACTACAGTGTTTAAATGTTTTGCAATAATAATAGAAAATCACTCTTGTACAATAATATGAAATCACTGGTTTGGGGGAGAAATCTACAGAATGGGCCAGATTCTCTCCCACAGTCTGGCAGTTTGTGCTACCTGAGTGGTGCAAAGTGGCTAAGCATAGCCTCAGCATAAGCACATCTAAGCATTGCGTCAGCAAAGGAGGGTTAGTCAGGGAAAGGAGGAGGCGTAAGTGGATGGACCTCAACTTCACTTTACTGATCCTCAACTGACATATGGTTCTCCTGCCATCTTACTCTATAGCAGGGGTGGGCTATAGTTTTTGCTGGGGGGGGCCACTTCAAGACTTTAAAAAGTGGTTAAGGTCCGCACTCTTCCATAATATTAATGGAGGAGGTGCAGGGTCTGGGATGGAGGTTGAGTGCAGAAGGGAGCTGGGGTAAGGGATTCAGATGCAGGAGGGCCTGTAAGGGAGTTTGGGTGAAGGAGGCAGTTGTGACCTGGGGCTTGGGATTGGGATGCAGGGGTTTGGGTTGTGACCTAGGGCAGGAGGGGATTGTGATCTGGGGCAGAGAATAGAGGTGCAGGGTTTGGAAGGGGGTCTGGGCTCCAGAGTGGGGGCAGAGGGTTTGGGTTATGTGGGGAGGGGAGGAAGGAGCTGGGGTGCCAGAGGCAGGATCTGGCCGGAAGAGTGAGCGTGTGAAACTCCCGGCCAGCAGCCCAGCATATTTCTCAGGCAGAAGCCTGCACTTCCCCTGCACAGGCTGCAGGGCCATGTGCTCTGTGAAGAAGAGCCTGAGGGGATGGGGGAATGGTGCTTCGCTTGCTCCCTCTTCTTGAAACAGACAACTCCCACTGGCCAGAAACCAGCCAATGGGATCGTGCTGGAGGCGGGAGCAGCACCATTCTTTCCTGCTCAGTTTGTGAAACACAAACGGCACAGCAGCCACTTTTCTGAGAGGCATGCGGGGAGTGGAGCAAGCAGGGGAATCTGACTGAGGCTCACTGCTGCATCCATGGGCCAGATTCAATGTCTTGGTGGGCCAGATCCGTCCTACAGAGGGTGTTTTGCCCTGTGCTATAGCGTAAATATAGAGCAGCCACAAGGGTGCTCTAACTTATGCTGGTAGCATAAATTAGAGTAGCCCCACATGCTCTAACTCTATCTTGGGCCAACACAGACAAGTTTCAGACACAGGAATATATAACGAGGTATTGAATGCCCCAATCCTTGTCCTATTTACCCACACATTGAGTGGAGTTCTGGTACATGAAAGAATCTGTCCCATCATCTCTTTTAATAGTCTTCTTGGGTTTTAAAGATATTAGAGGTAATTATTTTCTAAACTTCAAATTCTTTACATTTTTCTATTTAATTTTCTAAATAGCTAATATTCTTTATCAAGTGTCCTAGGTAGGTGTCCCAAATTTATTTTTTCATTTGAAAGACTCTTGCAAACTCCAGAACTCCAGTAGTATTAGCTGATTTTTGTTTAACATTTGGACACCAGCCTAGTTTCTACTTCACCTTCAAATGAGGTGATCTTCTGTTTAAAGTCCTCCATTGATCGCTCTTTTTAAAATGTCTCCCAAATGTATGAGAACAGCCTGAAAACATATAAATTAAGCTTGTAGAAAATTCCCCTTTCTCTACCAAAAAGGGATATCCAGAACATAAGGCAACCCAGTTGTGAAGCTTGGGTAAGTCCTTACAAGCTTTACTATTTATAACATTTCTGCTACTTTTTTGGGATCTGAATCTTTGTGATGCACTTTACAAAGTGGCTTCGGTCTTTTAAACTCAAGTACAGGAGCAGGTGTTCATTAGCGTTTTGTAAATTTTAAATGTTGGGTTTGATAGATTTGTTGCGGTATTCAGTGCTTTCTTTTCATATAACTCTTGCAACTCTTCAACTTCTGCTTTATTTGCAATTTTGGGGTGTTACCTGCACATCAAAATCATGAATAAATGTTATACAAATTATGCGAAAACCATTTTCATTCTGAAAAGGGATCTATTAGATGTCATTTCTGCAGAAATGAGTCAAATTTTGCATAAGGAAAAAAATCTTCCATTTTAGCTGGTTTCACATTTTCCTCATTAATTTTTTGCACACTTCCAGCATAATCAAAATCTATCATGGGCAGCAAGTAACATTCTATCTACAGAAAAATTCTTTTTTAAATTTCTTTGGGAGAATGTATTTTTGACTTGCTGCATTATATAGAGCTGCTGATACAGAATCAAAACGGTATTCATCTCCTCTTTAGACGTAGCGAGGGAAAGCATCTCTCTCGTCTCCTTGGCATTTTGGGTATTCTTCTGGTTCAAGGATATATAAGCTTAATGATGCTATTGCAGTATAATTCAGATGTGTTTCATAGAAAGGAGAGGAAGAGATGGTCAAATCTAGTGTTGCTCCTCAGTCACATTTAGTTTCAAATAAGACTTCTGAAACAAAGTATAGTAACATCCCTATATTTCAAAGGAGAATTAAGCATTCACCAAAGGTGCCACAAAAAAGGCAGCAAAATGCAAGTAGGGACATGAATGCAGAATGAAAAAATTGGGAGGAAAAATATCAAATAGCTATTAATGTTTGGGTTAATTTGAGATTAACAAGATTAAACTACCTTAGAATTTGTTCCAAAGAAATCTTTTAAGTCCTCTAATACATGCCTTTTTACTACAGTCCAAAATTCTAGGTGTGGTTAGGAACAAATATGATTGTACTAACAAGGCAGCTCCAAAGAAGTAATCCCTGACTAATCAACTTGACAGGTATTAAAGTAACACTATGACAGTAGATGGGAAGTAAATGATGCAAAGAATATTACAATGCAGAGAAGTCCCGCTATGAACATCACAAGAAACAATTCAAAGTGCAATTATGTTTCTCCCCTGCCATGTATGGGTCCTCATTTATATGACTAAGAGAAGGAACCTACTTAAAATCTAAATGAGACAAAAACAAACTAAGGAGAGGTGAGAGGTGACATATTTCAGGTATTTGACACACCTTGACACAACATTTGTCATATGGTATACCTTAAGTATATCTCTAATAATACTTTATAATACATAATTATATCTGGTATTGCAGACAGAAGAGTAAGAGGAGACTGTTAGTCCCAGAGAAAAAAGAAAATAAAAATATAGATATATTCTAGGTGCAATTTAAGGAGACCACTAAGCAGCCTGGCACACAGGAAAGAGGAAAGAAGCTATTGCAGGAATAGGAACCAGTACTGGGGAAAGGTTGGTAACATTCTGTGAAGAGCCTAGTCAGAGAATCTGATGACTGAGCACATGGCTACAACTGTATTTTAGAGAATGGGCTTGATTCTCTTCTGTAAGTCCAATATAAATCTGTAAATCTTTGATGTTATTGCATGTGGGTCCAGTAGATGTAGCTTTTCATTAGTCATATATAATCCTGGAGAGTTTCACTTAACAGAATAAGCAACAATGAAAATCGCTCAATTTGATAACCAGAAGATTTAAAACATCTGTTTGGGGACAATAACATTGGTTGGCAGCAATTTAAGATTAGGAAGGTAAGCAAATACACCATAAATTTAGCTAACTTAGTTCAGAGCCTTATAGAAATAAATAGAAGTAAAATCTTTAGCTGGATTGCTAAAGAATGTGAGGCCCATGAGGTGATAGTTCAAATTTACAAGAGGTTGGATGAACAAGCCTGTATCTTAAGGGCAACTGGTTATCCTGGTTAAAATAGGAAGAACAGTAAATAATGAAAGTCCAGGAGGCTAAAAACTGATTAAGCAAATCATTAAAAATACAGCAAATAAAACTAGGTAGATGAAATCTCTCTTCTCAGAAGCTTATGTTGTGAAAATTGATTTTATGATAGAAAAATCAGTACTGAAGGAAAGTAATCTATCAGGGATGGTCTAGACTCTAGATGGTACTGGGTCCTGCCATGAGGGCAGGGGACTGGACTCGACAACCTCTCGAGGTCTCTTCCAGTTCCAGTGTTCTATGATTCAATCTTAATTTTAAGAAGATACAATTTAAGCAGCACATGGAGCCTTCGAGATGGAGCTGTTTAACACTTAAAATATGGCAGATAAAGGCTTTTGCTTCATGTATCTTTCAGGCAAACTCTTAGACAGGGAGAAGTGATTCTACATAGAATAGAATACAACCAGGAACAGGAATACTTTAAAATATTGGCAAAATGTGCGAGACCGTGACTGAGTGTCTCCAATTTGTGCTACAGGTAAACAAGGCGACTTTTTAAACTATTCATTGATTTTGTTGGAATTGAAGGAAAGATTTTACAATCAATGAAATATGCTCAGATCATTACTTCTTCAACAGTAACGCAGCAGCAGCCTGCACCAGCTGGGGGCTTTGCAGAGAGAGCCCTGTTGTGCAAAACAGTCAATAAAGAATTACAGTAACCTAATCCTGAAGGAAGAGATGAAAGCGTAAATTGCCTTTTCAGAGGTTCCTGAGATGGAAATGACAACTGCTTGGCAATGGCCATTTCAAATGGTAGTAAGGTGATCTTGCTGTGGAGATAACAGACTTCTCAAAGATCCAACATGAATCTACTACTGCGAAAATAACTTGTTGAAAACTGAAGAATTGTTTAGTGAAGAAAAAAGCTTCTATGAACTACACAGTTGACAAGCAGCACATCTGTCTTGCCCAGATAAGGTTCGAAGATCTGAGGCCATCCACCAAGTATGATGCTAACACTCAGGTTATATGATGTGTATGTCTATAAGAATTATACGCAAGAATTAGAGACAGGCAAACTCTGTGCACTGAGTGCTAAGGAATATGGAATATGACCTGAATTTCCTGTCTTTAGTGTAAAGCATTCATCACTGAACTACTGTTTTGGGGTGAGAAAATAAGTTCTTCTCAGGATTCACTTTTGTATCAGCAACTACACGGCCAAGAAATAATATACCATGTCCGTTGGCCTCTGTTCTGAGCAGGCTTTTGGGCTGAACATTTGTGCAGTTTATTATCCTTATTATCTAGATGATATGGATAATACCTCCTCTTTCATTTTTTCCCTTCAATATTTTGTTATTCGTAACATAATTTTTTATTCTGAATGAGAATAAAAGTGTTTTAAGAGTATAAGTTTCACCTAATGCAATGGTCATTATCATTATTCAAATAATAATTATTAACATTTTACATGTGTGTTTCATCTGAATGTATGAATAATAGGCAGCAGCACTAAATAATTATTTGGTACAACCAGTAAGGCAAACATCCAGAGGTCACTAAAAACCCCACTGAAGATTATTCTCGGAATCATTCTCTAATGATGTAAATATTACTCAACAAAATTTGTAGTAACTGATGTATAACGTAGAAATTATTTCAGCAAAATCAATCTGAAATTGGCAAGAGAGTTGTTCTATGCTGAATAAGGGGCAAACTGATCCTATGGTAACTCCACCACAGTTATTCACTCAGCATAATTAATTGTCTGAAAATGATGAATAAACAACTTCTGAGGACTAGTCTTGACTCAGACAACGACTTTGTGTTTCCATATAATTTTAAGGATATTTGTGTAAATGTCGAGTCTTTCATACTTAAAAAGAGCTTGTAAATCAAATTTCCAATTGAAACTATTTTATAACTGCAGTTCTTCCCAGCAGCTCCTAAGATTAGGGCAACAGAAATAGATGAGAGAATTTTTAGAAATGATTGCCTCTCTTATCTTGCTTACTTTGCGTTTTTAAGAGCTCTTTTACTGCTTGTCAGTTTGCATCATTCTCATGCCCTGGTATGGGTGGAGCTTCCCTGCATGCTTTTCCCCAGGCCTAGGAAGAGAGGGTGTTCCAAGTAACATGAGCAACGAAGCTCAAACTCTGAAGACAGGTGTGTTTACAGAGATGGGGGTAGCAGAGAGAAGAGGCAAGGAGATAAGGAGCGGAGGGCCTGGGCATGTTTGGTAGTGGTATGCTCACACCTGCATTTTTAAACAAATTCCTGGGTTCTAGAATCCTGTAAGATCTCGAAGAGCCAAGAATGGGTCTATATCTGAGGTAATGCATAATGACTTGGGAAGTGAATAACCAAGAAGGATGGATGTTACAGCTGCAACTCAGCAATAAGTCAAGATGTCCATTTTACATAATACATAAATACACTTACAATTCTACTTGCTTTTTAATTTTATGCATTCCAGCATTCTGGAAGAAGGCTAATTATACCCAAAGAAGTCATAGATGGCACCTGGAGGAGGAGTCAGTGAGCAGGTATTGACTTACCAGACATGAGGCTCAGCTGTACAGAAATCGGAGGGGCCTGTATAAAGCCAAATAGCTAGCAACTGAAGGGGATGCTATGAAGTAGTGTTGGGACTATAGAGGATAGTCCACAGTTACTCCCAGGAAAGAAGGAGTTGGGAGGCTGGCAAACCCAAAGGAGAGAGCCAGGAAGGTAGAAGAAGGTTCAGAGAAAAGCAGCAAGGAATTAGAGTTCAGTCCTTGCCTGCTGATTAGAATCATAGAATGCTTAGAATCCTAGGCCTGGAAGAGACCTCAGGAGATCATTGAATTCAGCCCCCTGACCAAAGCAGGATCAATCCCAACTAAATCATCCCAGCCAGGGCTTTGTCAAGCAAGGACTTAAAAACCTCCAGGGATGGAGATTCCACCGCCTCCCTAGGGAACCCATTCCAGTACTTCACCACCCTCCTAATATCCAACCCTAGACCTCCCCCACTGTAACCTGAGACCATTGCTCCTTGTTCTGCCATCCTGCACTACTGAGAACAGCCTCTCTC